>OY728126.1:1098940341-1100140341 GCA_963277665.1 Viscum album
GCCAATAAACAATAGCCATGAATTCAAGGGAGTATTTTTTTCTACTATACCCATTTTTCGTATTCCTTATTAAGTACCTAATATCTCCCACAAAAGATTATCACATTAGAAAACTTTATAAACACAAATCATTTAATCACAATTCTTCCCAACCTGAGGAATAAGAAACATAATAATGGTGAGCTCAAATGATCAGTAAGGGTGAACATTATAATTAAAAATTGAATTTAATTAGTTATCCTAGAAAATAATAAGGGTATGATGACATAATAAAATTGTATGAGCTTAACATAAGAATATTCATACCCATAAATACCTGGATTATAAATCATGAAACATGGAATAAATATTTATTAAAATAAATATTCAAGAGAATCAATAATAATGAGCCATGTGATTTCAATATTTGTCAAAGGAATCATTAAAAACACAAATATTTTGACCCATAATAAGTAGTACATACTTTTATTTAAACATAAACTCATTATACTACCTTGAGAAATCATAATATTCCCAAAAAACCCCATAACAAGCATAAATAAAACATGAAGGCAACTTGGGAAATCATTTTCATATCACTTTTATAATCACTATTTAAAATATAATAAACTTATGGTCAGCTTTAATTTCACTCTTTTATGTCATGGTGGTTTCCCCTTTCCCCTTAAAAGGGGGTTTATCTTAATAAAAAATTAATTTTCAGTCAGTCAATATAATCATAAAATAGGAAATCATTCATCACTTTATCAAACTCATAGAAAAATATATTAATTCATTCATAATTTTATTAACCCATAGAATAAAAATAGTTCCCATGAAAATATCTCTGAAATAATCATAATCCATCCAAATAAAGAAATAGGATGGTATTAATAAAGAATATTCCCAGTAAATCATTGGTAACATCAAGGAATATTAATGTTTATGATTGTAAATACCCTTAAAATATCATTAAAAAAATCTTGATTAAAATAATATCTTTACATTGATTAGAATCAAATGATTTAATCTTTGATAGAAAATTATTTTTAATGATCACTTAAAAAACTTCTTGAGTAAAATATCCTTTCCATTTGGAAATAATTATTTAAAATCTAAAACATTAAATAAATCCTTTTATTTTAAAAATACCTTTAAAAAATAATAAATATTATTTAAAACATTGAGTGATCATGATATCAGGAAAATCCATTCATTTTTTAAATGTTAAAAATAAACATTATTTTCAAACATTTTTATAGGGAGTTAGAGTGATCCATTTAGAAAACATTAAGAAAATCCCTTTTTAAAACTTTTTAAAAGATTTTCAAATATCATAAAAAAATTATTTAGGGAAAAAATTGTGTTTATAATAGGACACTTTAAAAAAAATTAGATTAAATTGATATAGAAGATATGGATTCCCGATCTAGAAGAAAGATACAAGATCGTTATCACTTACAAACAACTTTCGTGATATTTCTTCAATAAATAAGGGAGGAAATGAAAATTAAACAAGTAAAACACATTCATAAACATATTTTAATTAAATATATTTGGTTTTATAAAATAAGATCATATTATTTACTCCTTAATAACCATCAACAATAACAATCTTGAAAATAAAAGAGATTGTTCTATAAATCCTTTTCCACATTTGTCAATTTTAAAACATAATCCCCATGAAAAAAATAACCTAAATTTAGACTTTAAATATCATAAACATAAGTAGATTCATGGTATAACATATCAAATGGTTAATTTGATACACCTCATAAAATAATATAGTTGTATAACATAACATATGTCCCAATGAAGACAATTTTACACAATCAACCCTTACAATGATCATAACGTTGAGGTGAGAATTAATCGATGCATATATTATTTGTTTCAAATTTAAATCCACATAAAAAAGTGGAAATAAAAAATAATATGATCAAAATTCATTACACACATAATCTTATAATATCAAATACAATTAAAAAGTGATATGACCTAATGTAATGAAATTGAGTTATGAAATTCTCTACCACCAAGAAACTTTCAAATAAAATCTTGTTGGATGAAATAATTCTAATAGAAACTTAAAATACCTAATGTATGATTTATTAATTATATTACATTTAATATTGAAAATATATAAACTATATAAAATAAATGAGGTGCATGATATTGAAATATATATTAGTGGAGGATAATTAAGATATAGTCCCTTACCTCGAGTCCCAAATTTCAATGTATGTTAAGTAACTCCTATATAATAAGTTTATATTAATAATTTTTTTAAGAAAAAATTTTATTTTTAATATGTTATTATTCAATAATTTTTTTTATTTATTTTAATGAAATATTGAAATACTTAATCAGTTAATTCTATGTCATGTGTTCTGAGAATGTTTGGTTCATTGTTTCAAAATGGCATCATTGTGTTGATTGTGATCATAGTGTTCATTATTTCAAAATATCCATAATAATAAGTAGGAAATATTTATAATATTTTTTCATAAATAATACTTTAAAAACATTTCATTAAGTATGGTTACTAAAAATAAACTATGTTGCAATCTTAGAGACGGTAGGTCATATGTACGCAGGAGTAACGTGTTCATTTTTTAACAATAATTACAGAAAGAAGTTAAGTATTATATTTTATTTACATAAGGATAATAATTTCATAAATACAATAATATATATATATATATAATCCATGTTATGTGGTGATGAAAAAAGAATCACATTGCTTCATTGTAGTGGTAGTCCACATGTACGCACGAATGATACTATCATTTTTTAGTTATTGGATAGGTAAAAAGTAAATGATATACTATAATTTTAGAATGATAAATATGTCATTAATTTCATAATTATTTAATTTATATCACATATATTTATTATATTTATCATTTTTAACTTCCATTTAAAGAGTTAGTGAAAAAACAAATCATGTCGCTTCGCAAGGAGGCTATCCACCAAACACACAAGCAACATTATCATATCCCCCAAGGAATAAAAAGTAAGAAGGTATGTTTGATATAATAATAAATCAAGTATAATTATTTGAAAAATATCATATATATAATTTATATTCATCATTATAAACATTTGTGAGAGACAATGATAGAAAATGGATTACATCTATCTGTGAGGTGGTAGTTCGTTGTACACACGAACGATGGATTTGTTTCCCATTTGATAGAAGAGGTGGTGGATGTGGGTTATGAAATTAACATAATAACATATAATTATATGGGATATTATGGTGCTATTATATCATTAAGTTTGAAGAATATTTGAATTATGTGGAAGAAGAAACCAGTAAATGCTCGGTTAAGAATGATACCTCTTCCTTAGACCCCCTCTTTAAGATTATACCTAAATCCTTCCTAGATTGTCCTTATGATAAAACCAAGGTCTCCAAGACTAGGGGAGGGAATTAAGAAATAAATTTGGGCTTGTATGTTTTAACCAAAAATTATTTATAGTGTGAATATGAGAAGGGAGTGGGTGGCCTTTTATAAGTGGGATAGAGGACACACTTGGAATTTTTCAAAATAAAACGTGATACCCATGTTTTTCACCTGAAAAAAGTCTCCAAAATGGACCATTATTATTTATTATATTAGAAAAGGTCAAAATACTACAATAAATTATATTTTATAAAAAAAGGTCATGTTACCCCTTATCATTTTAGTTTAACCCCAGGTATACCCATTTTCACCGTAATCGCGGAAAAATATTTTTGCTATTTTCACTATTCATTATGACCAAAAGTTAATTTGAAATTATTATATAATATAAATTATTATGATTAAAAATATTCAATCCATTTTACAAAATTTATTTTACATAATTGGTACACTTTAATTTAAAATTAAACTCGCAGATGTTATGAAAAAGAATTTTTCTAAGAAATGTGTTTTTCAAGCATAAGATGATTTTATATTAACTATATGAATATTAATAATCATTATATGAGATTAAATTTATATTTATATAAATATCATATATAAATTTAATTTAAATAATTATCTATTTATTATTATTTTAATTAATTAAAATGTACAAACATTATGCACTTTAAAATAGTTTTTCAATAAATGGGTTTTTAAACCAAAAAATAAACTTATACTAAAATTTAGTATAAGGAAGATTAAAATGTAATTAATTATATTAAATATAACTAAATAATAATTATGTTACTTTAAATCATAATTAAAATATAATAGTATCATTATATTTCTAATTTATTAAAAATAAAATACAATTTTATAAAAAACGGTACTTTTCACTATTCACTTAAAAATTAATATTTTCAAATAAACACCAAAATTACACCCGAAGTTAATTTAGATATACTGATTTAAAAAATAAATTTAATATTATAAAATAGATTTTATAAAATCTATAGAAATTTATTATAATATTTTATCACAAAAATAAGTAAAATCATTTATGAATAAAACATATTTTTGTAGAATAAAATTGCATTACTAAAAGTTGAATTATTATTTACTAATAATTTATCAGTAAATTTATTTTGAGTAGATAATTTATATATATATATATATATATATCATAAATTGGTTAATACCATTCATACCATCCAATTTCACAGCTTGGTTATAACATTCATATTTAAGTAATAATATTTTTTAGTTCGTTGAAGTTCAATGTTGTGTATCTTTTATGTTATCTAACATAGTTTTATTTTCTAAAATATTAGGATATTAGAGTAACAAATTAAGGAAATGTTTTGGGGATTGGTAATGGGTCATATTTCATCAATAAAAAATAAAAAATATTCCAATATCATTATAATAGAATCATGTTAGAAAAATAAGTAAAATTTTAAAATATTTTTTCAATAAAGAATCAAAAATAAGAAATAAGAAGTTGGCTTGGAAACCCTTACCTTGATCCTCAAAACACCACCTTTAGATTAGGTAAAAATACTTTATATAGTTATTCTAGAAGAAAATTGAGAGAAACCCTAACTAAGAAGATGGTTTGAGATGGGTAGAATGAGTCACATCTTATAAGCAAAAAACAATGGCGTTTTCACAAATACTATGTCCTTAAGAGTAAAAAATGACATTCAAAATTGGAAATTGGGTCAAAAGTAGATAATTTGTGAAATTTTTTACTTTTTAAAATCCCACTTGACCTATTCTATGATTTTTATGATTTTAAGATCAATTAATTAAATATATTTTAACATTAAGGGTTATTAAAGTCATTTTTAGGACTATTCAAATAATTTTACTTTAAAACATCAAAATAAAAATGGAATCATAATTTTAATGTTTAAAATTTTACTTAAATTTTACTTTTATCTATAAAAATATATTAAATATAAAAAATTATTAAAAACATAGCACTTTTAATATTCTTAAAATTATTAATTGGATTGTTCACTGCTGCATTAGAAATGCGTAAGCATTATAGGTAAGCATGCAATCACCAAGAATTTTTAATAAATTACTATAATAAATATATATTATTAAATATAATTATAGTAACATTTATTCATTCATAATGAATATTTACTCTTATCTGTATCATGAAAACTTATTTAATATGTTATTTTGGATTTTCTCACCTTGTACAAACACTGCACAATCCTTTGGAAAAGTAGATTTTTCTATAACTCCAAAATTAGTAAATATCCACCCAGAAAATTAATAATTCATCATAATTATTACTTATATTTGGAAAAGAATTTTCTATTATCAAAATTTAACTCAAAGATATCAAATTTTACTTTTCTAATGTTGTGTATGTACAACATTAGCATTGATAATGATTTTTGTATTTGTCTTAGAATTAAGGGTAATCTGTATGAATTAAAAAAATTATTTATAATATTGGGAGTATGTTTTCATTTATGAGTAATTTCATAAGTTTTATAATTTTTATAACAAATTTGTTTCATGACTATATCATAAAATATACCGTATTTTTAAAAAAAATGCATTTTTTACTATTCAATAAAATCATCTTTTTATGAAAGATACCAAAAACATCTTTTTCTAATTTTTTAAATTATGTTGTCATAAATTATGTACATTTTTTCAATTTCAAATTATAAAATTAATAAATTTTAATTTTAAATAATATAATTTAATACATGGAAAAAAATTCTAAATAAAAATATTCATTTTTTTTATTGAAATGTTATGAAAAAATATTTATTGAACAATTATTGATATAAATTCCTAAAATGATAACTTATAAATCCTAAAATTTACTTATATCTATGATTATGTGGATTTTCAAAAAAATATTAATATACTCCGACCTGATAAGATAGCATGTGCTGGAAAGTCACTAATTATCCATAACAAATTATCTTCAAGTCTAAACATTACCATAGTTTATGAATAAAAATCATACACATAATCTACCCAAAATATATATATCTCATTAAACATTGATTTAATGTAAATATCAATTTTATCATTATGTCCTCTTCGTCCATCAATAAGAGTGGAAAGTAAAAAAATAGTTCCTTCATACATAAACCTGGGGAAAGGTTGCATGGAACCAACACTATTGGATGCATACTATGTGTCGCACCAACTATAGACCTAAATGGGATGATCCTATGTGAAATCAACCCCAATTGAGCATCACAAATCTCTTGTAAAAATTATAAGTGTCTCTAATTAAACTCCTTCCATTAAAAATAATCTATAGGGTGAGTTAACTTATTAGTCTCATTGTTTCTATCAACATGTTATGTCATATGTTTAGTGATTTTATATGTGATGAAGAATTTATTCAACCTTCAATTTAGTGGGAAGTAATTCGTCTTCTTTTCCATTATATGATTTTTATGATTCAAGGACCTACTATGAAGAGTCTAATGACCTTGATTATTCTCATAGTCCTTCCACCTAAAATATTTATTGAGAGTATAGGAACTGAGCTGTGAATTATCTAATCTAAAAAATATACATTTATAGGGGAACACATCAATGATCTCTTATATGAAACCAAGTTTGTTGATAAACTTGTGATTTTTTTTATTACTCTAGAATCATCTCTCCAACATGTGGTATATTTTTTAAAAGTTAGAGCAATATATCAAAGGGGGTGTATGTATAGTGATTCAATATCTTCTTATATAACAACTCAACAATAAATGAAATTTACTGAATCTACTAAACCAAGGATACAATTCATTACATGCATCATTAAGAATTTCAATGATTCTCCATCTATAATTGAATGGTGATTACTCCCTCCAACATCATCTTTATCAATTTTAATCTCATCAGGTTGAAAATGAAATATAAATTCATTAATTATTACATTCAATAGATCAGTTGTTATTAGATCAACATCCAACTAAACACTTTTTAATAAAAAAAATTGGGAACAGACTCTTCCCCATAATGTGTCAATGCCTTATATTTTTTTCAAAAATTAATTCAGAAATAGATATTATCTAATGGTATATCATTTGAAGATATCTTTGTTTGTGTATTATTAACATGAAAAAATAATCAAATCACTTTCAAATCAACTAGTGGAATCTTTAAATTATTTTATCCCTTTGAAATATTTAGTAGAAAATCTGTTTGGAAGATAAATCCATCTCTTATTCTTACCAATATCTATAAAAAATAATCAAAATATAAAAAAAATTCTTCTTAAATTAACATTCAAGAAAAAAAAATATTCATGTAAATATAAATATTATAGAAAGATGATGAAAATAATGTGTTCTAGTTTATTTCTATTTTCAAAAAAAATTACCACTATGTATTATTATAAAATAAATTATATTATATTTATTCATTATGTATAAGAGAGGTATAAAAATAAAACAAACCATTCTACCATGATAAAAAATATAACATAAGAAGTTGTGGAGAAAACAATAAACAAGAAAAATATTGATTAATGAATGTAACTCTTGTTTGATGACTAAATTAAAAATCTTTATATATATATATATATATATATCTTTGCATGTGTGTACTTTAATTATATATGTTTAACTAATATATATTTTAGAAATATATTTTTAAAGTACAATATACATTCACATATGTTCAAATCATAACGTGTCTATTTGTGTAGAACAAAAAAAATTTAAGAAAGGAATCAACAGATAAAATATTTATAAAATAAAAAAAAATTCACTTTTGTCAAAAAACATTGTAAAAATTTATATATATTTAATTATTTTAAAATAAATTTATTTTTAATTATATATATTTTAATAATATATATTAAATTAACAATTATAATATAAATATTATTTTATATAAAAAATATATTTTTTATTTAAATATTTTACTAATATTAAGAATTGATGTAAATTTAACAAAGTTAAATGTAATTCTTAATATAATCATAAAAAAAAAAATTAAATAAGACCTTTGGAAACTATTCAAATGTTGAAAATAAATACTTAATTATCCATTTAAACTCATTCAAATCAACCAAATTCAAAGCTATAAAACAACACATATATCTATTTGGGAATTTAAAGTCTAGTTTCAAACAAGTCTACTAGAATTTCAAAATAAAATTAATATAAAAATTTATTAAAACGTGGTAAGGAACACAAGAAGATGGCTTGTAATGAAACAAATTAGTAATTCAAGCACTCTAAATCCCTAATTACCTAAAAATCCAATTTTCAAAAAAAAATATTCAATTACTCGATAAAAATAAAGATTCAAGATGGGATTTGTGTTTATACCATAAATTCTATAAAAATCATGAAAAATGACTTTGGTAGTGGAGGAATCAAACAGAATTATGTTTGTTCGAGGTAGAGGGGAATAATGATCAAGTGGGAAGAGAGAGTAGGGAATGATGACAACTGATAGGAGATGATTAGTAGTGAGATAAGAGAGAAATAGGTGAGTACTGGGGTAAGAAATAATTGGTTAGAGGAGATCATAGTTGGAATTCCACCCCGATAAGGTAAATTGTGTGGCAGCATGGGAGAGTTTATCTAAGGGATGAATATGGATACAACTATGAATCAATATTTCTTCAATCATTGTGAAAACATTTTTTTTTTCTATTTTCCATAGCCGTTTTGAGGGAACCGGTACCCCAAATTCAGTTTAAGGGAAACCGGAAACCATGATATAGATATTAGCCAATTCAAATTCAAAATCCTATCAACAGCGATCCACCGTACACCACGCGTTGTACCTCGAGCCGTGAGTCAATCACCACACATCACCATCCTTGTAGATACATAATCATCCATGTGGGTCGCTGGAGATCGGAACCGTCGTTGGAACACCCACTGTAGATTGAACCCCCCTCCAACAGCACCTCCATTCATTGAACAGAGGAAAAACATAGAAACAAAAACCATCAACCTTTCCATAAACACCAAATCTGGCAGGAACAGGAACCAAAAAAACATCGTCTTCATCACCACACAAAACTGCATCTTGAAATGGAAAATAGGAGAGCTTTTCCTGCCTCCACGGAAGCATCAACGCTGGTATGAAACTTCCAGAACCATTCACAAAATGCCATCACAAAGACACCAAAACAGAAACCAAAAGCGTGAAGAAATAAAGGAGAAAACTAAAGACAGAAAAACTGAATAGAACCTGATCAAAAACCATATCTTGTTCCAAATCCCATCGCCACCAACCAAATGACCCCTGTAGGCCACGCCCAACCACCAAGTGCCTTCATCCGAGAACGGAAAGGCTCCCTCAACCCGCAGAATCTGGGACTCGGTCGCCGGACGAACGCGCCGTCGTCAAACCCGAACCAGAGAGAAGGGTCGAGCAAAGGATGGCTGAATCAAGCACACCGTCATGACGGCCGATCCAAGGAAGCCACCGCTGTGAACAACAAACCAAGGTAGGGAAATCGGAGCCTGACCGGGGCGGAACCAGGAGGTGGCGACGGGAGAGAAACTCTATCGCGCTGCGTCGCCCCTTACGGGCCCATCCAAAGATTTCTTCAATCATAGAAATGGATTTTTTTTGTGCTAAAAAAGAACTCATATTCCCATCACGGATAGGAATTAGAAACCTTTATTTGTTCTAAAAACACAATGATAATGTCATTCTTTATCATCACTAAAAAATGATAATATATATTGACTTTATTTATATTTTTTAGTGATGATAAAGGGGCTCATTATAAATGATAATTTCTAGTACAAATAAAGTCTCTAAAAATATTTTTAAACAATTTCATGTTCAAAAATGGAAAATTGGATTAATCAACACCCTATCCATGTCTCAAACGATAAACCCACCTCACACCCCTAACACAAATCATGGAATTCCCAATTATTTTAAGAGAAGTGAGATTGTGAAAATTTCTTATCCCATTTCCCAAAACACAATATTGTGCACCCTAACCACTTGTTCAAATGATTTTACCTTTTATACAATTATATACTCACATATGTGTGTGTTTTTAGTTATATATATTTTTAAATAAATATTTATATTTATTTAGATATATTAATAAAAAAATACTAAAATAAATATTTTATATAATGATATATTTTTATATATTTTTATATTTGTTAAAAAAATTATGTGTTTATATATATATATTTGTGTCTATCTGTATAAATATTGATATTTATGTTTTTGGGGTCATGGCTATGTGGAAAAGGTATCCCCATAATATTGCACCAACTATGTTTCAAAACTAATAAAACCCTTATTTTGGGGAATTAAACAATCCATTTATGAAAATAAAGTAAGTTCAATGCTATGGGAAGGTATTAGGTAAAAATCATTATGGTGCAATGGAAAAATGGTGTGATGCAGCAATTTGGTGGCATGTAGTGGTGATGTGCAAGAACCATCGGGTCGGTAGCTCAAAAGAGATATGGTCATACAGGAGCCCATCAACCAACCCTCCACTCACATGGATTTTCAATATGGGGTGGAGGGGTTCCCTTTTACGGCATGATAGGCATTAAATGGAAAGGTGGAGGTTGGAATCATGGTGTAGATGTGTGATGCAATGAAATTTTGTAGTGCGTTTTGGCATGAATATAGTGGCGCAGCATGACTAGAGCTGATGCACTGTGAAATCTAACTTCATGGAGTAACTAATGATGTCTTCCAATACATCATCATCCTAGGGGTTCGAACCATGTATATGCACAGACTTTGTGCCAATGTTCCTTCAGTTCATGTAATGTTTGGGCCTACGGGTCATGTAAGGGATTATTTATCAACCTGGTTAAAAAAAGATTTCCTTCTTTAATAAAAAGGGGATTGACCCTACCTTATTTCTATATATATTTTTATTTATATTTATATATTTATATATTTATATATTTATATATTTATATATTTATATATTTATATATTTATATATTTATATATTTATATATTTATATATTTATATATTTCACCATGTGTCTTTATATACAAATATTTTAAAATATATACACACATGTAATTATTTATATATATATATATATATTATAAATATATATATATGTATTTATATATTTTAAAAATAAACATATTTATATATTACATAATATGAATATAAATATATAATAAATATATGTGTGTGTGTCTATATATATATATATATATATTTATATGTGTATCTGTTTGTCAGTGTCTTTGTGTTTTTATGTGTATCATATATGTCAGTGTGTTTATGTGTATTTTTGTGTGTGTGTGTATGTGTATTATTATATTATATATATGGGGGTAGATGGATATGCACTCCCCCGATTGTAGCTTTTCTCTTCGTATAGCTTCCCTCTTGGGTTTCTTCTAGTCCTCTCCACGGTGGAGATGCTCTTCCTCTCATCTTGGATACACCTTATCCCTCTCTTTCTCCATATTTTTTATTCCAAGAATATACTATGGTTGGTTCTTAGTAGTACTTCATGAATCAATATTTTTACAGTTGTAGGAAGAAACATTTTGGTGAGGATTTCTTCAGTTATTGCTCCTTTCCACCCGTGGACTCAACATTATCTATTGGGATATCTATCAGAGTATCTTTCACTATCATTCAAACTTATGGGTTTCGTATGATCATCATATGACCATATGAAATGGAATAAAGTCCAACCATTGGTATATCCATATTCAAGAATCAACTCATAAATAAAATTTTGAAAATAAAGTACCTAAAAAATGATAAAAACAACAATCTTCATTATTCTTTATCAATTAAAGAGAATTCTTGATAAATATCATGATGTAGTGAAGAAAATCACCATAGTGTTTTCTGTTTTTGGACTAGATGAAATTACAAAGAAAATTAAATTTCAAAATTTAGTGGAGGGATCATTTTACAAATCGGGCTTTAGAATGAAATTGTGAGAATGGGAACACTTAAATTCATTTTATTACACTTTTCTAATGACTGCAGATGTAAATCGGGTTTTTAGTTGAGTTTTAGAAGCATTGGGATCTAAAAAATAAAAAAATGGGAGGTCTTATCAAGGTTGCACTTTATTTTTGGAACCATGCATCCCTCCAGCAGAAATCATGCAGCCTATTCAGAGGGGATGAGGGTGTTACATGATATTTTGTAACCGCGGACACCAGGTTGCATGGAAAATCCCTATTATATAGGTTTTCGATAGAGGTAAAATGCATGGTTTGATCATGGTTCCTCAAACCATGCATGTGAATCGCCCAACCTCCCTCTTGAGGTAGTATCTATTACACGATTGGAGCACAGTTTGGCCAAGCTATATGCCTCATTTAATGGGGTGAGATTCCCATTTTTCCCCTACCTTATTTTATTCTTCCTCCCCCATATATCCTCTTCCATTCCCACATCCCCTCTCCCACATGATCTCTCTTCTCTCTTAGGTAAGAAGATATGTCTCTCATCTATTTTCTGATTCAAGCATCATTGAGTACATTGGATAGCCATTAGTAAGTCTATGACTCGTTCTTACTCCTTTAATTGTTTATCTCCTCTCTTGTTTCACTATTTTGGTGTAACCTAATTTACCCTATTCTCAGTGTGTTTGTTTATTTCTTTTATTTCTCTCATAATGGACTGAATCAAGACTCGATATTGGATGCATAGGTCATCCAAATGATAAGGTAGGTGGTTTGTAGCTTTTCCATCAATTTTCATCATCTTTATGAAATTTTATCATTTTCCACATTCTAGAATTACCCAGTGTCCCTTCTAATTCATAAAATGGATTAAATAAAATTTCTTAAACCACCTTAGGATATGTTTATACCCTCCTTTTTGTAGTTGGGAGTCATGTCCTCAACCCAAAACACCCCATAGGGTGTGTTCACAAAATCACTCCTAAAAACTGTTTTTATATATCATATGACTAGACCACCCCTGTCGTGTATGAATTAAATGAAATTAATGAGATGAACTACTTATAATTGAAATTACCTTTTGGAATATTAATTTTTTTTAATTTGAATGATATTTATAATGATGAATTAAACAAATTTTTTAAAAAATTACATGCTTTCTAATAAAACCCCTCCATGAGGTGCATTATCCTCAACATAGAAAAGTGATATATGTGTTATGCCTTACTTGGACCTTGGTGGGTGTTATCATGGCCTTTTTAGTGTTCTTTCTTTTGAAGTGTCTTGCCTATGTATGTGACCCTTTTATTTCTAAATGAAATGAAAATGGGCTTGGCCCCCTTAATGCATCTATGTTTCGTATTATGGATGTTTTTTGGTATGGCCATCATATTTTTACACAAAAATTGATTAAATTTATTATGAACATTGTAAGTCATACTCAGTTTCCTTCCATGGAGTGCTAATGACAGGCTCATCGTTCTTGTGAATGGATTCATTGATGGATTGTATATACACCAAGGGATAAACTAGTACACTAGAATAGGATCGTCATGTGTCTTTCTTACCTCATTATGAGCAATAACGGTTCCATAGGGGAGAAACCCTGTACTTGATCTCCAGTGATATGGTTATACCAGGATAGGAGTGGGACTTGGTCCCCTATGTGAGATATCAGGTATAGGCTTAGAGTTCACTATCTCACATTAGGTCGAGACTGATACTTATGATACTGTTCATGGATCTCATTTGAAGGAATATAACAATAGTGAGCAATAAAATTCTCCATGTGTAATACATAGATTCCTTGTTAGGGTTCACCTCAGATTGGCTTAAGATTTTTCTTATTTAAATTTGGTAGTTACTTTCATAAAAAAGGCTAATGATGTATATTTTTATCCACGGGATGAATCTTCCAATCCAAATAACATATTTGGGGTTAGTCCATCTTGTGATACCTATTTTATGATGTTTTCATTATCAATTTTCCCTTATATCCTTGAAGATGTTTTCCATGGATCAGACAACCCTGTCTTAGGCTAAAGTTGGTACAGTTGGGCCAGGTGTCCTTGGGAAACCTGAGCCTAACTTGGTTGTTTACTTATTTTGCATGGATGATTTACATTTATATGCATGAACACTACTTATTTTATATGTATGAACTTGATTATGCTTTATTAAATACTAGTGGTGGGATACTGACTATATCTCAAACATTTCTCAGGCCTCCATAGCATTGGAGTATCCAAGCAGTTTTTCTTGTTCACAAGACCAAGGTTATTGGATGACGCTTATGTTATTGTGCTAGTATTGAAGAGTTATGAAAACAAGTCTGAGATAGATCTCAGGATGCTCATGGAGTATACCATGGGTATTTCTTTCATTCTTTTATTTATTTTGTTGTATCTTACTATACTACCTATATCATATATCATATTTTATTTTTTTATCATCTCATGGACATGCATGCATTTTAATATAGTGGTGTTGGACTTTATGTTCAATTATTATATTTATCTTTCATTATTATTGTCTTTCATTTATACTCCTTCTACTATTGATTGTTTTATTTATTAATTCTGGTATTTTTTTTAATACTCTAATCATGAAGGTATATTCTCCCCCATCGTACCTCCATCTAACCTTCACAGCTTGTCACCAACCTCTGGCATGCAGGGAGGCACCCTTGAAGCCATATGGAAATCGGTAAGCTATTGGGTTGATAGTTAATCTGTTAGAGATGTTATAAAGTGGTGTCAAACGGTTCTTTTCATTTTTCTTACTATTTGGGTTATTATACATAAGATTAGTAATGTATCGGTGCTTCATAAATAGTCATGCCTACGAGTGATCAACCCATGTTCGGGGAAAAGTCCAAGTATACAGGGATGGGATTGCAGCTCATGATGTTCTCTATTATAGTTGACTGTGATTTCACCTTGAGTGATTGGAGTAATTTCAACTTTTTATTGATTTATGAGATTACTATATTTACCCTTGTCCTAGTATGGTAAGGATGTTGCATTAAATGCATCATTTTAGGCACATAGTGATTTACATGCCATGCTTATGCCATTCCATGTAGGTTGTATTGCTAGATTGTTGAAATTTTATTATAATGTGACTTGTGGGTTATTTTCCTAGAAATCAAATTCTATGATGGGTTTTTTAGAAATATTTTTATCTTTTACCTTCTTAGATATTTCATTTCAGGATTTTTTATAACATATTTATGTGTTTAATTTTCTTGATTTCCTTGAGTGAAATTCCATGATCCAGTGACTTTAGTGTTATTATTTTCATTTGGTTGTGTTTCTCAGGCTATTTAGATTCCTTATATAGTTAATTTTCATGTTTCCCTATTACCTTTCCATGTTAAATAATATCTAATTGTTATGTTTATATTTCCTAGTTATAAATTCTAAAATATAAAATTGGTTACTAATAAGATAAAATAAACCTACATTGTGTTTATCCACATAGATTTATGGTGGCACCTTATTAATCAATCATGACATGTTTATCCATGAACCATTGGTTCCATGGACTGAAACATTCATAGTTTTGGTTAAGTGGGAGCTAATTTGGAATTTCTGGAGTCTATGGGCTATTAATTAATTGGAAAATGGGTAACTTGTATAATCAAACCAATATAGATTCAATTTATATACTTAAAGGATATTGGGTAAATGTTAAGTCTATTGAATTTTATTTTTAATGATAGATAAAATTTTCATGGTTTTATGGGAGCCACCTTCACTTTTTAAATTGTATGAAAGCTTTATAAATTGAGAAGAGGTTACCCACATAACTGAACCATCTATTATGAGCCTTATATACTTAGAAACTTTGTAAATATAAATGTTGTTAAATTTTGACATTAAATGATTTGGTTTCATTATTATTTATTGTACCCTTATTTATTTGGAATAATTATTGTGTATCTAAATCCATAAAAGCACAACTTGACCCAAGTAGGTTAGTTGGGGCATGTTTCTTATGAAATAGACCCACTAGGGGTGTTTTTAAATCAATATGTTAAAATATTTTATGTTTCTTTTAGATGAATCTAGAATTCTTTTAATAGGATCCTAATAATTTATCTTTACTTTATCTATTATACATTATTTATTAACCCCATGGGGGTGTACTCATACTTTATATTGATCATAAATTAAAGTGTCTATAACTATTTATATGGTTCACATATAAGAATAGGGTGTAATATTACATGAAAAATACTCTTTTCATTAAATAAAAGACCATGAATCTTGATTTTGAACTTTAATTATAATAGACATTAATTAATTAAAATTCCAATTACAACCAAAATGGTGTTTTCCTATATATATTGCAGTTGAAATTTTCTTTAACTAATCAAATTATAAAAGCTTCAATATAGTTGGATGATTTTTAAAATGGGGTTTATGTAGTAATTTCTTAATTATGATGGGATTTCAATTAAATAATTGATGTTTAAAAGGAAATTTAGTATATATTGCCTATTTTTCTTTACGGACTTACCTAAATAAAATGACCAATACTTTTGCTTTATTACTGACATTAGGTGTTCCTTAAAAACTATACCTTATAAATATTTAAATAATTAAATGAGATTTGGTTTAAGGCATAAAATAAAAACATCCATGGTTTAATTAGGGTTCAAGCCTAATGTTTCAGTAAGAGTCTAGCCTAAGGTAGGTAGCGCCCTCAAAAACTCTAAACCTTTCTAAATTCTTGTGAATCCTTTCAGGCATGTGGTACTGTTTGGGTGTTTTGATTCTGTTTAGGACTCTTAAATTATAAAATGACACTTTTTCTAGGCTAGTGTTCATCTAGAACTTTTTTCCTTTCTATGTGCATGGGCATCGTGTAACGATCAATTTTAGTAGGTTAGACATTCCTAGGTAATGGTTAACCTCTTATTAGGTCATCTAACCCTGCTTATACTTCCTTCATGGTATGGTAAAACTCATATAGAACCCCTGGTTTCTATTAAAAACCCTTAATTTATGTTTTTAAGTATATAAAGTGTTTGGGTTAAGTTTGGGTGGGATTAGAAACATTTTGACATGTTTTTATGGACTTTGTAGTGGTAAAATGTTTCTGTAAACTGTGAAACTCCTATAGAAAACTGTGAACAATGGGACATAATCTAAAGGGAAGGTGCATGGTTAGGGTAAAGGTTTTTTCAAACTATGCAGCCACCTTAGAGAAACCTTTAATGTGTTATAGTGTGATTTATCATAGTTTTCACACATTTTTTTAACCACAAGGTCTAACCATGAAAGTTTCATCCCTGAGGTAGTGGCTAGAACATGGTTAGCACATATTTTTCATAACCATGTGACTAACCATCCATGGTATAAAAACAAGATCCACAAAAATTGGATTTAGGTCATGATTTTGTTTTGACCCCTCATTTTTTCCCCAAACCAACCCTATCTTGATATTTCTCCCTCTCTAAGGCTAAGGAACCCTTCTCCATCAATTTGTAAGTGATATGAAGGTGTTTCTAGGTGCATCAAAGTCTCTCCATTACAGTAATTCATCGTTTGTGGTCGTTTTTTGTGGTTTTATTTAGATTTACTTTTCTCCCTCTCTCAGATTATTAGATATACTTCTTTTGTGGATAGATATAATTTTTTTATTCCATATATGATTAGATATGGACTTGTTAATGATAGGGGAAGATATATGAGGTGGGTTTTTTTAGATTCAACCCAGCTTCATTAGAGTTTTAATGTCTTTCTTCATTTTCTTCATAAATCCTAAGGGTAGGTGGCTTCACTCTCAATACCTCTATTTATAATTTTAAGTCCTTATTTCAAATTAGTTGTTTTGTGAGAAATTGATTGTGAATTTTTTGGGCAATGATTGTTGGAAACCTTCTTTGGTGATGTTTTGTGGTATTGTGTAAAATTTGGGTGTTTGGAAAAAGGTGAATTTGATAACAAGATTTTAAAATGATGATTTTAAAATGGTTATTTGGTTTTGATGCATGAAAAATAGTTTTCAATAAAATTTGGGTTTATTGAAATGGTTTGTTTGAAAAATGGTTTTCAATAAAAGGTAGGTTTTATTTGAATGGTCTGTTGTTATGGTTTTCAATAAAAGTTTGGTTTTCTAAATTGGTTGAATTGTTGTGGAAATGGTTTTATCATTATATGACATGGATTAATTAGTTAATCATTTGTATAATGGATGTATATTAGTTTTGAAGTACCTACATCAAAAGGTATGAGTTATGAATGTGAAGCTACACCATAATGGTAAGACTAAGCTTTTGTGTGGGTGTGTGTTGTTATCTAATATGAAATGGGTAAAGACAATTAAATTCATGAAATCGTTAGAATTACATGATTGGTTTCTTCCTTTAGAAATTGGTTTATTTGGGAAAAACTACTTTAGCATGGAATTGTTTGGCTTTGTGATAATTTTTTGAACTATTTTAAATGGTTTTTATATAATTTATTTATATAAATTTACTAATGTGTTCTATCCTAGTGGTATGTGTAGGGAAGTCATTAAGGAAATACTATTGAGTTTTAGTACTCATCACTACTTTGTAAATTTGGTGCTTTGAAGATATTTTTCATCAATATACAGGAAAAGTTAATGCATCACACTTTTTTAGTTGTGAAACATGATACTTGGGCTATTTTGTGGAGCATGAATCATGTCAGAGCTTGGTGTTTTGTAGTTTTCATTGATTTTTTTTTCTCTTTCAATGTGTACTTTGGTTTTGTAGTCTTCTATTGTGGTACTCTTTTTTATTTTGGTTTTGATATAATGGTATTTCTTTGAGTTGTCTTACTTGGTTATCATGCATCATGTAGTGGTTATTTGGTTCTGGTATGTTTGATTTTTTTGTTTTATTTCCTAAAGGGAAAAAAATTCCTCACTTTTTAGTGAAGGCCTTGGAATTTATTTCCAACCTTTATCATCTTGGGCATGTCTCTTAAGGAAAAAAATTCTTCTTATTTCTCAAGCTAGTGAGGATGGGTGGGGTGTTACAAGTGGTATCATCTTGTTCAATCTATTTCTAATAAGTTGTATTTAGTTCTTTTAGTCTTGGAGTTGGTATTAATTATGGTATATTACTTGTTCTGGTTTGTTATAAAGGAGTAGGATTGTTAGGACTTTAAATTTAGAGTATAAAAACACATAGAGAACCTTTTTGTGTTTAACTTCAAGTTACCAGATAGTTGGTTGCATAAGTGTTTTGAAGACACTTATTGGATTCAGAATATCATTGTAATGGTTTATCTAATGAGATGAGAATGACATGCATTATAGAAATGAATAGCCACTAGAAGTTAATATTTTATTTTTAGTAATGATTTATAAATTGGTACAATGTTTTAAATTTTGAACAATGTTGAAATTTATTTCAAATGAAAGATTTTTAAAAAGGGAATTGTTGTGGTATTTTTAAATTGGTTTGATTTTCAAAATCAAGTTTAAATTTTTCAAAAATGGTTAAACATGGTAAAAGGTTGATTTTGGAAAGCATTGTTGTGATAGAATGATGTGGTATAATTTAAAATTGTTAATCCTTCAGGTCTTATAGAGTGAGTCTTATGGAATGTTTTTTTGTTTATAAAATTTCACCTAGTAGGTGTTGTTGGAACCAATAAGAAAAAGATACTAAGAATTTTATTGAACCTAATCCAAAGGTGAATAAAAAGCTAGTTTATATTATTGTCCAAGGTTTTCAAGTTGTGGATATAGGGAATAGAAAGGATAAACCTAGGTAAGTTGATCACTCCATCCAGTTATAGAAGTATAATCCAACTATCTTTTAGGGTGATTTTAAACCAGATATGGAAGAGGTGTGGAAGAATATGATGAATTTTGTCTTAGATTTCCTTGTAAAAACAGAAGGGATGAAATCTAATCTAGCAACATATGTGATAGAAGATCTTTCACAATGGTGGTGGGGATTAGTTGTTCGCGATAAATTAGACCAATTATATTCATGGGAGGATTTTGAGGAATTTTTCAACAAACATTACTTCCTCAAATGTCCAGAATTCAATGAATGGTGTAATTATTCATCTTGAAGTAGGGAAATATTTATATTAAGTATTATGCATATAAATTCATGAATTTTGTGTTATTTTCACCAGATTTTTCTTCTACTGTGTCATTGAAGGCACACATCTTTGAATTGGGGATGAGCCAAGATATTTTCTCAAAGATTTTTGTACTCTGTATTATGTCTTATATAGAAATAATCAATAGAGATTTAATGGTAGAAAGAGATATATAATTATCAATGGGTGGATGAATCCTGTTGATACCCATGGGAAATGGTGGGGACTCAAATTCTAGGAACAAGTTTAAGAGTGACACATATTTCTAAGGTGGGATTATGGCTCAAAATCAGATGGTCAGATCAATAAAAAATTCTACAAGACCCAAGAGAAAACCATGTTGTTTCCATTTTGGTTCCTTGGACCACATGAAGAGAGAGTTTACAACACCACCTTAATAATTACACAATTGAAATCATATGGGGCATCTTCAGTACTATTTTTTGAAGTTCCTTGAGTTTCGGTGTTTAGGACGCTTCTCAGGTGTCACAGGCATTGTATGATTCGATGGGATGAGGGTAGCAGAATCAATCTTGTTAGAAGAACATAGCTATCCTTGGTGATTCCAAGAACACAATGACTCTTTAGAAAGTACAATCCCAATAGGGAAATAAGGAACAATGTGTGGAGAGAAAACAATTATATGGAGATGAGAAAGTTATCATGGATGATCAGTCTCAACCATCAATCGTGATAGGAATGATTTTTTTGAATTCTACCCTTATGAAAGATTTTTTTAATAGGGGTTAATCCCATCCCTTTATTTCTTGTCATTCTATTGATTTTTTGGGTTTAAATTTTGAGATTATGCCCACTGTGTTAAAACTTCAAACTACTCTTAGTCAAAGAGAATGTTGAACCTTTGTGTATAGAGCATGTTCTATAACAGTTGATAAAGCCAAGATGACCTAGGATTTCTCTATACTTGAGATTTATGTTTATGATAAAATCATGGGTCTGGATTGGTTGACAATATTCAAGGATCACATCAAATGTTATACTAGAACAGAGAGTTTTACAACTTAAGATGGTTTCAAGCATATCTTTTGAGGTGATCGTAATATAAAGGCTGGTACCATGGACTTTTGGAACTAGTAGTTGGAATGATCTCATACCAAATAGTTGATTTGAATTTGGAATCGATGGAAGAGATTGAGAATGGAAGTTTACCAATAGTGTTTGATTAGTTTCTATACATTTTTTCATAGAATTTCTCAAGGTTACCACCTCTAAGGGAAATTGAGATTATGATTTATCTTCTTCTGAGGACAGGTCATATTTCCGTCTTATCTTATCATATGTAAAAAATAGAATTATTAGAATTGAAAGTCCATATGGAAGAGTTATAAATCAAAGGTTTTATTCATACTAGAACATCTTTGCAGGAAGCACCAGTCTTTTTTTCAAAAAGGAATATGGAACTCTTCAGTTGTGCATAGATTATCATAATAATAAATAGTTCCTGATAAGGAAAATGTATCCACTTCCACACATTGATGATTTTTTTGATCAAATGAGGAGAGCTTAGTGGTTCTCCTAAATTTAATTTTGATTTTGGTATCACCAATTGTTTGTTTGGAGGGAGGATATTCCAAAAACAACTTTAAAAAGTAGATATGGCCATTATGAATAAGTGGTAATGTCTTTCGGTCTTAAGAATGCACCAACTATATTTAAGGAATTGAGGAATCATATATTTATGAGAAATATGGATTCATTTGTGGTGGTTTTTGTAGATGACATATTGGTGTATTCAATAGCAAGGGTGGAGAATGAGAAACACATGGAGATAGTGTTGTAAATCTTATGATATCATTGGTTGCATGCCAAACAATCAATGTGTGATTTTTTCATACAAGGGATGGGTTTCTTTAGCCATGTAATCTTTGAAAAATATGTTTCTATGGATTCATAAAAGATATGGATTGTTATCTCTTGGAAACGAAAAAATAATTTCTTTGAGATACGCCATTTTATTAGCCTATCTAGTTATTATTGATGATTTCTCATGATTTTTTATGATTTTTCATGACTAGACATACCCATGATGGCTTTGACAAGGAAAATGTTTCATTCCAATGGACTGAGGAATGTCATAATTCTTTTAAAGAGCTGAAAGTTCTCCTTACATCAACACTAATCTTGATTTTTTTAAAAAATTTACAAGAGTATGTGTTGTATTATGATTCTTCGTGATTAGGGTTGGGATATGTTCTCATTCAGAGAGATCATATTGTAGCTTTTAGCTTAAGACAATTGAGGTTTCAATATAGGAACTACCTGAAACATGATTTGGCATAAGCTTTCATAGTCCAAGCTTTGAAGACCTGGCATCATTACCTCATTAGTGATAATTTCACTATGTTTATAGATCATAAAAGATTGGGACATATTTTCTCACAAATTTATTTGAATTTGAGACAAATAATATCAATGGATTATCTTCAAATGTTCAAATCTAAATTGATGCATACACCAGGTAAGGGAAATTTGATGGTGGATTCATTAAGAATAAATTCATATGATTAGTTGGAAAAGAGGCTTTATATGGGTGGTAATTGATGTTAGTTATTTTCGACATGAACATGGAATGTGAAGACCGATGTAAAGTTGAGGTTTTCTTTCCAGTTTTAGTTTTTCTTGATTTAGTGGAGACCGTTAAATATTCACAGACATCTGATTCAAAATGTGTTGCGATGAGGTCAAAACTCAATGGTGGGGAGACTATAGAGGAATAGAGGCTAGATGGGAGTTCAATGTTGTGGTTCAGAAATCGAATGATCAATCCTATCAGTTTTTAGGATCAAATTCTTCATGTTTACCATCATCCTAGATAGGATATTCATCTAGGAAAGCAGAATATATATAAATCATTGAAAGCACAGTTTTGGTGGGTCGGTATGAAAAGGATGGTGGCTGAGTTTGTTTCGAAGTGTCTAACTTTTCAGCAATTTAAGGTAGATCATCAGCGACCAGTATGTATGTTGCAGTCTTTTCCTATTCTATTTTGGAAATGGGAACAAATATCTATGAATTTTGTAACAGTTCATCCAAGAACAGTTTTGAAACACGATTCCATATGGGTGACAGTAGATCGACTCAAAAAGTGGGCTCATTTCATCTATATTAGTGAATCTCATACGGTGGAGGACTTATCAAAATCTATATCTGAGAATTGTTAAAGGTTCATGGAATATCAATTTTAATAGTGTTAGATATAGATCGAAGGTTTATGTCTCATTTCAGGAAATCCTTATAAAAATACCTTTGGACCCAGTTGACTATGAGTATAGCGTATCATCATAATATGGAAGGGAAATCTAAGAATATGATACAAATGTTGGAGGATAGGTTTTGGGATTGTGCAATGGATATTTATGGAACATTGTAAGAGAAATTTTTGTTAGTGGAGCTCTCAGATAACAACAATTATCATGTCTCGATACATATGGATCATTTTGAATCCTTGAATGGGATTCCGTATTGTTCTCCAATTTATTGGGATGAAATAGTTGAGACTTTACTAGTTGGTGTCAGCCTTGTCTAAGAAGCAACGAACAAGATTTAGTTTATGAGTTAGTGGATAGAGATGGCTCAAAATCATTAGAAATTATATGTGGATCATCATCGATGGTCATTGTCAATTTAGGTGAATGATCATGTGTTCTTGAAGATCTCTCCAGGGCTTGGGCATCATTGTTTTGGGATATAGGGAAAGTTATCTCCTTAATATATATTCCATTTTGAGATACTAGAATAGGTAAGTGAGGTAGCATATTGGTTGGATTTTCCACTATGGTTCAATATGGTGCATAATATGTTTCAAGTATCTCAGTTGAAAAAGTATCAACCTGACCCTAACCATGTGATTCGATGGGATTGTTTTGACCAAGATTTGGATGCTTCGTTGGTTCACATGTCAGTGTGGATTATTGATAGGAAATAGAAAATACTTCATGGGAGAATTATCAATATAGTGTGGGTTTTTTGTAAATATGGTCAGATTTAGGAGGAGACTTGGGAATGGGAGTGGGAAATGAAAGAGAAATTTCTAGAAATATGTCATATCAATATTGGTTTTCTACTTTCCTGGGATATAAATTCCAATGGTGGGGATAATTTATCACCCTTGGTTTCAATTAATTAACCCTTAATTTTATGTATTTTAAGTATATAATGTGTTTGGGTGAAGTTTGGGAGGGTTTGGAAACATTTTGGTATCATTTTGGGGATTTTCTAAATGTTAAAAGTTGTTACATGATTAGTGGAAACCATGAAACTCTTACAGGGAACCGTGCATAATGGGATAGAAGCTAAGGGGAAGGAACATGGGAAGGAACATGGTTTTTCCAAACTGTGAAGCCGCTTAAGAGAAACCATACAAAGTGGGATAGTGGGATTTTTCATGGTTGGCACTCGGTTTTCTAACTTTACTCTCCAATCATGTGAGGTTCATCCTTGAGATAGTGGCTCAAGGTTAACACGCGGTTTTCCTAACCATGCCACTAGCCATTCATGATTTAAAAACAAGATCCACAAAAGGTAGATCAAGGTTGGGATTGTATTTTGACCCATCATTTTTTACCCAATCTAACCCTAACTCAGTATTTCTCCCACTATAAGGCTATAGAACCCTTATCCCTCAATTTGGAAGTGATATGGAGGCATTTCATGGTGCGTTGAAGCCTAGATATCATGTTAATTCATCATTTATAGTATTTTTCTGGTGGTTTTCCTTAGATTTTCCTCTCTCACTCTCTCATTTTTTTAGATCTACTTACACTATAGATATAACTAAGGTTTTTTATTCCAAATATGATTATATATGTACTTTTTTATCTTAGGGGAAGATATCGAATGAATGTTTTGGAGATTCAACCTAGTTTCAATTGTGTTTGAGTGTCATTGTTCATTTTCACCATAAATCTTGAGGTAGGTGGATTTAATATTGACTCCTATATTTATAACTTGAAGTCTTGATTTCAAATTAGTTTTTTTTAATTGATATTAAAAAATTTATTTAATGGTTTTTGGAAACCTTCTTTGGTGGTGGTTTGTGTTATTGTGAAAATTTTGGGTGTTTGGAAAAAGGTGAATTTGGTAATATGATTTTAAAGTGATGACATTAAAATGGTGATTTTTTCTTGATTAATGGAAAATAGTTTTCAATATAAGGTGTGTTTATTGAAATGGTTTGTTAGAAAAAATGTTTTTAATAAAAGGATGGTCTTACTAAAATGGGTTGTTATTATGGTTTTCAATAAAAGTGTGGTTTTATTGAATATATTGAATTGGTGTGAAAATGGTTGTATTTTCATGTCACATGTAATAAATGAATAAGCGTGCATGTAATGGATGTATATTGGTCATGAAGAACCACCATCAAAGGGTATGGTTTATTGATGTTAAGTTACACCATAATGGTAACACTAAAATTGTGTGTGGGCGTGTTTGGGTGTGTGTGGTTATGTGATATAGAATGGGTAATTCCAATTAAATTCATGAAATGGTTAGAATTAAATGTTTGGTTTCTTTCCTTGGAAATTAGTTTATTTTAGAAAAACCTCTTTGGCATAGAATTGTTTTGATTTGTGATAAATTATTGAACTTTTACAAATGTTTTTTATATAATTTTTTTACATAAATATGAAAAAAATTTATATCCTAGTGGCATGATTAATGAAGACATTAGGGAAAGACTAATGAGTTTTAGTACTCACCCATTTTTGGCACTTAATTACTTTTGGAAATATTGTTCATCGACATATGGGAAAAGGAAAAGTATCACACTTCTTTAGTGGTGCATTGTGATGCTTAGGTTGTTTTCTAGAGCATGGAAAATGTCTAAGCTTGGAGTTTTGTAGTTTCCATTAAGTTTTTTTGGTTGTGTTCCATTGTGTACTTTGGTTTTATAGTATTTTTTTGTGCTAATATTTTTTAGCTTGGTTTTGATATAATCGTTTTACTTTGAGTTGTCTTAATTGGTTATCATGCATCATGTAGTGGTTATTTGGTTATGGTATGTTTGATTTGGCAATTTTATTTCCTAAAGGGAAAATCATTCCCCACATTTTAATTAATCCTTTGGCATTTATTGATATCCTTTAGTGGCTTTAGATTTCACTTTAGGCCATGAAATGTAATTCTGACTTCTCAAGCCAATGAGGAGGGGCATGATATAACAACTAGGGAGGTTGTTTTCCTATTCTTCAATCATTTAAGATAAAATGACTATCGAATATTTATATTATAGGACATCATATACTACGATGTGTAGGGATGTTGAACATATGGATAGTGTCAAAGATGTTTTGTTCTTCTCTAAAACCTTAGGGTCATATGCATTGATACATGTGGTACTCGTTGAGTGTGAGAATAGTATAGAAAATCATAGGAGTTTTTTGGTACCTGTTTAAGCCTTGAGTTGTGTTTCTTTTTTCATAGTTCATTATAAGGGGTAGGGTGACCCGAATCAGAGATTTTGATGTGTCACAGTGCTCCAAATGATGTCTTGTGGAGGATAGAGTGTTGACATGTTGGTCAGTTCTGTTAGGATTTTATGCCTAATGTATTGTTTCTTATCACACATGGTCATAACTTTGGTGGAGTGCCACATGTATTCCTAGATTGAATTTATCCTAGTTCATCGTAACCGGCTAGTCTATCTCCATTTTTGGTTTAACACCTTCCAAAGAATGTTTTAAATTCCTTTTCTCAGTAAATGATGACATGGACACTCCTTAGGTGGGAAGTGTCTTATTGAACCTATTAAACGTGTCCTTCCAGATATAAGAAACAACCAAGGACCATTTTTAAATGGGTATTCACGTTTTAAATTCCCTTGTGGATGGTAATATTTTTTATGTTGGTGCTTTCAAGTAGCATGATGATGAAATGTTTGGTTGTGTATGAATCCTTTTCAAATATTTATAGTCAAGGATGGACTTCAGTGATGGTTCTTGAGAGATCATAAAATGGATCACATGGTATGGGAATGGTGATTATTAGATGGAAATCCATCAGCATGTGAACATTAGTTCTTCCAAAATAAGTCATCATGAGAGGGTTGACTAGACTTTTAATGTAAAGTTTGGTATGGACTATTTGAAAATATACTAAGTATCAAATCTTGGATATGGTAGGGGTTTCTCTAGCCAATTGGATAATATTCTTATCCTCTCGGTGTAAATTTTCTAAATGTCAACCATGTTCCCTATCTTGGCATCGCCCAGGTACATTGAGAGAGCTTCACTTATACGTCGTTCTCAATTTTCAAACATCATGGGCTTGGTGATTGAACTCTATCATTATAAGGCCACAGCCTTAAACCTTACTTAATCTTGAGTTATTACAAGATTACACATTGAGGATATTTTTAGGTTTAGAGTTTTAGAGAATTAGATCATAAAACTTTCATTACATTCCACATTTAAACAAAGTGGTTACATAAAAGATAGTATTCATTTTTTCCCATCAACGGAAACATATTTAAAAAATAAAGCATGGATTCTTTCTTGACACTTCCTTGACACTATCATCATATCATGTACCTTTCCCTTGACCTATGAAAAACATTTCAAAAAAACTTGGGATGAGCATAAAAAGCTCAGTAAGCATTATAAAAATATGCAAAGGAAACTTGAGTTCATATATACATAAGAATGAAATCATACTTTACCCATAAAACATAGTCACTTTAACATACCTCATCAAATCATGAATAAATCATAGAAATCATAATACATAAAGGTAACTTGAGGAATTCCTAACATTCTTACGTAGGGATTAACCCTCTTGGTTACGTTTGGAATACCCACCACAGTATATTCCATAAATCACTTCGGAGAAATCTTAACATTTCACTCCTTCGCGTTACCCAATGCATTGGAGAGCTATATTGGTCTCACCCGCCCTTAGTTTATCACAGAACCACCCGTCTTCATAACAATGCCCAAGAACCATAACATAATCGTACCACATAATACATGCATAAAGTAAACATAACATTTCCACATTTCAATCACAAGATATCAATAAAACACATTGATATAAAAAAAATTATGAAAACCATTTTCAATACCAAAATAAGAGAAAAGTAAAACATGGTATTTATTTTTCTATTAAAAAGAAGGTATGTCTTGTAGAGGAAGCCTAAACTCAAATAATGGTCACGGTGGCAGAGAAGTCCTTGTCGCCGCATACGTATGACAAAAACATTCCCTTTTGTCGTATAGTAAAACGCTTCGTATAAAAAAGATTCATTTTTGGATAAACGTAAAAGTCAAAGGGTTTTATACACCGTATAAAATAAGGTTGTGTATAAAACAAAATATACCTCAATGAAGGGATATTGAGACGAAGTCCCTTACAAAGACGGTATCCTTGGTTTAAGGATAAATCAATTACATAATTATGTGTGACAAACAAATACAGTAAATATAAGAGGATATTAAGTGTAAAACAATCAAAGGTTATTCACACATATTCATAGAACGACATATACAAGGAGTAAAAGTTTATCCCAAAGAATCAAATTTGGGTTAAGAATTTCCCTTGCAAAAATTTGACAGCCTAACGGCATCACTAAAAAATTCAGAAAATGAGTTGATGAGAGATAAAAAGGGTATCGCATCACATGGAAATAAAATTTAAATCAATAAGGATAGAGAAGAACATATCCCAACATAATAGTATGTGAATTAAAATACATAACAAAAGAAGTCTTTTAAAAAGAGGAGGGTGAAAGGTTCCCTTACCGACATGGGTATCTTTCGAAACAACACCCCGTGAAAGAGGGACAATACAACATTGATGTAAATACTCATAAATGAAAGTATATTACTCAATGAGTAAAATAATGGGAAGTACATACACCACTCAAAGGAAATTTTGGAAAATGTAGCATAAATCTCACAGGAATAAAAGTGAGATGAAAAATCCCTTACGAAAACTCGGCAGCCTAATGGTGCCACTTAAGACTTCCAAAATGGATTGATGAGAGGAAATAGGGTCTATAATCATTTTAACATAAAGTTTACAGAAATAGGAATATAAAAGAACATCCCCCAACATAAAAAAAGATGAGCTTAAAAGAAGTGACATAAAGGAGAGTACTTAAAAAGAAAGAGAGAGGTTGGATCTCTTACGAAAATTCGGCAGCCTAACGGCGCCACTCAAAACATCCAAAATGGATTGATGAGATAGAATAGGTTCTATCATCATATGAACATAAAAAATACAGTAAGAGTAATATAAAAGAATATCCCAATAACAAGAAAGATTATATTTAAAAGGAATGACATAAAAGAGTGTACTTTAAAAGAAAGAGAGGAGTCGGATCCCTTACCTCAAGTCCGACTTGTCTTGTTCGTTTCTTTATATTCCTGAATAATAAATTTTGGTCAATTTATAATTGCATAAGGACCTCATTTAAAGATTATTATTCAGTTCATATCACATATTATAATGTTATAATAACTGTTTAATCATGTTAGTTCATATCAGACATTTTTGTCGATGTTTGGTACATGAGTCAAAAATGAACTTGTTTGAAAAATGATTGTCCATGTAGTTATAAGTAAATAATTTCCAGAATAGTATTAATGATTAAAATATCATATATATCCAGTACATATTCATTTTATACTATTCCATATCATTTGGAGATAAAAAACGAAAAGCATTGTTCATGGAGACGGTAGGCCCTACGAACACATGAACGCTACTTTCATTTTTTCTTTGTCATATTAATGGAATTAAAAATAAATGATATATATATATATATATATATATATTATAATTCCAGTATAATATATATGTTATATAGGTCACATATGTTCATTAATTTCATTCTTTATAAATTACATGTATTGCATGTATGAGTCACATCACTTGAGGGGGCGGTAGTCCACACTTCCTCATATGAAATTATCGCATTTACACAACATGAAAAGAATAAAGGTATGGTTTAAATATAAAATACAGAATCATATAGTAAACATAAATACCATATATATATCATATATAAAATACAGTGAAATCATAATGGCCACCTTTAAAGGTGTTAAAAGAATATTGAACAATCATCGTTTCGTGAGGCAGAAAATCACCAACCACAGAAACAGTATGTTCTTTAACCATTATACGAATGTGTGTTTAAGTGTAGCTCGAATACTTCTTATAAAAACATACTAGTATATTGAATATACTGGAGTTGTTACAAAAGAAATGAATAAAAAGATTTTAGGGGATTGGAGAAGCCAAATAAAACAAAAGGACTCAAGTGAAGACATTACCTTAAAATCGGTTAACTCCCATTGGTTTGAGATCAAAGGCTTCCTTGGGAAGACTTATGCCCAAAGTGAGGCTTCAAGTTGTTAGAGAGGGATGTGGAGAGACAAAATGGGCAGAGGTTTTCCAAGAAAAAGGATTTGGAAGTGTGGGTAAGGAGGTAGAGGTGGGGGCCTTTTATAAGAGGAGAGGAGGGGCACTCTTGGAAAGTAAAGAAATGTTACTTTATTTTAGAATGAGTTTCTGATTTTAATGGTCCCACATTGATTTTTTTCAAGGATAAGGTGATACGGGTTCTAAATCCACCCATACAATAGGTTTTGGACATGTTTAGGTCTTATATTTTACATTATCTTTCCATTTTATTTAAATCGTTAAATAATGAGGTCATCGCTGCATCATCATGATGTCATAAATAATTTAATTTATCTAATGTCTAAAAATTATAAAAAAATACTATGATGTAGGAAATCTTTTTAGATTTCTAATGACTATTTATAGTAAAAAATCAGACTTGTATAACCCCATGTAAAAATTGTTTTAGTAAAATATCTCATGTTTGTGTCATTTTTACTTTAACATTAAATAAAAAGGTATTTATGTCATTTTCCAACCAAAGTGGATCCATGGGGTCCCCAAGTTGACCCATGGATTTTTTTGGTCGTCCATGAATCATCCAATGAGGTTATTACATGTTTCTAGGTCATTTTATTTTATTAAAACATTATTCTTACCATAAACTACACTAATTACCTCTAATCGCGATTAAAAACTTAATAAGTTACTATTCACCAAAAAATTATTCTAATCCCATTGAACCACATTTTACTTCTTAATGAAAACCATGTATGTTGGATTGTTTAAATTCAAAACACAAAGATGGAAAATTTTCATTTAAACGGAAAATCAGTTTTTTATAAGTACCACTTAGTGGTTTCACTATTCATCAAAAATTGAAGTTTTTCAAAAAATTACCAAAAATCCACCCTAAGATATATTTAATATTCCGAATTAAAAAATGATGTATATTTTAAAAAATTAAAAACATATAAGTTGCATTAATTAATTTAATAATTAATTCCCGCTGTCAAAACAAATAGCGTGTTTTTATGAAACAAAATGTATTAAAAGATTGACACTAGTTTAAGTCCGATTTCAAAGTGAAATTAATTCCAACAACCAATATTGGATTAAATGGTAAAAATATATTCTAATTTCACTTTAAAACCAATTCAAAATATAATCTAATCATATAAATAAATTAGATTAAATAGAGGTTTTGAATTAAAATACAACATTTTTCACTATTCATTAAAAATTGAACTTTTTCAGAAAAATACCAAAAATTTACACAAAGTAAATTTTGGTGTCCCGATTCTAAAGAAGAATTTTATTTTGTCAAATATAACACATAAAATTTTCAAAAATTGGATTTAAAAGAGGTTCTCCATCAAAAGGCGGTTAATCGACCTTTTAAAGCATATTAGAATGTTTACGCTTAAAATTGGATTCATTCGCATTTTTAATCCTCTAACTTTTATTGTAAAAAGTAAAAATATTTGAAAAACATATATAATCATTTTTTAGTTAGTTCTATTCATTCCATCCATTACAACGGCTAGGCGTTAACTACTATTTAAAATAATATTATTTTATTATTAGAGTGCAATGTAAGATTCCCAAGAAACTCGTTGTTGCGTGTTGGGTACGTCATCGAGCATAGTGTCCCATTTAAAGTAATATTAATATTTTATTCACAAATATGGATAAATGTGAAAATTTCATACTCTTTATTTACCTGGGGTGTCACATCCTTCCTCCCTTTTGGGAATTCCGTCCTCGCAATTTTAAAATTGGGCTTGGAAACATCCTTGAAAGTCCCACATCGGAACAAGATTCGGTAAAACAATCACTTTAAAATAAAGGAAAATAAGTACAGAGGTCACTCGAGTTAACCCATACTAGGATTCCATGTAGGAAAACATGGATATGGATAAAAAACAAAGGGTCATGTTTTGAGGAAGAGTGATAGTAAACATGTCTAGGAGAAAGTTAACCATAAGAAAATCACAAACTTGTGATGGGTTAAATGGTATTCGATTCCCCAGTAGGAAAAGTTAACAGACAACATTTTTGTTTTAAGTTACTCTTCATTGAGGAATTTATTTTTGAGCTTAACTAAATCATAATGAAAAATACTTACTTGTCACGTAGACTTTCAACTTTTACTAGATTCCTTAATCAAACTCATATTTTCTCCAAAAGACGAGTATTTAGGAAGACTTGTTCACATTAAGAGTACTATAATAAACTTCTAGAGAATCACTTAATCCACAAAAGAGAACTATATACTTCCCATGTCTTTAGACTTTAACCAAAACCAAAACCAAAAAGGTTAGTACAAGATCAGATAATCCAGAAAAGGATAACCCTTTATAAAAAGAAAATCTATTCTTAATCTCCAAAAATTTTCCAACAAAACCCAAAGTTCAACAAGGACCATTCGATAAACAATTTTTCCATAAAATTCTTAAATGTAAACAAAACTAAGATTTAAACCCAAATATTTGAAGGATTTAGTCACATAGTCTTCCAAGTTAAATTGTAACATTTATCTCCAAACAACATCAGTTGTTCTTAATGTCTCGTATTGAAAAGTAATTAACCTAATCACATATCCTCCATGATAGGTTAATAAATTTCCATAGATAACCCAAAATAAACTTACTCTTAATTCATAAAATCATCTGACTAAAAAGAATCAGTCAAACTAACCAGGGACTTCACGTAGTCCAGTGGTAGGCGATAAATACCAGTTGCACTTTGGTTGTGGGTTTGATTCTCATAGCTTTGTCTAACGTGACAGGTTGTCACACAGTCTGTGTGTTGTCCTTTTTCCAAAACTATATAATTATTAAAACATTCCCCAAAACGAGATAAAATCATCAAAAATAATCATAACATATTTTAACCTCAAGTTTATCTTATGCCTTTCATTTTCCATCATAACCTATAATTACCTATAATTACCTCAAAAGTAAGTATCATATAAACCCTAATGGTTACCTTTATAATTATTACCTGAACATCCACATCGATTGGTCATCTCATACATGATGCATTACAGAACATACCAAGGTTTAAGTGGTTGATCATGACTCCTTGATAGTTGGTTTAGAACAACCACTAGTTTCCTCATTGAATCCCCCATTTTATCTAGTATCCTAATCAGAGAACCACCACAGTTTCCTTCAAACATGTTGTCTCTTTGGTGCCTACTAGATCCATCCATTCACTAAAAACAGAAAATTCAGTGTGAGTATATCAACAAAACCATCATTTACTAATGAGGAAGGTAAACACTAAGATATACTTACTCATTCACTTTATCTAAAACTACGACTCTTTCTGAAATCCTTTCCATTATGGTACTGTCAATTATGCTTAGAGAATACCCTAACCTCTAAAGTTATCTAAACCGACCTCTGATACCAACTATAAGTCCCCAACCTTAAACCTTACTTAATCTTGAGTTATTACAAGATTACACATTGAGGATATTTTCAGGTTTAGAGTTTTAGAGAATTAGATCATAAAACTTTCATTACATTCCACATTTAAACAAAGTGGTTACATAAAATATAGTATTCATTTTTTTCCCATCAACGGAAACATATTTAAAAAATAAATCATGGATTGTTTCTTGACACTTCCTTGACACTATCATCATATCATGTACCTTTCCCTTGACCTGTGAAAAACATTTCAAAAAAACTTGGGATGAGCATAAAAAGCTCAGTAAGGGTTATAAAAATATGGAAAGAAAACATGAGTTCATATATACATAAGAATGAAATCATACTTTACCCATAAAACATAGGCACTTTAACATACCTCATAAAATCATGAATAAATCATATAAATCATAAGACATAAAGGTAACTTGAGGAATTCCTAACATTATTACGTAGGGAGTAACCCTCTTAGTTACGTTTGGAATACCCATCATAGTATATTCCCTAAATCTCTTAGGAGAAACCTTAACGTTTCACTCCTTCACGTTGCCCAATGCATTGGAGAGCTATATCAGGCTCACCCGCCCATAGTTTATCACGGAACCACCCGTCTTTATAACAATGCCCAAGAACCATAACATAATCATACCACATAATATATTCATAAAGGAAACATAACATTTCCACATTTCAATCACAAGATATCAATAAAACACATTGATATAAAAAAAACTTATGAAAACCACTTTCAATAACAAAATAAGATAAAAGTAAAACATGGTATTTATTTTTCTTTTAAAAAGAAGTTATGGCTTGTAGAGGAAGCCGAAACTCAAATAATGGTCACGGTGGCAGAGAATTCGTTGTCGCCGCATACGTATGAAAAAAACATTCCCTTTTGTCGTTAATAAAACGCATCGTATAAAAAATATTCCTTTTTGGAAAAACGTAAAATTCAAAGGGGTTTATACACCGTATAAAATAATGTTGTGTATAAAACAAAATATGCCTCAATGAATGGAGATTGAGACGAAGTCCCTTACAAAGACGGTATCCTTGTTTTAAGGATAAATCAATTACATAATTATGTGTGACAAACGAATACACCAAATATAAGTGGATATTAAGTGTAAAACAATCAGAGGTTATTCACACATATTCATAGAATGACATATACAAGGAGTACAAGTTTATCCCAAAGAATCAAATTTGGGTTAAGAAGTTCCCTTGAAAAAATTTGACAGCCTAACGGCGTCACTACAAAATTCATAAAATGAGATGATGAGAGATAAAAAGGGTATCTCATCACATGGAAATAAAATTTAAATCAATAAGGATATATAAGAACATATCCCAACATAATAGTATGTTAATTAAAAGACATAACAAAAGAAGTCTTTTAAAAAGAGGAGGGTGAAAGGTTCCCTTACCGACATGGGTATCTTTTGAAACATACACCCCGTGAAAGAGGGACAATAAAACATTGATTTAAATACACATAAATGAAAGTATATTACTCATTGAGTAAAATAATGGGCAGTACATACACCACTAAAAGGAAATTGTGGTAAATGTAGCATAAATCTCATGGGAATAAAAGTGAGATGAAAAATCCCTTACGAAAACTCGGCAGCCAAACGGCGCCACTTAAGACTTCAAAAATGGATTGATGAGAGGAAATAGGGTCTCTCATCATATTAACATAAAGTTTACAGAAAGAGGAATATAAAAGAACATCCCCCAACATAACAAAGAGGAGATTAAAATAAGTGACATAAAGGAGAGTACTTAAAAAGAAAGAGAGAGGTTGGATCTCTTACAAAAATTCGGCAGCCTAACGGCGCCACTCAAAACATCCAAAATGGATTGATGAGAGAGAATAGGGTCTCTCATCATATGAACATAAAAATTACATTAATATTAATATAAAATAATATCCCAATAACAAGAAATATGATCTTTAAAAGGAATTACATAAAAGAGTGTACTTTAAAAGAAAGAGGGGAGTCAGATCCCTTACCTCAAGTCTGACTTGTCTTGTTCGTTTCTTTATATTCCTGAATAATAAATTTTCGTCAATTTATAATTGCCTAAGTACCTCCTTTAAAGATTATTATTCATTTCATATCACATATTATAATGTTATAATAACTGTTTAATAATGTTAGTTCATATCAAATGTTTTTGCCGATGTTTGGTACATGAGTCAAAAATGAACTTGTTTGAAAAATGATTGTCCATTTAGTTATAAGTAAATAATTTACATAATAGTATTAATGATTAAAATATCATATTTATCCAGTAAATATTAATTTTATACTATTACATATAATTTGGAGATAAAAAACGAAAAGTACCGTTCATGGAGACGGTAGGCCGTACGTACGCATGAACGCTACTTTAATTTTTTCTTTGTCATATTAATGGAATTAAAAATAAATGATATATATATATATATTATAATTCCAGTATAATATATATGTTATATAGGTCACATATGTTCATTAATTTCATTTTTTATACATTCCATGTATTGCATGTACGAGTCACATCACTTGAGGGGGCGGTAGTCCACACTTCCTCATATGAAATTATCGCATTTACACAGAATGAAAAGAATAAAGTTATGGTTTAAATATAAAATACAGAAGCATATAGTAAACATAAATACCATATATATCATATATAAAATACAGTTACATCATAATGGCCACCTTTAAAGGTGTTAAAAGAATATTTAACAATCAACGTTTCGTGAGGCAGAAAATCGCCAACCACAGAAACAGTATGTTCTTTAACCATTAGAAGAAGGTGTGTGTAATTGTAGCTAGAATAATTCTTATAAAAACATCCTAGTATATTGAAGATACTGTATTTTTTACAAAAGAAATGAATAAAAAGATTTTAGTGGATTGGAGAAGCAAAATAATACAAAAGGACTCAAGTGAAGACATTACCATAAAATCGGGTAACTCCCTTTGGTTTGAGCTCAAAGGCTTCCTTGGGAAGACTTATGCCTAAAGTTAGGCTTCAAGGAGTTATAGAGGGATGTTTAGAGATAAAATGGTCATGGTTTGGCCGAGAAAAATGCTTTGGAAGTGTGGGTAAGGAGGTAGAGGTGGGGGCCTTTTATAAGAGAAGAGGAGGGGCACTCTTGGAAAGTAAAGAAATGTTACTTTATTTTAGAATGAGTTTCAGATTTTAATGGTCCCACATTGATGTTTCTTTATTATAAGGTGATAAGGGTTCTAAATCCACCCATCCAATAGGTTTTTGACATGTTTAGGTCTTAGATTTTACATTATCCTTCCATTTTATTTAAATCGTTTAATAATGAGGTCATCGCTGCATCATCATGATGTCATAAATAATTTAATTTATTTAATGTCTAAAAATTATAAAAAACTACTATGATGTAGGAAATCTTTTTATCTTTCCAATGACTATTTATATTCAAAAATATGACTTGTATAACCCCATGTAAAAATTGTTTTAGTAAAACATCTCATGTTTGTGTCATTTTTACTTTAACATTAAATAAAAAGGTATTTATGTCATTTTCCAACCAATGTGGCTCCATGGGGTCCCCAAGTTGACCCATGGATTTTCTTGGTCGTCCATGACTCATACAATGAGGGTAGGAAATGTGTCTCGGTCATTTTAGTTTATTAAAACATTATTCTTACCTTAAACTACACTAATTGGCTCTAATCGCGATTAAAAACTTAATAAGTTACTATTCACCAAAAAATTATTCTAATCCCATTGAAACACATTTTACTTCTTAATGACAACCATGTATGTCGGAATTTTGAAATTCAAAACACAAAGATGGAAAAATTTCATTTAAACGGAAAATCAGTTTTTTATAAGTACCACTTAGTGGTTTCACTATTCATCAAAAATTGAAGGTTTTCAGAAAATTACCAAAAATTCACCCTAAGCTATATTTGATATTCCGAAATCAAAAATGATGTCTATTTTAAAAAATTCAAAAAATATAATTTTCATTAATTAATTTAATAATTAATTGCCGCTGTCAAAACAAATAGCGTGTTTTTATGAAACAAAATGTATCAAAAGATTGACACTAGTTTAAGTCTGATTTCAAAGTGAAATTAATTCCAACGACCAATATTCGATTAAATGGTAAAAATATATTCTAATTTCACTTTAAAAACAATTCAAAAGATAATCTAATCATATAAATAAATTAGATTAAAAAGAGGTTTTGAATTAAAATACAACATTTTTCACTATTCATTAAAAGTTGAACTTTTTCGGAAAAATACCAAAAATTTACACAAAGTAAATTTTGATGTCCCGATTCTAAAGAAGAATTTTATTTTGTCAAATATAACACATAAAATTTTCAAAAAGTGGATTTAAAATAGGTTCTCCATCAAAAGTCGGTTAATCGACCTTTTAAAGAATATTAGAATGTTTACGCTTAAAATTGGATTCATTCGCATTTTTAATCCTCTAACATTTTTTGTAAAAAGTAAAAATATTTGACAAACATATATAATCATTTTGTAGTTAGTTCTGTTCATTCCCTCCATTACAACAGTTAGGCGTTAACTACTTTTTAAAATAATATTATTTTATTATTAGAGTGCAACGTAAGATTCCCAAGAAACTCGTTGTTGCTTGTTGGGTACGCCATCGATCATATCGTCCCCTTTAAAGTAATATTAATATTTTATTCACAAATATCGATAAATGTGAAAATGTCATGCTCTTTATTTACCTGGGGTGTTACAATCATGGTACACTCTAGAAACTTAGTTATTCATAGAAGTTGGATAGCCCTAAGTGATACCTATGTTCCTATGTAGGAACGCCTTGGATGGGCTCATGGACACCAATTATTCCTCTTTGACTGATCACTAGGAGGATACAGATTTAGGTTTTCTCAGTGTTCTTGGTATGTAGATTCTCGTTTTGTACAGACATCTCTCTTTTAAGTACCGAATGTGTTTTTACTTAGATGAGCTCCTTAGACTATAGTTATTGATTCTTAGACTACCCCAAACTTCAGCCATGTATTGATGAGATGTTCTGGGTTACAATCCAATTGTGTAGATTGTGTCTACTCCCATGTTCATTTAGAAGAACAACAACATAAATGGATTTTTGGGATTGATATTTCACAGGAATATGGTTATGGGCTTCAGTGAAAATACTCAGAGAAAAATTTTTAGGTTACTTTATCTAAAGGGAACCGATCATAGTGTTGAAAATATCTATTAATCTACAATGAGTGTTTTGAGGGTAGTACACTAGAGATGGTTTGACTTAATATCACTCTCTCTCATCATATGTGGTCTGTAAGGAACCTCTTTTGGATCATTTTCTAGTTAGGTTGAGTATAGTACTGTCAGCTGAAGTTTTTCTTGAAATGTGGTCTCAATCATTTGTTATGTCAATAATATTCCCAATAGAGTCATTAGAATTATAAGGGAATGTTTAAATGGAAAATTCTGATGGTGGAAATATTGTTTCTTGTAATTGGTCCCTTTAAATTCCAAAACCTATGGTGGAAAGTACCATATACCGGTTGTTTAAAGAGGTGGTGGTGTGAATATATCTTAGGTTATATGGGCTTCGATGATCCCCATATTTACATTTCAATTTGGATTTTGAACATGAGCTCTAATTTCTACATCTTATATACTTTAGGGTTAAGGTGAATCTTGGAGGTGCATTGGCAGTTTGTAAGTACAATGCAACCATTTGAACAATGATTCACGGCCTAGGTTGGTTGGTTTTTGGTTTTCATTGTTTCCACAAGGATCCTTAGGGATGAGAAGTTTTAAGGTGAGTAGATTATAGCATCCGGTGTTTTTTTATCAGATTAAATTCTAATGGAAATTTAATTTTATCATTTATTGGACATGACATTTTATAAAATGGGCTACAAAATGAAATTCTTAGAGTTGGAATGCTTAAATGCATTTTTTTTACACTATTATAAATGCTTGAGGGGTGCCTTGGATATTCTGTTAAGTTTTAGGAACATTGGGCTCTGAGACATAAAAAAAATGGGGGACTTGGCTTGGGCGCATGGTTTTTATGAAATTGTGTGGCCTACTAAGAGGGTATGAGGATATATCATGGTTTTGTCTAACTGTGTGCACCAGGATACAAGGTTGTGAGCCATGATATTGATTTTGGATAGAGGATAAATGCATGGTTTTCAAAAGTCTTTACAAACCATGGACATGAATCGTCTGACCTTCATATCGAGGCAATATCTCTTTCCCAATTGTCACATGGTTTGTCCAACCACTAGACCAAACCATATGCCTCATTTAATAGGGTGAAATAGCAATTTTTTCCCTAAAATAGTTTACTCTTCCTATATTTATTCAACTCCATGCACAAAATCCCTCTCCCACTCTATCTCATCACCTCATCTCATAGGAGTGGATATATCTCCTTCATCCATAGTTCAATTTGAGCATTTTTGAGTGCCTTAGATATCACTTGGTGAGTGTATGATTCATCTTTCCTCTTTTTTTTATTTACTCTATGTTTGTGCTATTTTGGTGAGACCAAATTTACCCAATTTTTAGTTCATTCATCCATTTATTTGATTTCTCTTGAACCCGACGAAATAAAGACTTGATATTGGACATGTGGGTCTTTCTAAGAATAAGGTATGTGGTCTATAGGTTATTGCTATTTGTTTTTCATATTTATAAAAACAAATTGTGTGCCTCATGATAGACTTACCTGGTGTTGATTCTAATTCATAAAATGGAATAAATTAAATTTCTTAGACTGCCATATGATATGTTTATAATCTCCTAGGTATGGTTCGGAGTCATGACCTCAACCCGAACCACCCCTTAGGGTGTGTTCACATAATTACTTATAAGATTTTTTTTATCATTCATATGATTAGACAACCCTTTGATTGTATGAATTAAATTGAATTAAAGAGATAGACTGCTTATAATTGAATTTATATTTTTGGTATATTAATTTGTTTCATTTAAATGAGATGCATAAAATGAAATTAAATGAATTTTTTGATAAATTTTGTGATATCTAATAAAAACCCTATATGAGATAAGGTATATTAAAATTGGAAAAGTGATATATGTTTTGTTTCTTTCTTGGCCATTGGTGGGTGTTATCATGACCTTATTAGTGGTCTTAATTTTAAAGTGTTTTACCAATGTATGTGGCCCTTTTATTTCTAAATGAAATGTAAATGGGCATAACCCTCTTAATTCATATGTGTTTTATATTATGGTTGTTTTTTTGTATGGCCTTCATATTGTTAAACTTAAATTGATTATGAAATCCATTGTAGATACTAGGTTTCCTTCCATGTAACACCAAGGATGGGATCATTGTTCTTGTAATCATCTTCACTAATGGGTTGTATATGCATTCGGGTGATACTGTTATGACAGGATGGGATCACTATGTGTTTTTCTTACCTTATTATGAGTGATACCAGTTCCCTAGGGAAGACAACTTGGACGAACTCACATGAGAGATGGTTGAACAAGTCCATGAGTGAGGATTGGTTCCCAAAATGAGATGTCAGGTATGGGGTTAGAGTTCATTGTCTCACATTATCCTAGGAGTGATACTTGTGAGTCCATTCATGGATCTCATTGTAGAAGACTCTGGTGAAAGTGAAAGTTAGGGTGATTCTGGTGCGATACATGGGATCCTTATTAAGGTTCACCTTAGACAGGATTAGGATGCTTGTAATTGAAATTGGTAGTTAATTTTATAAATAAAGACCAATGATGCATATGTGTTATCCATGGCATGCATTCGCTAAGCCAAGTATCAAACATAGGGTCGGTCCATATTTTGATACTTTTTTCATGATGTTGTTTTTATCACTTTCCCCTTATCTACTTGAACAAATTTCCCATAGACAACACATTATTGGCTTAGGCTGAACCAGGTATGGTTGTTCTAGGTGTCCTTGGGGAACATAAGCCTAAAATGGTTTTTAACCTATTTTTCATGGATTATTTACATGGATATGCATGCACACTGCTTATTTTATATGAATTAACTGCATTAAACTTTAGATGCCATCAGTGGTGGCCTACATAATATATGTCACACACTTCTCAGGACCATTGCAATGGGGTACCTGTGTAGATCTTCTTGTTAATAAGATCAGGGTTACTTGATGATTCTTGTGCTCTTATACTAATTATAGGGAGTTGGAAGAACATGGCTGAGCTGGATCTCAAGATTCTCATAGAGTATCCCTCAGGTCTTTTGTTATATCTTTTATTTATTTTTTGTTGTTGTACTATACTTCCTACTGCATGTTTCCTATTTTATTTTTGTAGAATCTCAAGGATATTCATTCATTGTATTATATTTGTGTTGGATAATTATATTAAATTATTATATATATCTTCTATTACTTTTTCCATTCATTTATACTACTTCTAGTATTTATTTTTTTGATTATTACTTCTGATATATTATTGTGCTACTCTGATTATGAGGGTATAGTCACCCCATTATACTATTATTAGACCCTCGCTACTAGTCAGTAGCATCTGCTGTACAGGGAGGTGTGATTGAGGATATGCGGTGACCGATCGATCTATAAGGTTGATATTCAGTCAGTTCAGGACGTTACAAGCATCCTACCACTAAGAGGGGAAACTGTCCAATTGATCTATGATTGTATCATGATGATACCTAAATGTGGAAGGGGGAAACAATAGTATGGGATGAAGAGTGAATTTAGAGGCTTTTACATAATCATATATCCAAAACAAGATAGATTTCAACCCTTTATATAGCCATTCATGACACATTTCATTAAATTAAATGTTTCAAACATATTTATGTATCTATATACATTTATTCCCATTTTCAATACTTTATTGAATCATATTTAATTCATTTAATCCATTTATAATAGATTATCATTTAATGGAACCATGTGTAAGATAAATGAACCTAAATTAAGTATTTAATTTAATTTATTTATGTGAATATTCAATAATCTCCCACTTTTACTAAAATATCATAAGGCCTTTATGTATAAGTTAAAAACTATTTTTGAATGCATCAAAACTTTTTTGGATAAATTGTTTCACTAAACTCTCTTCATTTTTAAAAAACACATTGTCCAAAATTTTATCCTTATCTAGAGGCCTAACTATGTGACTTTGTGGGCCTTATCAGCATTAATAACAACTATGAAATCTCTATTTCATAGATCTAATAAAATATCGGTCTCTAGTAAATCATCATTTCCACTCAAGCTACTTAAGGGTCTGGTATTAGGTCCATTAAACATACTCATGTCTCTATGTGAAAATTTGCACCACATGATGTATCATATACATTATTTGTATCTAATATAATTCTTTTTCTCATGACGTCAAGTGACCACTAAACATATAAACTGTCAATCTTTTATATTCCTCTCATAGTCTTTCTTGATTCTCAAAAAAGACTCACTAAGTGGATGAATACATTACATTTTATTCATATTTCTAATAATCATATCACATGTCACTTATTCAAGTAGTTGAAAACATCATATGTGAAACAACTAATCAAAGACATTAATTTCATAAATCTAATTAAATAAAGTGAAAGATGTCTTTTCTTTTCATACTAGTAGAAAATACCATCTTGGTTTCACTCCAACCGACGACATGATCCGCAACATACCCAACCACCCCTGTATTATCTAAGTTCATATATTAACTTTTATAAGTAGGGTATCAACGTATAATGGTTCTAGTTCTTGGTATTTATCTAACCTTGGGTAAGAAATATTGATAATAAGTATACGCACCTAATCATATCCATGACCGTATGAAATTCGATGAGATATAATTTAGTGGATCATTCCAAGTTAAATTCTAAACTTATTACCTAAGAATCTATTCTTAAATATATCATATAAAACCCTTTTCAACATATATAATAATCTACTCAATCTAACCTTTATATATCATTACAACCCATTGTACTTTATAATGATCATTGGTTAGGGACAACTCAAAGCATTTAATTTTAGGGGATATTTATCATTTGACCATTCATGTAAAGTAAATAAAAGTACACATGAATGAATGGTAAATTGAGATTTTCTTTATTATATATACATGATATTTATAAAACCATTACAACCAATATCTTATAAATATATAACATGACCCTCATGTGGATACTGCAGTAATGGATCTATTTTCTAAACCTTATATTTATATGTAATTTTTGTCACATTCCTATGTGGTCATTTGATAAAATACTCCAAAAAACCTTTTAGTGAGTAACATTTACAAATGAATATAGTTTAAATAATGGTGATACATAAGAATCCTATTCCTTATATTTGAGCACCTTAACATTATAACATCAAATTTTATATTGTTATTTGTTATTTTCTACTTAGAACTATTTCTAAGTACATCATATATATCTTTATAACCCTTTCCATCAAAATTTTTATTTGGAATATTTTTTTAAATAAAGTAACCATTGACATGACCACTTTACCAGCACATCCTAAACTCTTTTAGGATAAATTTATATCCAATTTGTTATGGTAACTAGTGTTACTTTTTACACTAATATTTATTATTATACCCTAAACTCTTTTAGAATACCAAGGGATATATGTTGAATATTAACATGTATAAGCCTTTAGGGAATAGTGATGTTCACTTGTTATAATGTCCAAATGTAAATATTTATATTTTTATCCTATATATCCTAAATTATTTTAGGAAAAATTGACATTCACTTCATTTTGGTAAACATATTTGGACATTTACAATTATCTTTACCATTATCTCTATAAACTTTTAATAAATCGAGTGTATTTGAATCTGTAGATAAGCAAGAATAAGAGAAAAATTTACTTTATCCTAGTGACTGAATGTAACCATTTACATTCTCTTTACTATCACATATCCTAAATTTTTAGGATTGATGAATTACAATCATCATAGATTGGTATTATCCTTCAGTTAATAGTGATATTAAATTTTTCAAAATAATTAAATATAACTATTTATATTTTTATTTGTTGTCTCACTCTTTAGGATATAAAGTAAAAAATCACTCAAACTCAAATTGGAACAATCTTTTATTTTTTATATTTGATCTTATTTAAGTTCAAACATACTCTCACTAGCCTCTTAGACACTGCATTCTCTTTAAAATATTTTTCTAAGATACAACACAGACTACTTTTTGTTTTAGGAAATAACATTTATTTCCTTTTTGTGGTAATATTTAATAAATAATATATTATTTCCATATCTTATATGTATTCTATGAGTTTAAAATTTTTACTATTTGAAAATAATACTTTGTTAAAATATACCACTGATGGGTGGTAGGAACACTTTTTCACATATTTTATCAAATATTTGGATAAATTATTTTATCCTAGATAAACAAAATTATCTAAATATTATAATCAAAAAAATTATAGAAATTGATCAATCATAAACCATTTTTATACATTTAATGATCTCATAATAGGCCTTTTTTATTAAACATCCACTATTATCCTATAATAGAAGTGATATAAAGACACACATATTTTACTTAGATTCATCTAATCTTGATACATTACCTTAAATTAAAGTTCTGAGTATAGTAACTATTTACTTAATCTCATGAATATAAACTGCAAATCAATCATTTATTATGTTTTTTTCACTTATGTATATTTAACAAACCTATAAAATATACGCATAGTATCACATACCCTTCAAAATAAATGAATTAATTCTTATAACATCAATACCTGACATGGAAATTCCATGGAGTTTCCAAACCCCTTTAGGTGTTTTAAATAATCCCATGTTATGGACTCATTACTTCTTTCTGATAATACTCTAAAGTTTTAAATAACCATAACTAGATTATTAAAGAAATATTATTGGAATTTTAAACATTTTCTATTTTGATTTTGAAGTATTTTCATCCTTGTAATCTTTATATAGTACCAAAACATAGACATCATGTTCCTAGTTGATCTATTCTCAACACATTTAGATTATTAGGTAAACTTATCTTTATTCATCCATATTTCCAGAAAATTTCCATAGATTAAAATAAAATAAATTTCCTGAAAATAATTATTCTAATATAAATTACTTATGTCTTCCAAACATATTCGATCATATTGAATATCATGGAAATTCCTAATAATATTTTTCATATGAAACTAGAATTAGTTAGGTAAATTATGCGTGAAATACCATTTAAATATTCAGTGAATCATTTAATGATTCCATAAGAATCTAGATTCACTTTTTGAATAATTTCAAATATAAGTTACATAGGAGGGAACTGTTCTATCACATAAAATATTTCACTTGATCAGGAACTTTTGTTAAGGTAATAGTCTTAGGAGTTTCTTACTTTAAGCTTATCATTTCAAGGATTAATATAAGGTTTACTTTAATGATGATGATGGATTTATATATAATAAAATATTTATCATATGAATGTTGTGTATTATATCTTTTCATCATGGAATTTTTATTAAAGTGATCCCACTAAAAATTATGACCTTGTATATCATATCCATTTAGTGATCCAGCATCCATATTTCACTAAGAAAAGAATCTTATTGGGAATTCCTATCACTGATTAAATATATATGAATGGAATCATCCAAATAAAAATATTTTTGGCTCTTAGATAGTTGATTGGATAACCCTTTATCCAAATCCATCAAGTGGATTCACAAAACCCTCTTCCTATGGTATCTTTACCAAGGGATTCCCATCAAAGTCTAGCCTAAAGAAAACATAAAAAATAGATTGAAAAGGGAAAATATATATGAACCCTATGAAAGAACAACCTACCCAAGGATGATCTAGTGTCACCCATTACATACTTACCTTACACAATATAATTCAGGGGAACCCTTTAAGGAAGAAACTACCTAGTTTAATGATCAAGGTTTTGATAAGGGTTTCTCTGTAAGGAAAATAAAACTTAGTATTTATGGGTTTTTATTTTAATGTATCACCAATTTAATATTTAGTGTATGCATATTAAATTCATAATTATTCCATCCTATGTAAAAATTATACTCTCATAATTTATTCTCTTCTTATGTATGCTCTATTCTAAGGATTTTTTTTTCAAATCCCTATTCTAACCACCAAATTAATATGTTCATACCACATTATTGTTTAAATCTTTACATAACCCATAAGTCTTTTTTAATCGCACAAAATAGAACTCAACTATACTCATACACATATAAATTAATCATATTCATAAGGTACATGAACACTTCGTGTAAAAGTATAAAGCTATATAAGTTTAACTAACTTCGCATGAGTAAACCCAGAGAGATAGAAAGCCAACCCCATTCACTTTCCTATCCAAGGAAACACTTATGAAAAGTAGCTGGTCTGACCCAAAGTCCCTCGACTTGGGGATACTTTACTCAAGATATAATTCAATTCATGAAAATTATAAAACCTAATATTCACTTACTATACCCATCAACTGTTTTCAAGATCATAACTCCAAGTACAAATCAAGGTCAAAGTATATGAAAATTAAATTTTATGATATCAAAATAACATGATATGTAAGGCTCTATCCTAGAAGAAATTTATCATATAAACTTTGGAATAAAACCATTCATAATATAAAAAAATTATATATTTGAATAAAACAAATAATAACCTTTAAATAAATAAAAAATTAAAATACTTATTCATGAGATTAACATTTATGAGAAATTTCATAAATAAAAACTAATTATAAACCCTTTTTAATTTCATCTTTTACATTATGAAAATTAAATAATTTTGAAAATAAAATCTTTATATTCTTTCCAATATGAAATCTTTCATATTTATCATTATATAGAATTTTATTTATATATATATGGTTTTATACAGATTATAAACAATTTATAATTCAATTTATATTATATAAACATTTTATATAATCTAAAAAACATGTACAGAATTATTATATAAACCCTGATCATATAATTCATCAAAATAGTTATCATATGACTTAAATAATACATTAATAAAGCCTATTTTATTTAGAAAATTTCAAATTTATTAATTATGAACTAAATATGGATATCAAAGAGATTTAAGAAATAAATAAACAATTTACTTATTTTCTAAAACAAGTGACATTTATAAACTATTCATGAATAAATTTTAATTATAAATATTTTATAAATCAGAAATAATATAAGAATTTTATAATAATTTCAATATGAACCCCTTCATATTTTATATTAAATGGAATTAATGTGATATTTCATGAATTATAAACATTTTATAATTCAATATCCACTATATTATAATTTTTATACATAATCTAAATATCATATATATTATAATTTATATACTCTTTATAAATTACATTTAATTATTTCAAAATAAACCACTTATTTTTATATCATAAATCGTTAAATTTAATTTGTCAATGGTTATTTTAAATATTGACATTTAATATTTGGAATTTTTTGTTAATAAATGATTCATAAACATTTATTTGATTAATTATAAACATTTTATAATTAATTAATTTATAAACCACTTATAAATTATAATGTTCTTAAAATACCATTTTTTTATGATTTATAAACTTTTATAAACCATATATATTTAATAAATATTTATCAATTAACCACATCCATTTTTTAACAAATAAATTTATAAAAAAAATATAATTTTTTGTAAAAATTTCAAAATATCTTTTTTATTATTTAAAAATAATTTATAAATAATATAATTCCATCCATAATTGAATTATATTAATTAAAATATGAACTTCATTTATTTTCATAAATAAGAGTAACAAGTATGAACTTTTCATATTTGATTAAAGGCTTGAAAAAAATATCATTTTACAATTAAGACATGTTATTCAAAAAATAATATACATATCGATTCCTTAAAGAATCCTACACTCAAATAAAATTTATGGGTTTAGTATGACCATCACATGGAAATATGTAGTGTAAGAGAGTCCAAACACGTGATTATATCTCTTCAAGTATCAACTGGTAAATAAAACTATAAAAATAGTGTACCTAGAAAATGACCACAATAATACTCTTATTCTTCCTTGGTGAAGAAGAATGATTAATAATGATCATGAATAAGTGAAAAAAAACTACCCTACCTCTGAGGGGGAACACTATCCAATTGATCTGTATTCATATTTGGATTTTCCCCACTCTCCTTCGGTCCTCTCTACCATTTCTACATCCACCATGCTTAATCGTATAATGGAATTATGATTGTCGACAATTATGTTCCCTTTTTGTATTTTTTGTATCAGTGTTTTCCTTTTGGGGTGGCTCAACTATTCTTCCAGGTTCCATTTTTATTGGATTTCTCATTATCTTACTTTCTTTATGATGTTCATTCATGGCTCTGAGTCCCGGTTTGGCATTAGTTCAACACGGTTTGCGGTGTCTCGTTAGTGGTCTTCTTCTCTCAGGTATGACAACACTTATGATGCAGATATGTTCACCAGAGTTCGTGTGGCTACATGTCCTAAGGTGAAACAAAGGAATTTATATCATTCCCTTCATCTGGTTTAGTAGTGGATGACTCATTTTTTGGTGATGGTAGTAAGGTTAATAAGGTAACATATATATTATATATACACACATGAAAAATTACAATTAAAAATAAAATGTATACTACAAATTATATAATAAGAATATAAATTTATAAATTTAGATATTTATTTAATTGTAATTATAAATGTGTGTGTCTGTTGTAAATATGTACTACTATAAATAAGGCCTTTAAAAATATTATAAATCAATTTTATCAGTATTGAAATAGTATTGATGTTCTAAGTGATGATAAAATTAAAAAGTTTCTATCAGTGCTAAATTTTTTGATAAAAGTGTCCTTGATCAATGCATTTTTTAGCATTAATAAAGGATTCTTTTATCAATTCTCTTTTAGTGTGGATAAAGGATCCTTTTATTGACACTATCTTTATCACTAATAAATATTGTTTTTATAAGTGCTAACTTTATCGATAATAGAAGGGGTATGTATCAATGTTACACCTAAATTGATAAAATCAATTAATAGCTATTGTAGAGTGGTAACATATATATTTATAGCACTCTAAAGCAGAGGATAAAAACATATAAAATAATTTAAATTATAATACAAATATTTCCTTAAAAATATAAGACAGTTTACATTTTCATTTCACCACCCTTTCAATATTAATATTACCTAAAATAATATTATAAAATTATAAATAAATTGATATAAAATTCAAATACTAACAAAAATAATTATAAACAATGAAAAAAACTCACGTAGTAGGATTTCACCAATGATCTACCCCAACTCATATAAAAGAAGCATGTGTGTGTAATAGAAAAGTGTGATTATTTTAGTAATGTTGCATAAAAATTAAAAAATGTATAAATAAAATGTTATATAAAAATTGATAAATTTAATATTAAATGATATTTGATTACTTCCTATAATTCAAAAATGAAAAACAGATTGTTTTCTAATGTATCAAGAAAATATGAGTCTAGTTGGTCACTTTTTAGTATTTGATGTGTGTTTTTAGTTAGAAAGTCGCTTTTAAATAATTCATCACACTTGTATCTAATGTATAAGGATAATAAGAGTGGGTTTTCTTAGTTTTTGGTATTTAACCCATGTTTTGAACTAAAATGTCACATTTTAATGAAAGCACACAATTTATTTCATATCATCCACACCATGTGTCATATTAACATGAGATTAATTCTTAAATGTCACAAATTAATGATCAATATTTTTCATAATATATTATGAAAATAAGAGTTTATTTTCTAAATTTTGAGTATGTGATTCATGTGTTGAACTAAAATTTAACTTTTAAATGAAAAAAGGCACTTTAAATCATACATGCCACATCATGTGTCTAATTTAAGTGAAATTAATTCCCAAATGTTGGAAATGAATTACCAATATTTTTACAAATGTGTCAAGAAAATATGAATGTGCCATCTCAATTTTGAGTATATAATATGTGTTTTGAACTAAAATGTCACTTTTGAATGAAAACATATAATTTCATTCATAACAGCCACACTGTGTGTCTTATTGAATTTTGGTTAATCCATACATGAAACAACTAAATTATTAATCATTTTTTAAAATTATCAAGAAAATTCGAGCACATTTTCTCAGTTTTGAGTATGTGGTGCATATTTTGAACTAAAAGCTCACTTCTACATAAAAACACACACTTTCTATCATAAAAACACATTGTGTATCAGGTTAACATGTGGTTAATTCCTATACGAAAAAACTAAATTATCGATCATTTTCCAAAAGTGTCAATTGAAAATATGAGGGTTTTTCTCAATTTTAATCATGTGACATTATTTTTGAACTTAAATGTCACTTTTAAATGAATACATACACTTTCAATCATACCAACCCCACCTTTTTCGGATTGATGTGAGGATAATTCATATACATTAACAATAAATTATTTATATTTTTTCTAAAATATCAAAAACAATATAAGTGTGTAAACTGATTTTTAGTATGTGATGCTTGTTTTGAACTAAAATCACAATTTTAAAAAAAAATGTACTTTTAATCATACCATTCACACCATGTTTCATATTTACTTGAGGTTAATTCCTATAATTCAAAAATGAATTATTGAAGTATATAGAAAATCAAAGCATTTTTGTTCGGTTTTGAATATGTGATGTGCATTTTGAACTAAAATGTCACTTTTAAATGACAACATACACTTTCAGCCATATCGGCCACATCATGTGACAGATTGGCATATGGTCAATTTATACAAATCAAAAATTAATTATCAGTGTTTTTCAAAATTTTCAAGTCAATATGAGTATTTTTTCTCATTTTTTACTATGTTATGCACGTTTTGAACTAAATTGTCACTTTTAAATGAAAATACATACATTGAATCTTGTTTTCTTAACTACTACACATAATGATTGAATTTTTGAACTTTTTACAAAGATATAAATTGCAAATATGAATTATTTTTCAATGTTTTGAATATTTCACATGCATTTTAAACTAAAATTTCACTTTAAAATTAAAATACACACTTTTATTCATACTGATCACATTATATGTTGGATTTATATTCTGTTAATTCTTATATATCAAAAATTAATTGTTGATTATTTTACTTAAATATATTGAAACTTTTATAGTGTTTTCTCAATTATTAGTATATAATGTTCATTTTGAAATAAAATGTCACTTTTAAATTAAAAACACACACTTTCAACCATACAAGACACATCATGTGTCAAATTGATGTGAAATTAATTCCTATCCACCAAAAATAAATTATGGATCATTATTATAAAGTAATAAATAAATATGAGCATGTTGGATAAATTTTGAGTATGTGTCTTCCTTTTTTAACTAAAACATTACTCACTGCAACTGATCAACCCTTTAACAGTGCATAAAAAGGTATTTAACCACACTAAAAATTATGTTTTCCTTAGATCCATTAAAGGGGGTCCCCTTTATCCATTCTAGAAATAGCACTGATAACGGTCAACCTACTATATTTTTTTTCTTGAATAACAACACATTGTAGAAAATATGTATGTAACATGTATGAAAATACACCTGTATGAAAATATATAATTTAATTGAAATAAATTTTACATCACAAATATAAAAACACTACTATATAAATTTAAAACAATGTCTTGTATAATTACATTTATCATTTCTATAGAAAAACATCTAAAAACATTAATGTTTCAGTTTATTTATCAACTATGACCCCCTATCAAAAAATCCCAACCATGGTATTAGTTTTCGAAAAAAACAACCCCAACCTAAGAAAAAGAATCCACCTATATGTGAAAAAACCCTTATGTTATTAACACTATAAACAAATAAATTAAACATAAATAAGAAATAATACATTAATAAAATGTCAATTTCAAATAAAAACACACTTTGGGATATATTGATCAAACCATGCGTCATATTGAGGTGATTTTGATTCCAACACATCGCAAATGACTTATGGATAATTTTCCTAAATTATCAATACAATAGGAATGTTATTTCTCTATTTTTTGTATGTCACTTTTTTTTACAAAAATTAATGTCAATTATAAATAAAAAGACACACTTGGAGTTATACCGGTTACACCATGCATCAGATTGAGGTTTTTCTAATTCCTAAACATAAAAAAACAACTTATAGATAATTTTCCAAAATTATCAAAATAATATGAATGTATATTATTGGTTTTGAGTATGTCACATTTTTTTTACTAAAATGTCAATTCAAACTTAAATCATGCACTTTGATTCATATCGGTTACATCATGTGTGTTTTTTATGTGAGAATACTTCCTACATGTCACAGATTACTTATTAATTATTTTCCTAAATTACAAAGACAATCAATGTGTGTTTTATAGGTTTTTTGGGAGTGACACATGTTTTGAACTAAAATGTCAATTATAAATAATAATAGATACTTTGAGTCATACCGAACACACTATGATTTGGATTGAGGTGAAGTTGATTTATAAATTTTAGAAATGACTTATGTATCATTCCCCTAAATTATAAAAATAATACAAATAAGTTTTATCATTTTTCATTATGTCACTTGTCACGAACCATATCCGGTCATCTTCCAAACTAGTGCCTGACCCAGTCGGTGTCAAGGACAAAAGGGTGTTCCCTATCCCCAGACGATAGCAAAAGTTCTCGGGTATCATAAATAAAGTTTGGGAATGATTTTACCTTAGTTTAAAATCATAAAATAACCAAAAATAATCAATAAACCAAATATGAAAATTTACATGAAACAAGTCTTAACAAAATTTTAGAATTGCGTTACATAGAATAAAACCAAAACCAAATAGGACCACAAAAAAAGGAAGTATTAATTCTATCCTAAGAACCACCACACAGAAAGGGGCATCACCATCAATCCATCTCCATAACACCACACTGATAAAGGAATCTAACAACCCAAACCACCATCTCCAATGACCTTTCCCTTACTTGTGTCAAAAATAACTAAGTATGCGTACACACAAAGGTGTAATTAGGGTGTGAGACTTATAATAATAGGATTTAATCCAAGAAAATATTCCCTACCATAAACATTATAAAACAAAAATCTTTCAAGTTTTGATAAATAAGAAAAGCTAGTAACAATTTTAAAGGGATGCAACTTTGGGAAAAAAATAGTTTTCAAGAGGGAAACTTTAAATAATGAACAATTTTAATGAAAACACACATACTGATGAAATTACCATCCAAAAACACTGTATTCCGATAGTAGGTGTCATATAATCAATGAGCACTACTCATGGTAATACCCCTAGGCACTAGATAGCTGCAGGTCCCGAGGTACATTGTATCTTGGTGTAAAAGTAACCATAACCAATAACCTTCTCATACACGAGCCATTAGGAGGGGAAATCCCAATGGAATAGTGGTCCCCAAACAACATAATAGTTTATTTAATGTTTTCATGTTCAATATTGTTAAGTGAAATATGGATGAATCCACTATCGGATCACTAGAATACTAGTCCTATTCCACCCACCTAGATACACGAGCTTCACTCTTTATGCTCAAAAAAGTACCACATGTTATAAAATATCATTTTTATATCAAAACTCTATTTCTAAATAATAAACACACAAAACAATACCCCAAAAATATTCATCACCCTCAATATAGTTCATTAAATATAATAAAAATTTTATAAACAACTTTAGGAGGTGTAACAAGGCTCCGCACACAAAGTTCACTCAAAAAAACTCTTTTAAGGAAAAACACACAAAAATACCATACAAAACCAGAATTTGAATCCCTGAAAACATTTAATAAATCAATTTTATGGATCATAAAATAACCCCAAATGATACAGCAAGGAATACGCATAAAAAGGACCCAAATTCATGTTAAATGGCGACTTTAATATTGAATACTTAATCAATGATACCAAAAAAAATGTTTTAATAATTTCATGACACATTTACAAGGTGGTAAACATAAAAAATTTCTATTTAACTACAAAAGAACCATTTTGAAAACATACACCAATCAAAATAGTTTTTTAATAATATTTTCACCTCTTATATCATTCAATACACCATTTTGACAACTTGTAAAACAAACCCAAGAAACACAACATGGCCTTACAACAAAATCATTCCCAAAATCCAAATTTTTCAACCAAACACACACTAATAACAAACTAAAATAGAATTTTATTCCCTTGCATCATTTAATAACTCATTTTCACGAATTATAAAACACTACCAAGTGATACCAAATGGGTTTACATCAAAAACACTCATTGTTTCACATAAACATGCCATGTAAAAAACAAACACATGGTAATATCTTTAAAAACAACATTATCACCCAATATATAATTTAAATAACATGATAAACAAATTAAGAAATCAATTTGACTCATCAAATAATGTTTATAGATGGAACCACCCACCTTGAATATCAAAAATCCCTAATCTTTGTGCAAAAATTTGACTACACCACAAGAAATTAGAAATGAACCCTAACCAATAATATTTCACCCAAAACGCCAAGTTTAAACTGTAAGTACAAAACCCTAGGTGATAGAAACATGAAAACACAATAAAATGGGAATGCAACCCAAAAGAGAAGGAAGAAACTATAGATAAACTCACTTACTTGATGTCTCTTGAAGTTTCCCCACCAAATCCACTTGAAAAGTGGTTTATAAGGGAGATTGAGGGATCTTGGAGACCTCCCATGGATTCTAGGGTCGAATGAGGGAATTAAGGGGTGAATTAGGTTTATTTATGGAAGGAAAAAAATTTCAAATCCATTTTTTTAAAACCCGGACATTGTGCATAGTTTTGCTGCATGGTTTAGTAAACCATGAACCCAGTTCTGTCCACCCAAAAATACTCATTTTCTACCAAAATTCATGGGATAGATTATGGGAAACCTAGGAGAAAATATAGGCCAAGAATATGAGAAAATAATGCCTCATAATTTCAAACATTTTACACTTAGTTCCTGATAAAATAACCAAGAACACAACCCAAACTGGAATGAAGTAGAAGTAAAAAAACCCAGGTATGACAATTCTCCCCACTATAACACTCCCCCCCCCAGAAATCCATCACAAGGCCAGATTAAAAAAAACTGACACTATTTCCAAGTTAAAAGGGGGTTCCAAATGAATTCCAAATTAGAATACAATAAAGACACTACTAGCTGGAAAACAGGGATACATATTAATTCGGGAGACTAAGATGGACTCCCCCACTAAGGTTCACCTGCCCCCAAAAGCCAAAACATCACTTGTTGATCAAACAAAGTAAAGGATACTCTCACCATACTCAAACTAACATCCTGAGACAAGCACCTTAATCATTCCTGATAATTTCAAATAGACCACTAGAAATGAACAATGGATTCGAATGAGGTCCCCACTGCATTACTTAAACTAACCCATTGGGCATGCTTCAATCCAAAGGTTTAACCAAGAAGGTATTTGGTGTTTAAATAACCCCAAATGGGACTACTTACCACCAAGGAAACACCAGGAGCATAATTTAATTTCTGATATGCAGATACCGGAATAGACTCCCCACCATAAGAAATAAACAAACACCCAATAATGAATTATAATACCAATACAGGGAGTTTTGGATGGACTCACCAACATAAGAGACAACTTAATTTCCTGAGACAGAAGTGGGACACCAATATGGGGAGGCCCGAACGGACTCCACACCATAAGGGGTAGACTAACATTAGATTTATTTGAAAATAACTTATATGAGGCCCATAGTGGGTCTCCCCAACAAGATAACAAACCATTCTAACCAACAAACACGGACTGACAAAAGAAACCCAACATGGGTTAACTTAGGTACATCCCGCACAACTTATTCTCCCCCCAAAAGAGGCTCATTCAATAAAACTCCAAACCAATAGATACTTTTCATGGTTCACTTCTCTCACAAAATTACCATCCTCAGATGAGCCTAACCAAAACCGAGATCAAAATAGACCTAAATGGATATTCATACATGAACAATCATACTAAGAGTTTCACCCACAAGGTTTCAAGCACTACTGTTTTGAGAAGAAAAAACCACCCTACCTCATTGTAACCTAGGTGTGACTCTTCCTCCGATATAGATTACAACCCCAGTGGATAGGGTTTGTATTTCCCTTTCCACCAAATAGGACAACTTGAAATAAAACTTACTCATAAAAACCTCAAACTATCTCCACCTCCCACACTAGAGACATAAGTTAAACCAAGATCCTATACACCCGTGGGGTTTTCCTGACTAATCTCTAGATTCACTCCAGGACCTATGGTTCAAGCTCATTTGATTGAATCATCTCCTTCCTCGTATTCAGGCATTGAAAAACCTTCGACCAAAACTTCTCCTTCTGGTGCCATAAGCAACCAAATTACCCCTCAGAAAAAAAACACCAGGAAATAACACACTCTAAAACCAACATTACTCTAACATGACACCTTCACCGGTATAGGGGACTTGAATATAAAGATGCATTTTCCCTCTCACCCCTAACAATAAATAGCAGATGAAGAAACACAAGGAAGACACCTTCATTCAGGATAGATAATTTTGGGAAATTCTGGAAAAAAACACTTTAATTTAATCATAAGTCTTATAAAAGTTCCACAACAGCCACATTTTCCCTTAAAAGCAAACACAACACAGCAAGACATCATTGAACATGACCCTAGAAACTGATATAGACATTACAAGGGTTGGAACATCAAACTGAGTCTCAAGCAGTATGAGATCATTGCAAGCAGCCATAATAGCCTCGAAAGACCATATTTTCCACACTTGTGGACTAACTTGAATTATTTTCTTATTATAAACTAATGAAAGACCAAAGGTTCCTTTAATACTACTTCAAAAACTATAAAATATGGATTTCTTTACCTTTCTTCACTAGAATTACCCTTCACTACATCTAGATAGAACCTACATACACAACTATGTCAAACTTCACATTTGATGACTCAGGAAACTTAAGAGACTAATGTATATTTCAACCTTCCTCAACCATTATCCCACTAAAATAGGATCCACGTAACTAAAAAGAAGGAGGGGGTAGGCTTAATCATCAAATCTCAAGAATAAATTCCTTACGTTAATAAAATAGAGGATCTTCCAATGGTGAATCATCTTGGTCCACACTTCAATCATGCATTAACTTTTTATTGGGGTGTACCCTATCCAACAATAAAACCCATAGACCAAACCAAGTTGTTCCTTTGGTCAAAACGTACACCAAACTATAACCGAACATAAGAGGGGAACCACCAAATAGACCTCCAGAAACATTTCTCATAAAAGACCACTAACCAACAACTCAACACAACTTACTGACAAAAAAAATCCAAAACATAATTCAAACAAGAGACGATCTCAAACTAAAAATATCCCAAAAAAACATTTGAAAAAACATATATCACACCCCTCCCAAACACTGATTATCAGAAGATTTCACCCCATTTTAAAACACTTATAACTTCCTGATAATCTCAATTTCATCAATCACCATTTAATAAAAAACTAAACACTTTTCATTTTAAAATAGGGTTACAAAAATTCATAAAACATTTCAAATTATCATTGTTACCAAATAAAAATACAATTCCAAACTCAACACAAAACTTCAAAAACATTCGATCTCATTCAAAACACCTTTCAATAGTTTATAAAAATCTATTTGAAATAGATTTTCAAAACTCACTTAACATAATTAATGCTTTCTAAAAAAATAATCTCATTAAGACACATTTTTAGATTCTCAAAAATACAATATCATTTTACACAAGAAACACTTCCTAAAAATCCATGTTCTAAATCCCTTTTCATTAAAAAGATTCTGAACATTTAGTTCCACCCGTTCAAAAATCAAACCATTTTTTCTTTAATGTAAAATCATTTCACAAAAAAATCACATTTCCAAACATCAATCTAGTAAATTGTAAAATCACATTTTCAACTTTCCCAAAACTATGTCATTTGTACCTTAAAACCAAGTCTACATGATTCCAAAACAAGGTATTTTTAAAATGATTTTGCAAACTCAAAGGGACATAAGACGCTTCTCAAAAGAGGAAAAGTAGTGTCAGTGGGTGACTCGAACATAAGTTCAGTGGCCATATGACAGTCATGAAACCATCATAGAGAGTGTTCTAGGACTATATCCCTATCTTCACATGGTTTTCAGGCCCTGCATGCTCACTGGGACTATTAACCCAACTCCCATTTCATTTCACAAACAATGAGCAACCACAAGGACTAAAAGTCTTAGATATAACCTGACTTCCCCTAGTAACTAAAGTCTCTCCATGAGTTGTGAAGGCTAGGAACCTCACTCATAACCAAAAAATCGAGTTCTAATAAACCTAAATTCTTTCTACCAATATTCTTTCCCAAATGAATATGACCCAAAAATAGAGAACCTACTCTGATACCATTTTATCACAAACCAGATATGGTTGTCATCTGAACCGGTGCCCGACCCAGTCTGTGGAAAGGCTCAAAGGGTGTTCCCAATCACCATAGGTAGGAATAGGTTTCCAGATGTCATAAATAATGTTTGAAAATAATTTTACATGAGCCTATAATCATAAAACAATGAATAATAATCAATAAACTGAATCTGAAAATTTACACCAAATAAGTCTTGACAAAATTTCAAAATTGAGTTACATAGATTAAAACAAAAACCAAAGAGGAACACAACCAAAGGGATCACCAAGTATATCTTAATAAACACCACACGTCAAGGGTTCCTCACCCTCAATCCATTTCCATAACACCACACTGAGAAAGGAAGGTAATAACCCAGATCATTGTCTCCAACGACCTTTCCCTTACTTGTGTCATACATTACAAAGTCTAATTACTCCAAAAAGTGCAAGTAGGGTGTGAGACTAAGCCCAATAGGATGACACCAAAGAAAATATTACATTACATCAACATTATAAGACAAAAATAATGCATGTTTTCTAAAATAGGAAAATCTAGTAACAATTTTAAAGAGAAGAAACTTTGAATAAAAATTGTAACTTAAAAGAATGAATAATTTTAATGAAAAAACATATGATGATGAAATTACCATACAAACACATTTTATTCCAATGGTAAGTACAATATAATCAATGATCACTATTCATAATAATACCCCTAGACACTAGCTAGTTGTGGGTCCCTAGGTACATCATATCTCGGTGTAAAATAACCATAACCAATAACCTTATCATCCATCAAAAACTAGGTGGGAAAACCCCAATGGCCTAGTGGTCCCCAAACATTATCATAGTTTATTTATTTTTTAAATTTTAAATATTTCAAAATGAAATAGGGACGAACCCACTAACGGATGTCCAGCATACTAGTCCTTGTTCGCCCACCAAGATACTTGTACTTCCCTCTTTATGCTCAAAAAAGTTCCACATGTTATATAATTACATTTTCACATAAAATCTCCATTTCAAAATAAAAAACACACAAAAAATCACCCCAAACATGTTCTTAACCATCAATATAGTTCATTAAACAAAATAAAAAAATTTATAAACAACTTCAAGAGTTGTTACAAGGCTTCGCACACAAAATTCATTCAAAAATACTTTTTTAAGACCAAACACCAAACAATAAAATAAAAAACTAGAATTGGAGGGCCTAACACCATTTAATAAATCAATTTCATGAATAATAAAATAACCCCAAATGATAAAACATGGAATACACATGAAAAGGACCCAATTCCATTTCAAAATGTGACTTTAAAATTGAACACTTAATTAATGATACGAAAAAATAGTTTTAACAATTTCATGAGACATTTCCAAAGTAGTACACATAAAAAACAATAATTAAACTTCAAAATAAACATTTTAAAAACATAAACCAAACCAAAAAGTTTTTCAATAATATTTGTACCTCTTATATCATTAAATACACAATTTTGACAACTTATAAAACAAACCCAAGAAACCCAAAATGGACTTACACTAAAATCATTCCCAAAATAACCCTTTATGAACCAAACACACACTAATTCCACACCAAAACAAAATTTTCATCCCTTACATAATTTAATAAACAGTTTTCAAAAATTATAAAACACTATCATGTGATAATAAATGGTTTTACATTAAAAACACATACCATTTCACATAAACATGCCATATAAAAATCAAACATATGGTTATCTCTTTCAAAATAACTTTCTCACCCAATATATAACTAAAAGAAAATGTTAAAGAAATTATGAAATCAAGTTAACCCATCAAACAATATTAATGGATGGAACCACCTAACATGAATATAAAAAAACCCCAATTCTTTGTATGAAACTTCAACCGCACCACAACCACACCATAGTCAGGTAGAAATGAATCCTAACCAATAATATTTCACCCAAAAACCCAATTTCAAACCATAAGAACAAAACCATATGTGCTAGAAAGATGAAACCATAAGAAAAGGGGAAATAACCCCTTAATATAGGGAAGACACTAGAGAGAAACTCACTTACTTGATGTCTCTTGATGTGTTCCCACTAAATCCCCTTTCAAAAGTGGGTTCCAAGAGAGCTTGAGGGAGCTTAAAGACCTCCCATGGCTGCTAGGGTCGAATGGGGGAAGAAAGGGGAATATTGTTTTTATTTATAGATGGTAAAATTGGACAAACACCATTTTTAACACATTGAAACTATGTACATTTTTTCTTCATGATTTAGTAAATCGTGCATCCAAACTGTATGCCCAGTTCTATCCACCCAAATTTCAAAATTTTCTTCCAAAATTTAAAGGAGAGCCTAGGGGAAACCTAAGTTAAAAGATAGGCCAAGAATATGAGGAAATAATTCCCAAAAATTTCAAACTTGTCACACCCAGTTCTTAATAAAATGGGAAAAACCCAACCCAATCCGGGATGAAGTAAAATTCAAAAATCCTAGCCTAACATCACTTGTTTTTTTTAATAAAATTAATGTAAATTTTAAATAAAAATCCACACTTTGAGTCATATCAGTCACATTGTGCATTTATTTAGGTGAGGTTGATTCCTATACATCAAAAATGAATTATGGATCATTTCCCTAAATTATCAAATAAATCAGAATACTTTTTCTCATTTTTCAGTATGTCACTTATTCCTTTTACTAAAATTAATGTCAATTTAAAAGAAAAAGTCACACATATAGTTATACCAGTCACACCATACATCATATAGAAGTGGTTTTATTCCTACATGTCTAAAATTACTTATGGATCATTTTTCTAAAGTAACAAAACAATACGAATTAATTTTATTGAATTTGATTATTTCACATATTCTTTTTACTAAAATTAATGTCACTTTTAAATAAAATTTCACACATGGAGTCATATATATAACAATATGAATAAAATTGAGGTTTAGATTGTTCCTACACATCAAAAATTACTTATGTATAGTTTTCCTAAAGTATCAATATGATTCTAATGTGTTTTCTTGGTTTTGAGTATGTCAATTTTGTTTTTTACTGAAATGTCATTTTAAATTGGAAACATGCACTTTGAGTCATATTGGTAACATTGTGTGTAATTTTGAGGTGAGACAACTTCTTATTCATAAAAAATAACTTATGAATCATTTTCCTAAATTATTAGGAAAATCAAATAACTTTTTCTTTTTTTAGGGAGTGACACACATTTTGGTCTAAAATTTCAATTTTGAACTGATAATAGATATTTTGAGTCATACCGGTCACACTTTGTGTTATATTGAGGTGTGGTTGATTCCTATACATCAAAAATGACTTATGGATCATTTTCCAATTGTATAAAAATAATACTGATTCTTTTTATTAGTATTTAGTATGATGCTTGTCCTTTTTACTAAAATTATTGTCAATTCTAAATAAAAGGACACACTTAGAGTCATATTAGTCTCACTATGCATCGTATTGATGTGGGGTTGATTCCTACATGTCACAAATGACTAATGGATCATTTTACTAATGTATCAAAATAATCTGAATTCATTTTCTCATTTTTCAATATTTCACTTATTATTTTTACTAAAATTAATGTTAATTTTAAATAAAAAGACACATTTTGGTTTATAATAATCACACCATGTATCATATTGAGTTTCAATTGATTCCTACACATCAAAAATGACTCATTTATTATTCTCCTAAAGTATCAAAATAATATGAATATTGTTTCTCAATTTTCAGTATTCCACTTGTTATTTTTACAAAAATTAATGTAAATTTTAAATAAAAAGACACTCTTAGAGTTATATCAGTCACAGCATGCCTCGGATTATGGTGTGGTTGAATTCTACATGTCATAAATGAATTATAGATCATTTTACTAATTTATAAAAATAATGTGAATTTTTTTATAGGTTTTCAGTATGTCACTTGTTCCTTTTACTAAAATTAATGTCAATTTTAAATAAAAAGACACACTTGGAATTATATCATCCATGTCGTGCGTCAAAATGTAGTGAGGTATATTCCTACATTTCACAAATGAGATATGGATTTTTTTAATAAATTATTAAAATAATTTGAATCGTTTTTCTCATTTTTCAATAATTCACTTATTCTTTTTAATAAAATTAATGTCACTTTTAAATAAAAATCCACACCTTGAGTCATATTGGTAACACCATGATTCAGATTGGGGTGTGGTTGATTCCGACACATCAAAAAAGACTTATGGGTAATTTTACAAAATTATGAAAACAATATTATTTTTTTATTCATCGTTTTCATTATGTAACTTGTTTTTTTATTAAAATTAAGGTCAATTTTAAATAAAAACACACATTTGGAGTCATCTCGGTCACATTGTGTGTATTATTGAGGTGTGGTTGATTCATACATGTCAAAAATGACTAATAGGTCATATTAATAATGTATCAAAATAATCCTAATTTTTTTAATTGGTTCAAAAAATGTCACTCAGAATTTTTATTAAAATTAATGTCAATTTTAAATTAAAAGACATACTTTGAGTCATATTATCCATATCTTCCATCGTATTGAGGTGTCGATGATTTCTATACATAATAAATGACTTATGGATTGATGTCCTAATGTTTTAAAACAATATTAATGTGTTTTCCAGGTTTTTAGTATGTGATATGTGTTTTTAACTAAAATATAGATTATAAACTAAAAACATACAATTTGGGTCATACCAAACACACTTTGTATGAGATTGAGGTGTGACTCATTGATTATGAGATATGTTTTTTCATTAAACTATCTACCAAAAGATATAAAAGAGAGAACATGTTCCATTATTATGGAAGATAAACCCCATGCTCCCTGAAACACTTTAGGTTTCAGACAACATGGGGTTTCTTTTTTCCATCATAAGGGAACATTTTCTTTATTTTCTGTCTTCTTACAGATTTTTGAAAGAAAAATATAACTTCCCAAAAGATCGGTTTAAAATAACTATTAGATAAAAATGATTAGGAAATTAACTTTCAAATATAAGATAAAATGACGAAAAAAATAAGTAAATAAGTAGTAGGAATTCACCTTTTCATGATGGTTTTATAAATTCTTAACCAATTTACTTATCGTCATTATCTCTATTGCATCCTCGATGTTCAATCACACATGAGCATGAGCAGCTTCAAACAAACCTCCCTAACCTAAGAAAAATAATCCACTAATATAATAAATCAATTCTTATGTTATTAATACTATAAAGAAATAAATTAAACATAAATATAATATAATACATTAATATAAAGTTAATTTTAAACTGAAATAATACAATTAGAGTCATACTGGGTACACTATGTATCAGATTGAGTGCATGATCATAGTACGGTAGTAAATAATACTTTTTGAAAAATTAATTTCATTATAATCTCTGTGAAAATTAAAAAATTAAGTATCAAATAGAAATAATGATAAAATTAACTTGAAAAAAGTAGATAAAATAATGGGAAAATCAACTAAATTAAAATAAGGAAGTCTCATCTTCATGATATACGTTTAAATTATGACACCGGGTATGCTACCCATTAATTTATAAAAAACACTATTTCATTTTATGAATAATATGATTTTATACAATCATGGTAGTACTAAAAATATATAAATACACAAAGGATTAATATATGTTTTAAATGAAATAGTAAATATCTTTGAAAATACATCATCGGGGATTCTAGTTTATTGATGGTATATGATATCTCTCAAAAATTTACAAAAATAATAACCATAATCTTTTCCATTTTTTTAATTTCAAAAAAGGAAGAAACATTGATAAAAATAAGTTATTTGTTTTGATATAGGTTTGTATATTGATATCATATTATATATACCCTAATATTTATCCACTTTTAAAAGTCAATAGGCTTATTGTGTGCATGGATTGTCCCCATGCTATGATTTTCCCGATATTTAAACACCACACTATCATAATATAATTCTCATTGAAACATAATATAAAATATATTACATTAATTATAGTTCTAAAATGTTGGATATAGTGTATTAAAATTTGAAAAACGCCATCACGTGTGGTCAAATTGTTGGGTATCCATGCAGTGAATCTAGAAAATAAATATCTATAGTATCAAAATTGACTGTAATGAGTACCCAATGTTTCTAAAAAACGAAAAATGAATAATTAATTAAATTAATGAAAATATATTTGATATGAGTTAATTGTTGAGTTTTACCCCTGGATCGTTGTTATTAAGAATTATCTGTCATCTGTAAGTTTTCTTTCAAATTACATGGCCAGTTTTTACACTATATTTATGTTCATGGGGTAATCCCTTCAATTGTTTTTCTTATATATACTTTAAAAAAATATGAATTATGTTTATTCATAATTAACATAGTAGATCAACTATTGGAAAAACAAATCATGAAAACACGCATCACATATACATTTACAACTATGACTCATGGTCATTCATACTTGAGGATTTCATTTACATTCTCAGTATCAATTTAGTCTATAATGGACTCTCTGTAAATTTTTTCTTCAAAATAAACTATGTGATTACAATCACATTGTAACTTTGTATCCACATGAATGATAAATGTTAGTAAATGAAAATATTTAATAGGAATAGTAATGGTTTTTTCTGAATATATTTTTAATTGTTTGGTTGATCCCTTATATGGTTTTTATTTGGCCTTTCGTGTCATCCCTTCCCTTTTTCCATTTTTAATAACATTCATTGGTTCAAAACTTTTTCTATTAATTTCTAAAGGTTTAGTTTGTAAAATAATTTGGAAATGGATACCTCCATATCGACATGTTTTTTTAAAAGATCTAACGTCCATGATATGAATTTTTCAATAGCATGCTAGAATGTATGAATATTTTCACCATTAAGTGGAATAGGTAGCTCAGCACTCAGATCAGGAGCTATACTAATCCCCACTCTCACATGACATGTTGTAAGAGGTCTGTTGTGTAGAGTGTCTTCTTGGATATTGAACACAGTATCCCTCACAGACGATTGGTGGGTGTTGATAGATATAAATCACATTAATTTTCATGATGTTTAATATCAATATATGAAAGGTATAAATATCTACCTAATTCACATTTCATGGAAACAATTATGAGAATATTAATTACCATATCCAAGAGAGCTCTTTGAGGGGAATGGATCACCTCAATGATAGTGGGGGTGGGGGGTCTTAATGTAGTGGTTTGTCTTGAGTTGTTTCTTCTCTTTTATTTCCCTCATAAAATTTTATATAAAATCAAACTTCAAATAAAAAAAATTCAAGGTAATATAATCTTCCTTGTATCTATTCCATTTTTTCTGTTTTTATCCCTTATTCTTTTTTTCTCAAAATATTTTTATGGTGTCACCCCAAAACTCGTTCATCTGATATGTCCATAGTATTTTTCTACTTTAAGTCCATTGATAGTAGGTTTATATCTAGTATAGTTTTTTTTTTTTGATTTCTATGTCTATCTCAGATACAAAATATATGAAAATAAGTAATCATTTTTATATAAAATCGATTTAAATAAAAAAATCATTATTTCATACTTACACATGTTTCTCTCTCTTTTTATATATGGAAGTGGAATTGGATTTCAATTCATCAATTTTCATATAAACATAGGAATATAATTAGGTTTTTTTTATGTCACACAAAAGTATTATGGTATATTTAAAATACGTACCAATTTTTTTTCAAGTGAATAATACCCCATCCTTACTTTATGGTAGGGGTACATTGGTTTTTCTTCCCATTCCTTATTTTCAATAATCATTTTCTATTTCATAAATTAAAAATTATCAATCAAATTGATCAATACATATATTTTCAAAGAATTTATTACCTTCTACAATGTACTTAAAAAGATATCTCCTCAAGACATACAGTAAATGAATCCCATGCTTTTTGGATTATCAGGTGTGCATACATATGTGGTGGCTGTAGATTTATTTTTCCTTCAGCATATTTGTGATGAAATTTCATTATAATTGTGAGAAATATTTTTTTATCATTTCTAGTGAACATTAATACAAATTTCTTATGAGAGTAATCTACTATAAATTAACTCTACAAATGATAATAAATAGTAAGTCAATGTTTCATTATTTTATTTTTTAATAAAATAAATAAAGGAGGTTATAATGTTACTGTAATCTCTTCCAAAATCATTTTTTAATCATGGACACAATATGGTTCCCTGAAGCTACATCAATCATCAAGCGCTTCCGAGTGATGAGCCCAATGAAACTAATTAACATGGCCTTATTATGGTTAATAGGCTGACCACACGCATTTCATCCAGCCTAGAATTTGACGACTTTTCTTTTCACCTTAATAATTTTTTCTAACACCATCACTCTATATAGATTCTATTTTTTCTAGGACATTGGTTCTTTATTTTCTACCATTTAATTGGGTTTAACAACAACAATATGTTGTTCTTCTAGATTGGTAGCATCAGTATGTGAAGAATGTTATTGTTCCACTATATTGGGAGTAGCATTAGGAAGAGAAACCTATTTTCCCCTAGATTGGTGACATCTACATGTGTAGAATATTATTGTTCCTCTACACTGGGAGTAGGATATGGTTGAGAAACCAGTTTTCCATTGGATTGGGAGGATAAGAATGTGCAGAAGTCATTATATATAGAAGTTATTAAATGTTTAATTTGGATTTCATAAATTCCTCATTGAATAGATAATAACATGAGATAACGCAATGTATATTACAAAGAATATATAACATGCTTATTGAAAACCCTTTTTTAAAATATTAGTGGGATTTGACCCCGTTATCGAGTATCCAAATCCATTCACTATGTCCTATAATAACATACAATACATCGTCTATATTGGGACCACTATGACATGGTTGTGACATCCCAACGAAAGGGGAATCCTCGGTTGAATTTTCATATGACCCTTCAATTGTTTTGGTTGATAACAGAACAATTGAACACTTTTGGTTTGTGGAATTTATAACATAAATTACTTGTATTGCCAATGATTCCAGTATAAAAATTTCTTATTTGAACCCTTATTTGCTGAAATCCACTTTCATGAACTCAAATTCATTTATTTTAATAGTACTCTAATTATCAACCCACTTAAATTGAAAAATAAGCTCCTGGAATGTTGTATAATCCAAATGTTGTATTTTTTTGGTGATTCCAAAGTATAACATATTCCTATAAATTGGATTTCTATGCTTAGTACTAGATACATGCATCACGTCATCCACAAGTGTAACTTAACTATTTTTCATTGTATTTTTTTCAACATGTTCACTTTTCTAGAACGTATAAACATAGATTCCATATTAATTTTAAGATAATACATGAAAACTTTCTCCTCTATGAATCAATTTAATTCATTCTAAAATTGAATCTATATTTTTATCTGAATCCATAATAATATGGTCTCAAAATCATCATATAAATTTTTGATTATGTGTATTTGATATCCATATTTCATCCCTTTATGGATCCAAATCCCTAATAATTTCTTTGTGGTTCTCAACATATAATGAAACCTCTAAACTGTTATAAAAAAATAAATTTGGGACTACTATCGATCTACAATATTAATTGTGAAAACAGATATTCCAAAAATTCCTTCACCCACAAGTAGTTTAATGTGATAATAATTTGGTACATCAATTATTTTCACACTAAATAGGTAGTCGGTATATAATTAAATGGATTCCTCAACAATATATCATTCCATGATACAACCCTCAAGATGACTTCAATTTTTTACATACCCTTTCAAAATATTCATATACCATTCAATGGGATACATCAACCTATAATGTGGATCACTATATAGTCAAATCATTATCACCAAGTAAACAATCAAGTTAACCATTATATCAAATAATTATGGTGGGAATAACATTTCTAATTCATATGAAATGACATAAATTTCTTTTTACATAGTTGGAAATTTTTCCATTTCTATAACTTTATTTCTTATAGCTTTGAAAAATAAATAGATCTTGGTTAATGTATGATGTAAATTCTTGGGAAAATTCAATGTAATGATAAATGCATTAGATCTTTCATCAAAACATAATAGTCATGTGATTCTAGACCCTTTAAGTATAAATTTGTCATTAACATGATATTATTTATAATTGATGACTACCCCTCTAGACCCTTTACATCATTAAAGAAGTTTTGAAACTAATACCTCTCCAGATTAGAAAGTGTATAAGTGGTTGGAAAAAGAAAAATATGTTTTTCACCCTTCACTAGTGCCAACTCTTCCTATTTTACCATGTCAATCATTTCTAATCTATCCTTAATTCAATCATTTTTTTATTGCGTTAATTTAGTATCATGGTAATGACACTATAATATATATATTTTCCACATGCATAACATCAAGAAAATTTCAGATATATAGATAATTTCAGTATGGTAATTCAAAAAAAAACTAATCTCTTTTCTCAACAGTTTTTCAAAAGGTTTTTCAAAAAGGTTTACCAAAATAAGTTCCCATATATTTTACTTTCTAAAATATTTGAACATCTGTTAGTGGATAATGTGTTGAACGTTCTTCTGAACTCTCATCAAATGATGGAATCCATGATCTATACTTATGTCATCATGATAGGAATTTGTAATGTCCTAGAAACACATTCTTCGATGAATGTTTCAACTTAATTGATTGTGTACCTTGTTCACAAATGGTACACCCTTGATTTCCTTTAATGTTATATCTTGAAAAAATTTCATAAATAGTAAATTAATTTATCATCCCATAAAATGTGTCTCTCAATGTAAACTCTTTATTTATGTTAGTATCGTACAACATAACACCTCAATCACAAAATAATTTCAAATCTTCAAATAATAGAGCCAAATAAACATCAATATCATTGTTTGGTTGCTTTGGTCCTAATATAAGCATTAATAACATAATGTATTTTCATTTCATGCATAATCAGGGTGGAAATTTATAATTTACCAACATAACCATCCATGTATTATGAGTGCTACTTTGAAAACCAAAAGGATTCAATCCATCTTTTGATAGTGAAAGACAAAGGTTTCTCATCTCATTTAAAAATTTAGTATACTCTTGATCAATTATCTTTCCTTAAGAAGATACTTTTGAGTGAGAAATTTTATTATCAGTATTTCTTATATATGTGTGCCCCTTCAATTACCTTATTTTCTCCTCACTCCTATATAGGTGCATAAACCTGTGAATTATTAGAAAGTACCATACAAATCTTTTAGGACATAATTCATATTTCTTGTATTGAGAAGCACCATACTTTGGGAATTATTTAAGTGGTTTATGGTCCTTGTTAAATAGTATACATTCTTTTGGACAGGAATGTATTCATTCAGATATCATACCCATAAAATATAGAATTTATTTAGCATTATATATTTGGATAAGAAACTCATAGTATTTTAAGATCATATCACTCAAGAGATCAAGTAGTTTAGTAAACTTAGAATCACTCCATATATTTCCATCATTTAAATTATACAACTTCAGTACGATATAAAATGTTTAATATTTAGTGTAACTAGAATACAATGACAACTTTGAACAACTATTTAACTTCAAAAATATTTTTTTACAATCACGAAGTTCATCTTGGATTATAATTTTCATTTCTTCAATATGATATTTATCATCACTCACACCTATAATCACATCCCCTAAATGATCTTATTAATTATCCACACTTGTAATATCAGATGATCCATAAAATATAATGTTATCTCAGTCACTATCCACATTCTCTTTTTCCCCATATTTATTATAATATTTATAACTTATATCTATTCTATGACATATCAAGTGTCCTTCCAACTCCTCTGGACTAATTAGTCTTGAATAAAAACATTTTAAACCCAAAAAAAGGATTTGAGAAGTGTTTTATGTGTGATCTTTTTCAAACTTGATGAAATATTTCACCACATATTTATACTCTTTTGTTATAAAATTAGCATTCATCTATTCTCTGTTAATATAAATTCTATTTGACTTAGTAATATTAAACTTTAATAAAATTAATAAATACACAAAAATGGGCCTTTAAAATAAGGTTAACCCAACATTTGAATGTTTCAGATAATTTCTTCAACCATTGAAGGAAATGAATAATTGAATTTAAGAAAATAATTAATCCACTAGTGGTAGGTATTATCCTATGAATTCGTCCACAAAGTTCATTGGTACCTGGTATGGGATAATTATTACTCAGGGTAGTTTAACAAACATATGTTCATGTATAGAAAAGATGGGGGATGAGTCATAGGCAAAAAAATAAAATAATAAATGTTCAGGAGATGAAGCTGGTGAGGATGATAGTTATTATTGCATTTTGTTTCCTGAGACTCATCCCTTTAGAATCTAACACCAAATCAGAGAGAATATGGGGTTGTTAAGGAATCCTCTAATTTAAACCATGCAAGTGATGTTGGATGCAAAGTAGTTTTAGGAGTTTCAATGGGGTTAAACAATAATTCCCCTTTTGTGGGAGAAAGGTCATGATGTATATCCTATGGGTTAGATAGAATTAGAGACATTCTCTTTCAATGGTGTTATTATCAATCTAAATTATGTAGGAGGTGAGATTATGTATATCTAGGAGGTATATGAAAGTTAATATGATCATATAAATATAGAAATAAACCTTTTTCCTTAAACATGTTTTAATTTATAAATATAAACACCACTCATCTTGTTGACAAAGGATAATACATTATAAAAAAACTGATGAATCTATTCACTCTAATTTCAAATCACAAAACACCAATTTAAATTCAATGTGAAATTTAAAATATAATCTATTTAGATTATCATTAAAATCCAAAATATCTTCCTCATTTTAAAACATCATAGAAATCCAATTTATTAACTTTAATACAAATCATTTACCCTTAAAATCACATTTACATTATAAAAAATCAATGAAAATACGATTATTGAATGTAATAATAGAAATAAAAAATCTATATTATTTGAAAACAATTTTCATAATATAAAATATGGATATTGAATATAATAATGGTTTCATATATAAAAAAAGAAATTATTGTTTTTTTTAATTCTCAACTATTACATTGAATTCCTAGTCATTAAGTTCATAATTAGATTGTGATATAAAAGAAAACCCATCAAATATCATATATTTTACATCACACCACTTAGGTATAAAAACATTTTCTAGTTGTTGAATTTCTTCGCTATTATGGTTTCGTACCTCATAGATAGTTTGAAATACAACAATAGAGATATGACAACTTACTTCTTTATAAGTAAACCATGGTCTACCAATGCAATTATAAAAGTGGATTGAATAAGTCCCCTATTAGATACATTGTTTAACATGAAATCCAAATAAAACAAAGATAATTTTGAAAGTCATTCAACACTCAATTAAAATCATGATTTAAACATCCTTTTGTTATGATTTAAAACATAAAATATTGTATTTAATAAAATAACTCTTAATTATCCAAATGAATTTTTTTTAAAAATAATATTATTATTAAAAAATTATAAAAATATAAAAGTATAATTTATAGAAATAAAATTTATAAAAGTATAAAATTATTAAACTATTGACAAATTGAAAAAATTATACAAGTATAAAACTATAAATTACAAATTTATGTATATTTATATTAGTATATAAAATTATAGATGTATATAAAAGTATAAAATTATTTATAATTCATAAAAGAATATATATTTCAAAGAAATATAAATAATTTTAAATTTATATAAATTTATAAAACCATATAAAAGTACATATATGTTTTAAAATAATATATAATTTATAAAATTATATAGTTTTAAAAATTTATAAAATTAAAAAATAATAATATATACAAGTAAAATTTATGAAATTATAAATGTATAATAATTTATAACAAATAAAACAGTAATTTTGTATTAATTTATAAATCTAGAAAACTATAAAATTATAAATAATTAATAAAAAAGTTATTTAAATTATATATGTAGAATATGTTATACTATAAAATTTATAAAAGTATATAAATTTATAAATAAATAAAACTATAAAAGAATAAATATTTAATAAAAAATATTAATAAATTATATTAGTGTAATATGATATACTGTAAAATTTATAAAAGTATATAAATTTAAAAAAGTACAAAACTATAAAATTATAAATGTTTAATAAAAGTTTTTATTTAAATTATATAAATATAATAAGATATACTATTTTTTAAGTTATTGGGGGTATAATTAAAATCAAACACGCACATACCACAAACACATAGGCCAGAAAGGCTGGTCATACCCCCCCCCCCCAAAGAAATACCCAACCAGCCACTTTATTACATTGATTATTTTTGGCCCTAAGTCTCATTAGGCATGGATACCATCATAGGGTAGATCGGTGCAGGGAGTGCACTGCATATGTAGAGGATTAATGTGAGAGGTTGGTGTATCGTAATAATTATGCCTCGTTGTTGTACTGTCGTGGTGGGTGGATCAGTGTTGGGGTTATTTGTTCAGTTCATAGAGGAGAGTTAAAGATGTTTGCAGTAGGGTTCTGCGATGTGAAACTAAATAAATAATGTGGTTGAAAGCGATAATAAGAAAAATAGGAACATTCCTTAGATTTTGAGAGATTGATTCATTAAGAAAGACGACTAACAATGGTAGTAGAATCCTTTGGCATCACTCTGGTTTTGTTAAATCTTGAAGGTACAGGCAGAGAAAACACTCTAATAGTATTCTTTTTATAAGAACTCATAAATAATTTATCAACACTTTCAAAAAAGTGCTGATAAAGAGTAGTTTTATTCGCACCAAAATAGAAATAGATGATAAAACTACTCTTTAATTGTAATTTTTTTCTTTGAAAAAGACACATTTTATTAGAACTACCTTGGATATGTTCTCTTGGATGGAAGAGAGGATTATCTTATGAGAGATATTTCATTACTAAATAGAGAAAACAGAGATAGTCGGTCTTTGGAGGCGCCAGATATTGCAGTGGTGAATTGAGTAGATGATATGTGTTTTTTCAATCTTCCTGACACTCGAAGGTTCATTATGAGGCTGGATGGAGTGGGTAGCATGCATCGATCTATAGGTGATGTGGTGGTTAATGATGTGAAAATACCATATTTTCTCAATGTGATTTCAAATGGAAGATCTTTTATGTCTTATAATCTAAAATCTGATGTTTTATAGCTGGTTCTGGGATCCTTCTATGACTCTTTCACTATAAGGATCCTTCGTAAGGGTTTTGTAGCATGTGTTGAGGTAAATTTTGATGCATTTTTCAAGAGACTTGCAATTGAGAAACACTCCTTGATTGTGTGGATTGTTTCACCTAAATGTGACAAGCCTTGAAGTTTGGATGATTTGGTATGTCGCATTTCATTTTTTGGGGGATTCTCATACTGGAGGTGTGTCTCCTTTGGCTGCATTTTTTTCACTGTCTTTTCTCCTCATATGACTCTAATAATTAGGCATGGAGTGAAGATTATCTATTCTTGAAGCCCATATAGCTTCAAATACATGAGTAGTCTTTTTATTTTAACCTCTCATAGGCAAGAATTTCCTTCTCTTAAGTATGGTTCCATCTTTATAGACTCAATTGGATTCTTTGGCATATGAGGATTCTATACAACATTGGCACAACAGTTGGGAATCCCATCCATCTTGATAAGGAAACTAAGTTTGTGTGGTTTGTAAATTTTTCTAGGATTATAGTGGAGTTTGATCTCATCTCCACCATTATTTATAAGGTAACCTTATCCACTCCCATATATGACATCCAAATTGATGTTGAATCTGAAAGAAAACTTCTTTTTTATAATGCATGTATGGTCTATGGTCACTCGGTGGAGTTATTTCTGAGGAAGGTCTCCTATGAGAGGTGTGGGTTGAAGGGAAATCTAACTAATCACTATCATAGGATGTCAAAAGTGATGTCAAAGACCTTAGTTCAAGATGGAAATGTTCCTGGAAGGCCCTTTTCCAATGGTTTTTGTGTGCAAACCTCTAAGAAATGAAATGATCATATGCCTAATTTGAAGGGTAAGGGATTGTTGTTGAATGAGAAGTATCTGGATGGTGTTAATAGTAGACCCTAAAATGATTGGGTGTATATTACAAAGGATATAACATAAAATGATGGTTTTTATACTCATTCTAATGTTTAACATGGATCATTTTTTGAGAGTGTTGGTCTCACTACTATGGATGTGGTTGTTTCTCTTGGTGGGTTTTTTAGTAGTTAGACTGGATCTCAAAAGGAACTTTCATCTTACAAGGTTGATATTTATTCTGCTATGTTGGTCATCCTAGTTGAGGTTGCATAGTTGGGGGATGGAATAGGTTAGGATCAGGGTCTTTTTCTTTTTATCATCCTATTGATATCAATTTTAGTGTTGCTTTGAATCTTCAGCATGCTAGGTAGGGTGAGAACTTGTAGCAAGAGCATGAGGTTGTAGACTTCCAAAAAAAATAACCAGGATGCCTAGAAAAATTCGAGTTCCTCGTGAATTATTAAATGGGGTAAAATTTTGAATGATGGAAGTGATAAAGACTAGAATATGATTTTATTGGACACCACTCATCCTTTAGGCATTAGTGGTTCTATTTTCTTTTAGGGATGTTTCCATAAATAGCAGAGGAAAGATGAGTGGAAATGAAGGTACATATATAGAACCTCCAACAAGAAGTCTATGGAAGGATTATTCCACTCTTCTAAGGAATGATTCTACTAAATCATCCTCCAAATATTTAAAGTACAAGCCCACTCCGGAGAAAGAAAGGTACAAGGCATCAATGATTAGGATTCTCAATATTACTCACTCATAGTCGGAGTGGGAGACTACAAGTGATTCTGACTATGGATATGAAAATGATCTTTTATTTTAGGACTCTAGAACTAGTTTTATAGATGAGGGAATGTCCCTTTGTTTGACCCCATCCATTATCTTGTTATCTTTTTCTTTTATCTTTTAATGAAATTTTAGGGGCTTTGCATTTGGCTATACCTTCTTTGTATAATTATAAATAAATACATTTAAAATTTATTTATATATAATTATATATATATTTATTATTTAAATATATTTTTTATAATTTTATAATTATTTATATATATATTTAATTATTTTTAATTTCATAAATACTTTTTTAACTATATATATTTATAATTGTATAACTAAATATTTAAATTACAAAATTTTTTAAACAAAATAATTTAAATAGTTTAATTATATAAATTTCGAACATATTTTAAATATTAAAACAAAATAAAAAAACAAATAAATATTATTTATATAAATTATTAATATATTGAAAATATTATATGTACATAGTAAATATATATATATATATTAAAAAATGATTAAATCTATTTTTAACATTATAAATTAATATATAATAATAAATGGATAAATAAAATTAAATAAATTAAATAAATATTAAAAAATAATTTTTTAAATTTATGTGAATTACAAAAATCCATATATACACATATACATCTACACACACATGTATATATGCACATGTATATACACACATACACATACATACATTCAGTTATACATGTACATATATTTTTAATTATATAATATCAATATAAATATATATCTAAATAAATATATTCATTTATATATTATAAAAAATTTTAAAAAATATTAATATATTGTATTTATTTTAATTATATACACATTTTATAATCAATGTATTTAAATGATCTATTAAATATTTTGGCTAATATAAATTTGATAATATTTTATATAATAAACTATTTACAAATATATATTTATTTATTTATTTATTTATAAATACAATTATATCAAAAAAGGTTCGGCCATGGATTTGGAGGCCAAACCCATGACCCTTAATTTATTAATAAAAGTAAAACATATAAGAAGGGAGGTGATCCAAATAAGGGAAAATCCTCATATCAAAAGACTAGAAGATAAAAAAGTTAATCTCTACCCACTCTAGAGCCTAAATTTCTAGGATGTCTCTCTCTTCCCATTGGATACTGACCTCTATGCCATGTATTTTTCATTTTAATGGCCACATATTCAACATCCTATGTTGATTCAGATAATTCTTCTGGAGTGGAGCATGTCCTGAATTTCAAAGATAAATCATGAAATCCCATCTCTGAATTTGATCAGGCTAAATCATTAAAATTAATGGATAACAACTTCTAAACCCTCAAATAATCATTGAAACCAAATACCTCTGGATCCATAAGTGAAAAAATGACATAAAGCTATGAAAATAACCAATTAGTTTCTTTCTTACTGATGCCTTCAATGGGAATTTCACCTTCTAGATCCTACGAAATTAAAATTCTTGTGTTTTTTTCCTGGGCAATACCACATTCCTCATCTAAGTACATTCCAAAGAAGATATGTGCTTTTTAAAATAGATCTATAAAGTGTGATGTATAGGACCACATCACATTCTCATTACCGTCAACACTCTTGATTAAAGTTTACTTAATTGGATGATTAACCTACAATGGGGGGTCTTGAAATCCTTGGGATCCAAAATGATTACTTGCTCCAACTCATGCACTATTTGAATAGTTGGTTCTTTTCTTTGTACAAATAGAAGAGATTTAGGATTTCTAGATAGAACCATCTAAAAACTCTCAATGCCCATCACCTTTTCCTTTACCTTTCTTTTGGAAGAATCAAGTAAATCATTACTCATGTCATGATTAACTTTCTCTTGAGAAGTAGCTTCATGATCTGACTAATCCTCCTCACTATCATTAATTTCAGCCCATGATTCATTAGAAGCTGATACATTAACATAGTCAACCCCTCCATTTAGTCCAGTATTATACTCACATGAAGATTTTTCAACTCCCTTCCTCAAAACAGTATCACCTAGAATCTTCCCCCAATTGTCTCTAGTAGTTATAGTACCTTCTTGTACTAAATAGTAGGGCTTCAACACATTTTCATAAGCCTACATGGGTCTATAAGGGGCCATTATAGTTCCAACATGAGCTCCTGGATCAAAATATGCAGCCCCCTATTTGACCACATTAGAAAATTAATGACCCCCAATGGCATTGGCAGTGGGATCAGCACCATCCTTATGCACACACTTAAATATCTATCCTCCCTTGGCACCAGATTGCCTCTCTATTCTAGCCTCTCCAACATGAAGCTTAATCTTACACTAATTAGATGCATTACCCACTTTCGTACAATTAGAACATAACATGTTCTTGTGTAATTTCATAATAGAGTTCCCAATACCTGATAAATTTCCACAATAATCAGGTAACAATTGAAATTGAATTGATAGCTCCAGTTTTAAGTCACCTACAGATAAAATAACAATTTCAATAAGATCATATGAAAAATATATTTCAGCAGTACTCTTGAAAAAAGACCATACTAAACTCTCTAGGTATCTTTATAAATTCTTTTCAGAGTCCCCACTGTAGAGGAAACCTCCCATTGAATCAGAGAATGCCAAAATAACCAAATCTGGACCCTAATTTAAATCCATGCTTAGGTATAAGAGCTCCTAGATGAGTTCGTGTCAAAGAGGGGATCCCATTATTGAAGGGTAAAAAAATCATGTTTTGATTAAAATTAGACCAAAAATCTAGGTGAAATTTTTATGCCCCTTTGAAGGGAAACGGGGTGATAAAAGACTTTACCAATTGAGATTAGTCACCAATCACCAAATCCCCAGTACTCATGAAGCTAGCTCCTCTAATCCAAGAGTTTTCTTGGGGTATCATTCTGAGGAACTGAAAGTCGGGAAAAGTATGGAGAACTTACATTCCTCAATGAAGGCTTCAATGGTTTTAGGGTTTTTCTCTATGAAGTCCATTGAGCCAGTCTTTATAATCCTATTATGTAGAGAAATCAAAGCATCATAAATATTATAGAATAACTTGTTTTTTGATGCATTACTCTTCAAGTCATCAAAAGCACTCCTTTCGTTCTATACATATAATTTCACCGCATTATCCAAACCAAAAGGAGCTCGAAACGTTTTACACACACCACATTTCATCATCACAGCCTTCAATAGAGGGATGAAGACATCTTTCAGATCAAAATAACAGCTGAGGGAGTTCCCCATGGATCACCATCTCCAAATCACCAGAGAATCGCTAGGAAGTCACCGAGCAAAGCTCCCCAACATCGCCTCATCTATAATTGTAATTATAAATAAATATATTAATAAATATTTGTATATAATTATAAATATATTTATATAATTAAATATATTTATATAATTATATTTATATTTATATTTATATATATACAATTATATATTTATATATATTTAAATATATATAAAAAATTATATATATTTATTATTATATAAGTATATATAATAATAAATATAATAAATATACATTATTTAAAAAAAATTATTATAATTTTATGATTATTTATATTTATTTATTTATTTATTTATTTATATCACTAATTATAAATAAATATATTTATACATATTTGTATATAAATATAAAAAAGTTTATATAATTATATATATTTATATAATTATAAATATATTATTATATTATTATATTATTATATTATTATATTATTATATTAATATATATAAATATAAATATAATAAAAATATTTATTTTCTAAAAAAATAATTTAGATTTATAATTATTTAAATATATATTTATTTATTTAAAACTTTATAAATACTTTTTAAAAACATTATATATATATTTGAATTATTAAAAAATATATATTAATATATTATATTTATATTAATTATAAATATGACTTTTTTAATTAATGTATTTAAATGAACTTTTTTTAATATAAATATAATAATTATATATTTATATATATTAATAATATTTATTACTAAAAAAAATTACCAGCACTAAAAATAGTGTTGATAAATATAAAAATTTATCAGTGCTAAAAAAAGAGCTAATAAAGGGTATAAATTTATCAACACTTTTAGCTAGCGCTTAAAAAGGTTCTCTTTTTATCAGTGCTTTCTGTTTAGTGCTCATAAAAACAGGTGCAGAATTTATGATGATCTATGGTAGTAATTTTTAAATAAAAATATTCACTTTTAGTCATAAAGTCACTCATTATGTGTCTAATTGATGTGAGTTTAAAAATTACATGTAATGAATGAATTATCAATCATTTTCCTAATCAATCATGATAATTAGAGTGTTTTTTATTAGTTATAAGTATGTTACGCATATTTTGAGCTATAATATAATTTTAAATGAAAACATGATTTTCAATCATATTTGTCACATTGTGTGCATATTGGCATTCAGTTAGTTCCCACATTTTATAAATGGATTATTAATCATTTTCCAAAAATATCAAGGCAATCAATATACACTATAAGTGGAATCTGCATTAAACTTTATCGCATTAAAGGACATATACCTTAAATCAACTATAAATATGATAAAATTTGGATATTTCATATTTTATGAGTTAGGGATATCATAAAGAATAATATCATGTCATTAACAATGCATATCATAATATAAAATTAGTCATATCATTAGTCTTGGTCCTATGAAAGTCATAGTCTATGAATAGAAATATAATATTGCATTGTATTTGATAAAATACTATTGTCATCAATACTTATGGTTTCCTCTCAAGGATCTTTATCAAATATATACTATGATTTTTGAAGATAGTGCAGTGGAAGAAATGTTGTAAGGTACACTTTCAAGGTTTCTCTATTTCCATTTTACCTGTGATTTAAATTATCTAGAATGGTGATATTCTACTTGGGCTTCTTTAATTGTTTCAGTTGTGTTTAATAGGATTTGTTATATCCCATGAAACCAATCACAGAAAAGAACCTAAATATCAAAAACAATTAACTTTTGAAATAATTTTCTCTCTCAATATCATGTATATAACATTATTATACAATCCTTGTCTAAAACATCACTCTACACATTCTATTTTATTCTTACTTAGATGGAAACACTTTGATTGTAATGTTTCTCTCTATAACTCTAACTTAAAATTCTAAGAAAATTAAAAAAATAATTATTACATTAACCAACTCTTCATGATCGTTGTTAAATAAAAATAAATAAAACATGATCAGAAATCACCTATTCATGTGTCTGAAAAAATTCTGACGTCACGTAATCAACTCACTGATTCCTAAAAAAATTCTTTTTCTGAATATATAGAGTGTTGAACATCTAGGTAGTAATGGAAAATATAGAAAAATAAATGATTAAAAAATATTTCAAATGAAATAGTAATTAACTTTCAAAATAACTCATTGAGGATGCTAATTTTTAGATGTAATATGATATCTTTAATAAATTTAGAAATATAATAACCATGGTCATTTTCATTACATTGTTTCATAAACTATAGAAACATTGATAAAAATAATTTTTTGGTTTTGATATATGTTTTGATAGTGAAATCATAGTATATATAGCCTAATATATATATATATTTAGTAATAGTTGGATTTATATGTGTGTTGGTCATCCTTATACAATGGATTTGGTGATAAATTAATATCCCCCTATCATCACAAAATACTTGCTAAAACATAATATAAAACATATTATTTAAAGTTTATTTGTAAAATGTTGAATATAGTGTATTAAAAATTCATAAAGGACATCATGTATGGTTGATTTATTTAATGGTAATTCTTTGTATGTAACATTGGTATCATTGAAAAAAAAATTGTATTTAGTACAAATTGTTTGATTCCATCTATTTAGCATCATATGTTTTTCAAGGAAGATTGTTAACTTCTGGTAATATATCATTAAAGAGATCAAGTAAAAATTTAAAACTTATGTCACTCCATCCATTTCCAAAATTAAAATTATATATCTTTAATGTGGATGACAATGTTATATATCTTGTGCAACCAACATACAATGGTATCTTTTCACAAAACCTATTACTTCTCATATAGATTTGTATAATCATGAAGGTCATCTTCAAATGTCATTTCCATTTCTTTAATACAATCTTCATCATCATTTATAGTTGAGTTCATATCATATAATCAATAAACCAAAGTATTATCTCAATCACGGGAACATTTAGTTCTTCCCTATGTTTAGTACAAAATTTATAAATTCAATATATTCTATCATGGATCAAGTGTTCTTATAATTAAATAAAAAACATCTTGAATTTCAACAATGTAAACTTGGAAATATGTTTTGAGAAGGGTCATTTTCATACTCTGTTGCAAATGTGTTGAACTCTTTAACCTCATTCTCATACTCTTTTTCATATGATTGGAATAAATCCATTTTTTATTCATATTCATCCTATTTATTTTCAAAATAGTCATATTTAACAATATATAAACAAATACATAGAAGGTATGCATATTATGTGTCATTTTTTACATGCATAAATTATATAAAGCATAATGTTAAAGTGTATAATTATAAATTATAATACACATATATGGGAGATATTTAATAAATCCTAATTTCCTTAACAAATAATTGTACTTTGATGGGTTATTGTTAAGAAATATTTTTATACTTCATGTTAAATGGTTTAAAGAAAAATCATGAAGCTGTGTGATGATTTTCAATTTATAATTAATGTCAAAAACCAGCCTGGGTACCCAGGTAAACCGATAATCGAGATGGCTCTAACATGGAACAAAGGGAATTCTCGATCCCCACAGGTTGGCGGAAGGCACCTAGCATCATAAAATATGAATGTTGGGATGAATTTTCCACAAACACAATAGAAGAAATATTAACAAGTTAGTATTCATGTAAGAAAAACTCCATAGGAAGAAATGTTTTATAATTCAAATGGGAAAAAACAACCCAAAGTACCAGAAAATAAGGAAAATAACCCATGTCCCAACGGAATCAACCACACCATACCCAAATATCATCAAAAAGAACCACCTCCAAGTGGTGTTTTCCCTTACTCAAACCTGGAAGGAGATAATCTACAAACACCTCAAGGAACAAGTAGGATGTGATCAAAAATCTTAGTAGGGTCTCACCAAGGACTCCATAACAAGATGACAACATTTATTTAACCAAATAAATTTTTAAATTTTAAATAAATAGGCATGTAATTTCAAAATAATATTTAAGAAAATATTGTTTTAGATTTCAAATGATGGAAATACTTTAAAAAAATGGATTAATAGACATTTTATATAAAAAAATTTATATATTTAGAAGGCATGTGAAAACCAATTTACAAATAATGGAATATATTTCAAATATAAACAACAAGAAACATTTTAAATTTCCAAGAGGTATGATAGTTCCAGGTTTTGGGATCCTCACACACATATATAATGATAACGTCAATGTTCATACATGTCTCTCTAACCCTAGATGAAAAATACTAACCAACATCCCACTAGGGATATGATCTAACAAAATGTTTATGTTTGAGTTGTAAAGCATCATTCGAGTGCTATGACATACCCATAATTGTGTTTTTATCCCTAATAACTCACTAATTACCTATAATTTCATGTTCTTAAATAAAAATCAATGATGGAAAATTTATTTTAAGAATACTCAAAATAAAATTTATCTCATTATCCGATCAAAAATATGCCAATTTCCATTTAAAACCCAAAATGTTTTTTAATAAAATCTTGAATTTTTCTGAGATAAAACCACTAAGTTTATATCAAAACCATTTTAATCCAATTTTCTCAAAAACCAATTTGAAATAAATTTCACAATTTAAATTCAACAATTTAAATTTCTCAGTTTTCCATCAATTTCACAAACACAGTCCAATTTAATAGAATTAAGGGTTTTACTAATTTTTTGCCAAATCAAAGAAAAATCCCTAATCCATAGGAATTGGGTTTTAAATAAACCAATTTAAATAAATTTAATTGAAATCAAGAAATTGGATTTAAATCAAAAAATATAATTAAAATCAAGCAATTGGATTTAAATCAAACAATTTAATTTAAATCAAGCAATTTAGGGTCAATCAAAATTGGGTATCATAACGAAACCCCCTACCTATTTCATGGAAACACAATTCCCACAATGGAACCCTCTAAGAAGAATAAAGGAACATAATATGTGGGAACTCCACCTAGAAACAAGATTCAACAGCAGGAATTTTAAATCCATCAATCCCAATATGATCTAATAAACTCTGAGGAGGGGAAGATAAAGAGATGAAGAGATAGGGAGACCACTTACCCATAGAGTCACACCACAACTGCAACAATGTTCAATTACTGAATAAAATGACTAGGATGGGTTGTAGGGATCCAAATATTTTTGGGGATGGCTCTTAATTTGAAGGAAAGTAAGTCTTGAGAAGAGTGAATAGAAATTTCAGTTGATCCACTAGATTAAAATCGACATTGGGGACTTTACATCACTTTTAAACCAATTAAACATCATGTAATTAAAAATCACCATAAACATAAAAAAGTATTTTTCCTTTTGTTAAAAATGGATTTATTATTATTTTAGAATTTATAAGGTTCATAACATATTACATAGTGTTTAAAACCACATAAGGATACAGAACTAGCATGGTTTATGTAGAAAATTATGAAAAAACTCTAAATTCGCAATTTTAGATATCCACCAAACTCATTCTCGGTCCTACCCAGACAATGAAAAAGTAAAACCATGAAAAGGCTTAAAAATGTACCAGAAATAAAGGTAATATGCTATTACAAACTCCCCACCATAGAAGATTTTTGTCCCCAAAAAACCAATCAAGAAGCTTACATATAAAAAAGTATAGGCAACTCCTTTCCCATCAGTGTCTCATGCCCCCATGTCTCATGAGAATCAAAACCGTGTTGTCATAGAACTCAAACCAAAGATATCATCCTCTCCAAAATCACCTTGGTATCAAAATTAATTATCCTAACTAGATGCTCAGTCATGGATAAATCATGTTCAACCTCAAGATCTCTCAAGATCTGAACATGAGGTAGATCAAAAAGATACTTTCAAAGTTGTGATACATTGAACACATTATGAATCAACAAAAACTATGGTGGAAGTGTTAAACGTTAATCCACTTTTCCCACCTTCTCATAAACCTCAAAATGGACCAAAAATGAGTACCAATATTCCCTTGCCTTTCAATCCATTGATGACCCAAACGGGTGAAACATTCAATAACACATGGTCACCAACTAAAAATTTCAATGGTCTACACTGGCGATCAACATACAATTCATACCAACTATGCGTCTTCATAATTCTATGAATAATCAACTGAATCTTTGTTGTCTTCTCTTGAACCAAGCTCGGTCCAACCAAGGAACTTTCACAAATCTCCGATGAACACAGTGAAGATTTATAAGTCCAACCATAAAAGGCCTAAAAAGGACTCCTTATGATTATTGAATGGTAACTACTGTTATAATAAAACTCAACCATCCCAAGTTGTTCCTCCCAATCCCCACAAAAGTTGATAACATAAGTTTGGAGCATGTCCTCAAGAATTTGTATAATTATTTTCTGTTTTTCCATCCAATTGTGAATGGTATGTCATACTCAAATGAACCTAATATCCTAGTGCCTCCTGGAGACCTATCCAGAAGTGAGAAGTGAAAAGAGGATTTCTGTTAGAATCTATAGCATATAGAACATCGTGAAATGAAAAAAATAATTAACATATATATTTCCAATCTCATCATCTTCGTTTGTAACACAAATGGGTATAAAGTGAGTCGATTTAGTCAACTGATCAATCACAACCCATATCACATTATTCATTCTCTGGGTATGCAAAACCCCAACCACTAGTCCCATTAAGATCTCATCCCACTTCCAAGTATGGAATGGAAGTAGATGAAGGAAACCCAAAGGTTTTTGGTTCTTATTATTGACTTGTTAGCATATATAAAAATGAGAGACAAAAATCAGCAATTTCCCATCTCATACATGGACACCAGGATTGTTGACGCATTCCATAGAACATCTCAATGGTTCCTTGATGCACTTTACCCTATGAAATATTAAAATACCTCATCACATTCTTCTTTAATACTAATGGCACAACAAAACAATTATAATATCATTGAATTCCCTCAGTAGTGAATGACCAGAAAGGCACGATGTCCCCACAATAAAGATAGTTTCTAATGCTACGAAACTCATCATCATGATATTGTTTCTAAAGGATCATCTCAATAAGAGCATATGTGAACTAAACACTAGAAAAAGGAAAATAAGCCCCTATTTCTAGAACTCTGATATGAAACTATGAAAAAAAGATCCATCAAGTCTCGCTCTTCCAATGATTCTTTCACTAGCTAGGTCAAAATTTTCCTGCTCAAAGTAACTGCAATGACATTCCCTTTCCCCGGGGCATGGGCAATGTCAAAATCAAAATATTATAAGTACTCCTCCCAATGCCTCTAGTAAAGATTCAAATACTTTAAAGATAAAATATAACTCAAGATATTTTGTTCTAAAAACATGGTGAAGCTTTCTCCATAATGGTAATTCTACCAACTCTTAAGTGCGTGAATCACAGTTGCAAGTTAAGGTCATGGGTCAGGTAATTCATATCATGTGGTCTATTCTTACAAGAGGAATAATCAATGACATGATCCCCATACATAAGAACACAGATCAAACCTGAACTTTATGCATCACAAAATACTAGATAGCACCACTCGGCCTTTGGAAGAGTCAAGACTTTCATATTAGTCAAACTAAATTTCAACTCAAAAAAAATAACTATGAAACTTTTCATCTCAAGAAAACATTACCCGCTTCTAAGTGAGTGTGGTAATTAGAGAATAAATCTTTGATAAGTCTTTTAAAAATTGATTATAACACCCATCTAGACCCATGAAGCTCTGAATCTTGAAAAAAATTTGTGGTTACTCTCATGTCATAATAGATTTCACCTTCTTAGGATCAACTGAGATAACATGTTCTAACACCACGTGTCTCAAGAAATTTACTTCCTAAATCCAGAAATTAAATTTCATAATCTTGGCCTAAATTTAGTGATTTATAAAAGAAATCCATAAATTCTCTTAGATGAAGCACATGATCCTCCTCATATATAGAGTAAATAATAATTTCATTCACAAATAATACCTTGAAAGTATCAAGATACTCATAGAAGATCCTACTAAACAAATCCATAAAGACTGTAGGAGCATTATTTGGACCCAAAGGCATGAAAAGATACTCATAATAGCTATAACTTCTCTAAAAGGCAGTTTTTTGAATGTTAGATCCTTTTATTCTCAACTGATGGTAACCATATTGAAGATCAATCATCAAAAACCACTACTCCCATTTCAACTGGTCAAACATATCATCAATATATGGAAAATGATACTTATTCTTTACTATCAATCAATTGAATTTTAGGTAATCCACATAAATAAGAGGTGAACCATTGGATTTCTTAGCAAAGGGAACGAGTTTTTCCCAAGGTAAGACACTCAGATGTATAAATCATTTTTCAACAAGATCATCCAACTGATTCTTTAACTCCTTCATTTAAGCTATTTCAATGTAATAATAAGGAATAGATACCATTTGAGTACAATATTCTACATAGATAGATAACTATACCTCTATTATTGGTGGAAAACCAGATATTTATAAAGGAAAAACATCAGGAAAATCATTAACAACTAGACAGAGATCACTACTCAAAGATTCTCTCTCTTGATCAAAAAAACACAAATAGTAATCTCTTCAAATCTGGATAAGAGGGTCTGATTCTACTCGAACTTGTGTTCCATTATCCTTAAATATTTTTAAAACCACATAGGGTGTGGTAAAGGAGACCTATTGAAGATAATAATCAATCGAGGGTTTATTGTAAATGATTCAATCCGTCCTGAATATAAAGTTAAGTGGTTTCATGTCGAGACCCAGAAAACTCCAAGAAATCTCGATATCTGATATCGATAAAACGTAATTAGGGCTATGGATACCTTTCTCTCTCTTAGTTCCAAGGTGTGTATCAATATCCTTCACATAAGGAAAAATCTTCATATGAATATTCAAAAGGTTAAAAATACTGATTGAAATAAATTAATGGGATTTATTAGTATAAAATGAAGCAATCACTAATGATGAATCTATAGTGATGGTACCTCTCATGATCACTAGACCCATATTCGCTTCCTCTAGAGACTCTTCCACTGGGTGAATAAGCTTTATTCTAGAAACCTGTTTCAGGAAACCTTTTGTCCTTAAAGAATCTAATTTCCCCATAGTTTTAGAATGTTTCGATGATCCCATTAAACTATACAGAGTGGAATAAATATAGCATAACTTCTTCAAGTGACCAAAGTGTCCACAGGAACCACTTACCTTGGGTACCTTAGTGAAAACCCTCTTTGAGTTCCCCGGATTTCCAAACTAGTAAAAATTAAATGGCCCTTTCTAGGAACCACAAGAGTTCTAGAATGACCTTGATGTCAAGATTCGCCAAGAGAACCATCATTCTTACTCTTTCCTTTAGAGGAATTCACACTACCACCTAGAGAAAAAGAAGCTCCCGACAACCCTAACTTTCCAGCCAAGTCCTTTTCAACCATCAATGCTCTATCCATCACATCAAAAATAGAGGTAACCTTTAGTAAGAAAAAATAATATTGAATATCATATCAGATTCCCAAATCAAACCATTGAGTATTTATTTTCTTATTCAATATAATCTCAGGTAAAAACTCCAAAATCTTATCAAAATGGTTTGCATATTCAGTCACGTTCATGTCAACACGCTCAATTATGAAAAACTCGGTAGTCTTGGCCAACACCATAAACTCTGGAAATAATTTTTCAATGAAAATAACTTTGAATATTTTCCACTCTATTCCCCCATTCTTCTTTGACATCGCCATTTTGTCCCACTATCTCTTTCTTGGTCCCTCTAGCATGAAGGTGGAACATTTCACCTTTATTTTTTCAGGTGTCCCAAAGAACCCCAAAAAATGATCAATCCTACTCAAACATTCCTGATCTTCTTGAGGATAATTGTAGCCTTTGAAGGATGGTAGATTCTATCAAAGGAACTCCTGATATTGATTTCATAAATCAACCCTTTAAGGTTTCATAATAGGAGCCTAAATGGGAACTCATGGTGGTGCATGTCCCAGATCTTGGACATTATGTACAATCACCTCAACCATACTTGTGTCCACAAGAGGATACACTCACTGAAGTGAAACATTAGATTCCTCCTAGATCTGATTTTCATGTCTTATCATAGGTATGATTCTATATAACATCAACAGACAACATTAAAGACATCATATTAACACTCAAACAGAGCAATAGGGAAAATTAATCCCAACATATTAGAACAAAAAGATTTAGATTTCAATATATTCAAATTAAAAGGAGGATAAAAACTATATATAATCCCTCAATAAGTCTTTCCCAAACCACCCCTCGTGACTTAAGTTTAATTACGGTGAGATCTGTCTAGACACTCAATCAAAACTAGATCCTAAGTTCAAACAAGATTAAAAAATGGAATACTAACATCAAGGAAAGATAAAAAACATGTACCTTAGATACCACTTTCTCACGAACCATCCTAGGTACCCTGGTAACCAGATAACCAAGTCATCTCTGACATGTCTTAAAGAAAATTCCCAATCCCCATGTGTTGGCAACAAGCACCTAGAATCATACAATATCCAAGAGGGAATGAAATTTCCACAAATACAATGGAAGCAAGCTAAACAACTCAGTAAGAATACAAGGAAAACATTACATGGATAAGTATACTAGAAGTCAAACAATCATAAACAACCCAAATTTTCAACACTGCAATCTTCCACAAAACTTTTCCCTCTGAATAACACAATAGCTTAAAATATATGCCACTTTGAGTTCTAACACACCACGACCAATAAAACTAGCTGTTATGAATAATAATACCCACTTTTTGAAATTTTATAAATTTTATTTTTTAAAATATACATTATTTTTGGATTTGGAATATCAAAATTAGCTTAGGGTGAATTTTTGATATTTTTCTGAAAACTTTCAATTTTTGATGAATAGTGAAAAACACTTCATTATTGTTTAAAACTGACTTCTTTTTAAATAATTATTTATTTTATTTAAATTTATTTTAAGTAAAAATAGATACATAATACCTATATTTTTTCAATTTAATTCATTAGTTCCATTTTATAATAATATTAGATGTATAAAATTTTATTGAACTTTTTAACCTCTTTTACCCAACTTCTAAGCACATTTAAAAAATTGCATAAAATGTAATTTTACCACTTCTGTGAATTGAATTTAAAAATTCCTAAATATATGGTTTATATCATAAAGTAAAATTTGGTTCAATAATATGAAAATAAATTTTGTTGAATTGTAACTTTTGACTTTTATTTACCACGGTTAAAAGTAAATCGGGTAATTAAAGGTAAAAATGATATTATTATTACCCTAACACATGTAATAATTCTATTGGATAAGTGTTTTTAGACTAAAATATACCATAGGAATAAAATATTATCCTTTTGTCCCACTTGTATTATATTAGGACATTTATTATTATTTTATTTAAAGAAGAGTTAAAAGTGTCACATTCAAATTTTAATAACTAAAACATTTTTAATATAGGTTTATACAAAAGATAAATTCAACTATAAATATTAATTATAAATATAAAAGGATTTCCTACATAATGGTATTTTATTTATAATTTTTAGACATTAAATAATTAAAATTATTTATAACACAATGATGATGAAATAATTACCTTATTAATAAAAGATTAAAATAATTGATATTATAAATATCAAAATAAATGTAAATTAATACTTTTGATGCATTAAACGTATTTTATAGATTAATATGACATGTTAGGGTAGATTAAATGGATTTTTTTATATTAATCAAGCTTTTATTACTTTTACAAAAACCAAATACTAAATAGTGTCAAAATTGACCTAAATGAGTTTTAAAAAAAATATATTATATAATTAAATGATATAATATTTATAAAAATATAAGGTTTGGAAAAAGGACTTATATAATTATAAATATATCATTAATGAACCAATTTTGGTTCTCTTTGAAGTTTATAGTATGTTTATTAACCATATAATATAAAAATACAAGGACACATGGTAAATGTTAAACTATTTAACTAAGAGTTAAATCTAAAAGATAAGGTTAATATTGTGACCTAAACTTGTATAAAAGATATTTTTTAGAATATTTCGTCCCATACCTACATTATACTATAAATAAATCCATTTGGATATATTATGAACCAAAAAATATTTTATAATAAAATTGTATTTCAAGCTCTTCCTAAAGTGATCATCGCCTCTCTTATAAAAGAGTAATTCCCCTTATCTCAAAATCACACCTCCATATCCATTTGGATCGGCCAAAACCTGCTCAAATATCTTCCCAAATTCCCTAACTTCAACCTATATTCCTTAATTTTATCAGAAACCCAACAAAAGGATCCCTTTTGATCAAATGAAAAGGAACCCCTGAAGAAGAGGTAATAATTACATCACCTCTTTCAAAGTTATTTTCTTCTTCCACTTAATATTTTTTTTGTTTCCATAAAAAAGTAATAAATACAGAAAATTATACATAATATGATGTTATTATAAATATTTTACAATAATATTCATTATTCTATTCATCCTATTAATGAAAAATTCATTATATGAGCGTACGTATGGCTTACCGTCTCCACGTCGTGGTGTAGTTTGTTATTCAACAATTCATCATTTGGATGGGTATAATAATGAGTATAATTGATGTAAATAATTAATATAACATGTTAATGATTATTTATATATTATATATCATCCAATTACATACAATTCCACCATCAATAGAATGGTATTTTCGCTTGTGCATACGTACGGATTACCATCTCCATGAATGTGAAGAGATTCATTCCCCATCGTAACCATTCAAGAATAAATTTAATTTTATGATTAAGAAATAATGTTTAAAAACTTAATATCATTATTAATATGAATAAAATACATCCTATAATTAACAAACATGATTTATGTAACAAAACATATAAATGAAAATGAATAAGTTAACACCCGAAACAATGATACTACTGAAATATTATTAACAAAGCAATATTAGAAGATCATATATGATATCATATTTATATATATAGTTATTCTATAATTTAATAACAATTATTTAACCATTATAAACAAGTTTAACATACCCTATACTAAGGAAGAGTAAAAGGTAAGGGTTAAATTTCATAATCTCTTTATTATTTGAGGTTTTTTATATGTGAGTATCTACTGGGACCTCTTTATCATACAGATCTATGTTTCTTGTAAATGTATTTAAAAACATTTTTACTATTTAATATAATATGTGATAAATTCATTTATACCCTTGTTTTAATTTTTATAAAATGTGTTAAAATTAATCTTTCCGTCATTTTCCAAACAAGGTACTTTATGACCTTTTCCACAAATTAAGGTAAGAATGTTTTTTTAACTTATACGGTGGGTGTGGATATTTTCTGCCATTTTAACACCTTATAAGCTTCCCTTACAAGATTATAAGAATATTTTAAAAATAAATGTTTTCTTTTATAATTATGTGACTTTTAAATGATTTCAAAATAGAAAGAGATGTTTCTCTCAAATAGTTTTGATTTCATCTATGTCAACATCCTTTGATGGATTTTATACTTGTTTGAAGTTGATTTATTATAATATAATCTTCCATATTGTATTGAAAGTTTTGTGATATGTTTGAATTTGGATGTTTTATTTTTATACCATTCATGGTTTATGGTTAAAGTATTAACATTTCATATTCTAGTTTGAATATGAATGTTTATCTTATGTTTCAACATTTTCATATGAGGAATGCATTGGACTTAGTAAGTGATGGGTGGAGCCTACTATAGCTCCTCGATGCATAGGTAAGTCTCATGAGACAAACCGGTGTCTTGGCACAAGGAATTGACAAAATCTTATTTGTAGTCTTGGTACAAGGCCTTGACTATGTGGTTATGATGTCCGGCGTTATGTATTCCATCATTATGAAATTAGATATTTATATTAAATGTAATTATTCGACTAGTAGAATATACATGTGAATATGTAAATGGAATTATTTGATTTATATTTTCCATATTATGCTTAATTTTAAGTTTAAAAGTCTTATGTTTTTGTCTTATACATTACCTTAAATGTTTATGCTTATTTATGAAAGCTTCCTCTATATTGTTATCCTTACTGAGCATCTGACCTCACCCCTTTCTATGTTTTATTTTTCCCAAGATGTGAAGATGTATTTTATGATTGACCTGTAGGGATAGGCTATGGGATATGTGTGGTTTCAAAGGGGACACAATGTTGTTTTTTTATTTCATGATGTAATGTAAAACTTATGTATGTATATAGTACTTCTAAGGATACTAAATTAATAGGTCTTTTGAGACTTGATCTCTTGTGATCATGCTAATGTTATGTAATAATGCACCGACTTTGAGTAACTAGGTTCGAGGCATTACAAAAGTAACATAAAACAGGGAAAGAAACCCATGTCTCAATGGACTTAGAAACACCAAACCCAAGGATCATCAACAATAACCACATCCAAGTGGTGCTTTTCCCTTGATCAAACCTAGAAGGAGATAATCTACAAAAACTCGAAGTCACATATAGGGTGTGACCAAAAATCCCAGTAGGGTCTCGCCAAGAATTCCATAATAAGATTCCAACATTTATTTAACCAAATAAAGCTTTCAATTTTTAAATAAACAGGCATGTTAGTTCAAATCATATTTAAAAAAAATCTTTCTTTACATTTAAAATGAGGAAATACTTTAAAAAAATGGCTTAATAAACATTTTATATGAATTCATAAGGCATGTGTAAAAAAATTTATAAACAATGGAATATATTTAAAACATAAAAAATGAGCAACATGGTCATATTATAAGAGGTACGATAGTTCCAAGTTATGGGATCCTCATACACTTATATATTGATAAACAAAATTTCATACATTTCTCTCTAACACTGTCCAAAGATGACTACCCAATATCCCACTAAGGATATGATCTGCCAAAATGTTTAAATTAGAGTTATAAAGAATCATTCTGGTGTTATGGCATTCCCATCCTAGCATTTTTTTCAATATTCACTCAACAACTACTAAGGATTGCAAGTTCACAAACAACAATCAATGATGGGAAATTTATTTTAATGAGTATTAAATTAAAATTCATCATATTCTCCCATTTCAAATATGAAAATTTTCCATTTAAAAATCAAAAATGGTTTTTTAATAAAATCATGACTTTTTAGAGATAAATCCACTAGGTTACTATCAGAACCATTTTAAGAAACTTTTTATCAAAAACCAATTTGAAATCAATTTCAACAAATCAATTTCAAAATTTTAATTCAAAATTTTAAATTTTACAATTTTCCATTAATTTCATAAACACACCCTAAGTCTATGGAATTGGGGGTTTTCCCAATTTCGTTCCAAATCAAAGCCAAATCCCCAATCCACTGGTATTGGTTTTTCAAAAAACCAATTGAATTAAATTTAAATGAAATCAATAAATTGAATTTAAATCAAAAAAATTAATTTAAATCAACAAATTTAGGGTCAATCAAAATTGGCCATTTTAACAGAACCACATACCTTTTTCATAGAAACAAACACCCTCAACAGAGCCATCTAATAAGAATAAAGGCATAAAAGATATAGGAACTCAAACTAGAGAAAATATTCAACCACATGTATTTTAGATACATAAATCCCAATATGATATAATAAACTCTAGGGAGGGAAAGAGAAAGGGATGGAGAGATAGGGAGTCTTCTTACTCGAAGAGTCACATTGTAACTACAAAAATGATCAATTGCTGAAAAAAATAACTATGAAGGGTTGGAGGGCTCCAAAACCGTTTGGTATGTCTATTAGTTTTAGAAAAAGGAAGTATGGATAAGATTAAATAGAAATTTTATTTGATCTTCCTTCTTAAAATTGACACTCGGGACTTTATACGAAGAGTAATACAATTACAAATAATTGAATTGAAAAGTTTCATAAACACTAAAAAACCTGTCACATATTGTTAAAAATGGATTTATTATTATTTCGAATTTATAAAATGTGTAAAAATATTACACGGAAAGTAAATCCATCATAGGCTGTAAAACTAACAGGTTTTATGCTAAAAAATCGGACAAAGATCTAACTTCACTATTATAGGCATCCTCCCAACCACATCTCATCCCTATACAGACAACAAAAATGGTAAACCACAACAAGGCTTAAAAACTTACCTGACATAAAGATAATGGTATATTATAATTACCTCCTTTAAAACCATGATTTATCACCTTATAAAAAGTTCCTCTTTTGTAATGTTTTTATTATTCGTGTCAATGTTTAATTTGAATAAGTAAATTCCAGAACGTTGTAATGTTTTTAAGATCCATAAAGAAATGTTTTTAACATGTTTAGATTATGTTTATTGAAATTATTTCCATTAATTAAAACAAATTATTACATTTATTGTTCCTTGGTTTGAGAAAGTAAATTATTATATGATTCATTTTTATTTTTTTCATTATGATTCCTTTTAGTAAACATCAATTTGGTCTAAAAAGATAGAATTTTAATGTTATTAATATACCTTATATATTAATTCTTTCTTATTCTTTGTTATGAATTAAAAAGGATGTCATTTATTTTCAATAAAACCTAAATGAATTAGAAGACAATGAACACTACTTATCCTTGGTTAAGAATTGGACTGGAAATAAGATAATGGTTGGGTTTAACCAAGTGAAAAGGAATGATTTGGTTCTTAAAGATATCGGTTTTCATTAACTTGGCTGTTTTCCTAAACTAAACTTAAAATTTTATAAATACTAATAGAGTTCATTTTCTTAAAATTATAGAAGTGGTTTTAAATTAAGAATTAAAAATTTATTATTATTCTAAATGAATCCAAAACCTTGGGTAATTTCTTTCCTTAAAATGTTTTATTTAAAACCCATTTCCCACCCTAAACAATATGGATCTCATTTATATAGTAAATATATAAAGTGTTAAGATTTCACCTCTTTAAATATAGGAAACCAGGGTAAAACAGAACTTGATATGGGAACTTTTCTTTTTTAAACAATTTTTATTTTTAAAATTATATTTAAAATATAGAAAACATATTTAGATAAGTAACTTTTACTTTTATGATCAAATTACATAAATAGTGATTATTATTAATTGAATTGTTTGGAATCTACATAAAAATTTGATCATATGATGTTATCCACCAGCCATAATAACTACACCACCATAAGTTATAGATTTTGGAACATAAACCCAAACACTTCAATGATCGAGTGATCCCCATGGCCTTGGAATCCAGAACTACGAAGAAAAAGGCACACCAACCACCATGCCAAGTCTCCCTCCTCTGATTTAGGTTACCACCTGATTCTTATTCAAGGCCTTCTTTCTGAAAAAAGTATAATAAAAAATCATGTGACATGAAAACACCATGAAAACATAAGAACAAAAAGGGATTGAGTGGTTTGGAAAATGTTTCCTACAACCATGAACGAATAGTGCATCTTTTTATTAATCAAAGTATCCATTATGAGTTAAAAGGATAAACATTTTGTTCATATCCAACCCTAACTACAAAAAGAAAACTTTTTGATTTCTCCAGTAACATGTTATTTTTTTAAGAACCACCAGAGTTTCAGCCCACTGGGGGTGGGATGTTATCCCACTAGAAATTCCAAAATCTAGAAATGTTCCGTTCAATATTATTCCCTTTCAGTTACAACCTAAGGCCTTCTCCTTAGACCTCAGGAATTTTGGTACCCCATATTTGTGCTGAAACTCACTCAAATTTTCCTAAATTGTACTCTTTAAACTATATTAGCTTTAGTGCTAGTCATGCTTTACATGTGGACCAACCCCCTTTGATATATATAGGCCCATCCATTCACCAAGTTTACACCAACATTTGAAATATACAGGTGACACAACCTTTACGACTAAAACCCATCTTTCCTTATAACATTTTATTCTTCGACTAATAACAAATGATGATTAGAGCAGGTCACTATTAAAATAATCAAAAATGACTCAATAAAACATTTCATCTACTACTATCATGTAAGGAAATTATTTCACTTATCATCAACAATGAATTGTCATAATACATAGCTTCTGTACATCCCAGCATTCCCTCCAAAACTCCATGCCACATCTAGAAGCTACCATTTTCATATGAATTTTTTCTTTCTCCTTAAAAAACTAACCACCAAGTATATTCATACGAATGATACACAATTTATATTCTTATTCTATAACTCCAATGTTTTGATACCACTGTATTATCATTTCCTCAACCCCATTCATTGAATTTTGTCTATTTAACTATCCTTGTTATATCTATTAAATATGATTCATTTAACGGTGTCTCATGATGGCCTCTATTGGCCTGAATTTTGACTTCTCATGGTAAATATTCACTTTATCTATCTAGATTTACAAATCATACTCTCAGAGACTTAATATTTAGAGATTCTAAAACATAATTGAAAACAAAATTGTCACACAAAAACTAATAATCTTCTAATTGAGAATTTTTTTAAGGTGAAGTTAAAAAATCTCCCACTCAAATAACATTCTCATTTTTTCACTAAATTGTCCTTGGTCTGCTTTCATTCACCATTTTCAGTTTATAAATGGTTATCCTTTATGATGCTTCTAATCATTAAGGTTTCATTGAGATACCTCCTCAGTCCTCCTAATCATGATCTCATTTGAATGACTCTAAGAAATTATTTTAAAGAATAAAAATTTTAGATCCTATATGATTCATTTTTAAGTCCCATAAACTGACTATGAAGTGTATCATGTCCATAGACTTTCTACTTTCATCCACCGAATCTTATGATGATTCTTCCACTATGATTCCACAGAACTAAGAGTTTTCTAGTACATCTAACTCCAGGGATACCACCAAAACCAACCTCCATTTTTAAATTTAATCTTATTAAAATTTTATTTTTTTTATTAAAAAATAACACTAAAAACACTTTTAGTGGAACTAAGAAATGTGTAGTCATTTTATCACACTACATTGAGCCTTAATTCCAATCATTATGGGATATCCTTATTTTGTAGTGCACCTTTTTATTATAATGACCTATAATTTTCAAATATAAATATTATTTATTTTTAAATGAATAATCAATACATTTCAAAAAGACATTCCAAAATATATTAAAGGTTAATTGTCTTTAGAGACTAGTTAAAAATATTCTTATTTCTTGAACGATATTCAAAATATTCCATAAACATATTCCCATTTAGTAGTCTTCATAGAAAAACCCTACTTAAACATTTATTCAAATCCTAGGGAAAGGAAACATAAGAAAGGGTGATTTTAGATGCTATGTAATGGTAAATATGGAATATATAAATTGATGATCATATGAAATTATAATATAATCATAAGGGTATGAGATTATGGATATAACTTACAAATATCATACCCAATATATCAAGGATCGTAAACATGATCCATGGCATAAAACAATGCCATTTCAAAATACATGTACCATAAGAGTGATAAATCATCACAAATTAATCATGAACTATAATTTAATTTCATATAAGTGTGTCACCATCATAAGTGTAGAAACCATTTCATATGTCAAGGTTAAAATCTGAGACCATCAAATCATAATGGATCAGGCATCAACGCATGTTTCCCATTTTATAATAGATCAATAATCATAACCTATCTCCCATAGTGGATCAAGACTATTTACGTATTTCCCATAGTTGATAAAGAACATTTTCATGTTTCTCATAGTTATCTCATGATATATGATACTTTACCCAATGCATTGGAGGGAGATATAGTTCTCAAATTTTACAAAATTAAAATCATACATTTGTATTCCACAAGATCATAAAACATTCATCATATCATAAATCATGAAAAGATAATATTTCCCTAAACATTTCAACATATCATAATCCATATAAAGTAAATGGGTCTCATAATCATCTCATCAATTCATTATAGCATAACCCATGTAAAAAGAACATCTTACATAAACAAATATTCATCATAATCATATATATAAACCATAAAAATAAATAATAAGTATGGTAACATTGGATAATATCCCCTCTAAAACATAGGTAACACCAAATGTTGTTGTTGATGATGAATAAAAATTTCATAAAATATCATTATAACTTTCTTGAGGAAAATATCATTTTCATTTGAAATCACTTATTTAAAATCTTAAAATTCCCCAAATATTAAGGAAAACGTTTTATTTGAAAATAACCTCAAAAAACTTAGAAAGGAAACTTTAAATAACTGAGTTTTCATGAATTTAAAAAGTTTCATTCATGAAATAAATGTTACTTTCACATTTTCATTAAAAATTCAAAACTACCTCATTCATAAAATGATAATAATATTACATTAAAAATATCTTGTAAAAAGTCATACATAGGTATAAATGACTTTAATATATCATTGGATAATATAAAAACTTTTTTTAAAAACATTTTTAGAAAATATGTACATGGAAGAAAATGGTTTTTCGATCGAAAAGTGAAATAAATTTGGTTTTTTATTGAAATAATTCTTTTGGTAATCTTGAGTACATAAAGAGATGAAGATGAAAGAAAAAATTTAATTTAAAAAATATAGAAAAATAAACTTCATGATTATCTTGAGATATATATCATAATATTTCATTATTTAAGGCATAACCATAAACAATCCTGACAAATGATGAGATTATATCAAAAAACTTGTACCACTTTGGTAACTTTTGAATCATAAGCCCCGCAAAAGAAAGAACATTAGAAAGATATGTATATCACATAATTTTCATTAGATAAATCAAAAAATAAATTCATGGTTAGTATATACACTACAAAAAATAAAAAATTGGTGTATTAGGCATGTGTAATACAAAAATAAAAGTGATATGAAAATCCCTTGCAAACTTGGTTACTTTTGAATTATAAGACCCAATAAAGAATAACATAAAATGAGTATTTAAGTATCATGAAATGAAATATATTAATGATATAAAATTAAAAATGTGTGATATATTAACCACAAAAAATAAATGAGTGGTGAAATTGACAAATTCTACCAGAAATGAAAGTGATACTAGAAATCCATTACCCTAAGTATCAACTTCCTTCATAAATGTTCAAACCTCCTCTTCTTTAGAGAACCATTTTAGGTTTTCAATTAAAGCCTTGTTATGAGGGTTTAATAATAAAAATAAGGTCTTTATGATGTGTTTAGGTAATTAAGGAATTTATTTGGGGAGTTTTTGGCCTATCCAAATGGTTTTGTAAGTGTGAATATGAGAGAAGAGGGGTGGCGTTTTATAACCAGGGGAGAGGAGACACTTAAAATCTATAAAAATAAAAAGGTGTATCCACATTTTAAACAGTTCATATGGATCCATAATGGATAATTATAAAACATTAGATGATATAAGATCGAAATATGTCTATACAATGGGATTTTGATAATTTTATAGGATATTTTACCCTTTATATTTTTATTTTAACACTCAGTAAACCTATTTTAACCTTAACCGCGGTAATTAATTTTTATTGTTTTTACTATTAATTTTGAAAAAAAAAATAAGTTAGAATTATTATATATTGTTAATTATGATGATTCCAAATATTGAATCCATTTTTTCCAAATTCCATTCATAGAAGTAGAAAATGTTAATTTAAAATTAAACCTATAAACGGGACAAAAAAAGTGGATTCCAAAGAGAACATTTTCAAAAGTATGGAAAGTTTTAATATCAAAATTCAATATTAAATTGATTAAAATGATATAAATTGAATTAATAAATATATAATTGAAATAATTATACCTTTAAAATATTTTAAAAAAATATGATACTTTGTAAATTCTTTAACAGAAAAGTTTTCTTTTAATAAAATTCAATATTTTTCATCATTCATTGAAAAAATTATTTTTCAAAAAATTCTCAAAAATTCACCCCAAGATAATTTTTGTGTGTAGATCAAAAAAATGAAGTTAATTATTTTAAAAAAAATTCTAAAATTGACAAAAACTAATTTTATTTGTTGCTCAGAAAAATAAATAAAAATCATTTTTTGATAAAAATTATTTTTCAAATCATATAGAAAATTTACTAAAAATGAAGTACTTATTTATAAATATATTTAATTTATTTAATAATTTATAATTAATTTTAAAATTTTCATTATTCTAATGCATACCTCCAAATTTTATAGCTATTTAAAAATGTACAAGATTAAATAATAATATTAATAATAATCATGATTCATTAAAACTCAGTGTTGTGTGTAATGAAAGTTATCAATGAAATTAAATTTATTTGAATATATATACATATATATGTCATAAAATATATGGGTGTTACATTCTCCCCCCCCCCCTTAAAATGAATTTTTTTTCCAAAATTCTTTCACTTTGGTATATACAGCTGAGGATACTTCTGCCTCATTACATCCTCAGGTTCCTACATAACCTCCTCAAGCTAGTGGTTTTACCACAAAACATTGGCCATGTGAGTGGTATTGTTTTGTAGAATGTTATCTAGAATCTATTATTGTTTTACCTTATAAGAAATATCATTCTCTAGTGGTAATATCACATAGTTCTGTACATGTGAAGAATTAGGTATATACTTAGGAGAGATATAGGTAACACATCATGGACTTGAGAGATGTTTGTTAGAAGTGATAATCGATAGGATAACATCATAATGTGATCAAAAATTTCAAAGGGAATGATATACCAATGGATTAGTTTTACCTTATTTATAAATCTCATTACCCTCTTCTTTGGAAAAATTATTTGAAACACCTTGTAACCAACTTCAAATTCCATATCACCTTGGCAATTTTAAACATAACTTTTCAACTGAATTTGTGATGACTTTATATATTTATGAACAGATCAAAAATTATCTACCATTTCTTTAGCTTTCTCAAGTCCCAATATATTTCTTTCTCAAACTTCATCCAAGTACATTGGAGTTCTATACTTCTTTTCCATTGAGGTATTCATTAGGATCCATCTAAATGCACGAGTGAAAGTTATTTTTGTATAAAAACTCAACTAGAGGAAGGTGTTGATACCATACACCTTTAAAATACATATAAAAATATATAAATATATCCTCTAGGGTTTTAATTTCTCTATTAGGCTGAATATATGTCTAAGTATGATACACAGTGATGAAACTAAACTATGTATCCAGAGCCTATTAAAGACTTCGCCATAACTTTGAGGTAAACCTTAGATACTGATCAAGAAAATTTGAGTGTATAACTCTATGATTCCTTGTCAATTACTTATTATATATCCTTAAATTTTTATTTATAGTGAAATATTATCTAATAGTGATAAATTGTGCTGAATCTTTAAGGTTATTGACTACAACCTATATAGAATTGTTCACTTTAGATGTTTTGGTGAGTCTGATGACAAAATCCATAGTGATTTTTTCCCATTTACATTATATATTGGTAATGGTTGTAACATCCCATTATAATTTTGTCTTTAAATCTTAACTTTATTACATACAAAGCACCGAGATACAAACTCTACGATATCTATCTTCATTCCTTCCCACCAGAAATACTCTTTAAAATCTTTATGCATATTTTTAATGCTTGGCTGAATAGACAATTAAGAACTATTATCCTCTTACAGTATATCCTTATTCAAATTTGGTATGTATGTAACACACACATGGACCCTAAACCTTATCATTCTATCAAAAAATAGGTTTAAATCAAGAACATTTCTCACCTACTTTTGTAGATCCATTTTATCCTTCTACACCTCTTTTATCCTCATATGGATAGATGGTTGATCACTTATTTAAGAAATATGTTATTTTTCCCATTCCTTTAAGATTTAAAGATCCATCCTTTTCAAATCCTGAAATATTGGATCCTTTTTATACTCATTATAGATAAGATAACATGATCCTTTCAACTCAAAGCATTTTCCACCATGTTCTCTTTCCCAAGGTGGTAGAGAATTAAGAAATAATTATCTTTAATTAGCTTCAACCATCTTCTATGGAACATATTCAACTCTTTCTATGTGAATATATACTTTATAATTTTTTGATTAGTATATATATCATACTTCTATATATAAATATAATTCATATATATATTTAATGAAATAATTACCATTGTTAACTCCAAAACATGAGTTGGGTAATTTTTCTTATAAACATAATTGTTTTGAGGAATAAGCTATAACCTTACATTCTATATGATAATCCATCATAATAAATTCTTGGATACATCAATATAGATTAAAAACCCTTCCCTACTATAGAGTAATATAAAAATAGGTGTGATAACTAATCTTCTCTTCACTTCCTTGAACTTTTCCTCGCATTCATCTATCCAAAGGAACTTGGATCCCTTTCGAGTTAACTTGGTGAGTGGATTATATAGAAATGATATATTCTCTATAAACCATTGATAATATCCATCCAAACCAAGAAAAAAATATATCCTAGGTACCAAAGTTGTTATAGGATAATGTTCAATAGCAACCGTCTTTGATAAATCCACTCATACACCCTCACTTGAGATTATATGACCCATAAATGTAACCTTTCATAGCCAATTTTTAGAATTTCTAAATTTTTCAAAAAATTTCCCATTCCTTTAGGTATTAAATAAAATTATAAATTGATCTTAACTCTATTAAATACTCTTAAAATTGATAATAATGTCATCTATAATGACTACCAAAAACTGATTAAGGTAATATATAAACACTATATTCATTAAATCTATCAAGATGGTGGGGAAATTAGTAAGACCAAATGGTATCACTATATACTCGTAGTGTCCATTTCTTATAGAAAAATATCTTCTTGGGTATATCCTCTTTATTGAACCAAAATTAATGATTTCCATAATGAAGGCTAATCTTGGAAAAGTATTAAGATGTATGTAGTTGATCAAACAAGTCATCAATACGGGGTAGAGGATACCTGTTCTTTATTTTGATCTTTTTCAGCACCCAATAATCAATTAATAGTTGTATAAATCAATATTTATTCTTAACAAAAACAAATTATTCATCCAATGGTGTCACACATGCCCAAATTAATCTGTTAATAAGGTTCTTTGGGATTTTCTTTTTCACTCCCTACAACACCATCAGGGACATTCTATTGGGAGTCTTTGAAATGGGTGTGGTTCCTATTATGAGTTCTATTAAGAACTCAACTTTATGTTTCAGTGGATGACTTGGAAACTCTTCTAGGAAGACATAAACAAACTCCCATACAATTGGTATATCATTGATGTTGAGTTTCTCCCCAATGATCTAAGATAAACACCCCTTTTAATGGGAATCAAGTCCCATTAAATGGATTTTATCTCTATTGGAAGTTCATATTTATAATCACACTAATAGAAGATAAGAGATTGGTTTGGAATATAAAACATGGATTCTATTCCTCAAAAATGGATGTGGGGTTTATATAAATAAAACCAATACTTTCTGAAGATAACATCAAATTTGACCATAGGGGTAATAAAAATATTTATTGTAAGTATATTCCCACAAACTTCAATATGAGAAAAATCATAGACTTGAGATGCGATCATCGTACTATTAAGGGTATTCATTAATAATTTAACAACTAATCATTGAGTATATGAATTAATATTCCTTGATAATTTTCCTAATATAAATTAATTAATCAAATAGGGTACTTAAATATTTGATCATTTTTATTACCAATCCAACTTCATCATTCTATCTTTAATCTCATACTAAAAATAAAATGGTTAGCATGACAATTTGGCATCTTTGATCAGAGTCATCAATCATGAAAACCTATTCATAGAACGTCAAAATATTGAAACCTTATTTAAATCTATGAAACCATAGGTTTAACCTATTTTATTCATAGTCATTATCTATTAAAATCCTTTATGATGGTTCATAAAGAGTTTGTAAATTTATAAAACATATCCCTAGAGAGTTTCAAACCAGGTGTGCCACAAGGCTTATTTTTGTTCACCAGTTAATGATGCAGCCCAAATCAATGCACCCTTTTAAGAGTTATTATACCGAGGTAAAACTCTTCCAAAGTCACATCCTCTTGTAGTATCCAGACATGGATGTAATTTCTTGGAAACCACTCACTCTATACTTCAAAAAAAATGGGTATTTTCCTACACTTTGACTTATCAATATATTTTTCCATATACATAACCCTAAATATATCCTTAGGGATCTCACTAAATATTTCTCATCCTAGTTTCCAAAAGTTAACTAAAACATAACTCTAATACCAACTATAATTACCTGAAATTTTCATACATAAATATTACATTTTTTAGATAAATATTAAATACATTTCACAAATATAAGCTTAAGGATCATAAAGGTTTAGTGTATATGGATAATAGTTACACAATATTCTTATTTCATGAAATATATTCAACATATCCTACAAAGATATTCATATTTAGTACTCTTTATATCCATACCCTACATAAACATTTCTTCAAAACCTAGGGAAAGGGTGCATAAGAAAGGGTGATCTCAGATACTCAGTAAGGGTAACTTTGGAAGATATCAATTGATGGTCATATGAAATCATAATATCTTAATAGGTGTATGAGATTATTAACATAACTTAAAATGTTCACACACAATATATCATGGATTGTAAACATAATATTTGGAATAAAACATTATAATTTCAAAATAAATGAACCATAAGAGTAACAAATAATCATAAATCAAACAATAAAAAAAATTAAATATCATATAGGTGTGGAACCATCTTAAATATAGAAACTATTTTATATTTCAAGGTTAACATAAAAGACCATAAAATATTAATAGATCAAGAATAAACACCTATTTCCAAATTTATAATGAATCGGGCATTATCACTTGTTTCTTATAGTGGATCAATATCATTGACCTGTTTTCGATAGTGGATAAAGTATATCACCATTTTTCTCATAGCTATATCATGAGATATAATACATTAACTAATGCATTGGAGGGAGATATAGGTCCCACACGTCATATAATAAAAATAATATGTATGTGTTGCATAAGATCATAAAATTTCCGTCATATCATAACCCATGAAAATTAAATGGTTGCATAAACATTTGATCATAGAATACCCCATAAAAAGGAAATGGGTCTCATAATCATCTCAAAAAAATTTGTAGCAAAATTTAGGGAAATGTAATGGGTTTTATAAACATCTCTTCATCATAATCATAAACATAAACGATCTAAACAAAGAATAAGGATGGTACCATTGGATCATATCCCAAGTAAACAATAAGAAACCCAAAACTTTTTTTCCATTGATGAATTGAAATTTCATAAATTATCATTATAAATTTCTTGAGTAAAATATCATTTTCATTTGAAAACCCTTCTTTAAAATCTAAAAAATTATTAAATATTAAGGAAAAAAATCCTTTCAAAAGAACATTAAAAAACTTTTAAAGGATGATTTAGTTAATTGAGTTGTAATAGTGGGAGAAAATTTCACTCATGTCATACGTGTTATAAAAAGATTCATTTCACATTTTAGGTAAAAATTCAAAACTACCTCATTTAGAAAAAGAAAGGAAAATTCCATTTTAAATCTTGTAAAATTAAAAACATGGGTAGAAATGTATTCAAACAATTATTATATAATAGTAAATCTTTAATTAAAACATTTTTAGAATATGTGTACATGGAAGAAAGAAGTTTTTTGACCGAAGATAAAAATAAATTTAGTTTTCCCTTAAAAACATTTTTTTGGTAATCTTGATTACATAAAGAGAGAAATGTGAAAGGAAAACATGTAATTTCAAAAAAAATAACCATATCAGAATAAAATTAATGAGTTTATTGATATATAGATCATATTATTTCATCATCATAAGCATAATCATAAAAAATCCTAATAAACAATGAGATTGTATTCTTAAACCATTATCATTTTGATATTATTTAAATAATAATCCCCATGAAATAATATCATTATTGGATATGTATATCCCATAATTTTCATGAAATGAATCATAAAATACATTCGTGGGTAGTATATACACCACACAAATTAAGAAAGTGGTGTATAATGCATGTGTACCACATAAATAAATGTGATATGAAACTCCCTTACAAACTTGGTAACTTTTGAATCAAAAGCCCCAATAAATAATAACATAAAATGAAAGATTAAATATCATGAAAAAATGAGATTCGTGATATATCATGAAAAAGGGGAAGTATGTACACAAGAAAAAACAATAAGTGGTGAATTTTTCATAATTCTCCCAAAATAAGTGAAACTAGAAATCTCTTACTATAAGTCTTAATTTCCTTCATACTCATTCAGACCTCCACTTCTTTGGAGAACCCCTTTAGCTGTTACACCAAAATCCTTCTTATGGGGGTTTACTGATCAAAATAAGACCAACAGGATGTGGTTAGGTAATTAAGTAATGGATTTGGGAAGGTATTGGCCTAACCAAGGGGTTTTGGAAGTGTTAATATGAGAGCAGAGGGTGGCCTTTTATTAGTGAAGAGAGGTCATACATGGAATTTTTGAAAAGAAAATGGCGTACACACATTTTAAACAAGCCACAAGGCTCCAAAATGGATCATTATTAAATATTATACGAGATATGGTTGAAATATGGACAAAAATTGGATTTTGTTAATTTTATAGCTCATTTTACCCCTTATTTTTTAGTTTAACCCCTCGTAAACTCATTTTAACCATAACCGTAGTAATTAATTTTTACTATTTTTAATATTAATTTTGACCGAAAATTAAATTGACCTTACTATATAATATGAATAATTTTGATTCCAAATATTGAATCCACTTTTCCATATTCCATTCATAAAAGTAGAAAATTTTAATTTAAAATTAAACATAGAGTTAGGATGAAAAGGATGTTTTTCAAAGAGAACCCTTTCATAAGTATAAAAAGTTTTAATAAGAAAATTTAAAATGAAATTGATTAAAATGATATAAAATGTATTAATAAATATATAATTGAACTAATTTTAATTTTAAAATATTTTTAAACTATATGATATTTTGTAAATTCTTTAAATGAAAATGGATATTTTAATAAAAATCAATATTATTTTATATTCGATGAAAAATTAATATTTTAATAAAATTATCAAAAATTCACCCTAAGTGAATTTTTAATTATTTATTATAAAACTTAATTTAATTTTTTCAAATATATTTTCTAAAATTTTCAAAATATATATTATTAGTTCACAAAAAGAAATAAAAATAATTTTTTGACAAAAATATAGTTTTGAAACATATATAGACTTTTCTAAAAATTAATTACTTATTTATAAATATATTTTACTTATATAAAACCTTTATAATTATTTTTAGAAATTTTATTATTCCTATTAATACCCTAAAATTTAATGTCTAGGTTATAAAAGTCAAGTTTAAATAATAATATAAATAGTATATTACGATTCATCAAACTCGGTGTTGCGTGTGAAGAAAACTATCAAAAAAATTGAATTTATTTGAAAAAATACATATTTCATAAAATATATAGGTGTTACATTAATAATCTAACAATATTATGAAAATCATTTAAAATAGTTTGAAGCATCAAAATTCTTCATCACCATCTTTTCAAAATAGAACGCACGCCCTGGACTTGGGTTGTCCATATTCTAGATTTAGTATCGCCATAGTTGAATTTTCTAAAGAATTTTTAGAAGAGCAAACAAAAATTTTCCATTGTAAAGAATCTAGAGTATCTTAAAAAATAAAAACCTGAAAATAATGGAACATCCCTACCACATATTTTAATAAAACCCAAAAAAAACATCTTGTAATATTGTTTCCAAAACCCTCCACCTGACTACACCATCAGGTAGGCTATCGACATAAAACATGCCCCATATATCCTAACTATGATTACAGATTAGTTCACATTTAATTCATGACATATTACAGTTCTCTAGGTTATACACCTGAAACTATAATAAAACTAAAGCTATTATACCTTCTATAACTCTATTTGAACCAAGAACTATCATCCACCAGATCATCATTTAGCCCAAATCGCCTTTCATGGTTATTCATGATGAAGTATCCATGGACTCCTCAAACTTTTTATTTGAGAAAAAAATATTAATTATGATTCCACTTCATCTATGAAGGTAATTTTGTACAATGGATCCTATGAAATCATCAAAACCTGGAATGTTTCAATTAACCCTTCTCAAATGTGTGCACTCATTACAACTATAACACAAACTTACTATGGTTCTCCAAAAGTCTTCTATACTTTTGAACAAAGTATTCCTAATATGGAAACCATATCCACATCTATAACCATAAATCCCCCAGTTTTAGTCCCATGACTTCCACATATTCCTATTTATTTCAAGCTAATCATCGGATTGAAATATACTTTTCCTTATATTTTTTTCATTTATAATTTTTTTATCTTAATAATTACTTTTGATTAAAAAATATTTTTTTATTTTAATGTATTTTTTATTTTTTAATTGTTTTTAAGATATAAAATATTTCTTAAAAAATCATTTTTATATAGTTATATGATTATATGTTTAAAGTATATATATGTTTGTGTGTGTGTGTTAAAAGTTTTAAATGTATTTATATATTAATCTATTATATTGTGATTTTTTTGATAATTAATGGATCATAATAAGATAAAATTATGAATAAGTACTGATGAATATGATAAACGGATTATAATTTTCTTGGAATTTTATAAATGAAATCTTAAAAAAAATGTGATTTTTTGTCCATGCATGAATTGTTTGAATGTGAGTAAATTATGTTACATAGAAATAAAAGATAGCCTTATTTTATATATTCTTTTGTAATTTTACACATTTAATATGGAATGGTGAAATAATAAACAATTCAAGATCTAATGATGAATAAAGATGTCTGGCATGAGACATAGGACTGTCATGAAGAATTAATTCATGATGTAGGTGTTTAAGCTATTAAAAAAACTAGTGTTTAAAAACTGTATGGAGATGCTAATAAAACAATATTCTTATGTTGCACTAAATTTATAGTGTTACTGGTAGTATTTAGATCACTTAACTTGATAAAAATATATGGTTCGAGTGATATAATATTTATAGAATTATATGAGCTTTTAAAAGGGATATGTCCAGAAGGTAATAGTCTTCCAGATTCCAATTATGTAGAAAAAAAATATTATGACCAATGGGATTGGTGAATAAAAATATACATTACTTTCCAAAATATTATGTGTTGTATAGAAAGTAATATGAAATTTTACAGTGACGTTCAAAGTGTGGGACACCAAGTTCTAAAATGGATGAAAATCCAACCATGATTCATTCTTAAGAATAGGAACCAAACCTCCTACTAAAACAATCTATTATTATAAGTAATTGGACTTAAACATTACATATTATAGTAAATTTAAACTAGAATTAACTTTATTGTATTCCAAAATATAATTATGGTCTATTTTTTATAGATTTATTCTATAACTCAAACATAATAAACCCATACATTTATGGTGGTAACTTTTATTGATATCCATTTTTCCTATAAAACAAAAATTTTAAAATGGAACACATTTTCTTTTCATTACTTATCTTCAAAATTTTCACCCTGACCACATCCTTATCCCTACTCATCCTTAAATCCCTAATAAAAAACATTTTAAAATATGGTATGGGAAAAAAATCACAGTAAGGGACATAAAATAATGATATAAAATCAATTTTTTATGAAAACTTATAGAAATATGAACTTCTCAAAATAAACTTTTGGCTCAAAATAAATATTTTCTTACCCAAAAAAATAAACTTTTGTACCTAAATATTTTCATAGAACACTTCATAAGAAATATGAGGAAGATAAAACTCTTAAAGGATTCTTCTAAATTATGAAATACTCATAATATCTTTTTCACAAAGTTGTTTTTTTCAACCCTAAAAAGTAGCATATATATTTTTTACCTTATGAAATCATAATATTTATATAAATAAACATAGAAATAATAGATAAATTATGTAGTTAACTCAAATAATAATTTCTATATCACTATTACAAATTTTATAACCTTTATGGTTATACATAGAATAATTTTCATGGTTACACAAAAAAAAACCTACTATGATTACAATTGGAACAACCATTATAGTGTATTCTGATAATCTCCTATGAGAAACTTAATCGGTTAACTATGTCCCTTTACCCAATTAATTGAAGATATATAATGGGATAAACCTAAATTGGTTTATAATGTAACCACCTATCATCATAAATAATTCCCAATAACCATAACAGAATTCATAAAATCATTCATCATAAAAAAATTTCATTGCACCCATAAGAAAACATTTTTGGGTATTGATATATCCCTTTCCATTAAAACCCATTTTTTCAAAAATAAAATTATTGGAATAAAATAAAATAGGGTTTTTATTTTAATAAAATATTAAACCTTATAAGGTAATATAAACACAAAATATTGGTTACAGTGGTGGAAAAAATTTGTTGTCACTGTATATGTTAAAGTAGAACATTCCTTTTATCATCTGTAACGAAAGTCAAAACATTCCATAAAAATATTCCTTTTAAAAACCCATTGAATTAAAATTAAAATATAAATAAAATAATATTTATAATTATTTTATTAGTATATAAATACATTCATAAAATAACTTTAAAAAATATACAAGGAAGAAAAAATAGTTTTAAGGAAAATTTTAAAAGATGATTTTTAAAATAAATTGTCTTACCTTGAGTATGGAACATCACATATGTTATTTATATTAATGAATATTAAAATTATGTTAATTATTTAACATATTTATAAAAAAATAAAGTTTATTATCCCTTTTATTTTATCGCTTACCATTCTATATTTAATTATTCAACCAGTTAAATTTACAACGAATTTTTTGACCATATACATTTCATATGTCAAAAATGACTTTGGTTGGTTGAAAATGATAAAATATGAAATTATTAAATCATATATTGAACAATAATACTGAAATAATTAACATTTTTATAAATAAATTATACTTTTAAAACCAATAATGAAATATGGTTATGAAAAATGAACTATATTACAATCATGGAGACGGTAGGTCGTACGTACGCATGGGTAACATTTCCATTTTTCAATGATCATTATAGAAATAAGTTAAGGATTATTTTATCATTAAATAAATATAATTATATAATAAATACCATATTATTTCTTTAAACATTATTATATATATCATCCATGTGATTCTGTGATGAAAAATAAATTGCATCGCTTTATGGAGGTTGTAGTTCACACGTACGCATGAACGATATTATCATTTTTCAATGAATGTATAGGTAAGAAATTATAAGGTATTTTATACTTTAATAATGATTAATATATCATTAATATCTTATATAAACATTAAATCAATCATTATAATCATCCATGAGTGGCAGTGACGGAAAATGACTTACATCAGTTCGTGAGGCGGTAGTCTGTCGTACACACGTATAATGGATTTGTTTCCCATTTAATGGAAATTTTAAATATTTATAGCTTATCAAATTAAAACAATAAAAAATAAGTATATATGGGATAATTTTTTTATTATTTTATCATGGTTGATTAATATTTTAAGGTGGTGGAAGAAGAAATAAAATTAAAACATGCAGTTAAAAGCCATAGTTGACCTTTGGAAACTCTCTTTTTCTTAATACCTTAAGACCTATAATTTTGGTATTATACCTGAAATAGGAACTATATGATGATGTGAGGTATTATATAAAGGTATTTTTTCACGTTTTTTTTAAACAATAATGATTTTTCTGTGTAAATAAATGAGAATAAGTGGTTCCCTTTTATAAGAGAGGGAGGGTCACTCTTGGAATTTATTAATATATTAAATTAATATAAATTAATTTTGATTTCCAAATGACTAAAAATTAATAATATTAAAATTTAATATGTGGTTTATTCAAAATAATCTCATCCAATAAAATTTTTACATGTTTGTGTCACATGTTTCCCCTTATCTTTTTTCTTTTAACAGTTCATTAACCCTTTGAGAATTAGCATAATATTAAAGTTTTCTACACTTTAAGTGTTAATAATATTAATATAAAATGATAAAAAACCCATAAATAGACCATGTATGATTTTTCAACCATAAAAATCATTTGATTGAATCTATGATTTTTTTGAATTTTAAATCATTTAATAATATATTATTTATTTCAAATTATCATTAATGTCAACTTTAAAACTATTCATTTACTTTGACTTTAATAAAATCAAGAAACAAATAGAATAAAATATTTTAATACATCCCTAACATGTTATATTTATCTATAAAACTCATCTATATAATTAATTATTTCAAATTTTATTACTTTTCATATTTTCAATATCATTTATTTTATTTTTCCATTAATTGTTGCATCAGCTTTGTGTAAGCATTTGAGGAAATTATTTCATCACTAAAAATTAAAAATAAATTATCATGATAAAAAATTATTTATATTTGAAATTAATATTTATAATCAAACATATCCTCTATTTATCCCTATGTTAAAAATATTATAGTTATTAAAAACAAGAGTGTGACATTTTTTACTTTTATTTACATAAAATATTGCAAAGGTAATAATCACATACAAAAGAAAAAAATTTAAAATATCTAAATATTGGATGATTATAGAATAAAAGGAATCATATAAAAAAATAAGGAAATATTTACGCATATTTTCTAGTTATAATATTTTTTTAACTTTAATTTCCTTATTTACCATTTACCGTTATAATAAAAATTACTAAGTTTTTTATTACTAATGTATAAAAATAAAAATGATATATTTAGAAAATTTAGACCCAATAATTAAAAAATTTTAATAAATTTTTAAAAATTCAAAAAACATAGGTAGAAATATTTAATTTAATATTAAATCAACAAAACACAATGAAGAACAATTTTTTAGAAAATGAATTTTTGTAAAAAAATGTTATTATACCAAATTCATGTATAAAATTCATTAAAAATACCATAATTGGATTATTATTAATCAAAATAAAATAGTAAAATTTTAAAACTAATCAAAAATATAATTTGACTTTGTAAATAATTGAAAATAAAATTCAATTTTCAATAAAATCAGTATTTTTCAATATTCATTGAAAAATCAACCTTTTCATAAAATTATCAAAAATTTATCCTAAGATAATTTTGAAATAATGAATTCAAAAATATATTTCATTTTATCAAATTATAATTATATGATTTTTAAATAAATATTTTAAATTAATGCATATAATTTATAAAACCCAATTTAGTTAGAAATGAAGCTTTTTTCCCTTTGACTGAAAAATTGTATAATATATTTATAATGAATATAACTCTATAAAATATAACTAATGAATATATTAAAATGTTTTATATCAAAATTACCTATTTTTTATAGGTATCTTCTAATAATTACTCATTTGAAGCATCTCTTTACAAATTTAAATGATGCAAAGAGGCTAAGATGGCATACAGATGAGCACATATCTGATGGAAACCTACATCGCCCTACTGATTCATATAAATGGAAAATATTTGATCAAAAAAATTATGATTTTGTAAATTAAGATAGAATTATTAAAAAAATTATCTTCACTAATGGAATGAATCCATTTCAAAGTCTCAGTAGCCAATATAGTTTGTGGCATGTTATGTTGGTTATCAACAACTTGTCCCCATATATATGAATGAAGAGGAAATTTCTAATGATGATCTTGATTATTTCTATACCAAAACAGTCTATAAATGTTATTTATTTTTATCTGTCACCATTTATTGATGATTTTAAATTTATATGTGAGATAGATGTTATAGTATTTGATTTATACAAGAAATTGTATTTTCTTTTGAGTTCTATGATAACATTTACTAAAAATGACTTTCCTGTATATGAAGACTTATTTAAATATAGTGTTAAAGGACATAAATCTTTTCCAATTGGTGAATAGGGGGATTCATATCATTAATTACATAATTTAATGAATGTAGTATTTATGAGGCATCAGAGTTTTTTTGTGAATGGATCATCCATATTTAAGATTAAAAAATGAAATTACCGATTTAAAAGAGTTTCATTATACCCCATAACCATTATCAACTAAAGGATATTATAACAAGGTGAAAAATGTATCTATCACATTTATAAAGGAAGGAAGTTTTGGTCATCAAAAAAAATACATGGAAGAAATTATATATTCTATCTGATCTACCTTAATGGAAATATTTGGACATAAAACATAACATTGTCATTATGTATGTCAAGAAAATTATTTTTGAAATTCTAATTAGAACATTGTTAAAAAAAAGGTAAATAATAAAATATGAACTACAAGTAATACTAGACTTAATAAACATAGTAATACATTTGGATTTAGATCCCACAACAAAAGGAAACCTGACATATTTTCCTTCTTTTTATCACACATTAAGAAAATTTGAGAAGGTAAAAAAAATTAATACAAGCATGGTATTATTAAACTCTAGGGGTATCCTTAAAATGTTAAAAATTTGGTGTCACTGAAGGATTTAAAGTAAATAAGTATAAAATATTAGGATTGACATGTATTGAGGAAAAATTTTATACTAATTGAATTTTATATAATATTTTTGATACCTATTATAAATTCTATAATCTGGTTTTGTTACTTTTTCAGTTCAATTTGAAATAAATTCATAGGTCTAGATTTTTTAGATGTGTTGGATAATGATTTTGTACTCATACATTCTCAACTAGAAATATATTTTCCACCATATTTTTTTAATATATTAGTTCAAATGTTGATTCATTTGGTATAGGATATAATAATATATGCTCCTATTTATTTATGTTAGATGTATTATTTTGAAATATATATATGAAAATGTTGAAGGTATTTGTTAAGAATATACATCGTTAAGAGGCCACTATTGTTCATAAATATATATCTAAAGAGGTAATTTTGTACTGGTTATTTTTCTGAATTAGAGCACATTGGGATCCCAATATCTCAATATTTGATAGTTTATAATGAAGGTAATAGGATCCATGGTTTAAAGGTAATGTTAATTCTATGAGATGAAGTTATGCATACATATTTATATATTTTGAACAACATAGGAAATGTTCAACCATATATATAATCACATTTTTTTCATTGAATGTAAAATATATGATAAGAAATGATAAGTAGTTGTTGAATTAACATAAAAACACATTTTTTTCGTGGTTTAAGGAGAAAATCAACACTGACTTACCCACATTAGAAACATTGAAATGGTTAGTAGGTGTCCAAAATGTTAATGTGATCACATGGTCAAGTTTTGATATTAAAGGTTACACATTTTGAGATAAAAACCAAAATGATAAGAATACCATTAAAATAGTGCAGTAATGGTTTTTTTTAAGCATTTTATTTTTTGAGTACCAAATATAAAAACCCAATTTCTACATTGACATCATATTTTATATTTATTAAGGATATATGGGAAATTGATTATAATATATTCTATGTACTGGAATTTAAGTATAACTGAGTTAATGGAAACAATGTTGTGAAACATTATGAGTATGTATTTATACTTGTTAATTTGAAAATACCTATTTAAGGAGGGATATTTTATCGGGGCGATGCATGAAAAAATATTTTATATTGATGACCAATAAAATGATTAGTTGTTCTTTTTTTACTAGAGAAAAATTAATTTTGTTGATGAGAATATTGATGATGTTGAACACTTATATAAAATTTTTACATCTGTTATATTATTACAAAATGATAATAATAACTATTATGTGAAAATTATATATACAACATGAAATGATCACATAGAAGGGATGTGGGAAAACACTCAATTAATCTCCTAATTAATCAGGTAATATTTTATTTTTTGAAACTGACATAGTGAAGAGGTTTATATTTTTACTTTGATATTTAAATATATAGATATTCAACATTCCTAAAATTTTATTATTTTTTTTATATTCATTAAATTTAGATATCCGTTTTTTAGGGAAATTTTTTTCCTAAATCATTTTGTTGTGACTATTTTCTTTATATTATTCATTTTTCTGGTATACACTTTTATTTAATAAAATATTTATAATTTTATTCCCATTATAAAATATTAAATTTTTAGTTATAAGATTTATTTATTTCTAAAAAATATGGATATAAAAATATACACATTTTTAGATGATAATCATTTATGTTGTTTTTTTGTAAATTTTAATATACACCGGTTTTAGTTACATGTTTTTTTGGTTGAAAAATATAGCATTTTATGTTTTGTTTTTGATTATGAAAAAACAATTTTTTATTTATGAAAATTATTTTATTTTTATCAAATATATGTATAAATACTTTTTCAATGTAGATACATATTTCTAAATGACAAATAGGGAGGCAGGGGATTCGAGGTATATATGTGTTTTCATATAAATGTATATCTTTAGTAATTAAATTATTTAATGAGATTAAACATATATTTCATAAAATTATATGTATCTCTTCTTCTTCTCTAGAGAGGATGGTAACTAAATATGGTAGTCATGGAATTACACATTAACAAAAACTTTCACCCGCATATGGAGAGTAGAGGGTGATAATTAACTTTGATGAGAATGACCACCCAACTAGACTACATGCCACATAATTTAGGAATTACATAGATATAAATAGATATTTATGATATGTATTGTATTCCCTAATTGGAGGAGCATCTTTTAGTAAGTGAAATATCTATTATGGGAGTCCATAATAGTAAAATTTATAAACTTATTTATTTAATTTTCTAATGTTTTAAATATTATAAATTTCTTAATATTTTATCTATTTAATTATAGATGAAATTTAACCTTCAAGAGACAAAATGAATTAAGAAAAAAGTATTTATCTTTTTCATAAACTAGATGGAGATTTTTTAAGTCAAATTTGACTTCATTTTATATTTTTTGAAGTAAATTGAATCAATATACATGCCTTAAGTGTAGTTTTATTGATATGGAGACATGGAGGAAGTTAGTCTTCACTTAGTTGGAATAATCCTTTATGGTATTTTTTTGTTATTTGTAAAAAAATTAAATTAATTTTAATTACTTGATAACTTATTTATTTTTGATTTTATAACACTCATATTAGAAAAGTAAAAAGGAGATATAATATCACAATTTATTCCCTCATAGATTATCATATAGAAGGTATCCTTTATTAGAGGATCAAATGATAATAGTAAAATTTATTGAATTATGGTCTACGTCAAGTAGTAGCTCCAATGAGGTTCTACTCTACCCTCCATATCCACCACTTAATCATGAATAATGGTAAGGGTTGAGAATGACAAAATAGGGGAAGTATATTACCAAACCAACAAAGGAAGCAGCTGATAATATTATAAATAATTAATTTTTATTTTCTTTAATTTAAATATTTAGTAAATTTATATCACTAATATAACATTTGAAAATATTATTTTAGGACTCCTTTAAAAATAAAATTACACAGGGAAAATTTATCCCTAAGGGTAGGATGTATATTCTTACTACTTCTTTAGGAAATTTATAACACCTAGGTCATGTCAAATGGTATTAGGAGGATATTAGTTTTTTTTTTAAAAAAATTACCACATCCTTAGTCTGACATTGATGTGGGTAGAATATAAGGGATAAATAGATTATTTTAATGTTGATCTATGAAACATGAATGATTAAATAGAGGGTAGAATTAAATAAGAAGTATTGGATATTCTTATAGAAGTGACGAGAAAGATGTAGATTTCATAACCAGATCCTCCACCTTCTCATTCAGACCCAACCATGTAATGTGAGTTTCATATTGGTGATCCCCATGTATGTATTATAGAATATAGATTTGTACATCATCTGGGATATTATTTACACCACCATATTATGAATTTTTTTCAAGTAAGATTAGAACAAATTGATATTATTGATCAAACTACTCCTTCATTTCTACCTATTACGGAGGTTTCAATAGTTAGATATAGTATTAGTCATTTTTTAATTTGGTCAGCTAATATTTATCATTAGCTAACATATGAGCCATGTGTTGTTTTCATTTTTTTTATATCATTAAATTCATAATTTCTTATAATATTTTATTATACTTAACTTATATAAGAGTTACTAAAATTGAAATAATCACTATAAAGGAATTGAAAATTTCAAGGTCACGCGTCTTCCGATACTCTTTAAGAAGATGACGGGGTAACAAAGTTATCACATTTTTTTCTCTATTAGATAATTATTATAAATTTTTTATGAGTGATGGTATATGTGGAATAGATTATATGTTAAATATTTTTAAAATTGGAATCATGGATATTATAATGGGTCATCAGCTCAGCGTACCCATGTTACAATTTTATTCCATGCAAGTAAATTTAAATTATTAATTTATTTTCATTAAGTAAAAATATATTATATTAACTTAATTAATTGATTTTATAATCAGGTATCTTCGCACTCCTTTCAAAAAATATGATATCACTTCTATTTATGGTTTTATAGAGCTTAAATACATTTCAACATATGTGAAATACATGAACTAAGAATCAAAAAATAAATATGTATCTAAAATATTAAAAAAAACATATATTACATGTTGGTTTTTTCTATTCATTGAATAGTAATAACAAATATATAATTATGAACCACTATTAATTATACTATTATTAATGATAAATTTTTTATATTTTAGTGCGCATTGGATTTTATGAATATATTTTCTAAAAGAATGTAAAGAATATTGGTTAGGATATTTATTTGGTGGTGTTTAAAGAAGATTTATCGAGTTATTAAAGAAGTAAGTTTTGTTCTATTAATTTAGTTTTTAATCTTAATATTCTTTATTTTATATCAATTTTTATAATTAATATCTAAAATTATAATAGTTCTTATATTTAGTTTAAAATGGGTCACTATTAAATATTAGAATAAAAAATGAATATGTGAAGGTTCAGGTAGATAACTTTTTATCAATAAGTACTTGTTTTTTCTTACATATCTTGCATTTTTTTTTAAATATTATTTCATAAAATCAGTTCCATGCTCAATAAGGAAATTTTTAATGTGGATATTATGTTTTAATATCAATTTATGAGATAATAATGACCATAAAAACAACATATTTGGAAAATGTTAGTTTCATTATAACACTTATAATTTAAGAAAAATGTCATTTTTTAAATTCATATCACTTTATTTTATAGGTTTTGATGATGTTCCTTTATATACATCAAACTACTTGAAACACCATCAAATTTTATTTTTAGAATATTTTTTGAGTTTGACAAATTTAGATATTTAATTTCATTTAAATATATTTTTGAAAAAAAATGTTGTGAAAGTTCTCAATCAGTTTTACTGCTCTTATTTTGTTCCTGCTAATTTTTTATATTTCTTTTTGTTTCACTTTGTGATTCAAGGTATTAAATTATGTAATTTTATTATATATTTTTTAAAAATAAAATTTCAACATATGATTTATAAAATATCTATGTCGGGAACCCTTCTAGAAGGATTTCCAAGTCAATTTTACTAAAAAATGATGTGTAAATATTTTTATGATTTGAAATATAGAATACTTTGAATGTCAAATTTACTAAAAAGTAATGTTAAAATCCTTTATACTCATCTTTTAGCAACATATTTTAGTAAAATCGTCATTGAAATCCTTTTTTAATTATCATTTTAGAAGGGTTTCCAGCATTTATTTTTATTAACCAATATAGAAGGTCACACTTTCTAAGTCACCTATATTAACATTACTTTATAGCCGACATTGAAAGGTAAAAAGTCTGGCATTAAATTTTTTTTCCCACTGGTTTCTTATTGTCATAACCTTCAGTATTCTCATTACATTTCTTTCGGTAGACTCACCATCCATCAGAACTGAAAAACCCTCAAAGATTAGTAACACCATTGTCCTCCAACATTAATATCTTCAACTATCGAATCATCAAACAACACCTTTCCCATGCAACACTACCTAACAAAAATTAGTGATATACACTAAATATAGATAATGTAAGGGGTCAATACCATCTATGGAATTCTTTATCAATATTTACTATGTTTGGAATGCCACCTCAATGAATATATCAATATTCCAGACCAAACTATCATATATTACATTTGATATCCTAGAAACACCATGATTTCCGCCTCTATCTTGACTGTTAACATCCATTTGAAAAATCAAAAACTTCTTCACTAAGGAAACCCATAATCTGTACAACCAAGATATCCATGTTTCCTCAATAAAAAAACATCCCTTAAGGATCATTATATTCAAGAGAACTTTCAATATTCAAGAAGAACATCCAGTACCACCATTATCTTCCAAGGTACACATTTCAATTCTTGGATAAACATCCCACCAGAATTTATGAAATAAATCATTAATACCACTTCTTGGGAATCCATGTCAATGTCTGATCAAATAACATTACTATCTAACCATCAGAAGTATACTATAAGACACTATAACATGTGAAACATAGTGTTATACACTTTAAAAATTGGATGATCCCTATAGCCTCAGCATCCAAAATTAGGAAGATAAAGGCACCCAACCCATTACACTGAGTCTCCCTCCTCTAATTCTTAATGCCTCTAAATTTTTATTCAAGGCCTTTTTTCTAAACAATGGGCAAGAAAACAATCATGTAGAATTAAAAAAACAAGAAAAGACAAAAACAATAAGGGATATTAGGGTTTAGAGAATGTTTCATTTATCCATAGAAGAATAGAACATCTTTTCATTCATTGTATAGTTCATCATGAGATGAAAGGATATCCTATATTCTGATATACTGCCCATATTATTAGAAGATATATTACTAAAACCTCTAGTAATAAGTTATTATCAAAATTTCCACCACTATATTGACCCATGGGTGAAGGGATATGACCCCACTAATAGTTCCATCTTCTATCGCTTCTCCTTTCGATATTCCTACCTTTTGGATATGACCAACTACCTTGGGCCCTTAGACCTTCGACACTTTGGTGTGAAATTTTTGTATTGGAACACACATGGATGTTACCTAATTGGATTTTTAAGCCATGATAATCTTCAGTTCTAGTTGTATGTTACACTTGTCTGAACACACTTTGATATAGAGGGGCCCAGCCAGTCCCCAAGTTTGTACTACCATCTGAAACATGTGGGTAACCCACCATTGACTATTCAAACATTTGTTTCCCTATATCATTATCTATATAGAAATACAACATACAGTAAATAATGTATATCCCCATTATGATCACCATTGATGACTCAATGTATATTTTCTTTTATCACCGACCCATGAATAAATTTTTCCATGTATCATCTCTAATGACTTTTTATAAGTGATAACTTATGAACATCCCATCACTGCCTCTAGAATGTCATGGTTCACTTGAAACCTTATACTTTTGTCTACATAACTTATTTCTATTAACATGACCAAAAATCAATTTCATGAATCTAAATGATACACCATCCCCATTTTAACACTCGAACACCACTACAATAGTACCATCGAGCTATCATCTACTCAACTTCATCTATCAAACATTGTTTATTAAACTATCCTTAATGTGTCCACTGAACATGTTTCAATCATATATTTCTAGTGAATGCTTCTTTTGGCCAAAATTCAGACACCCCATGTCAAAGATGTATTGTCTCCATTTGGTTTTCTCAAGAATAACATATAGTGACTTAACATTTGGGGATTTCAACACATGACCTTAAAAAATTATCACACCAAATATAACATGGTTATGATTAATTCCTTACTAAATAATTTACTTAGTTTACTATTAGTATAAAAATTCCATCAAAACAAATCCCAATATGGATATTTAGGAATATTACATGTGGTTAAATTTCATGAACCAGCCCACTGAGGCCCACCTGTCAAGCAATAAGCTGAGTGTGGCTACTCCAAGCACACATCCAATAGTCCAGGGGATGGAAACTAGCACTGATTTGGCATAACACACACATGTGAGGCCTTATCATAATCTACTTATATGCGCACACACATCTCCAATCCCATACAATAATGAAATTAAAAAAACTGATACCAAATGCATGAAAACATCTAAAATCCAAAATGAGAGTACAACACAATATTGAGAAGCCATAAGTGCTAAATACAAGCCCCCAAAAAACTGTAAAGAATTCCAATTTGATATTAAGAGGGGAATAAATTCAAATGTGAATCCTGGTACGAACTATGGTTTTTCTAGACCAAATATAAGCTATGTCTTCTCGTGGTCCATCGAGAACCTTTTTGAATGGACATTCATCAACAAAAGACCACACAAGTACGGGTAGACCCCATAGAGGTGTGAGTATATCAATACCTAGTAGGAATCCCCAAAATAACTAAGTATAAAGCATCAAGAATAGTCATCTCACCATAGTATATGTAAATCATAATATGATACATACAATAAAACCTCTAGATATATGTATAATCAAAAATAAGTCTCAAGGTTAGGTCACAACTTCATTGTCAGCCTAAGATTCTACTTGATAGTTTGTAACCACACTCCCTCATAAGAACTTTCTCTATGAGTCTGATAGCACTAATGGTGTCCATTCGGGATGTCATTCTCATCAGATCTCGCTAGGACTAGGTACACATTAGAAGTCTAAAGATATCAATACACAAATGGGGATAACACCCAGGTCTATGGGGTAATACTAACTAACTTGGTCTGGATTAACTTGCTAAGTAGAGGATTAAAACTCTTGTATAGTTGGTTACTAAAATTTTGAGAACCCCACCTAGGTAAAAAGATGATAGAGGATCTTGTCCTGTCCTTTGGGAGGGATTACTACAACTCTACCAAAAACTAATTCCTTTGAGAGGATCACAATCCTTTGTTCAGGATGTAATGCCATACTATACACTCACAGGGATGGATCACAGGAATAAATCATTAAGGAAACTAATCCACACTGAGTGGAACAAGGTCTCAAAGTCATCTATGAATAAGTGCATAGCATGTATTTTCAGTACATTACATGTACATTCAGCATTGGGTCTACCTATGTATCATGACCTCTATTTGTGTCTATGTATATGCACACCTGTTCATTCCCATATACTAGGTTATGTCCACATACAAGTCCATGACCAAGTACATGGTTCATTACATATACTTTGGTCATGTCATGTACCTGGTTGTATCTATGTTGTGTATCTTATAAGATACACACCTAGCCTCCAAGTAATGGTCACACGATGTATGACACGTGTCACAGAGTGTGTGATATTTAAATTCACATAGAACCCTATCTCTACTTCCAGGGCACCACACATGGTGTATGTTCTTCCTTTACATGTCATGTAGTTAAACAATTTCCAGATTATTGTGTTTCTTTATGAGGTCTTCCAATTATATCACCTCCATAGTCAAAGACACCCATGAAGGTCAGATCTGAGGGTTGACTAGCCTCATCATCGCTGGTGCCCAAATTTTGGCTTCCGATTTTCTGAAAATAACTACCCAAAATCAAGCCTTCATCATACACCAAAACCCACACACAAACGTATTTTATTTGGCCTTGATTCATCACCACCACCATCAAAGCTCAATATCATCATAAAACAAAAACTAGATCATCTTATTAATCCATCGTTCCATGAAATGGTTGCACAGTGATTGATTATTGGGTATTTGTCGAACCACCATCCAAAATGAACATCAGTGATGAATGAATGAAGAATGGGGGAATAAAATCATAAAACACAAACAAGAGGAATGGAACTCATCCAATTTTCATTTTATCCTTGATTATATTCCATTCTAATGATGAAGAAAGATATATAAATTAAATACCGAGAGAAATCCTCAAATTTATAGAAAAATAGATTCATACCTGCAATACGATTGATATTTGAATAAATCTATTTCTTTATTAATTCAAATTCATCATAGGATTAGAAAATGGGGAGAAATCCAAATAAAAAAACTTTTTACCTCGAGATAGATCAGTCGTTGATGAAGAAAAAATCTATGTCATTTTCATTGGTGAGATCCACAATTTCAGTTGGCATGGACGATCCTTAATCCATCATTGTCATTCTCCAACCTTCCTCCAATTATCTCTCTCAATTCTTGGGGTTTTGTAAATAACCATAGGAATTTTTCATAAGAATTCATAAATAGAGGATGATTATGTTTCCCGGTCACCTTAAATAAAATTTATTTATTAATTTATTTATTATATATGCTCGGGATAACTTTTTTACAAATGCTCAATGTTGAAAAAGATTATACCATGTATAGGGTAAAGCCTATGATCTAAACTTGATAGTGGTCTCAAATTTTTGATCTAAGACTTCATTTATGGGTTATTCAATATTTTCAAGAAAAATAATCATATGTGTTATTAATATATTTAATATTTTTTAAATATCAATTATGGGCCCACTAGGCCTCGGAATCTCATGTAGTCTTTACACCTAGCTCTGAAAATATTACTAGATATATTTCAATGATTTACATAGAAAAAAGAAAGTAATTATATTATCCCCACCTTATCTCTTTTCATCACAAAAAGAAAAAAAAATACTACTATAAAAGGTGTGGGTATTGAGCTTGCATCTGAGCCTCCTTCTCCCAGGTTCACTCCTAAAGATTCATGTACTACCACCAGAAATTCACCAAAGGAATCGCTTTCCCATGGAGGATCTTATGATATCAATCCTTGATCTCTACTGATTACTATGAAAAGGTATCTCCATCCTTGATGTTCATATCACTCAAGTTGATAAAATTTGAGGATTTGTGCACATATCTCCTCAACTATGACATGTGTAAGACATTGCATACCTAGTCTAACTGCAGTGGTAGATCCAGGTGATATCCCACCTCACCAACTTTGTACATTATCTATAAAAGTATAATGAATCTTAGATATAGATTTCCACCTTATTCAAATCTTTATAATCCATATCGAGGTGATACCTCCAAGAACACATGGTCTACCACCTTAAACTCCAGAGGCCTCCTTTGTAGGTCTACATAGAACTTCTAACATCTCTGTAAAGTCCTCATCTACTCTTGGATGATCTGTACCTTCTCTATCATAGCTCGAATCAACTCTAGGCCCATGAGTGTTGACTCAACTAGATTAGTTTAAAATAGTGGTGACCTAAAGGGTTGTACATACAAGTCCTTGAATGGTTTCATACAGATGGTGTAATGTTAGATCTTATTATACAAAAACTACACCGATGGTTGAATGGTTGATCTTATTGTACAAAAAATACACAAAGGGTAGATTATCTTCCCAACTATAGACAAATTCTAACATGTAATCCGGTATTATTTCCTACAGAACCGGAATGTTTTGCTCAATTTGACCATCAGTTTAGGGGTAAAAATACATGATAAAATCCAATCATCTCCCAAAGGCCTCCTTAAATCCTCACCATAATCATGATGTTAAGTGTGAATCATGGTCAGAATTGATCATCAACAGAACTCCATAGAACTAAACTATCTCATGCACATAAAGGCATCATAATACCTCTATTGAACTCTATTTTTGAATAACTGGGAAGTGGAAAAAATTGTTGAGTTGTTTTATGATCACCTAGATGGCATCATGTCCTCTAAATATATGTTGTAACCCTATAATTAAATCCATAGATATTACAGAACACTTCCACTCTTGAAACTTAAGGGGTTTAGCTAAACCCATTAGAACCTAGTGATCATCCTTTACCTACTAATAAGTGAGGAATCAAGAGAGAATCTCTACTACACACTTCTTCATGCATGTCCATAAAAACTAACATTGGAGGTCCTGTTATATGTTCACCACACCAATATGTACCACCAAAGGGGACATAAGAAACACCCTCATCACCTCCTCTCGCAACATCACTGGTACCATTTTCCATCTTCTAAAATGGATAACATGCTCCCCACATTCATAAAATTTATCAGGAGAAAATCCAGTAGATATTTAATTATGTAAGGTTTCACAGTCATTATCTCCATGATGTACTTCCCTAACATGCTATAAAAGTGGAGGGGTAACAAAAATAAACTAAATATATGAAGCACTATCATTTTCCACTAAGGAAAATTTCAATGTGTCTAACAAATCCAATGCCTCAACCAACAACTAAGAACAAAATATCTTACTGAGAGAATCATCCACCACATTACCCTTCCCATTATTATATACTATCTCTAAGTCATATTCCTAGAGGAACTATACCCATCAACTCTGTATCAAGTTATGATCCTTCTGATAGAATATATTCTTCAGATACTATTGGTTATAATATATGATAAATTACTCACCCATAAGCTAGTGTCGCCACATCTTTAGGGTGAAGACAATTTTTTTCAACTCAATATCATGGGTCATATAGTTATGATTATTCAATCTCAAACTCTGAGACTAATAAGAAATCAAATACTACCTCTGAATCATCACGCAACCAAGTCTGGTCCCTGAAGCATCACAGAACACTACGTACTTAACACCTACCTCTAAAAATATCAAGATAGGGGTGTTTTTCAACCTCTACCTCAACTAACGAAAATCCTACTTGAACCATTCTGTCCACACTAAAGGCTACCCCTTCCTGGTCAAACTAGTCAAAGGTTATGAAATCCTAGAGAAATCATGAACAAAACTCATGTAGTGTCCTTCCAACTCAAGGAATCTATGCACCTATGTCCCACTCTTAGGTGGATCAAAATATAACACCACATAGACCTTTTTTTGGTCCACTACTACACCATTAGTTAATATAACATGTCCCATAAAGTTGAACTCATGAATCCAGAACTAAAACTTCGAGATCTTCCCATTAAGATGGAATCCTCATAGTGTTTCTAGAATCATCTTCAAGTGTATCATGTGCTCCCCCTCAAACACCAAGTACACTAGTATTTCATCGAATAATATTACCAAAACCGGTCTAAGAAAGGATGAAATATCCAGTTCATGATATACATGAATACTACATGGTAATTCTTCATGCCGAAGTGAATTACCAAGTACTCATAGTAACTACAACGATATCTGAATTTTGTCTTTGGTATATTATCAACCCATTATCATAGTCAATGATAGCCTAATATGAGGTTAATCTTGGAGAACTATCACACCCCTTATCAACTAATCAAAGATCTTGTAAATCTTTGTTAGTATATAATTATTCATCATGGTCACCTGGTTTAGCCACTGATAATCCATGCATAACCTCAAGCTTCTATTCTACTTCTTGCAGAACAACATTGGGTCTACCTAGGAGGAAACATTTGGTCTTACAAATCCATTCCACTACATATCCTCCAACAACACCCTCAGATCACAAATCTCTTAGGGAGATATCCAATATACTGGCATAGTTATCAGGGCCATCGCTAGGTGTAAGTTGATGTATAATTTAAACTCTCAGTAGATAGGTAATCTTGGTACATCCCAAGGAAATATATCCTCATACTCATCCACTACAATAGAAAATTGATATCCCTGATTTTCCACTACTATTATAGTCATTCTAGCCAACTGGTGAGTAATTGGTTGTACCCTCATACATATGAGTCTATCCCATAATTCCTAGTTCTCCTTCTCACCTGTGAATGAAAACCTCATCCCATCAATGTGGATACACCACATCCTACACCTAAAACTATCAATATATTCATGAACAGTGTATAGCTAGTACATGACTAAGTTGATTTCGTAAGGCCTCATTGATTATACAAGGAGATCCCATGAGAAACAATTTCTTCTTAGCATCGTTTCACACTATTGGAAAAAGTGTGTGATCACTGAGTCATCTCTGGTAGGAGTCTCCAAGCATAATGTTCAAGAAAAGGGATCAACCAAATCCTCTAGGCCTTAAACTATAGATGTTTAAAGAAAATAGTGGGTTTCACATGTCTCTATAAAAACTATAGATAAAGTATAAAAGTCACATATTTACCTATAATCATCCTTGTATCCTTTGGATTATAGGCCTCCATGGCCTTCAATTGTCCTCACCCCTAACCATAATCTCCTTGAGCCCAGTGGGGACCACCTGGGGTGGTGGTGGAAACATGTCAAATTGTCTTCCACCTATCACAACTCTATTTGCTCCTCTTCCACATCTTCCACCCTAAGGACCACCCTGCTCCTTCAACTGCCTCTTCCTAAGAAACCCATCCACTTTCACTCTATAATTTATACTATAGGTAAGAAAATATAGTGTGAGATGTCCCCAACTATCATAGGAGTAGCACTACCTTTCCCTAGGCTAACTGGACCCATCTAGAGAGCCTTGAATAATAGACCCTTGGTCTGGATATCGCCTCATAAAACATATCATATGTACATATCCCTTCATATGTAATTAGATACCTTCTTTTGAAGTATTATCCTCTGTGTTCCCACTATTTTCACCCACTATTGGTGACTTCTCAGTCTAGAATCTCTCTTTCACTAAGGCATACTCTAAAACCATAGAATAAGTAGGAATTAAAATATGTATAGTGCTAGCTCAGATGTCTCTATGTAGACCTCTCTCAAAGGTCTATTCCCAAAAGAACCAATATCGAACTATATCTATCAAGTATTGTGAGAGGTTGGTAAACCTCAATGAATACTATATCATAGTCATGCTTCCCTATTGTAGTTGTAAAATCTCTTGGATGTGCACCGCTCATATCATAGCTGGGGAGTACTCCTCCTTGAAGAGATGATTGAAATATATCCATGAAAGAGTCACATCATCATATTAAAGAACCACCAGGCTCCACCAAATATATACAGAACCATGAAGAAGGATCACGGCCAAGACCACCATCTTATCAGAAGGTGTCCTAACAAGATGAAATACTCATGTAACTAGCTCAAGAAAATCCTGAGTATCATGTGGGTATAGCTTTCCCCTAAACCTAAGGGTTTATTGATGTTGAAACTCATGAATCATACTTCTCCTACACACCTCATCTTCTAAAACTATAGGTACCATATACTGCTTGATGAGTGGAGGTATGACTAGAAAACTACTTGGAGGTACTACCTCCTGAACAGGTCCCTGTATTAAATCCTCTTCACTAATGGGATCATCCTTGTGATCTTTCTGCTAAATTCTAGATAGAAATCATTATAGAGGCATCCTAAAATAGACAAGATGTAACATGCTCAATGAGTATATCTGGGTAGATGACTCAATAAGGAAATGGAAATGAAATTGATTCCTATATGATTCATGTAAAATTATTTTCCATAAAACCAATGTCTATATATACTGACTCGAAAGGCAAGTGATTAGAGTCCTATTGTATGAATATGTTGGATACTGCACCAAAACTGAAGTCCCTATCCTAAATTTTAAACTCAAAAAACATAAAATCATTTCCACAAAATCCAAACCAATCGTACATCTAGAAAAAATCCAAATTTTAATCCTAAGATGAAACACCCATATAATACAACTCTTTCATAAACCAACCCACTTGGGCCTTCTTAACTAGCAATTGGCTAAGTGTGACTGCCTCAATCCCTATTCAATAGGCTAGGGGCTAGCGACCAGTGTAGAGTAGGAAAGACACTAACTTGTGAGGAATTAACCAAAGGTAACTGTACGCACACACACATCTCCAAGACCATAAAATTATGAAATGAAAAAAAAACAATTGATACCAAATGCATTCATACATATAAAACCCATAATCAAAGTAAAAAAAGATAATGGGAAGCAATAAGGGCCAAATACAAGACCACCAAAAAACTATAAAGAAGTACAACCTGATAGTAAGAGTGGACTATAGTAAAATGTGACTCATGGTATGAACTATAATTTTTCTAGACCAAAACTAAGATTTATATCCTCCTAGTCCACCAAGAACCCCATCAAATAGTCAACCGTCTATATAAGACATGACATGTGTGGGAAGAGGCCATGTAGGGGTGAGTGTAGAAATACAAAATAAGACACCCCATAATCACTAAGAATAAAGTATCGAGAGTATTTATCACATCATAGGATATGTTAATCATAAAATTAGATATATAATAAAACCTCTATATATACTCATAGTTAACACTAAGTCTCAAGGTAAGGTCACAGCTGCATTACCATCCTAATATTCTACTCAAGAGTCTGTAACCACACTCGCTTAAGAGAACTCACTCCGAGAGCCTGATAGAACTAATGGAATCTATCTGAGATTTCATTATCATTGGGTATCACCATGAGTAAGTACGTTCAAGAAGTCTAAAGAGATTTATTCATAGATAGGAATCACACCTAGGTCCATGGTGTAATACCGACTAACCCAATTTGGATTAACCCTCTAAGTAGGTGATCGATTCCCATGTACAGTTGGTCACACCAATTTTGAGAACCCCACTTAGGTAAAAAGATGATATAGGATCATTTCCTAGCCTCTAAGAGGGATTCCTAAAACTATATCAGAAACTAATCCCTTGGATAGGATCACAATCATTTTTTCAATGCATAATTCCATATTATACTCTCATAAGGATGGATCGAGGGAACGTACCCTTAAGGAAATTAGTCCATGCTAAGGGGAAAAAGGTCTCCAAATAATCTTTTAATAAGTACAAGGTGTGTACTATTAATAAATGGAATGTCCCTTTGGAATAGGTTCTACCCATGTGTCATTTCCCATGCTTGTGTATGTGCCTTTGTACACATGGTTGTGCTTGTGTACCCGGTTATGTCCACGTACCAGGCTGTGTATGAGTACATGGATCGTCCCTGGCCCTATCGTCTACCTAGATAGGTCTATTCACATGTATCCTCTGAGATACATATTGAGCTTCCAGGTAAGGGTTACATGGAGTGTGATATTTAACTTCACACGGAACCCTAGCACCGCATCCAAGGCCCCACACACGGTGTGTTCCGTTACATGATGTGTGGTGTGTAAATTTCAATAATACCATAGTTATTCACATAGTCTTATGATTACTTCATTTCCATCACCAAAAATTTCCATGAAGCTCAGATCTAGGGGTTGATTGTCCTTTCCATCACCGGTGGTCAGATTCCAGATTCTAATTCTCTGGAAATCACTACCCAAATCAATGCCTTATTCATATGCCAAAATATGAACATGAAAATCTCTAATCTGGTCTTGATTAATCACCACCACCATCACAACTCAATATCAGCATCAAAATGAACCCATATTTTTGGTATCAATTAGTTTCACCAAGAAACTATAATACAATGATTGATTACTAGGTATTTGTTGATCCATCAGCCAAAATGAATGCTGGCAATGAAAGAACAAAGAATAGGTGAAGAAATTCACAAAACACAAAGATAAGGAATGGACCTCATCCAATGTTCATTTCAGACTCGATTCATTGTTGTTAGAATGAATAAAAAATAGATATAAATTAAATACCAAGAGAAATCCCAAAATTACCCGCATAATAACCACATACCTACAATACGATCGATCTGTGAATCAATCTGTTAATTGATTGATTCATGTTTGTCATAGGATAAAAAATGGGGATAAATCCACATAAAAAAATTTCCTTCCTTGAGATGGATTGTTCACTGATGAATAAAAAATCCACATCATTGTCATTGACAGTATGCTCAATTTCCATTGGTGTAAATGATCCTCGATCTGTCATCATCGTTCTCCAAGCCTTCCTTTAATGATCTCTCTCAATTCTCCGGGTTATGCAAATAAACCTAGGAATTTCCCATAAGCATGTTAATTAGAGGGAGATTAGGTCACTCTGTCACCTTAAATAAAATTAACTTATTTATTTATTTATTTATTTATTTATTATTTGCGTCTGTGACAACTTTTTCACAAACACACGACTCCAGAAAACATTATGCCATGCCTAGGGTAAAGCCCACGCTCTGAACTCAACTGAAGCCTCATACTTATAATCTAATATTATGTTTAGGGGTTATTTAACATTTTCAATAAAATGGATTACTCATGATAATTTTATATTTAATATTTTTCAAATATCAATTTTGGCCTCACCGGGCCTCGGAATCTCACGTCGTGTTAACACCTGGCACCAAAAATATTATTAGATATATTTCAAACCTTTACATAGAAAAAACAGAGACATTACATTCAAACATTTTGAATCCATGTGAAACTCAAACCAATATATAACCATTAAACATTATAAAATTATTCTAAAATAAACACTTACATGAACAATATACCAAGAAAACACATTCTTAATGACCAAAAGAGTGATACATCAATTAAATAAAAACATAACTTATCCCAAATCCATTATTACACTAGTCAAGAAAATCTTTGTGAAAGTAAATATATTTTAAATAGAAATGAAAATAAAACAAATCCTTAAACCCCCAAAATACACTTCCTCTCATCAAGAATAACAATTCCAGTATAAAATTATGCATTCTAAAAAAGAAAAGTTTTTGAAAATACAACAAAACCAATAAAAATTTAAGAATTTGATACAGACATTTAGATATATGTGTTCATGTGTGTGTTCATGTGTATATACACTAACATATAAAGATGATTATATGAAGAAAAATAAAAAAATTAAGAAAATAAAAAGAATGGGAAGAACAAACAAAAAATCATTAAAACCCCATGAATGATTTGTTGAGAAACCATTAAAACAAGATACAAAAAGAATACCTCGGGTTTTAGGGGATGATTCATCCAAAATATTCAACAAAGGTTGTAATAAATTTTGGGTTTTGTAGGACCATGAACGGAGAGGATCTATGACATAATTATGAAGGTTCTTTTAAAAAGAGGGGAAGGGTTTTATTAGTGCTAGCCAAAAAGCGCTAATAAACATGACATTCATCAATACTAAAGGGATAAGTGCTGCTAAAGAATACTTTTATCCACATTTTCTTAGCGACAATAAGGACATAGTTTTATCAGTGTTAAATAAGAACTAATAAAAGAACTTTTATCGACATTAAAAATTTAAATACTGATAAAGAAATATTTTTTCATCGCAAAATTTATCGTCGATAAAGGCAAGCATTAACAGTACTATAGTTAACATTGATAAACATCTAATACATGAGAAATTTATTCAATATGTAAGTTAATTTTGTATTTAAGGTTTTTCCCTTTAATAAAAAACAATTGAATAAATATATAAATTGCAAAAATATTGAAAATGAATATATAATTTTAAATATATAAATTAGAAAATATTATAAATGAATTAATGATATTAATTAAATAAATTAAAAAAATATTAAAAATAAATAAATATTAAAAAATGAATTAAAATAAAAAATATTCACAATAAATTACTGATTAAAAATGAATAAATAAAAATAGTATAACGATTAAATATAAAATTATTAAAATAAAAAATAAATAAATATTAATTATATAAATTACAAACATATTAAATATTAAAAATAAAAAATTGTAAATAAATATTAAAAAATGAATTAATTTTAAAAATATTAAAAATAAAAAGGGATTAAAAATAAATAAATATTAGAAATGAATAAATTACAAAGAAAATATTAAAGAAAGTGATTAAATAATATTAATTAAATAAATAGAAAAAAATATCAAAAATGAAAAAATATTAAGATAAAAATCAATAAATCATAAAAATTACATTTAAATAAAAAATATTTACAAATAAATTTTTAATTAAAAAATTGTAAAAAAATAATTTTATAAATAGTTTAATAAAAAACTCATAAAAAATGAATAAATAATAATTATATAGAATAAAAAAATCTAAAAATATTAAAATTAATAAATTAAAAAATATAAAAAAATGTAAAAATTTATAAATTTAAAAAAATGAATGAATAGTTAAAATGAATAAATATTAAGATAAAAATTTAAAATGATTGTAATTTAAATTAAAAAATATATATATTTACAATTAATTACTAGTTATTTAATTGTATATAATATTAATTATGTATATAATATTAATAATAAACATATTTAAACATTTTAATAATTCTTTGAAATAAATGGTTGCTATTTAAATGAATCAATATTTAATATTATAAAAATATATTTAAATATTTTCAGTTATATTTCCAAAAAATATCATTAATTATATAGATGAATAAATATTTTAAACTAAATTATAATGTATAGTAATATTTATAAATATTTTTAATTGTGTTGTATTTAAATACAAAATATTTTCAATATTTAAAAATATATTCTAGTCATTGTTTTTTCATAAACATACACATACGCATACACATACATACATATACAGACACATACACATACACATACACATACACCTACATATATACACATACATACATATTAATACACATACATGCACCTACATACATACACATACACATACAAACAGATACACATATAAATACATACATGTACGCATACATAAATACATACACATACATACATACATACACATACACATATATACACATACATACACATACACATATTTATAGAAACATACACATACCTACACATACATACATACATAAATACACATACGTACGTACATACACACACATACACATACATACCCATACATACACTTACAAGCACATAAGTTCGCATACAAATACACATACACAATGACGTACACATACATATATACACATGTACATATATACACATAGAAATATAGATACACATACATACATACATTTACACATACAAATACATACACATACATTCACATATAGACACATATATACAAATACACAAACATACATACGCATACACATACATATACATATACACACATGCATACATACATACACATACACAAGAATACACTTAAACATCCATGCACATACATAAAAATACACATACATATATATACACATATATATACAAATGAATACACATACATGCACATATATACACATATATAAAAACACATATATATACATACATGCATACATACACACTCACACATACATGCACTTATACACACACACATGCACATACATACATACACATGTTAGGAATAAATATTTTTCAAATTTTGATTACTTAACTAAAAGGAGGAACTCTAAAAGATAAATTTTCCTGAGGTTTAGTGCAGTGGAAATGGAAATATTCAATGGAGGAAGACTATTTCCAAACTTTCTAACTTTTTATGGATATATTATAAGTGTTCCAGATGATGGTGAATGGAATTTATGGTTTATTACATTGGGTGTTATGATTATGCTAGGATGAAATCTTATTTTTATATATCTAAAAAAAGGGGTTGGATTTTAATATCCATTTAGAAAGTTATAATAGTAACTTTCAATATTCACCAGAAATCAGTGGTAGGGAATAATTGCTATAGGTGATTGGTAGTCACCATGGTTCTATAGAGGGATGTTCAAAATGATTAGAGATTGGTGAAACTAAATTACTTGATGGCCCCACTATAAAGTATGGGTGAGACCACTTATATATATGTATCGAATAGTTTTAGGATATTGAAAAACAAAATGTTCGGATATCGGTTGTATTTTCCAATTTTGATTATTAATCTTTGTTTCTTTCAATTAATGAAACTTTTAGAGATTTTCCCCTATGGATGTAAGATTCACGTCCAAACCACATAAACCCAATTTTTTTCCTTTTTTACTTGCTTTTTTTCTTATATAAATGTTTGTGAGGTTTAGGGGGACTGTGTGAGAGGAGGTATGCTTGGTGTAAAGATTGTGGTGTTAAGTGCTTTTTATATTTTAGTAAATAATGTTTGAGTTGATATTCTACTTATTTTAGGTTATCAAAACTTTCTCCACTACACTTGTAAGTTTTATTAGTTTAATTTACAATAGATAAATTATTCACATTCAAAAAAAATGGTATTATATATTGGTTTAAGGATCGGAAATTCAGACTTTTCAAACTGAGGTGACATTATCTTACCTTATATGTTTTTCACTTTAGATGAATTTTACTATTATATGATGATATGGTGTCAAAATAAGGTAAGGTTATAATAGAAAAGTTTAAAGATACAGGTTTTGGATTTCGGATAATGAATATGGAAGATTATATCATTCTAAATGACTTAAAATTTCTTTTAGTAGAAGTCAAACCAAAGAATATAGAGAAAGGTGAATGGTAATATATGGATAGTATAACACTTTTTTTAGTGAGTATGTCATTAGTATGGAATAAATCTTTTAAACTTTTGGAGAATAAATCCAATAATTAGATAATGGAAACTCTAATAGATATGTATGAGGATCCAATAGCTATGAACAAGGTGTTCATGAGGTAGTAGTTTTTTATTTGAGATTAGAGAAAGGTATACCTAAGTATTATCATTTAAATGACTTCAAAGTGATTCTATGGAATATTGAATCTATCAATTTCATGTTCATGGATTATGTTTGGGTACTTTTCTTATTATCATGAATATTGAAAAGTTAGTGTATGATGTTAATTGATGTAAGAAACTCATGTAGAAAAACTGACTTGGTGTTTGAGGATATCAGGAATCTAATCCTAAATGAAGAATTCAAATGGATCCAAAAACATAAAAAACCACACCAAATGCTGAAAAAAGAGGATGTCCACCTCATAATAGAAATTAGAAAAAATAATGAAAGATAACTATCAATAAAAGATTTGAGGTAAATCAGTTGGTCCTAGGCATAAATTTTGGTTGTGTGGGAAGAAAAAAATTCTAAAAAATAACTATAGATAATATAGGGTAAATTTTAGAAGGATATTTTCTGGAAACTCATGTTTTATGAATTTAATTGATGGGAATAGAAACTAGTTACTAAGTGTTAACATACCTATGGAATCATGGTTGATTGACTCGATTGAATCATTTTACTCAACAATAAAGAAAGGATGAATGGTCATTTATGTGTCTGAAATATTAGAAAAAGTGAATTTAATAGATGATGGGGATATTGAATTCATGGGGAAAGGTGATTCCATCATCTAGATGAAAAATAGTTACTTCTTGAAATTGAAAATGTGAGGCACATATCAAGGCTATTAAAGAATATTATTTTTGTTGTATATATTGATAAAGAAGGGTTGGTATGATATTTTCTAATATATCATCCAATATCACTCAGGGATCTGTGGTAGTTGTGAGAGGAGTAAGGTATGAGACTCTGTATCTTACCATATGATCATATAGTTGGATAATTGTTGGTGTGTTAACTTATAAAAGTATAGAGTTATAATATTTTCATTTCAAATATATTTGTGATAATAATTCAAAGTTTTTAATGAAAAATGAATATTAAATATTGATCACACTGATTTATAAAGATCTAATATTTGTGTTCTTGGGAAGAAAAATATGGAATCCTTCTACCTAAATGGTAGGAATCCCAAATCTCAAAAATTGGGTCTTTTTCACACAGTTGTTTGGGGTCAATCCCTAGTCCAATATCACAGAGGGTTGCTTTACTTCATGAATTATATTGATAATATAATAAGGAAAGTATGGGCTTACTTTTTGATACACAAGTATGATGTCTTCATAGTTTTCATTCAATAGAAGTCTATAGTGGAAAGGAAAACTGGTCAAAAGATAAAATTTCTATGATTTGATAATGGTGGTCAGTATAATAGAAGGGACTTCTCAAAAATATATTATAAGAAGGGTATTGAGATAAAGAATACTATTTTTTTACACCTTAGTAGAATAGTTTAGAAAATAAAATGAATTAGATGTTGATAGAGAAGGCATGGATAATGAGGGTAGACTCAAAAATGCCTAAGGGAATTTGGAAGAGGTAATGAAAATAGTAACATACTTGATTAAAATAAGTACATCCACTCTATTATGATAGGATATTTTAGAAAATCTATGGTCTGATAAAAGTACAGAATTTAGTCACCTTAAAATTTTTATGTGTATCGCCTATTCCCATGTTGATTTCAAGGATATGGAAAACTCAAGGAAAATTCCAATACATATTTATTTATGGGATATAGTGGCAGAAATTATAGATCATAACTATGGGATGATGGAAAGAAGAAATTCATCATAATTTATGTTATCCTCTTAAATGAAATGTTTATTTAGAAAGATTGGAAATTTCCCAATAATGAAGTTGATATCAATGAATAAACTCACCAAGTTCAATTTGATTTGAGTAGGAGTACCAAAAAAACACAAGTTCCATAGATTTTAGATTGTATTACCGGAAGTTTGGAATATACCAATGGAAGATGTTATTGAATACTCTAGGAATACTAAGACTCTAAGTAGAGCTTTAAAAGTTAGGGATTCAAAAACTAGAGAACCAAAAGATGTAGTACTAGAAGGGGATGTGACACAAGTTAAATTTTAGAGATATAACAAGGTTAATAAACTAATTCAAAGTCTTGAAGTGGTCATGAATATCTTGATTATAATGGATTATAGAGAACTTGTAAGCTTGGAATAAGTGGCCCCACTCAGTGAATCCAGAAAGTGGGATTCGGTGATGAAAGAGGAAATTTTTCATTGGATTATAACAAAACATGTGAGCTAACGGAGTTACTATAGAGGAAGAAGGCATTAGAGAAAAGTTGGTTTTCCATTGAAGGAGGTGGTTGATGGTAGGAAAAGGTACAAGACATGGTTGGTGGTGAATTGATGTCAATAGTAAGAAGGTATTGACTTCTTATAAATATTTTCACTAGTATATGGATGTAAAGATTTCCATTATTCATGGTGACTTGGAGAAAGATATTTACATGAAGCAGCTGGTGGGTTTCATGGATTATTTAAATGAGGACTTGATGTTCAAATTTAAGATAATTCTTTATAGTTTGAAGAAGGAACCTAGATAGTGGAATCTAAAATTTGATTCCTTCATGGATGAGGAATGATTAAATTGGTGAAACATGGATCATTTTTTTTAGAATAAGTCATGGGATAATGGGAGTTTCATCATCCTTATCCTATATGTGGATGGAATACTTCTAGCTGGTTTGGAAATTAAGAGGAATCAAGAAATAAAGTATGATTTTTTTAAAATATTCAAGATTAAAGATCTTGGTCAGGACATGAAAATATTGGGGATGAAGATTGAGATATATGGGAAAGTATTGATTTTGGTTCTATATTAAAGGGACTGCATTAGGAATATTTTGAGAGATTTGTAATGTCTAGATATAAGCTGGTCTCAAATCTATCAGTAAAAAACTTTAAATTGTCCAAGTAGAAAGAACCAAAAACTAAATATGAGGTGAAGAGCATGGAGAAATTTATATAAAACCAACCTAGGTCAACCTGAAACATCTCCCAATAAAGCTATGCACAAGGAATCAAGCATTCCTCCCCATATACCAGAGGCTACTGACTAGCAGTGAGGGTCATAAAGATACAGCGGGGAGACTATATCTTTTGGTCAGAGTATGGTAATATTGGAAAATAGTTCATAATAAAATACATACATAATAATCTAATTATACAATATAAATAAACTAAAACAATAACATGATATAATAAATAAAATTTGGCATACTATCATGCAGACTCAAAGAATACTAAAACATAAAGTAATCAGTTTCTTACTGATCCAAACACAAATAAAAAATAAACAAAACAAAATCTAAATACATTAGTCTCTATTGATAACACCAAGATGAACCACATACTCGGTCTCCAAAATAATCGATTAGCACCAACCTGATCCTAAGACTCCACACGAGTGTATTCGCTTCATCATGAAACACTAGGCATCCACCCAACCCACTACACAACCTATGATTTAACCTGAAATCATATATATGATCTTCAGTCACACCAAGATGCATGTACATGGGGTGAGAAATAAATCTCAGTAGGATACCCCCAATGGAGAACCTATAATGTGTTTTCATATACAAGTAAATTCACATATGATATGCCCAGCCTAGTCAAAACTAATAATAGACAGCATACAAATATTAGCTATCTAAAATAAAGGGTGATAAAAAATTAAGGAAATTTTACAATTGTAATTTCTAGCCTACTACCCTCGGTAAATATATCCCCTCTCTAACCCACTCTATAGGATTTATAGCATGTGGGTCACATAGACACATGACATTAGGCACATACACTAGATATACCTATGATATCCAATACATCTAAAATACAAAATACATTAATTCCAAACCCCAAGGAATAACCATATGCATCTATATGAGAACATGAAACTCTATGGGGATCTAGGACTCCAATGGAATGATCTGAAATTGAAACAGGAACTCTACTAACACAAAGAGAACATGTTTAGAACATGGTAGTCCTTCAGAACTCACCAGCTCCATGAAATAAATTTAGGGTGGATAAAAGTGTAATCTGGATCTATCAAACTTTTAGGACCATGGACACCTAATATCTATCAAGGGTAATACATTTGCAGGACTAGAGTGGGGTTTCACTTTTCTAGATCATACATTAGATCACTAGACCCAACCAATTGAGAAGATAACCAAATCAAATCTCAGGTCCAACAATTGATCTATGATATCCCAAGGGTCTCCTCTCACCTCCAAAACTGAGAAAAAACTGCCTCAATATGTTTTCCAAAGTCCGTCAAAATTTGGGCTGATCCAAATCTCAAATCCATCACAAAACATTTGAACTATCAACATTGATCAACTATTTTCCAACAAATAATGGAACTCTATCGGTCCCCAAGATCTCATAATCCATAAAATAAGCACCATAGGTCACACTAACCCTCTTCAAAGTCAAAAAAATATTAGGACTCCCATGGTCCCTAGGGTCACAGTAAAAAAGGGACATCCTACTAGTGGATTCCTTACCACACCCAAGCTATCATGACTCTCCCATTAAATGAACCTAAAATGTCCATAAGTCCATAGAAAGAACAAAACACCCTACTAGGGGTTCCACTATCGCATCCAAATCATGAGACAATACTGGAACAAGAAACATCTTTAAGAATACCTAGATAGAAAACCATTGATCCTTGATCAATAGGGTTGCCACAAGGGAATACAAAGAACTAATATACCCAAAATGGACTTTTTAATGGTCCTTGTAACCACTCCAATAGAAGGAAACCATACAAGGTTCTCCTCAGCATAAGGGAAACCTCACAAAAAATCAAATCACAATAAAATATAATCCATCCTCTATGGCCTACGACTCATCCTCAAGTATTAACTTACATATAAGATCATCCAAAATGGGTCCCCTAGACTCATCTCAAAATCCAAAACTAGAAAAAAGTCTTATTTCCACAGTCCAAAATCATGGAAATAGGCCCCAAAACCATGGTTGTAGCCTACGGCCACAGTTTTGGCCAACCGTGGTCATTATCCCTATGGTTGTAGGGCCCGACCTATTTCCACAGTTTAAAACATGGAAGTATCTTCCTATTACCATGGTTTTGAAAACTGTGGAAATAGGCCTTGAAATTTTCCACCAGGGCTATATCCTCAGTAAACCATAGCAATAGCCTAAAACAAAATTGTGGTCGCCGAGTTTTGATCCTTGTACCTCCCCTTTGTGAATCAATGTTTCTCTCTACTACACCATGGAATGCTTCATGTGTGTATATATATATATATATTATGATATATATTAATATAAACCATGGGAATATCCTCAAAACCATGGTGGTAATCCTTCCCACCAAATTTTTTGCGGTGAATTTTTTTCCCGCGGAAGCGCGGGAACCCTATAGCCACAGTTTTAGAAAATTGTTGCTATAATCCTTCAAAAAAATTGGTCTATAACCATGGTTTTGAGAATCATGGCTATATTAAACATAAAAATTGCTATAGCCATGGTTCTAAAACCATGGTGATAGAAACCTATAGCCACGGTTTTAAAACCATGTCTATAGGTCCATGGAAGTAGCCACTTTCTCTAGTTGATATCTAATCAATAGATCTTAGTCATACCCAAAACCCCTTAGTGTCAACTAATTATAAAGGATCTAACATATCTAATCCTCATACTCTAGATATAAAACTAAAATTAAGTTATCTAGGACCTCGACCACTCAAACCTTGAGCAAAAATTCTTAAAACATTCAATAAAAGACATCACTATATCCCATCTTCATGAACCATACAAAATATCCTCAAAACATATGGCTTTATCACACTTAATCTAGGAAAATCCCTAAGATCGAAACCATCACTCGGGACTCACATCACACATCTCAATCTGATGGAGGATTCTGAATACAAACCACAAAGAAATATCCTTGAAAACTCACTCTTAAAAAAAACACCATTTAATGGCCTATAAGTGCTTAAAGGATACCAATATTGAGATATAGGTGAGAAAACACTCAGTATGGACTACTCACAAGTCCAATTCTGACTCTAGGGTGAGAAAACAAGAAAAAATACCACTAGGAGGATGTACACAGCATGTACCTCATATACATGGAATGTTCCCCAAATTTTAACTCAGGTCATGTACATTTTGCCAATATAGAATGTACTCCCCAAAGTACATGGATTCTTCCTATAATATAGGTCATGTACTCCCACATGGGGTACCTAACCGTGTACTTGGATGTGTTCCCTATATGAGGTAAATCCAAGAATTGTACATGTCTACTGGTCATGTACCTCGCATGTGGTTTGGCCATGTGCCCAACATGGCAATGTGCACTAACATATGGTGTCTAGATTAATACTTGGTCACACCTCAAGCCACTCCTTCATGGAATTTCTTGAACACACATGTCATGTAACCCCTTCTTTCTCACCTCACCTGAAAGGAAGAGTACATGGTATATGTTCTTTGAACTACTTTTCTTGTACATGGGTTTCCTGAATGGAAATCCCCTATGAAGCCCCCCAAAACATTTATTTATCTCAGAACATCTATAAATCGACCCCAAGTGGTCCCGAAAAACCTATATATGACTTTAAAAATTAATATAAACTACTTTATCATGCTATAAGTCTAAAAACATAAATAGGGCCTACCTCTTGGCCTAAAATTCTCAAGAATCAAGCTTTGGTCTGTGCTTGGAAACTGCTGCACCTCAATCCAGATTCGATCAGATTAACTGACAGTGAATCATCCATAACCCTATCCCTCTCCTCTCTTGGATGTGTGATTCCCACATGGGGTTAAAACCCTTATACATGAAAAATCAAATGAATGATAGAAAATAAAAAGTGTAAAAATAAAGGACAAAAAATAAATGAAAAAGAAAAGGGCCCTTAGCCAAATTCCTATGATGAGTTTATGCCTCGCCTATGAAAAACCCCACATTTCAGTCCCAACAACATAGAAGAAATATAAATATGAATATCTATTAAAAATTATCACCATTTGAACATGGATGGATAAATTAATATTCAATTAAATAAATATTAATATTCTTCCAAAATTCAGATGGCTCATTTTTTCTCCAAAGTCCTTTCATAGGAAAAATACCCTATTTGTGATCTATAAAGTAGTCAAAAAAAGTTATCCCTAATAATATGACTATATAAATTACCATTTTCTCTTTAAACATTCCCATGAACAAAAAAATTAGATTTTTCCTGATTTTCTCAGCTCCTGATAACATGGGTCATCACAAACTCCCCACTATAAATGCTTCTCTCCCTCAGGAGGCCTTAGGGTTCAACTAGTTTCTAGTTATCACTCCAAGAACTAGAACAACCAGTGTTATCTTGAATATCCACCAATTGTTCCCATAGCATCCACAACTCTCCTAACACAAGATACACTTATCTATGACTGGTTTGATGCTCCCCATCATAGGAGTGTCCTTTCATCTGTCCATAAGCCAAAACACCAAACTCATTGTCTCATGATCTATACATCATCGAATACAATGAATATATGTGGCCAAACTACTCACACCAGAGTTCCAACGTAGAAACAAAAACTACATACAATGTGGATTGCATCTTTTAATAGCCTATGGTTCTCTCCCCACCAGAAGTCTTTCCTTACACAGCTCCTCGAGCATAGACCTCAATGGGTCCACCATAGCTAAATGAATTGGGTTCTCCAAATACCCAAAAGCACTTAATCGAACCACACTTGGCCTAACCAGCATTGTGCATAACCCACACACACATTACCTGTGCAATAATGCTTTATCTCAAATAGTAACACCAACCAACACTCTCTTTCTTAAAGTGGAGTGATTCTCCAAGAACTTCTCAGAAGCTCTCACACACTAAAATGTGAAACATGACTCACCCTCAAATAGTTCAAGTCCTAAAAAACCTAGGTTAAAACACCTAAACCACTAACCATGCTCCTCAGACAGATCAGTTCCAGTAATCTGGATCACCCTTAAATCACCTCTTCAAAATTGAGGCATCTTTATCATGCCGCAATCAACCACATGACCACCCTCCACTCGAGTGTCAATCCAAAGACAAGAGCATCCAACCATGCTCTCAACGCACTACCCAAAGTATAACCAAGATGAACAGAGCCATGAAACCAATCAAACCTTCCCTCCCCAATCCAACCATGATGCCATGAGCACTCCCAGAACTCCACCTATTAAGCACCAAGAATCCTAATGCCTAACCATATCCTGGTGATAGAAAACCTCATACCCCCCCCCCAAGTAAGATCAACCACACCCACCAAATCCCGTGGTGGTAACAATAACATGAGTCCCACCACAAGAATTGACAGATAACAAGTGGAAATAACTTCTCCCTTTCTAGTAACATGGGCCTAGGACTTTAGGGAAACCACCAACTTTGTGAAAATAAATCCCAATAAAAACATCTATCAGGAATCCATTCCCCCATTAATCCACCAATAACAGCAGCAGGGCATCCAACACCAGCACCGACTAAAAGGTATCCCCATGCATCCCTTAAATAATGGATTGCATCTCTATCATCAACAAACCTATTTCCACAATATAGATATAGTTTTTCATCTGAATAAAATATATATACAAGTAGTTTAGTTTAGTATAATTCCATCAATGTTCTATATGTGACAACACCATATAGGTTGTTTTGTAAACATTAAACAATTGAATCTCTATCTTCGATGTAATTACACATAGATAAACAAATGTCATGTGAATCCTATATGCCTATAATGATGCATTAACATTGGCCTATTGTCCATAGACAAAGAGAAAAAAACTACAATAAATGATAAATTCATAAAATCAAGTGAATCACAGTAGGTGAAATCATAAAACTATAAAAATGGAAACTAGGAATAGAAATTACATGCCCTAGAAACATAGAATTATTATCAGTAAAGGTGTTTGTGACACACTGATCCAATATCCATCATAAATTTAGAAACATCCCTAAACTAACTATCTAGAAAATCCTAAAATCATAAAACTATAAAAATATGATACCATTTTATAGTAAACCAACCTAGGAAAATGTAACACGTCACCCAATAAAACTCTCCATAAGTCCTCAATCTCGCCTTCCCATAAGTTATAGGTTTCTTAAGAGTAGTGAGGGTCTAAAAGATAAAATGGGATGACTATACTCTCAGTTTAGAGTGAAATAAAAAAGTAAAATAAACCAAAATAAAACACATAAATAAACATTATAGACACAATATAAATAAACTGAAACAAACACATGATATAATAAATGTAATGTGACATATATTCATACAGACTCAAAGAATTCTAAAACAAGAAACAATTGTTAATACACTTGGAAAACCACATATAAAAAACTAAAAATAAATACATTGAACTCAAATTATAACACTGATTTGAAGCACATATTCAATACCCATGAGTCTCAAGTAGCCCCAGCCTGATCCCAAGTCTCCACATGAGTGGATCCTCTCAATCATGCAGCATTGAGACTATGCCTGATTCACTTAATAACCTATGTTCCAACCTATAAGTAGATATATAGTTTGCACACGCACCAAGGTGTGTTTATAGGGGTTGTGAAATAAATCTTAGTTGGCCACCCTGAACAGTGAACCTCTAATCTACTGTAATATACAAGTGCATGTATATGTGATATGTGTAGCCTAGTAGAAACTATTAACAGCAAGAATAAAAATATCAACTGCATAAAATAAAGGGTTCTAAACTAAAATAATGAAAATAATCAACCACTGGTTCTAGATTGACCCCAAGGTAAATATACCCCCACTATAGCCTATGATAAAGGATTTATATTACATGGATCACCAAACCAAACAACATATGAAACATCCTCTATATTTATGCAGGACCTACAATATGTCTAAAATAAAATAGTGAGAATGTTGGACCCTATTGAATAACTATAAACATCCATACAAGGAAATGAAACTCTAACAGGCTCTAGGACTTTAATGGAACATCTAGGACCCCGACTCGATTTTCCACCCAAACAATGCTCTGGTCTGGTTGACCACTCAGCCTAAGGAATCCCTCCCTATATGAAAACGGATTCCAACTAGTAGTGAGGGTCTAAGAAGTGATAGTGGGGAGACAATACCCTCAGGTTTTGATAATAATAATAATGTCCTATATGTATATACATAGTGGATGAAGACCATAACTCAGACGAAGAAACATATGAAACCTAGTGGAAGCATAATCAATAGAATAATGAATAACACCAAAACATATCATTTTTAGAATAATAAACATGAATATTAGGTCATACAAAACAGTATACAAAAAGGATTTCTCATATCTGATCACTATTACATACATATATAAAGCATTTTGATACAAAAGAGGAAACTCCAACTGATGTAGAAGAACAACCATGGTCCACTGACATCCATCCCATGCTAAGTATTACAATTCAATTACTAAGGTCCAACTACTGACACTGATCCCTTACATAATCTCATATAAATAAAATCTACACACATCTTGAGGGGTCCATGTAGTGTATGGTAATAATATCAGTAGGTCACCACCAATGTGTGACTTTATTACATCCCTAATTATGTAGGTGTATGTTGATTATAAATAAAAATTCATTAGATTCCCATTTTATAAAAAACCCACTTCCCTTATTCTCAAAATCCAAAAGGAAGTTTACTACTTACTTTATCCATTTCCAGTATAAGTCTAAACATGTGCCCCCAATTATATATATGGAATACATCACATGTTTACATATATATAATTTTTATCCTCTTACTTATGGAGCATATCCAAGTAAAATTCCACCATCTCCTCTTTGTTCAAACTTTACAAGGTTTACACCCTTTTCCTTTACGATGCTTGGACTCCCAAAAACTCTTAAGTGTTTAAAACTTGGAGTTTTTTATAAAACATTTCATATAGATTCATATCTGAATGTGGTATATAGAAACATCATTTTTGAATATACACTACAGCACTCATGGATTACCTCCAATAATAATGAGAGAGACCATGTTCAAGTAACATAGTTCACCCCATTTCAACCAGACTTCTATTCTTCCTTTCAGCAACACCATTTTTTGACGTGTGTATGGTGAACTAAACTCATGCCGAATTCCATGCTTCTCATGGTAACTTTCAAACTCTTCATTATTATACTCTCCACCATTATCAGTTCTCAACTTCTTCACTAAATATTCATATTCCTTCTCTGATTTCTTCCTAAAAGTATTAAACATTTTCAGAACATCTTACTTATGTCTCATGTACATAACACACGTAATGCGAGTAAAATCATCAATGAAAGTAATGAAGTACTTATCTCAAATTGTTTATTGATTTCTCATTGGTCCACAGATATTATAATGTATAAGTTCCAAGGGTTTTTTTTTGAATGAATGTCAACTATCTTATGCATAGAATTTGTAATCTTCCCTTTTTCACAAATAGTGTAACACCAATATCTTCTTCTTGATAAATCATGCATATCTCAAACCTTATCTTGTGTTGATAAGTTGCACATGTTTCTCTGACACATATGTCCCAGATTTTTATTCCACAAATTATTTTCATCCACCATGCCCATGAAACAAGAGTTATGTACTTCACCAACTTAGAACAAGTTCCCTTTTGTACGTTGGCCACTTGTAACTACCTTTCCATCATTTTCACTTTTCACAAAAAACCCATATTTTTTGAAGATAACTTTGTTTCCCTCATCACAGAGTTGTGAAAAACTGAGTAGATTATGTTTCAACCCATCAACGTATAATGTTTTCCTAGGTTTCATTTTTTCTTTCCCGGTGATATCTGATCCAACACCTTTGATCCTTAGAGATTCATCATTTCAAAATTTAATTGTTCCTTCTTTGAAGTATTTCACATTCTTTAGTAACTTTAAGTCTCCTATAATATGATAAGAACACCCACTATCAATAATCCATGGATGTTCTCCTTTTTTAGCTTTCAAGGCAGTTTCAACAACAAGATATTTTTGTTCTTCCTTTTCATTCTTCACCTCCAACTTCTGAGATTTGTTAAGAACCTTTTGTTGTGCTGGAAACAAAACAAGACATCCCTTAGCAAGATGTCCAGGTTGTTCACAACTTTCAAAAATAGATTCCAATGGTTGGAACTTATTTTCAACTTTCACACCATCCTTCTCATATTTCTTCTAAAATTCCTTCCCATACTTCCCATTTTGAGAGGATTTACTCCCCCTCAAACCTTGTCTTCCATAACTTGTGGAATAGTATTGATGTTTTTGATTGAACCAACACATGTTTCCAGTGTGTTTGAGTCGACCAAAATACCAGTAGTAACCATATAATGAATATTTCCATCTAAAACTTCTATAATGACTAGAGTTTGAACATGATTCTCAACAACCTTCTTAATAGAACTCGGTTGACCATCAACCTTCCTGTTTTCATTCGTAACTTTCTTCTTCAGCTCAGATTTCTGTTCAGACTTATCAGTACCAGAAGTATTATAAATCTTTCTGGACTCACGATTTTTTTGTACTTATGATTTTTAAGCATTGCTAACTTTGGCCATATACATAGTCTTTCCATCTTTGTTCTTATCAGAACTAGTTCTGTATTTTGATCTCAACCTTTAAAGGTAAATTTTGTGGATCCTTCTTTGGTTCATTTTTACTAGAACCTTCACTAACTTCCGAGATATATTGTTTGAAACTGATATTTATTTATTTATCTTTAGAAATTTTTAGTTGGACAAGTTCCAACTCTTCTTATTTTGCCTTCAGATTTACTTCAAGATGATCATTACGATTCTTTTCATTCTCAATAGAATTATTCATATCATAAATCTCATTTTCCATCTTGATTTTCTTATCAAGAAAACCTTATTTATTGTTTAATGTGTAATTTTTATTTATCAACTTCTTGTTTTCCTTATCAAGCCTTCTAATATTAATCAAACATTCTTTCAACTCTTCTTTTAGATGATATTAAAGTTGACTTTCTTCTTCTTCAGAACTGTGTCTCTCGTAATCTTCATTATTCACTATTGCAATAAAGGTATTCTATCTAGTTTTTTTAGAAATTTATTTCTTGAAATCAACTTCGTTATCTTCTTTGTCTTTATCTTTAGATAAAAATCTTCTTCTTTTTGATTTGAAGAACTTTTTATCCTTCCCATTTGAAAAATATTTATCTTTAACATCTTATTTCTTCCATGACCTTCTTGGCCTTCTATCATCATCATCATTATCTTCTCCTTTATTATTTTGAGGAATGCTAGCCACAAAGTGACCAACGGCTCCATACTCAAAAAATTTCAAGGGAAGTTTACCCTTGTATTTCCTTGTACCTCTTTTCATATTCTTAGAAAACACGGGTAAAAAATTTTCAAAATTTTTACATACCTCATCTTTATAATCGGATTCACCAGCATAATCTTCAATAAGAGTCTTCCTTGAATTCTATCTCTTTACAACCTTGAATGACATTTCTCTATCAACTTTTGTTTTCCTCTTCATAGTCTTATCCCTTCTAATTTCATAAGTAATGAGAGTGCTAAGCAAATCATCCACAGATAATGTTTCAGGGTCTCTATCTTCTAATGAAGACACTTTAGCATCAAACTTGTTGGGAAGAATTCTCAAGATATTTTCAACAACTATAGAATCCTCCAAAATTTCACTAAGACATCTGATTGTACTGAAAATGAAATTTATCCTAGTAAATAAGTCCCTAAAAGATTTAGATTCTCCCATTTTCAAGTATTTATACTTTAGCCTCTAGATTTGTAGTTTTTCCTTCTTCAATTTTGTATTTCCTTCATAGATGTTCTTCAACTTATCCCAGATGCCTTTAGCTGTAGCGACACCTTTCACTCTTAAAAACTCACACTCAGAAAGAGATGAGAGTAATGCATTTTTAGATCTTCCATCATTCTCAAGATTCTTCTTATCAGTAGGTGTAAGAGGAAACTTGTCATCAATAGGAGTAAATCCATCAGTTGTAGTTTCAAGAACTTCATATCCAAGAGACATAACATAAGGAATAATTATATATTTATATATATGATAATTCTTTCCATCAAATATAGAAATACCCTTACTATTCATGCAATTCATATTTTCCATCACAACTTCTCTTCAAAACTTCAGCAAAGAACAAACAAAGGGAACTCGGCTCTGATACCAATAGATGTTCCCAGTCAGGATCCAAGTATCACTGAGAGGGGAAGGGGTGAATTAGTGATATATTTTTCTTTTTATGTTTCCTTCTTTTTGAAACAACATTAACCTTATGTTATAGAGTTTCTTCCCTACTGAACACACACAACCACAAGAACACAAGATTTACAAGGTTCACTACTCAACAAGAGTAGATAAATCCTTGGTATAGTATGGAAACAATCCAGTACCACACAATCCACTAGAAAAAAATCCTTTGATGTGTAATACAACAAGTAGGATATTCCCTTACACTCATTTAGTAATTTGAAAATAATACAATAGTGTGTGTGATCCCTCTTAGCACAAATAGGGTAAAATAATGTTTCTGTTCTTCTTGATGAATTTTTACAAATCAAATATTTCAAAACAATTCTTCACTTTCCTACCCAGAAAATGGTAAGAACCTCCTAGAGAAAATAGCTTGTGTTCCACACAACTTGCGTGTATACCTACTTGTGTTCCACAAACTACTTTCTTGCCACTATTGTGCACATCTCAAAACTTTCATGCCACATTTTTCTTATACACATCACACTTATTGAACACAACTCTCTACTTGAATACCTCTTAGAACTTGCGCACCAATTCTGCTTTCCCGCCACTCTGCTTGCGCACCACATTGCTTGTGTGACTCCCTACATGCACGCCTTATAAATAACTCTTAACTTGCATGACACTTCAACTTTCACGCCACTTTCTACTACTTGCACACTCATAGCTAAAAAAATTTCTTAAGTGTTGAGCATAAAAAAATGAGGAGGGTAGCCATCTATTTATAAGAATTTTTGTGACTTGTGCACCACATACACTTGCGCACCATTCATACTTGCACACCTCTCCATCACTTGCGTGCTGCTCCATGACTTGTGTGCGGATCCATCACGTGTGTGTCGCTCCATCACTAGTGCGCCACTTTCTTTCCTTTGTCATATTTTGATAAGATGATGTAGAAATATGACTTGCACGCCATTTATACTTGTGCACCACACTTTCACACCTCTTTTTGACTTGCGCACCAGTTTATTTACTTTTCATATTTTGATGCATTGATCTTGAAATAGGAATTGTGTGCAACATACACTTGCACGCCACTTATAATTTTATGCCACACTTGTGCACCCTTTTGTACTTGCACTCCACTTTATTTCCTTTTCTAATAACACTTCTTTAATCCCCTTATCCTCCATAAGTCTTGCATCACAAGTTCTCTAAAATTATGATATTTATGAAATAAAAATCGGCAAAGCATCATCATACTTTTCCAAGTTTTTACAAATTTAATTGATTTATCCTCTTTGACAACAAAATACAACACTCTGCAAAAGAAAACTCTTCAAACTTTCTTCTCCATCCAACTTAGTCCCAAAATGGTTAGTCTAAAAACAATACACATTCACCTCATGCATCAAAACTAGAAAAATCCCAAAACAAAAAGAAACTCTATAAAGAAATGAAAAATTCCATGTAATTTTTTTAATTATATGGGAATTTTACGAGTCTGGAAAAATTGACGGTGTGTGATTCCAAGGACCTGTGTGCCCGGAATGAATTTATGAAAAAAAATAGGTATGTTTAGTAAACGTGCGAGCGGGTTTTGGTAACTTTTTAACCGGTGCTCGGAATTTAAATCTGAGGACACCATTGAACTCACAGTGCTGGTATTCGCTTAAGAAGACTTTCACCTCGACCGTAGTTGGACGACGGTGAAAGTTAGTTTATGTGTTTTTCGTGGAAATAAAAAAAATAAAGAACAAACTTTTATTTTATTTTTAACCTCCCATTTGAATTCTCAGTGGTGGAGACCACCCAAGCTGGAAAACCCCCCAATTTAAAATTAATGGTGGGGACCACCCGACCCTAGAACTCCCCCTTTAATGAGGGAGGTGACTCTTGGTTCTCTCCTAATTAATTGTTCCACCTTCCATTAATTTATTATGACAACATCAACTTAATTAATCACCAACTCTAATTAGATTAATAAAACTTAATTTAATAAGCTGGCTATTTTATTTTGGTGGAATTGGGGGGAAGTGTTGGAAAAAGGAAGAACTTTGGAGAAACTCCTTTCTCTAACAAAGAACTCTTTCTCCAATGAAGAATGTTCCATCTCTAATGAAGAACACCCCCTCCAACAAGGAACATCTTCAACGAAAAGGGACCGACGTCTGTCTTTCCTCCTTCACCGACTTCATCTTCAACGAACGATAAGGTAGGGTTTATTGTTGTTTTAATACCCCCACCTTACCTCATTCTTTTTGTTCTTCATGATTCAAGAATATTTAATCCACTTGCTACCGCTCTAACGCGGAGGGTGCATGCTAAATGAACATGGCCATACCACTCCACAACCTTTATGGTTTTTGATGCATTCTTCACGATGGAGAAAGACGATGATCAATGTTGGAGATTGGTACCGGTGGGACTCGGGAGCGGCTGTCGGCACCATGGCCATCCATGATGACTGCAGCGGCCGACTGTGCCACCGGAGAAGGGTCGTGGCCTGTCGGCCTCGATGGAGCATAGGCGGCGGCCAGCCGTGCGAAGGGGCGGCGGCGCGCGTCTGTGCCGCTCGACGTGTAGGTGTTGCGGCGTAAGCCCATGGCGGTGGTGGAGGGGCGGCCGGCTCGCTATCAGCCGACGGTGATGGCGCGGCGCACAACCATGCCACGCGGAGGAGGCTGGCCATCCGGCCAGCCAGGGAGGCGAGCGGTCTGCCCTAGCGAACCGCACCGTGGGCCGCACCGTGGGCCACACTGCGGGCCGCGCCGGTGGGTCGGGCCGAACCTAGCAGGCTGGTCCAGACCCAGCGGGCCGGGTCATAACCAAAGCCGAACCCTGGTCAAGCTGGGTCGACCCAACCGGGTCGGGTCGGCCCATTTCGGGTCGGACCGGACCGAGACCAATTTCGACCCATTTCGCTCTTTTGGCCAAATCTTGAGCTACGGGCATCCATTTGACGAACCGTCTATGGTGCCTAAAACCTTGTATTGAGACATTCCTTTTGGTATAATCCACTTTGGTTTTGGATAAATTTGGGGTATGGCCGAGTTGGATCGAACATGAATCCAATCGGGGCCTCGGGACTAAAAGGCCAATAACTTACAGACCAAGCATCCAATTAATGCACCATCTATTGTGTTGAGACCCCTATCACATGGCTTTCCTTTGGGAAACTTCTTCGTGGAATGTCATGGTAGTTAGAGCATAGACCTATGGTTTGAGGAGAGGATTCTCCCGGAATCAAGCGAACTTAGTGTGGGAACCCTGTAGCTGGTTGTAACATGAGAAAGGGATCATATGTGGGTCTGTGCTTTGGGATCCTATGTGGGTCTGTGATTTGGGATCCTATGTGGGTCTGTGATTTAGGATCCTATATGGGTCTATGTTCGATAGTCCCACTTGGGTCCGCTCTAGGAAATCCACATGGGACTACTCTAGAATCCTATGTGGGTCTGCTGTAATAGGATCCTACGTGGGTCTAATGATTTGGGATCCTAGGTGGGTCTACCTCTTAACAGAGTAAGATGATTCAGTAGTTACATCTAATCATCTTTACTACCGTACCTATGTTATACATGGTGTGAGCTGAGTCCTTACCTTTGTGGTAATACCTTTGTGGTATTCTTCTGTGTGGCATACCTTGGTGGTACTTGCCTTTATGGTGATACCTTTGTGGTATTATTTTGTGTGGCGTACCTTTTTGGTACTTAACTTCATGGTGATACCTTCGTGGTATTCTTAAGTGTGGAATTACCTTTGTGGTACTTACCCTTGTGGTGTTACCTTTGTGGTATTCTTTCCTATGCGGAATAGTTGTACCTTGGATAAGAGTTGGGCCTTGTGTTTCCTCATGAATGAGATGGGTATACTTGATAACTTAGGTATATGTATGGGCATATACCTAAGTAGGGTTGTCAGATGTTTTCATGCTTTTTGGTTTATCCTTTGTGGGTTTTGTGAGACCTTATAGGCTCTCTAGGTCCCTACTGAGTATCCTTATACTCACCCATGCACGGGATACATCTGCACCTTGTTGTGTTTGGTGTATACGACAGACAACGCTGACTGAGGACGAGAGTACCAGGACTGGAGGTAGCTCGGAGGTGGACATTAGAAGAGGCGTACCACAGAGATGAACGTTTGAGATCTGTACTTACCCTTCAGTTAGGGTCCTTGGCGGGAGTTCACAGGAGCTGTTTCAGTTTACTTGTACTTTTCAGTTTTCTTGTACTTTTCAGTTGGGCTTGATTTCTGGACCATTTTTTATTACTGTACACACTCTTTTTACTATACAGTTTTCTTGTGTTCGTATATTCTTGTGTGCTTGGTTTCATGTTTTTACAGGTTATAAGGGAAATTCCTTCCCATTTTTTTAGGGAATTCGCCTTTCGGTGCTAGTCGTCATCCCCTGGCCTATGAAAGGCGAGCTTGGGGTAGTCATGGCACGGGCCCTGGGGGACAGGTCATGACAAACTCATTCATTCCCATGGTATACCTCTAAATTTCATCGGCTCCCTAGCCTACTCTGCACCTGGAATATCAATTTTGTGCACCTATCCTAAAGCCTAACTACTCGATGCACAGCCTCCCTAAAGATCTGCACCATATACTATCCACTAACCCCACTATTGGGCCCCACTAACTCTACTATGACCTCCATGTGCAACTAACACCCGACTACCATATCCTAGTACTAATCCCAGTCTGGCCTTATATCCCTGAGTTTAACCTGATCCCTGACTCTGAGCTGTTCGAGAAGGATTCCTACAGAATCTCTCTAGATAGACAATTTATCCACACACCCAACACTCCTTTAGAACCCAATCACACTAGGTCTGAAAGTGTCCTAGAATCTCGTAATGAAAGCATACTACTGAAGACTCACTCCTTGGTGGTCTAAATAAATCTCTGGTCTGGACACCCTACTGAGATCCCTTGCAACCTCGCTTCCTTCTCCCTAAGGCATCACCACTTAGTTTATCTAACATTGTCACCCAGATCATATAATATTGTTCTTTCTATTTCCCCTCATCTATCAGCATCATATTTCCTACCTCTAAGAATGAGGCCAGTCTGAATATATTCACATACACCTTGATGGCATGCCGCAAGCCATTATCAAAATGTCACACCCTGGAAATGTCATCACCCACTATAGTAGGTGAAAAACCTGACAATTCAATGAATTTCACCACATAATCTCCAACTAACATATCCCCATATTGAAGATTCATGAACTCATAGGTTTAGTATGCCCTCAGTGTCTCTGGGAAGAAGTGCCCGAAAAACCTCTCCAAGAAATACTTCCAATATAATCCCTCATGTTTTCCCACCTAAACCTGTACATCCAACCAGCACTTTTTCAGTCCCCTGAGAATGTACATCTCCATATTCAACCTCCAACCTTGGGGTGTATCGAGCTGTTCAAAGATATTATGGACTAAAATGATATAGTTATCTGTACCTTGTGGTCCAAACTCTCCCTGAAATAGTGGTGGGGGCTCAGACTAGAACTATTAGGTCATGTATTCCATAGATGGATCAACTTCATGATCTCCTTAATCAATACATTATATGACCCATACTAAGCTCTCCTGGAGCTTCTCATCAATCCGTAACCCAATTTTTTCCATATTTGACTACCCCTTTTGTATCGGATCATGTACATCTGGTTCATGATCATCTTGACCCTCCATGGCCTTATACCGACCCTCAGGGGACTCATACTATGAACAATCATGCAGCACCATATCACCACCCTCCTATCACTCCACTGGAATTCATCTATGTGGCATCCCACAAAATAACAGTCACAATGGTCAAACAGCCATAGCAGTATATATATAAAAATATCATAGATTGGGAAGACAGTAATAGGTATCACATCTCACCACCCTTACACTCACCCATCATACATTTTTACAAGACATCCAGTCTCAAGTACCCTTACCTACCCATATCAGTGTCAGGTATCAAGTATCATCCAGATTCATGGACCCCTACATACCCCCATAAAATTTAGGAATCACATAAAATCTAATCTCATATCCCCTTTCCTACCCACATCGAAGTCATGCATCACATATCATATATCAATCTGGGTGGTTGAGTATAATTCCACCAAAGTGAATAAGAAGGAAATCACTATTTAGCTTCCTTTTTTACTCTTTAAGAAAACCAACCCCTATCATCATCCCTTCCTACTCATACTAAAGTTAGGCCCATATATCACATACATATATAATTACATATCATCACATATCGATCTCATTGGAACCACATGCATGGGATAGTTGAGTAGAATTCCACCAAAAGAGGATAAGTAGGAAAACATTATTTAGATTATTTTTTGACACTTTAAACAGCCCAACCCCTCGTATTTCATTCTAGGTTCCCAATGAAAAATTCAATCAAAACACATCATATGAGCCTAAGTTCCTATCATGATGCGTGAAAAATCCTCCCTATCCATACTAGGCTAAGGGTCAAAACTATATAACAGACAACCATCACACACAAGTGTTCCACTTTAGTTGGAAATCAATTAAACTATAAAATCACACAGTAAAAAATCAATTCCACATCCTAAGAAACATGGTTTGTCCCCCGTAAATAGGGATGTAGGTGCCCAAATAGGGGATCTTACCCAGTTCTGACTACATTCTAGTCTCTAGTCTACTATATCCCAAATAGTAAGACCAAATAAAGAAAATAAAATACCTATACTACCATTTATAGTTCCCCGACCTAGTTTTCCACCTAAAAAATACTCTGGTTTGGTTGGCCACTGGGCCTTAGGCCGGCCTCCCTATATACCAAAGGTTTCTAACTAGCAGGGATGGTCTAAGAGGGGATAGGGGAAACTATACACTCATGTGGTGATAATAATAATGGTCTATATGTATATACATAGAATAATAAGACCATAACTCAGTGGAATAAACATATGAAACACATCAGAAGAATAATCACCAGAATAATGAATAATACCAAAACATATCATTTTTAGAATAATAAACATGGAATAGAAGGTCATAAAAATTAATAGACAAATAGTATTTCCCATGGATGACCATAAGTACATACATATATAAATCAAGATAAAAGAAAAAAGAAAACCCCATTTGATTTAAAGGAACCACCATGGTCCACTGATATCCATCCCATGCTCAGTGGTGCAATTTGATCACTAAGGTTCAACTCCCAAGCCTAATCCCTTACCTGATCTTAGAGACATAAAATCTACACACATCTTGAGGGACCTATTTAGGGTGTGATAAAAATATCAGTAGGGAACCACTAATGTGTTCTTGTATTACATCCCTAATTATGAACTTGTGTGCTGAATATAAATAAAAATTCATTACACACCCATTTAATAAAATACCCACTTTCTTTATGCTCAAAATCCATAAGGAATCATTTTACTTTCTTTGTCCATCACTATTATAAGTTTGAACATGTTCCCCCAATTACATATATGGCATACAGCATGTGTATTCATATATATAATTCTAGTGGCAAGGATTCATAGCTTAGCACCCAAGGCATCCCCTGATGTGTATCATACTAGGTCAACCCTTAGGTTCCAATAATAATCATCTCACTATCACCTCATTCTATTGACCATATAACCCAGCATCCAAGCAGTACACCCAATCAAGTCTTTGGTTCTTCGGATCTTAGCTCAGAAAATCATTGTCGACATGAAGCAGGATGTCCCGAGGCACGAAAATATTCATCCTCTAAATAAAAGCACCGCCAAATCAATAATTAACATCCTGAGGCATGGATATATCTATCATCTCTATGTCCTATCCCAATTTACTCAAGTGTTACGTTAATCCTCAACCCCCAAACAAAGTTCTCAACACCATTAACTGATGGTCCAACACCATCCACATGTCTTTCTACATTGATCACCCCCAACGTATTTGATGGCCAACCCCATCACCCAATCCAAAAAATCTATGGGGGCCTCCACCCACAACGAGTAGTCAAGACCACTTCAATTGAGTCATATCTATGTGAACATGACTCAAACAATGCATTGACTAACACGGTGAGTGGAATTCACCAAAACAACCTAAACCACATCATATGGAACCTTGTTCCACTATAACCATGTCACTATATCCTAATGTTCAACACCATATCAAGTCACATAGGACATGCCCTCATCCTGATGACCTCATTTCCTCAAATCTATGACCATGTTGCCTCAACCTGGTGATCATCATCACCCCATGTATCTTTTTCCATGCCCTCGACCTGACTACCATGTCATCTCAATTCATGTGATCAACATCACCTCGATCCTCTGGACATTCCATTCACATTCCTATAGAACTAAGAAATAAATATAAACAATTCAATTTAAAAATACATACCCAGCATAATCTAACCAGGTTGGTCCAATCCCCTTACTTGGTTTAACCATTTGTAGTGAAGTAAGAGAATTCCCATAAGCATCTCATCTCATTAAATGAACAATTTAAAAAGAAATAATTTATTAATTAGGGTATATTGTGGACTACCCACATGGATCATATAGAATCACCCCCCCCCCAACATCTGAAAAATTGAAGTAGAAAGCTGGGAACCACCTTTCCTAGGATAGTAGGTGCTTGATCATCTAATATCAGCCTCAAACTTGATCCAAATTGAGAGGAAACAACATTTTAGATGAACACCCTAAAAATAGGGTAAAATTTATCACATTAATTTATCACTATTTATGGGAAACTAAGCTAGAAAAATAATTTAAGGGATCTAAGTCCTTACCGATATGAATGTTTAGTCACCAATGGATCAAGTATTGGAGCACGGACAAAGGAGATTCCTCAAATTATCCAAAGAGGTAAAGAGGAGGCTCTCCCTCTACTATGAATTTGGGTGAAGAAAAAATGAGGTAAAAAATAAAAATGATGGAGGGGTATTTTAATAATTTTAACCAAATAAATGACTTGTATAGTTTCACTTCATGATTTGGCTAACCATGCGCCAACCATGCAAGACTCTCTACCTAAAAACTACACACGCATGGGCTAGGCACACGTTTTTCCAAACCCTATGAAAACTATGAAAAATATATCTTTTAAAAATTATAGAGGCCTCACATGGCCATGTTACCCCACTATAATGGTTTGAAAAACCATGTCCACTACTGTAGGTGGGCCACACGTTTACTATAGGGAGGATGCACAGTTTTTACAAACAATGTGCCTCTATCTACACTTTTTGGAAACTAAGTTTCTAGGTTTTGATGTAACTAAAACTCATTTGAAACCCTGAGGCACATTTGAGACCTTGAAATCCTTTTTTAAAAAAATTCCTTGGTTCAATCAAACTCCCAGAATTTGGTTCTTAGGATCAAGATAATATTTCTTCCGACCACCAAATTTAAAATTTCAAACAATTTGGAAAAATATGACCCACTCAAAAACCCAGGACATTACAAAATATATCAAACAAGAGATAATAACTCTACTAAAACTGAGAGAACCAGTATAGAACATGGTAGTCCTGTAAGACTCTCCAGATCCAAAAAATATTGTTAGGGGGGCTAAACCTACAACCTGAATCTATCAAGCCTCTGGGACCATGGAAACCCAATCCCTATCTAGGTTAACACATATATAATCCTAGAGAGGGTTTTAACTCATCTAGATCATCCATTAGATCTCTAGACTAGACTAAATATATAATTCCACTGGAGGAGAGAACCAAATCCAATCTTAGGGTCAATTCTCAGTCTATGATATCCCAAGGGTATCCTCTCACGTCCAATCTTGAGAAATAACTGACTTAACATCTCGATCAATGTCCATCAAAATGTGGGTAAATCAAACTCTCGAAACCATAACCAAAAAGTTGAACTATTAGCACTGATCAACTATAATATAATAAATAATGGGTCTCCCTTGGTCCCTTTCATATCATCATCCATAAAATAGTCACTAAGGATTCTCACCAGCCCTCCTTGGGATCAAAAAATACTTAGGTCTCCCATAGTCCTTGGGGTCACAGCACAAAGGGGCATCCTACTAGGGTCTCCTCTTCTACACCCAAGATATCAGACCTTTCCCATCAAACAAACTTCAAACAAACATAAGACCACAACAAGAACAATACAGGCTTATAGGTGTTCCTATATCTCTTGTAAAGCACATGATAATCCCCGCATGAGAAACATCTTCAAGTATCCTTCAAAAATCCACCCTTGGGTCCTCGATCAACAACGTGCTCAAAAGGGAATCCAAATAACTTACATGACTATAAGGGAATTATAAATGGTCCTAGTGACCAAAGCAAGATAATACAAACCCTATATAGGGATCCTAAGAATAAGAGAAACCTTAGGGACAATTCTATCACAAGAAAACCTTAAATGGACTTCCCATCATAAAACTTATACTCAGGTATTAACCACCCATGAGGTAATCTATAATAGGTCCCTCATATCTATATTAACATATATTCAATGACTCCCATCCATAAGTGACACACCTTGGTTTCAACCTAGACTAAAGTCTCCAAAAAAACCGATCATAAAATACTGGATCTAAAACCTGAAGTAAGTGGTCTAGAATCTCAACCACTCAAACCTCGAGCAATAGGGATAAAAATCCTTGATCCAAATATTGTTAGATCCCATCCTAAAGAACCATAAAAAAGATCCTAAAAACATATCACCTTGTCACACTCAATTCAGGCCATTACCCTAGCTTGTGACCTTCATTTGGGACTCACATCACACATCCCTACCCACCAGAGGATTATGAATCCAAACCTTTAAGTAAATCCTCATGGAAATGTTTTTCGAATCTAACACACCATCCAGGATGCCTCTAAATGATGAAAATATTACACCATTGAAATATAAATGGTAAAACACTTTGAATGGACTGATCATAAGTCCAATTATTACTCTAAAAAATAAAATAGAAAAATACACCAAAGGGGAAAGTGTATGGTGTGTACCTTGGGTACATGGTGTGTTCCCCAAATTCCAACCCAGGTTGTATACCTCCGACCAACTTGGTGTTTACTCCCCAAAGTACATGGAATCTTTATCTAGTATATTTCATTTACTCCCATAGGGTACCTAGTTGTGTATCTTACTTTGTTCCCCATGCGGGTTCAGGTTAAGCAACATACATGTCCATTGATTGTGTACCATGAACAGGGTATGAATGTGTACCCTATATGGATATATACACTGACACAGGGTGTTTGGGTGAATACTCGGCCACATCATGAGAAAACATTACATGGTATGTCCCAAACACACATGTTTTGTAACCCCTTCTTCCTCACCTCACCTAAAAGGAAGAACACGTGACATGTGTTCCTTGAATGAAAATCCATGTACATGGGTTTCCCAAAAAAAATCCCTTATGAAGCCCATGAAACCCCCATTTCTCCCAAAACCAACCATAGATTAACCCTTGTGGTATCTTTAGAGAGAAATATATGGCCTTAAAAGTTAAAATAAAATACTTTAAAGGGATTTATATCTTAAAACATTGAATGGGCCTACCTCAGAGTGTGAAAAACCAAAGCTTCAAGCTCAGATACATGTCTGGCAGCCACTACACCTCAATCCATTTTTGATCGAACAAACCAGAAATGCCTCCTCCCTATCCATCTCCCTCTCTCAGCCACATGATTACCATAAGGGGACAACCCACTTACATAAAAACAAAAATTAAATGAGATAGAATAAAAAGGAAAAAAGAGAAAAGAAGAAATGGAAATGAAAAATAAAAGGGGCATAGGCATGGCCACAGCACCCACAGTAGGTTTATGTCTCACATAGGAAAAACTATCCATTTAGGACCCAAACATATAGAAATAATCTCAATATAATGATCCATTCAAACAATATCACCATTCGAACACACATAAATAAATTCATATTTAATTAATTAAATATTAGTATTCTACTAAAATTCAAATCACTCAAATTTCCACCAAAATATTATCCTGAGGTAAAATCCCTATTTTGGGGACAATAAAGTAGGAAAAAAGTTATCTAAGATCATAAGACTAAATAAATTACTATTTTACCCTGAAAATTATTAGGAAAAAAAATTCAAATTTACCTTAATTTTTTAAAAACCTGGGATTACATGGGTGTCCAAAAAAGTATTATTTGAATCAGTGGTAAGAAGATTAATGTAAATTAGGTTGTGTACTAACTTAGACATCACATTCACAATGGGATTCAATAGGTGGTTCATGGAAAATATTGGGAAGAAACACTAAGAGGGAATGAATTGGATCCTATAGAATCTAAAAATACCAGAAGGTATAATTTTTTGCATCAAGATAGAATATCCATTACCGGGTTATGATGATGCTATATTTTCTATAAATTTAGATTCCCAAAATAGCACCAGTAGTTTTCTGTTCACTTTTGGAGAAATGATTATTTTCTAGATGTCATGGTTATAACTAATAGTTGCAATTTTTATAGAGGAATATGATCACATGGAATAAAAAAGTAGGGGAGGAATTTTTGTGGTTGATATGCTTGTTTAAGGATCTCATAATAATTTAGGAGGGTATATTTTTTTCTGTGATAATTAGAGTGCATCCCATCTGGATCAAAATCTATTGTTTCACTCAAGAAAAAAACATATAAACTTGAAATACCATTTTATTTTCAACATATTAGAGTATAGATTATTAGAGTTTCCAAAGATAGCTTGGGGAAAAATATATCTGACATGGTCACCAAGACTTTTGTCTGGGAAAGTCTAAGGAAACTTTGTTCCACTGAGGGAATTTAGTAAAGGAAGGAGACAGAGATATTGTTTTTTGTAGTCATGTGGGGTTGTCAGTTTTTTCTAAGTGTTAGAGAGTTTCCATGGATTCCTTAAAGTAGTATTAAAGTGGGATATTATTAGGACTAATTCTTGTTTTTGTTCTGATCACTCGACCTAAAGGAGGAACTCAGGAAGATAACTCAGCCTTGAGGGTTAGTGTAGCAGTAAAAAAATATTCAGTGGAGGCATACTGTTTTGAAAATTTCTAACATCCAATGGATGTATTGGTGGTGGTCTAGATGATGTAAAATAAAAGTTATGGTTTATTTCATTGGGTTCTTTTATGAAGTTTTGATTAAATCCTCTCCTTGTGGATTTATAAAAAAATGGGTTGGATCATAAGAGTCGTACAAAGAGTCATAAGAGTAATTTTTATTATTCACTGAAACTAAATGGTATGGTGTAGTTGTTGTGGGATATTAACACCCACCAAGATGATGGTTTTTTTATCATCACATAACCATATTTATCAAAAGGAAACCCAAACATGGTAAGATCTGTCTTTAAGAATCAACATGTAAATAAAACTATAAAAACAGTGTACCCAAAAAATGCCAACAACAGCAGTCTTCTTATTCATTAGTGAATAAAAATTCTTGATAAAGATCAAGAAGAAGCGAACAAAATAACCATTCCTATAAGTGGTGAACACCATCAAATAGATCTTCAATATTATTATAAGGATTTCCAAATATTGAAGGGGTGATAGTGCCTTTATCTCAGGTGATGAACAACAGTATGGGAAAAGGATAGAATTGAGAGGATTACTCACAATTGGTTGTCAATAATAGGAGCGATTGTATCCCATTATATTTCTATCCAAGATTTTTTTCATTAAATTAAATGTATTGGCCAAGTTTATGTATCCATATATATTTATTCCCATTTTCATTAATTCATTGAATAATATTCAATGAATATTCAATCCATTTAATAAATTCATAATTTATTATATTTTAACAAAAGCATGTGGAAGATAAATTCACCTAAATTGAATATTCAATTTAATTATTTGAGTGTATATTCAACAATATCCCTATTTCACTAAAATTCCATAAGGACTTTATGTATAACTTCACAGCTCTTTTTGAATCCATCCAAACACTTTTGGATATGACTTTTTATCAAACTCTCTTTATTTTGAAAAAAAAACTTTGTCAAAAAAATTATCCTTATCCATAGGCCTAACTATGTTCCCCTATGGTCCTTATAAGCATTAAAAACAGCTATGAAATCTCTATTTTAATGATTTAAGCATATATAAGCCTCTAGAAAAGTATCAGTGCTACTCAAGCTACTAAGGGGTCTGGTGTGATCTCCATCATACCCATATCTCTATATGAACATATCCACTAAAGGATGTATCATATACATAATATGTATCTTATATAATCCCTTTCACATTACACAAAGTGACCACTAAACATGGAACATGTCAATTTGGTATAAGCCTCTCATCATTTTTCTTTATTCTATAAAAAATTATAAAAAAGTGGATGAATACATCACATGTCATTCATCTGTCTGATAAGCACATCACATGTTACTTATCCAAGTAGTTGAATGCATCATATGTGAAACAAGTAATAATGTCTATGCATTTCATCTATATAATTAAATCAAGGTCCAGATTTCTTTTTTTCATACAAGTGGACAAATCTCATCTTGGTTGCACACCAACTGACAACATGATCAATGGCATACCCTACCAGTCCCATATTAGCTAAGTTCATATACTAACTTGCATAAGTAGGGTATCAAGGTAAGAAATTTCTCATGATAGTTATCTCACCAACCTCAAATAAGAAGGATTTATAATAATAATACACCCCCAAGTAAATATATGACTGTATAAAAATCCATGAGATATACTTTAGTGGATCAGTCCAAGTGATAAGTCTCTACTTATTACCTCAAGAATCTATTTTTCAATATCTCATATATAATCCTTTATAATAGATATAAGAATCTATTCAAGATAATAATTATATATCATCACATCCCATTATACTCCATAGTGATCATCGGTTAGGGGAAACACAAAGTATTTACTTTGAGGTGATATTTATCATTCAACCATTCATGTAAAGTAAATTGCAACACAAATGAAGGAATGATAAATTTATATTTCCTTTATTATAAATACATGGTATTCTTATAACCATTAAAACCAATCTCGTGTAGATATTTTATATGACATTTATGTTGTCCCTACAGTAATGGATTCATTTATTAAACATTACATCCATATGTAATTTCAGTCACATCCTTATGTTATCATCTGATAAAATACTCCCACTAACCTCTATGTGAGTAACATTTATGAAGAAACAAATTTTGAAAAATGGTGATACTTAATAATCATATTCCTTAAGTTAAAATATTTAAAATTATATTCAAACTTCTTAACTTCATAACATAAAATGTTATAATGTTATTTTCTATTATCTACTTAAAATATTTCTAAGTATATCATCATCATCCTTGAAACCTCTTCCATCAAAATATTTCCTAGAAATATTTTTTAAATAATCTAACTATTTACATTATCACATTAACACCACATCCCAAACTCTTTTAGTATAAAGTGATATCAATTTTTTATGGTAACTAATATAACTTTTTATATTTATTTCTTTCACCATAACCTAAACTCTTTTAGAATAATGTGATAGCCACTTCATTTTGGTAAACATATATAACCATTTACGTTTATCTTTACCAATATTTCCTAAACCTTTTAGGAAATCAAGTGAATTTCACTTTGTAACTAAGTAGGCATAACAATGATATTTAATTTATCATAGTAACTAAATGTACCTATTTACATTTTTTTTACTATCTTATATCCTAACTCTTTAAGATCGAATAATCACTATCATCTTATACTAGTATTATCCTTTAGTTAAAAATGATATCTGTTTTCTCATAGTAACTAAATTTAATTATTTACATTTTTCTTTATTGTCTCTTTTTATAACTCTTTAGGATATAAAGTGAAAAATATATCAAAATCATATTGGAACAATCTTTTATATGTCAACTTTGAACTTATCTAATTCCAAACATACACCCACTAGTGTCTTATACATTATATTCACTTCAGAACATCTTTCTAAGACTCAAAACAAACTACTTTTTGTTTTAGGAAATAAAATTTATTTACTTTTAGTAGGAACATTTAACAAATAAACAACTATTTCCATATCATATATTATATTCTATGTGTTTGGAACCTTTCCCTTTTTGAAACGAATGTTTTATTAATATATTTCACCAATGGTTAGTGGGAACACATTCTGACATATTTTAACAAATACTTGTATAAACACACTTATCCTAGATAAAACACTTTTATCCATAACTTCTTCTCAAAACATATTATAGAAATTGATGAACCATAAACCATGAGTATACAATTAATCATCTAATAAAAACCCTTTATTATCAAACATCATATCTTATCATATAAGAGAAGTGAGATGAAGATACACATCTTTTACTTAGATTTATCTCAGCTTGAAACATTCCTTCACATTCAAATTCTAAATTTAGTAACTATTTACTTCATCTCATAAAAATAAACTACAAGATCAATAAATTCTTCCTTTAATTTTGAAATCTTATATATTTAAAACATCTATAAATAAAACATGTGTATCACATACCCTTCAAAATATAATAATTTATTATTATAAAATTAATACCTCACATAGACATTCCATGGAGTTATCAAACCCCTTCAGGTATTTTAGATAATCCCATATTATGGAATCATTACTTTCTCCTAATAATACCCCCAAGTTTCAAATAACCTTAACAGGCTACTTGAAGAAATATTATTGGAATTTCAAACATTTATTCTTCTGAATTTTATGTTTTTATCTCCTTGTACAATCTGTATAGTACCAGAACCTTTGATATTATTGGGTAAAATTCTCTTCAATTCATCCATATTTCTGAAACATTCTCATGTATGAAAATAGTAGAAATTCCCTAAAGAGAACAAGACTTATAAGAATTATTTAGTATTTCTATACATATTCAATCATATTGAATATAATAGATATACCCAATCATATTGAGTATATAAGACTATAATTCCTTAGGTCAATTATGAATTAAATTCCTTTAAAACCTTGAATGAATCATTTCATGATTCCATAAGCATCTAGATTAACTTTTTTATCAATTTCAGCTATAAGTTACATAGGAAGGAAATATTTTAACAAATAGAATATTTTAATTTCTCAATAACTTTTCTTAAGGTACCATTATTAGGATTTTCTTACATTAAGATTCCCATTTCAAGAAGTAATATAAATTTTATTTTGATGATGATGATGCATTTTTCTCTAATAAAAATTTGTATCAAATGAATATCATGTATTATATCTTTTCATCAAGGACTTTAAAATAAATTTATCCCACTTAAAATGATTAACCCATACATCATATCCATTTAGTGAGCCAAGATCCTTATTTTACTAAGCAATGAGTCTAGTTGGGTGTTACTCTAATCATATAATTATTTATCTAGGTAATGATCTCAATCATAACAATTTTTACTCTTATATTTAATAATATAATCCTTTATTCAATTCTATAAAACGGATTAACTCAACTCTATTCCTCTAGTATCCTTCCCAAGGGTTTACCTAATATGTGTATCCCAAAGAAAATGTCAAAAATATATTAACAGAAGACAATCCAAGGGAACCCTGTGAAGGAAGAATCTACCTAAGTATGATCCAATGTCACCCATTATTTGTTTTCCATGCACAAGATAATCCAATATCACTCTACAAATGGAAAACCAACCTGGTTGAATGATTGATTTCTTGAAAAGTGATTATTTTGAAGTAATATCATGATTAGTATTTTTGGGGTTTTCTAAGTATCACCAATTTAATATACATTGTATTCATATTAAAATCACAATTTTTACATCCTATGTAATATTTATCTTATCATTCCATTTATTTGTATGTTTTCTCCTAATGATATAGTTTTTTAACCCATATCCCAACAAAAAAATTAATGTGTTCACACTACATTAATGTGTAACTATTTAAACAACCCAAAAGTCAGTGTTAATCACCCAAAAATATAATAAAATTATATCCATACATATCCAAATTTATCATATTCATAAGGTTCTTGAACACTTCATGCAAATTCATAAAGTTATATGTGATTAATAAACTCTATATGAATAAGCCCAAAGTGATAGATAGATAGGCTCATTCACTTTCCTAGTCAAGGAAAGCCTCTAAGAAAGTAGGTGGTCTGACCCCAAGTCCATATACCTGAGGTGAATTTACTCAAGAGATAATTCAATTCATGAAAACTCTCATACCTAATATTCATAAACTATGCCCAAAAACTATTCTCAAGCTTATAACTATAATAAAAAATCAAGGTAAAGGTAGATCAAAACTAAATTTTATGATATCAAACCTCACATGATATACAAGGCTCTGTCATAGAATAAATATATCATGTAAAATTTTTCATATAATTATTCATAATATAAAAAAATTATAATAATGAATAAAAAAGTCAATAAATTTTAAAAATTTAACAATTAAAATATTTAAACTTGAGACAAAAAAATTATGGACAATTTCATAAATAAAAGCTAATTATAAACCCCTTTTAAATTTTTTCTTTAGAATTATGGAAATTCATTAATTTTGAATATAAAATATTTATATTATTTTAAATATGAACTCTTTAATATTTATCATTATATGTAATTTCCTTTTTAAATATATGATATTATATGAAGTCAAAACAATTTATAATTCAATTTATATTATATAAATATTTTACATAATCTAAACATCATATACTTAATTATTATTTAAACCTTGATCATATCATTCATCAAAACATTTTTTATGTGAGTTATATAATATCCAAATAAATCTCATTTAATTTTAATAATTTAAATTAATTAATTATGAACTAAATATGAATATCAAGGAAATTTAACAAATAAATAAACAATTTACTTATTTTCTATAACATGATACATTTATGAACTATTAATAAATAAATGATAATTATAAAAATTTTCTAAATTATCAAGAATATAAATATTTTAAATTTATTTCAATATAAACCCTATTATATTTTATATTAAAAGTCATTTATATGATATTTCATGAATTATAAACATTTTATAATTAAATGCCTATTATATAAACATTTTTATATATAATCCAAATATCATATATGTTGTAATTTATAAACACATTATAAATCACATTTTATGATTTATAAATATAAAATATATTTCCATATAATAAAGTGTGTAATTTTATTTTTCAAAGGGTATATTAAATATTAACATTTAATATTTGGAATATTTTGTTAATAAATTATTTATAAATTTTATATTATTAATTATAAAAAATTTATTATTAATTAATTTATAAAGCATTTATAAATTAAAATATTCCCAAAATATGATTTTTAATTATTTATAATATTTTATAAACCATACATATTTGATAAATAATTATCAATTAACTACAAACATTTTATAGTTAATTAATTTACAAAATATTTTTATAGATTTTTTATAAATAATTCACAATATATTTTCCTTATTTAAAGAAAATTTATAAATAATATAATTCAGTTTATAAGTGAATTCTATTTATTAAAAAAATACTTAATTTATTTTCATAAACAAGGATAATAAATATTAACTTTTCAAATTTGATTCTAGGCCGGAAAATTTTTATTTTACAATTAAAATATGTTTTTCATAAGATAATAAACACATTGATTCGTCAAATAAGTATACCCTTTTATGTCATTGATGGGTTTCATTTGATCATCACATGACCATATATAGAAAAAGATAACCCAAAATAACCCTTCCTTCAAGGAGAATGATAGATAAATATAACGAATAAGTGAACAAAATAACCCTGCCTTCGAGGGAAGAATATCAACCAATGTATTTGTGATCATATCATGAGGAAACCCAAGGGTGTTATCACATTTGTCTCGGACAATGAACAGTAGTATGGGAAGAAGAGATAATTCTGAGGCTTACTCACAACCAGTTGTCAACAACATGAGGGATCGCATCCCTTTATATATTAATCCTTGAAGTGTTCCATTAAATTAAATGCATCAACCATATTTATGTATCCATATATATTTATTATCATTGTCATTAATTCATTGAAACTTATTCGATGAATATTCAATCCATTTAATACTTTTATAATAGACTATCATTTAATAAAATCATATGGAAGATAAATTTACCTAAATTAAATATTACATTTAATTATTTTAGTGCATGATCAACACAAGGTTTAGTGGTGGGATGTCTGCAAAGATTGTAAGTTGGTGCAATTGGATTACAGATTGGACCCCACTATAAAGGTGGGGTGGGACCATATGTATAGGTGTATTAAATAGTATTGTGATGTGAAAAAACTAAGTATTGTGATATCAAAAATATCAATTGATTGTGATTGTAAATCTTTATATCTTCCCATTAATGAAAATTGTAGCAGTTCTCCTAAGGATGTAGAACTTACATCCAAACCACATAAACCTAAAGTGTTCATGTTTTCCTTGCTTTGGTTTTTTCCACTTATCTGAAATTTTTTGAGGATGAGTGAGTGTGTGAGAGGTTCTCAACCTGTTTTTATGATTAGGGTGTGAAGAACTTCCATTCTTATAGTACATGAAGCATGGGGGAGCACTACCAATCAAGGAATCCATCGAGGTTTTATTCCCACAACATGGTGTTTCGACTAGATATTTATGGTAGATCAATGCTTCACATCACCAAAAACATAGACACACGTATATATACATATATACATGCATACACTAATACATATTCTCTCTTTATCATCATGAAAAAAGGGTTTTATCAATGCTAAAAAAATTGATTTTGTAAGAACCTTTAAAAGAATGTCACTTTTATCAGTGCTAGAAAAAACACTGATAAAGTCACATTTTATTAGTGTCAAAAAAAGCATTGATAGATGAAGTCCTTATCGATGCTAGTTTTATCATCATTTTTTTATCGATGGTGGTTTTATCAAATGTACACTTATATCGATCTAATGTCTCATATAGCCCAAATGGGTACCAAGATCAAACGCTATGGTCATTTGAATTTCAAGTCATGTTTTCAATCAATCATAATATATTAACTAATTTTTAAATTTTTTCCTATCATCGAATTGTTATTAAATTTCTATTACTCAATACTAATTAGAAAATTGTAAATCAATATTAATTTTTAATTATTTTTTAAAAAAATTTCACTAAATATGTTATATATTAATTGTAAATAAATTATTAGTTTTATATAAATCATATTTATGAAAATTTATTTTATATATATCAATATAAATATATTTACATATTAAAATATGTTTTTTAATAATATATATATTTAAAGGGAACCTTTAATCAGTGCTAAGAAAATTTTTGATGAAGTCCCTCTTTATTAGAGCTTAAAAAAGTGTTGATAATTACATCCTTTATCAGTGCTAAGAAAAATCACTGATAAAGGGGTGCCTTTACCAACGCTTTTTTTAGCATTAATAAAAAGGACCTTTATTTGGGCTTTTATCTAGAGATGATAAAACCACCCCATTTATCTACACTTTTTTTTAGCACTGATAAAGGATAGCAATGAATAAGTGTGATTCTATAGTAATGATACATACGTACATGTGCATACATACATACATACATGTGTGCATACATGCTTTTTTCACTATTATTTTCTTTTGTGACATCACGAGCTATTCATGTTATATCAAACAATATTCCCATCACAACACCAAAAATTATATTAATATTTTTATTTTTATTTAAGTACATATATTAATATAAATGGTCTTAGATAAATATATAATCATTTATTTAATTATATAAATATTTAAATAAAATTTTAATATATTATATTTACATATGCATTTTTTAATGTATTTAAATAAATTACAAATTTTTTATTGATTGATATAAATTATATAAATAATGAAATTAAGATTAATTATAAATTTTTATTTTAACCTGAATTAAAATTTTAAAAATAAATTTTATACGTAAAAATATTTCAGTATATTATTACAATTAGATGGGGTGAGGAGAAATAAAAAGAAATATATTAATTATTAAAAACATATAAAAAATTATTTATATAAATATATATTTATTATTATATAAATCATAACTAAGAATATAAAAATATGTATATATATATAATATATTAGGTAAGGTAACCTTTATTAGTGTTATTTGAGTTTTGATAAAGGGTGCACTTTTATCAGTGCTAAAAAACACCGATATATGATTACTTTTATTAGGGCTAAAAAATAATTGAAAAAAGGTTCCCACTTATCAGGTCTTTTTTAGTGATGATAAATGTTACATTTATCAATGATTTTATATAGCATTTATAAAAGTTTTTCCTTTATTGAAAAATTTTAACACTGATAAATTATGCAATCTATAGTAGTGATATATGTACATTATAAATTATATAATATGAATATAAATATATTATAAAAAATTAATAGATGATTAATTAAATATATTTATATATGTATTGTGTGTATATATATATTATTATGTAATATTTCATTTATCAGTGCAAAAATGGTGATGATAAAGGGAACACCTTTATCAGTGCTATAAAAAGCACCAATAATGGTTTTCCTTTATTATTTCCAAATAGAGAATTGAAAATGGGTTCCCTTTTATTAGGTTTTTTAGAGCTAAAAAGGTCACATTTATCAATACTTTTGTTTAGCATTGATAAACTTTCTCCATCTGTCTCATTTTTTTCAATGAAGACAAAGGAAAGCACTGTTTTTTTCATATTTGTTATAGTGAGAGTTTGAATGGGGGATAGTTGGGGGAAGGGGGAATTTTTCTTTTTTTTTACAACCACCATTTAGGAATTTCTATTGCAACTACTAGCGACCGTGAAATGGTGGTCACCCGACTTCCTTGGTTCAAAGAAAATTTTTCTAGTAGTGATTTTTTTTATATCCATATATGTGATTAAAGTAATCTAGTTATGCATATTTAAATTTTATATGTGTATATATATAAATAGCATACTAATAATAAATTATTATATATATTTATCTGATTTTTAATTTTATATATATACACACATTTAAAAATGACATTTATTAGCCCCTATTATTCACTGATCTATAATAGAGTTTCCAAATTCCACATCCATTATTTATTTATTTAAAATTTAAAAATAAAATAAACTTAACATTTATAGATGTTACAACCTATGTTGGGTGTATAGATTGTGCATTTCACCTCCATTCATGGGAGTAGTTGGCATTAGTTTCTCAGTTTCTCCTTTTTAGAATTTGACCATTCCCATTTATCATTAAACTAAACAAATCTAAACCTAATTAACATTTTATAAAAAAAATAAAAACATAATTAACATTACATATATTATTCAAAATTAAATTCTAGTTTATATTTTGTATAAAACCAGAAAATGTAATGCTATTAAAAAAGTTACCTTTTATAGTGTTAAAAAACATTGATAAATGAAGTCTTTATTAGCACTAGATTTATCAGTTCTTTTTTATTGGAACTGGTTTTATCAAATGTACACTCATATTGATTTGATATCTCATAGATCCCAAATGGACACCCAAATCAAAATTTATGGTCATTTGAAGTTCAATTCATGTTTTCAACTTATTATAATATATTAATTACATTTTAATTTTTCCCCTATCACTAAATTGTTATTAAATGCTTATTACTCAATACTAATTACCAAATTATAAATCTATATCAATTTTTAAAGACTTTTGAAACCATTTTCACTAAATATGTTATATATTAATTTAAAATACATCATTAGCATTATATAAATCATATTTATGAAAATATATTTTATATATATCAATATAAATATATTCACATATTAAAATATAATTTTTAATAATATATATATATATAAAGGGACAAGGGAACCTTTAATTAGTTCTAATAAAAATGCTCATAAAGTCCCACTTTATCAGTGCTAAGAAAAACCACTAATAAAGGGGATGTCTTTATCAGTGCTTTTTTTACCACTGATAAAGGGGGGTTTTATCTGTGTTTTTAGCTAGGGCTAATAAAAGAACTCCTTTTATCATCACTTTTTTTTAGCACTGATAAAGGATCATGCTGAATAAGTGTGATTCTACAGTATTGATACATACATACATTCATGCATACGTACTTTTTTCACTATTTTTTTTTGACGTCCCGAGCTTTCTATGCTATATAAAACAGGATTCGCATCACAACACCAAAAATTATATTTTTCTTTTTCTTTTTATTTAATTACATGTATTAATAAAAATATTCTTAGATAAATATATAATAATTTATATATATATATAATTATTAAATAAAATTTTAATATATTAAATTTACATATACATTTTTTAATGTATTTAAATACATTATTAAAAATATTATTGATTGATATAAATTTGATAATTTTTTGTTATATAAATGATGAAATTAATATTGATTCTCACAAATGGAAATTGACATATTTGCAATGGGTCATTTGTGATGGGAGTTATTCCCATCACAAATAGTTTATTTGGGTTTTTTTTTAAACTTTTGTGACAGGCTTGTCGCGAATACATATTTGTGACAGGATTAACTAAGAGTCACAAAAAACATAAAAAAAATAATAAAAAAATAAAAATTTTAATAAAAATTAATAAAATAATAATAATAATAAATATAAAAAATATAAAAAATTAATAAACACTAATAAAATTAATAAAAATGTAATTAAAATAATTAAAAATTATAAAATAAAAAATTAATAATAATAAAATAATAAAAAACACAATATTCGCAAAAATATAAAAAATATATATATATAATAAAATAATAAAAACAATAAATAAATAATAAAATAATAATAAAAACATAATATTCACAATAATATAAAAACAAAATATATAGAAATATAAATATATGGATTACTAAATATTTTACAACAAAAATACATTCAAATTCTTATTAGAAAAATTACATAAACCACTGAGGTGGGTTATCTGGAGTAGCTCGCGAAGGGAACTTCATCTCAAAAACATGAGTCAGACGTCGTATGTACTCCATCGTGTACTCGTGTTATTGTTATCATCAATGCATCTCCTCCTTCTGTTGTTGCTGATATAGACGGAGCTCTTCCTTCTCCCTATGCAAGGTCTTTATAAGCTCACCCTAAGCTCACAATTGTTCTTCATACTATGCAGCAGATGATGATGACTCTAAACAAGGTCCTGTTGATCTGCACGAAAACATCACAACAATACCATAATAACTCTCAGGTTTCAATCGAGAGTCGATAGCAACAAATCAGCCTTTTTTAATGGAATAATAAGTCACATGCATCAATGTTGCATCATCAAATTCTACTTCATTGGAGGTCTGATCCTTGGTCTCAGCATGACTCCCATCTTGTGTCTAAGGTATCACGGACTCATATAAATCCTTCAATTGTAATTTAAAATTAAAATAGTTAAAATATTATTTTAATTTAATTGTAAAACTCAAAAAGAAATTATATTGACTATGATATGGTGTTGGTGATCACTTCTAATATCTCTAGTGATAGAATCGTTGTACATCCTCCTATAAACGTCGAACTCCATGATATCGATTATTAATTTTATCAGCATGTTGAGATACCTGAAAATTTGAAAATCAATTATCAATATAACAATTAATAAATTGCTTTTATATTTTAAACCATAAATAATTTACTTTACCGGTTTTTGAAACCAATAGGAAAAATTATTTTTCCAACATTCTTCAGCAGCAGATGCTGTAATTTGTGGAAATTTTTTCTTGATATGATTTTCATATAAACTATAAATAAAATAATAATAATTTACTTAAAAAATATAGAATAAATGATATGGTAACTCATGGTACAAATGGTTTCATTTCTTCATAGTTGAGCAGAACATATGTATGAGCCCGATGATGTTCATCATCTGAAATCCATCATTCATGTACTCCACCAAAGCCATGTTCGGGCGGATTAAAACCTAATAATTGATTTCTCATTTCATCATCAATATTTCCCTCACTATGGACCATGAGGATATGTTTTTAGGGATATTAATATTAAAAATAATGAGAAAATAATAATGAAATGTCCTCCTGTAAATAAACTTTTTCAATTTATCCTTCAACCGGTACTTTGTTATGTACCTTTTTCTTTAATTTCTATATGCATCTATTGAATGGATAAATCCATTAGAACTATACCAAACCTCTACATTTTGCTTCATGCAGAAAATTTAATATCAAATGTTCCATTAAATTAAAGAAATAAGGTGGGAATTTTTTTCACAATTTATATAAAATTAAAACAATATATTCTTCAAGTCTACTTATTACATCATTGTCTATTGTCGCTGTAAAAAATTCTCAAAAAAATATGATATTTATGTTAGCATATCCCAAATCATAGAATTCAGAAAACCTCTAAATCTAATTGGTGGAAGTATTTCCATTATAACATGACAATCATGGATCTTTTATTCGGTAATATAACCATTTTTAACACATTTAGAACAATTAGAAACATAACCATATGGAATCCTCAAATTTGAAATCCATTGGAAAAATAATAAATGGTTTTCTTTTTAAACTGTATAAGATGATTTTGGCTTCATTAACTTCTCTAATATGAAATTTTCAAAATGTTCAAGTTTCGATCACCTACAAATTTGGGAAAGATATAATTGTATATTTACATTATATTTGGTCTTAATAGGTGTATCCTAAACTATATAAAATATATTATCAAAACTATTAGGTCCACTAGGTTAGATACCCTGACAGGAGGGTGAATCAGGGTATGACAGAATAAAACAACTACCCCTTTTGATCTTGTTTTTTGGTTAGACAAAACTCCTTTCTCTCTCCTTCCCATTGAAGAGTATGAACAAATCTTAGAGCATGAATAGAACACAAAAATTTCACTTGGTTCACCCTCACTGGGCTACGTCCAAGGAGCATACACTGGTGATGTGATGATGTACCAAATCCACTATAAGTTTACTACTCTTTACAAGTTATAAGTGGACTCACTATCCCTCCTGGGTTACAACCAATCACAATTTTAAAGCTCACTAATATCTCAACTAAAGTATGCTCATTGCTTCTTCAGAATATCTAATCACATTTTATATACTTGTAGGTCCTTTCAATATCACTTATTAATTCATCCTCCACTAAATTTAGATGCTCTATTGAAGTCCCATTTTCATCCATTGATGAATAGCCCTTTTCCATTGAACACTTGGAAATACCTTTTAAACTTACTTTCGCAAAACTCATTGTTTTGTGAATATCCCAATTTCACAATGCTCAAACAAGCCTTAATGAAGTTTCTGCCTCTTCACAAAGCACGCACCTTAATAAAGCACACTACTTCATAGATCACACTGATTCATGGAGCACACTTCTTTGAAGAGATCAAGTCGTTGCAGAGCATAGCTACCTTTGCGGAACCCACTGCCATCACGAAGAACACTGCCTTCACGAAACAACTTCCTTCAAAAATTTCACTGAGACAACATGGAACATCCCATATTCATGAATCCTTCAATGCTTATAATCATTGACTTTGGTCAAGATTGTAATATTCCTTTGAAAAATAACAAGCCACTCTTTGAAACCTTGCTTCCCGGAGCACCCCTTACTTTGAAAAATCATAGGGATTCTGAATTCTCTATTAATCTTGTACAGAATGAAGAGGGGTGGCCTATTATTTATAGGCACAGTCGAATGTGGAGATCTTCTTTTTCCAGTGAAATTTCTTGATCGATAAAAAATTTCTCTGTGTCACTCCTTCCATTCATAATTCACCATTGAAATTTGACATTTCCACAATGCTCTCCATCAAACTCTTTGCGCCACTTCAATGATTCAATTCTCATAATCACAAATCCTTCTATAAAAACATTTGTTCCACTGTAATGATCCCTTGTAATGATATTTACTTCTACGATTCACAAATCTCATTGTAATCACATAGATCGCCATCAAATTTCTTCATGTCATTGTAAAATCCACTTCATGAAGCCCATATTCTCAAAATTCAAACCTTTTCAAAATTTTGATGAGTTCTTTAATGAAATCCATATTTCACCATGCTCAAAAAACACCAAATTTTGGACCCCAAAAATTTAGAAAACACTAAAAAAGGCACCACCTTGTACTTGTTCTTTTTATACCACCTCTAAATCTTCCTTTTCTTTTTCATGGTTCTTTTTCAATATGTGTTGTCAATAATATCTATAGAACTCGATAATTTTTCATGAAAACCTACTTTGTCAATAAGCACAATGAACCCAAAAATAATGCAATGATACCATGATGGATTTTTTCCCAACAATCTACCCCTTTGGATTTGTTGATAACTCTTTCATAATTTGATACCTTTTTGACACTCCGTCCATATTATACCATCATTTTCCTCTTGCGATTCAGATGGAGATCAAAGATTTACTCAACGCATACTCTAATCCCACAAGTGAAAAGCTTGTCGAGAGAAACAAGAGTAGTATGAAGAGATAATCAATGAATCACTTCATTACTAACACCAATTCTTGAAACCACATTGATACCAATAAACTTCTCTTATCACAAACCTCAACTATCATCATATATCCTCTTTGATTGGTCACTTCCAGTATTTTTAGATTTAATACTCTCCCTATAAACTTCTCCCCCTACCTGGATGATCTATTTGTCAAATTCTCCCTGTGTCTTGACTTAAGACATTTTCTCTCTTTTAATCATTATAATTTCTACCCCTTTGTCAATGAACCCAAAGGCCACTCCTTTGTGGTATGCAGCATTGGAAAGAACATAAATCAATAAATTAAAGAAAAACACACCATACCTCAGTGAGAGAGGGTCCCATATCCACACTTTTTAAGTGCAGGGAGTCGACTGAACTCGCAGATCTAGTTGATGCCTTTCAAATGATTCCTTACTTAAGGCCTTTGTTAGAATGTCTGCAACCTATTGGTCTGTAGGCACATAATCCAACTTCACAAGCCCTTGTTCCACCTTATCCTGGATAAAATGATATTTGATCTCAATTTTCTTTGTCCTTGAGTGATGGAATTTATTTTTTTGAAGGTTTATAGAACTAGAATTATCACACTATATTTCGATCAGAGACTTCACTTCAACTCTTATATCATCAAGCTACTATTTCATCCACAATAATTGTGTGCATGCTTGAGTGGTAGCAATATACTCATCTTGTGTGGTGATCAATGAAATTAAATCTTGATTCTTTATTAGATAAGAAATACACAAACCACCATGAAGAAAGAACCTCTTAACATTGATTTTTTATCATCTTTTAATCTGGCCCAATCTGCATCTGTATATCCCAATAGCTCTGGCTAATATTTTTCAGTATACATCAAACTAAAATCCATAGTTCATTTGATATACTGAGGTATTATTTTCATTGTAATCATGTGGCTTCCTTTGGTATTTCTTTGATATCTCACTTTTTGGAATGTGGAAAAAACAACAGCAGGTCTTGTCACTATCAGGTAATGTAAACTTTTAATAATCTTCCTTTATTATGTGATATTAATTGCCTTTCCATCATCATATTTTGATAATTTCATCCAGGTAGAAACTGGATTCTTAATCTCCTTGTTATTTTCCATTCCAAATATTCTTAGAACATCCTTTCCATATTTTAATTGAGAAATGAAAGTGTAATTCCTTCCTTGTGTCACCTATAAACCAAGGAAAATTTCATCTCACCAATCATTGACATTTCAAACTCACTTTTCATGAATTTAGAAAAATGTCTTCATTGTGCTTCATCTTATCCACAAAATATTATGTCATTAACAAAAACCAGCACCATAATCCTTTTATTACTATGATTGTTGAAATAGAAATTATAATCAACTCCACCACACTGAAATCCAAGATTTTTCAAATACTGATCAAGCCTCGAATACCATGCTCTTGGTTCTTGTTTAAAACCATATTGTTCTTTATTCAACTGAAAAAAAAACATTTTTCTCATTTTCATTAATGAGAAAACCATCTGGATGCTCAAAAATACAATTCTTCTTCTAGATCCCCATTCAATAATGTAGATTTGACATCCATATGGAACACCTTGAACTTTTGTTTCACTATAATGTCTAAGAATAATCTAATTTTCTACATCCTTAAAATAGGTGAAAATGTTTCATCAACATTGATACCCTCTATCGGGGAGTAACCTTTTCACACTAATCATGATTTGTTTCGAATCACTGGACCATCTTCATTTATTCTATTGCAAAAGACCCATTTAGCTTTAATAACATTCTTATCTATTGGCCTCAAAACAATCTCCCATGTCTGATTATTCTCAATCTATTTTATCTCTTCATTCATAGCCTAGACCCAGTTTTCATATTCAGTTGCATCAAAAAAAATCAACTCTAAATAAGATAAGAAAGATTCATGTTATACCAACTTCATTCTTCTTATTTGAATAGGCATTGTCTGTTCACCAATGATATTTTTTCTATCAATTTTAGCTAGATTATTTTGATTCATTACAGATACAGACTTGAAGTATTCTTACTCATCACCAATATCTTCTTCTGAATCAACAACTACCACTTTTTCTCCCCCTATGTTTCTTGCATCCTTATCACTTTCATTAGAAAACTATTCATTTTATTGTTGAATATTATCTTCATTTTCCACTACGGTGACATCATTTCTCTCAAATAATTTTCCTAAACTCTTACTAAAGCATTTATATGCATTTATTTACCCTGAGTAACTAAGGAATATCCCCTCATCTCCTCATGACTCAAATTTCCTATGTTTTTCATTGTTGAGAATAAAGAAATTACTTCCAAAGATTTAAAATTATTTCATTGTTGGATTATTTCTATACCACATATCATATGGACCCTTTCCTTCCTTCAAACACAACATATCCCTACTAGAAATGTAGACTGATGTCAATATTGTTTCCTTCCAAAAAAATTCTGGTAGGTCTTTTTCAATAAGTAACATTTTGGTTATGTTGTTGATGATATTATTTATCCTCTCAACCACTCCATTATTCTGGGGATTTCTCACTGAAGAAACTTGATTCCTTGTCCCATATTTCTCAAGATAGACTTATACCTGACTATTTATGAATTATGAACCATTATCAGTACAAAACTTCAAAAAACATTATCCAAGAATCATTACAGATTCCCTCTGAGACTGTTTTATGAAACTAAAAACATAAAAACTTATGGGAAATGAAAAATACCAATTTCATTTTACTATTTTCATCAATTAAAAAAACGTAATACCTCTTCCCGTCAATGTCTCTTGGTGATATAGGTTCATAAACATCATCATGCACTAATTCAATCACTCTTGTTGATTTATTTTCCTTTTATTTTTATGTCTTTTTAATGATCTTTCCTTATTGAAAATCATCAGAAGTATGTGTATGATCATGTGATAGGTTAGGGAGGAATCAAGTTGCATCACACTTCACCATATATTCTAGGGATGGTTGGCATAGATGACCTAGGCATTTATGCTGGAGCTTATTTTATTCCTCTCTAGAAAAAAAGTACATATTTTCCTCTCCACTTACAAGGTATATATTTCCATTTGTTATTTTTTCCTATAGAACTATTACACCATCTCTTCCTTTTACGATATACATCTTCTTAGTAAACCTTTTAGAATTATCTGAGTCACATAGTTTACTAACACTAAACAAATTGTGACTGAGACCTTCTACTACCAAGACATCAACACATCTCATTTATTTACCATCAAACATGTCCTTTCCTAAGCCAATAATCTTCAAGCCTTCATCGTTTCCAAACTTGAAAAATCCTTCTTTGTCATATTATATTCCTGTAATAATATCCTTGTTTCATATCATATGGGATGTACAACCGCTGTCAAGAATCCATACTCCAAAATGATTCTATTATTTAAGTAAAATTGTCGCTACCACTTCCTTCTCATTATTTTTCTTTTTGATCCATTTATTTGACTTCACACTCGGTGTAGTTTGAAAATATTTATCTTCCTCATAGTATTATAGACCAGCTTCATCCTGTAGTGCTGCAATTCAATAATGTGTTTTCATCTCACTTTATGATTCTCTGATTTTCTTCTTATGGCCGCTTGGGTTCTACTTTGGCACATTACTCTGCATGATTGATGTATAGTATCTAGTCATGTTCCCAAATCCTCCACACCAAAAACAATGTCCCTCAAAAGATGTTCTATAATATTGAGCTTTGTTTGGATGCCTCTATTGTTCTTGTGCCCTTCTGTATCTCTTGGCTATAGAACACACATTCTATCAATGTACCATCTTTCCACAATAATAACACCTGATACTTGCATGTCACTTCTACACTGCTATTTGTCCCTTGAGATCTCTGAATATTCTAATTCTGCTTCTTTCCCAAATCAACCTTCAATCTTGGAATGGGTGCTTGCAGTCTGACTTAAACTTTCATAGCTTTTTTTTATCAAAACCCAGATTATTCTTAACACCTAAACATGATTGTTGCTTCTTTTCTACTGTACCACTATTATTTACTTCTAACTTTTCCATCTTCTGAGTGATCTGCTTTTCCGATTTCATATTGGGAGTCAATATTTTTCCTTGGTCTTTAACTTTTCATCATATATTGACAACTACTTTTTAATGATACTCAATTTTTTTGATTTGTTATTTATCTGTGTTATTTAAACCATTAATCACCCTTCTATGTTCTTAAACTCTGAGTCTATAATCGTAAACTTTTCTTGAGTCCACTGGAAACAAAGACTTAATATTTTCAATTTATTTAATCAACTCATAATTCTCTTCTTCCTGCTATTTCATATTGAGTTTGGTATCATGTACCACTTTATTGGATTTTTCTTCTTTTCTATCCAAAAATTTATCTCCTCAAAAGATTCTTCTAATTCAGCTTCCATACTGACTCTTCCTTCAACTTCTTCTTCTTCTTTGTCATCATCGGTTTCTTTCTTTTTCTGAGAACAACCAACAACTGCCACCATAGTTTTTTTTCTATGATCTTTTCAGTTCTCTATCTCTTTAACCTCTTCAACCTCAGACTCATCTGAACTGTCATATTCTTGTGAAAGAAGATTCTTTTTCTTAAATAAATTTATCTTGAATTGTTTCTTGGCTTTCACATGGGATTAAGTCTTCTTCTTGGGAATTTTGACTTAATCCTCATCATCTTCTTAGAACTTCTTGGGGGAACTTACCGCAATATTTCCAACCTTTCCATATCTAAACCATGCTAATTGAAGTTTCCCCTTGAACTTTCCTTTTCCACTTTGTATATTTGAAGACAGGAATGACATCACCTGTCTATTTATTCTTCTTCCTGATAGTATTCAATTGTGAGATTCTTCATGGACTTGAATTCCACATCTTTAGATTTTCCCTTTTCTATAGCATCATTGTCATCATTTATTATTTCATAAGCTACCAGGGTACTATTCAAGTTATCCAGTGTTATCTCTTTCGGATCTTTATCTTCCAAAACTAAAACTTTCTTATTAAACTGAGGTAGACGTTTCCTCAAAATGAACTTCAGAATCTTTATGTCCTCAATGAATTCTCCAAGACCTTACATGTCTTCCAAAACAATTTTTACCCTATCAAAGAATGAATCAATAGACTCATTTGGTTTTATTCTCATATCTTCATACATGTTCCATAGAAATTGTAGCGTTTCCTCACTAATCTTTGTATCTCCTTTATATATATTCAATAGCTTTTACTACATAGCATGTGATGTTTTTCATGTCATAACCTTCGTATAGATAGCATTGGATAGGGATCCCCCTAAAGAATTGATTCCCTTAGCGTTAGCATACAATTCCCTTCTTTCAGCCTCTGATAATACACCACTATTGATATCAGCTGAGATACCATGCATCGCTACTATAAACACATCCATTCCCAAAGATCTGAAGTAGTGTTTCATTCGATTCTTACATAACTAAAATTTTCTCCTGTCAAAGATCAGAACCCCTTTATGATTGGCGAACTCTATTGAGAGAGAGAAACATTGATACCAACCTTTCACTTTGATAACAATTGTTAAGTCCACTATTTTAGATACCCTGAGAGGGAGGTGAATCAAGGTATGACAAATTAAAAAAATTGACCCCTTTGATCTTTTCTTGTTGTTAGACAAAACTCTCTTCTCTCTCTTTCCTGGTGCAGAGTATGAAAAAATATTAGAGCATGTACAGGACACATCAATTTTACTTGGTTCACCCTCACTGGGATACATCCAAGGAGCATACACCAGTGATGTGTTGTTGTACCAAATCCAATATAAATGCACTAATATTTACAAGTTCAAATTGGACTCACTGTCTCTCCTGGTTTACAACCAATAACAATTTTAAATCCCACTTCTCTCTCAACTGAAGTATGATCACTGCTTCTTCAAAAGATCCAATCACAGTTTATAGACTTATAGGTAATTTTTTAATAACAGGTGGAGGTGCAAAGGCCCATTTTTATTAAAAAGAAAAAAAAAGTACAAAGGAGGATGAACGTGCATGATTAAAAAAGTCCACACACATAAGTACAGAAAATAGAGCCTTAAGAAACTAGATAACAAGTGCACATGATATGACAAGAAAATCATTCACCCCTACTATGAGGGTGAAAACCCAACCTCCAAGTGTTAACTTTTCCATAGACCACCACCATCATCTGGAAACTCTGTTTTAAGATCTGGATGTGCTTCCTCAATTTCAAGAACACCATCACTATTTTTTCTCTCTTCATAACTACTTGCAGATAAAAGAAATGAAAATGCATTATGTGTACTTACCCCCAATTTTTCCTTTTCCTTGATATATTGAACAAGCACACAATTCTATAAAGATTGTATTTTTTCACTTTCATCACCCTAAATTAAAGGAACAAGTTGCATGCTATTGTGATTAACTGCGTGGGATATATTCCCATGATAATCTCTTACTTTAAACTATAAAACATAAGTAATTAGCTCCTACAATTGGTATTCCCACACAAAATGAGTAGTAGGGGCTGATGTAGGAAACAACTGATTTTGTGTAGTTGGAGTTAGAAAAGGTAGAACCTGGGACTGGGTTTCCTGAGTAGTAGGATCCAATGAAGACATAACTTGTTTCTGTGTAGCGGGAGTGGAAGAAGGCAGATCCTGGGCACTAAACACTGATAAATTCCCCTTTTCCACTGAACACTGGGAAATACCTTTTGAACTTTCTTTCACAAAACTTATTTCTTTGCGAATCTCCCAATTTCTCAAAGATTAAACAAGCCTTCGCGAAGTTCTTGCCTCTTCACAAAGTACACACCTTTGCAGAGCACACTACTTCAAAGAGCACACTGATTCGCAGAGCACACTACTTCACAGAGAACACTACTTCGCAAATCTCAAGCCTTCACAAATATCAATCCATTGTAGAGCATAACTTCCTTTACAAAACCCACTACCAATGTAAAGAAAACTTCCTTCGCAGAACAACTTCCTCCACAAAGCTCACTAAGCCAGCACGGAATGCCCCATATTTGTGAATCCTTAAATACTTAGAATCATTGACTTTAGTCAAGGGTAGAATTGTATTTTTGAAAATATCAAGCCTCTCTTTGAAACTTCTCTTCAAAAATCACCCCTTGCTTTACGAAATCAAAGCGATTTTGGATTTTATCTCTTAACATAATGAAGAGGGTGGCCTCTTATTTATATGGGAGATTGAACACGGAGCTCCACTTCTTTCGGTGTGATTTTCAGATCGGTTGAAAATGTATCTGAGGTGCTCCTTCTATTCACAATACACCACTAAAATTTGATATTGTTTCAATTCTCTCCATCAAACACTTCATGCTGCCTCAATGCTCCAATTATTTTAATCACAGATCCTTTCGTCAAAACCTTTTCGCCTCCACAATGCTCCCTTGCAATGCTCTTCACCTATATCATTTTCAAATCTTGTCATAATCACAGAGATTAACCTAAAATTTCTTCATGTATTTGTGAAATCCACTTCATGAATCCCATATTCGCAAAATTAATTCCTTTTCCATATTTTGATGAGTTCTTCAAGGAAATCCATATTTTTTAATGCTCACCAAACTCTAAATTTTGGACCCCAAAAATTTGGCAAACATTCGAAAATGGTGCCACCTTGTATCTATTATTTTTTTACCACCTACAGATCTTCCTTTTTTTTATCATGGTTCTTTTTCAATATGGGTTGTCAACAATATCTCTGTAATTTGAAAATTCACCATGAAAACCTTTTTTTCAATAAACACAACCAACCCAAAAATGTTGCAATGGTACCTTGAGGGATTTTGGGAAAGATATAATCATATATTTACATTATTTTTTGTCTTAATAGGTGTGTACGAAACTATATAAAGTATATTATCAAAACAGTTATTCTTAATATGAATGATATCCAACATGTGACAGACCAACAAATCAGAGTAGTATGAGATGTCCCAAAAATACTTCTTTTTATCCAATTGTGTTCTTCCCCAAATCCATATATTTTCTATTAGTTTATAATAGGTCTAAAGTTAATGGGAGTTAATGAAGAGATAATATATTTTAACACAATACCTAATAACATTGTTGTAGGTCCATCTCATTCAATTGTACCTTTTCTGAAATGATTTATGTTCCTCCAAATAGGATGATTGGTTTGAAGAAATCTGCGATGACAGTTGAAAAAACGAAATTTTCTTACATTGATGACCATAAATGCTTTATTATCTCTCATACGGTATAGAAATGATTTTGGACCATGTGTACTTTAGCCAGATAACATGTCATATACTGGGAAGTCACTAATTTTCCACATCAATTCATCTTTCATTAAGACATTTTGTTTCGCAACAACATCATATATACTAACCCCATTACTCTATAATAAATTGAACTCATCAATCAATGGATTAAAATAAACATCAATATTCTTTTTTAGATGTCCTAGAATTAATAAGGTCAAAAATATATATGTCTCATTCATCAACATCCAAGGAGTTAAATTGTATGGAGTTATAAATATGGGCCAATAAAAATACTAACTACCATGAGAACTAAATAGATATAAACCATCAGTAGAAAGACTCAATCACACGTTTCGAGCATCTGAAGAAAATTATTGATGTACTTGATCAAAATGTTCCAATGAATCACCATTTTCAGGATCATTTAATCTTTTACCAGTTGAAATATTTGTTTTATGCTATGAAATCAATGATGATGTGTTTTAAGACATAAATTAACATTTCAATCTGGGTGTAAGTGGGAAATACCTCAACTATTTTACAAGAATCAATCCAAACTTCCATAGTTGAGCCTCTTTGTACCTTGATTATCCACATGAAGGACAACTAACTAATTATTCATTTTCACCATAATATAAGATGCAATCATTTGAACATGCATGAATCTTCTAATAACCAAGAACCAAATTATTAACTAGTCTCCAAACTACTTCAAATTTTCTTATCTTGCAACCATGATATAAGGTATCCTCATCAAACTTCAAAAACTCATAAAATTAGGATGGTTCTAGCTCAGAAGTAAAATATATACCTTCCTAAGTTTCAGCTTGTTGAAAAGACAGACCAGCCACATCATGTACTAAATTTGAAACTGTGAGGGATCTAAAGCCAAATTATTAGTATCTTTTCTGAAACTATGTTCACCATGTTGAAACCACAAAACATAATCTTTTTTAAATCCAAAATGCAATATATGACCCCAACACTGTCAAATGTTTCAAACCTCCTCAAATCACTTTTCTTATATGGACACTTAATTTTTCCTTTTGAAAAAAAATCTAATTTTGATGAGGAAAATGATAAAAAAGATTCAACACCCTCAATATATATATGATTTATACCAGAACCATTTGGATTCCTATGAAGATTTATCCAATCAAGATCATGAAATAAAGACTATTTTTGACTTCCTTGTTCTATATTTCTCTAAAAATATAAAATAAATAAATTTTTTATGATTAATATTGTATAATAAAAACACGATCCAAAAAAGTGCATAAACTTAAAAAAATATAATTGACTTGAAAATATTATAAATTTTATCTATTTATGATTGTCTTTTTACTAATTACTACTGATTTTTAATAATTATCATTACTATTAAAAAATTATAGTGATTTAATTGTCATTGCTACAAATCATTAAAATTATCACTAATTTTTACGAATTTTTTTTAATCACCACTAATATTTAATAATTATAATGATTTATATTTAATTATTACTAATTACCACTAATTACCACTAATTTTTACTAATTACCACTAATTACCCCTAATTTTTAATAATTACCTATGATTATTACTAATTATTTCTAATTATTAATAATTATTACTAGTTACCACTAATTATTACTAATTACCCCTAATTTCTACTAATTATCAATAACTATTACTAATTACCACTAATTTCCACTAATTACCACTACTTACCACTACTTACCACTAATTGCCACTAATTTTTACTAATTACTACTAATTTTTAATAATTTCCAATAATTATTATTATTATTACTAATTATTTTTAATTATTAATAATTACCACCAATTATTACTAATTACCACTAATTATTACTAATTAATGCTAATTAATACTAATTACAGCTATTTTCAGCTAATTACCATTAATTTTTACTAATTATAGTTATATTTTACTAATTACTACTAATTTTAACTAATTACCACTAATTTTTACTAATTACCACTGAGTTTTACTAATTACTACTGATTTTTACTAATTACTGCTAATTATTACTAATTGTTGTTAATTATTACTAATTAAAGCTAATTTTTAGTTATTATTACTAATTTTATTAGATTATAACAATTTTTTACAAAGTACTAATAATTATTACTAATTACTAGTAATTTTTAATAATTACCACTAATTTTTAATAATTATATTAGTTTATCGCTATTTTTTACCAATTACTGCTAATTAATACTATTTGACACTATTTTTTACTAATTACTATTAATTATTCATAATTACCTCTTATTTTTACTAATTAGAACTAATTTTTACTAATTATCGGTAATTATTACTAATTACCACTAATTATTACTATTTCCTACTAATTATAACTTATTATTACTAATTTTTATTAATTAATAACAATTTTTTACTAATTATTGCTGATTTCCTCTAATTATTACTAATTACCACTAATTATTACTAATTACCACTAATTATTACTAATTACCGCTAACTATTACTAATTACCACTAATTATTACTAATTATTGCTAATTATTACTAATTACCACTAATTATTACTAATTAACTCAAATTATTACTAATTACAACTAATTATTACTAATTAACACTAATTATTACTAATTACCACTAATTAGCACTAATTACCACTACTTAGAACTAATTATGGCTAATTACCACTAATTTTTCTAATTACCACTAATTACCACTAATTTTTACTAATAACCACTAATGATTTCTAATTATTACTAATTACAACTAATTATTACTAATTATCACTAATTACCACTAATTATTACTAATTACCACTAATTTTTACTAATTACCACTAATTACCACTAATTTTTACTAATTACAACTAATTTTTACTAATTACCACTAATTTCCATTAATTATTACTAATTACTACTAATTACCACTAATTAATACTAATTACAACTAATTACCACAAATTACAACTAATTATCAAAAATTACTACTAATTATTACAAATTACTACTAATTATTACTAATTATTACTAATCATTACAAATTATTACTAATTACAATTAATTATTAAAAAAATATTGATTATCACTAATTTTTACTAATTATTACTAATTATCACTAATTGTTACTAATTATTACTAATTATTACTAATTATTACTAATTATTACTAATTATTACTAATTATTACTAATTATATATAATTATTACTAATTATTAATTACCTCTAATTATTACCAATTATCACTAATTGCCACTAATTTTTACTAATTATCGCTAATTACCACAAATTATAACTAATTATTTCTAATTATTACTAATTTTCTCTAATTACAACTAATTTTTAAAAATTATCACTAATTATCCCTAATTATTACTAATTATTACTAATTATCACTAATTATAACTAATTATTACTAATTATCACAAATTAATACTAATTACCACTAATTTTTACTAATTATCACTAATTACCACTAATTTTTACTAATTATCACTAATTACCACTATTTTTTACTAATTGTTACTAATTACCATTAATTATTCCTAATTATTACTAATTATCACTAATTATTACTAAGTACCACTAGTTATGACTAATTACTACTAATTATTACTAATCAACACTAATTAATGCTAGTTACTGTTGTTTTTTACTAATTGTAGTTAATTTTTACTAATTACCAATAATTTTTACTAATTACTTCTAATTTTAACTAATTACCGCTAATTTTTATTAATTACCACTAATTTTTACTAATTACTGTAAATTATTACTTATTGTCGTTAATTATTACTAATGGATGTTAATTGTCACTTATTATTACTAGTTTTTATTAGTTTATTACAATTTTTATTAATTACTGCTACTTATTGTTAATTACTCCTATTTTTTACTAATTACCGCTAGTTTTTAATAATTATATTGATTTATCGCTATTTTATGAATTACAGCTAATTAATACTTTTTGCTGCTATTTTTTACTAATTAATGTTAAATATTAATAATTTCTACTAATTTTTACTAATTAGCGCTAATTTTTATTAATTACTAGTAATTATTTCTAATTACTGCTAATTATTACTAATTACAGGTAATTAATACTAATTATTACTAGTTTTTATTATTTAATAACAATTTTTACTAATTAACGCTAATTTTTTATAATTATTTTGATTTGTTGCTATTTTTTATTAATTACCACTAATTAATACTAATTACTGCTTTTGTTTACACATTACCGTTAATTATTACTAATTACTGATAATTATTGCTATTTACCGCTAATTAAAACTAATTTATACAAATTAAAACCATTTACTTTTTAATTACAAACATTACTACTAAATATTACTAAATATTACTAATTTTAAATAACTACTTCTAAATATAAATAATTACTTCTAATTGACTCTAATTGCAATTAATTAAAATACTATAATCTAATCGAAAATAAAATAAAAATTTAAAACATTACATAAATACCTCAAAAATGAAGTGTTTGGGCACTGCAAACTTCAAATTTTCCTTCCCCATAAAAATTTATACCTCTACTAAAAGAATGAGGGAAAAACTAAAGGAGAGGTGAATTGGTGAATTGGTGAATGGAGAGAAAAAATTCGGGGAGTATATATAGGTTAGATTAGTAGCGACAAGCCTATTTGCGACGGAAACCCCATCACAAATAGTTCCCGCAATAAATGTTTGAAGCGGCGGTTAAGAAACTAAATGTGATGGGTCCCACCACAAATATTCACCTCTGTCGCAATTACCTTTACTAACCGAGGGTATTTGCGATGGGACTTTGTTCTGGTCGCAAATACTCATTCTCGTGTTTTGGCGGGAAGGCGCACCAATAGTATTTGTGACAGGTTTGTCTACCCATCGTAAATACATGTTTATTTAATAATATTTGCAACGGGATTAGAATCTCGTCGCAAATAGTTCCTTCGAGATGACTATTTGCAACAAGCGCAAGGCTCATCGCAAAAGGTCATTTTTTCTGTAGTGACTACTTTTTTATTTTAACTTGAATTACAATTTTTAAAAATATATATATGTAAAATTATTTTTATATATTATTACAATCGGATGGGGGTTGGGGAGAAATAAAAAGAAAATTATAAATGATTAAAAATATATACAAAATTTATTTTTATAAATATATATTTATTGTTATATAAATCATAATTAAGAATATATAAAAATGTATATATAAAATATATTGTGTGAGGTACCCCTTATCAGTGTTATTTGAGTGTTGATAAAGGGTACGTTTTTATCAATGCTAAAAAACACTAATAAAATATCACATTTATCAGGGCTAAAAAACATTGACAAAGGGTACCCTTTTATCAGGATTTTTTATAAATGATAAATGTTACATTTATCAGCACATTTATTTAGCGTTTATAAAAGTTTTCTATTTATTGATAATTTTTATAACTAATAATAAACAACGCCTTATTATGAAATCTATAGTGGTGATATATGTATATTATAAATTATATAATATAGATATAAATATATTATAATAAAAAGAATAAATGATTATATATATATATTGTGTGTGTGTGTGTGTATTATGCTAGATGTCATTTATCAATGCTAAAATAACGATGATAAATGGAACACCTTTATCAATGCTAAAAAATAACTAATAATGGTTTAACTTTATTATTTTTAAATAGAGTACTGAAAAAGGTTATCCTTTTATTAGATTTTTTTACACTGAAAAAGGTGACATTTATCAATACTTTAGTTTAGCGTTGATAAAAGTTCTAAATTTGTTAGCATTTTTTCCAAAGCTGATAAAGGGTAGCATTGTTTTTTTTTTACAAAATCATTGTTGCGAGAGTTTGAGAGGGGGTGGGGGGAGGGGGGAATCTCTCTTTTTTTACAACCACCATTTAGTGGTTGTTATTATGTCTATCACTACTACAGATATTCCCTTTAACAGCACACAAAAAGGCCTTTAACAGCACTAAAAATCACTTTTGTCCTCAACACCATTAAAGGGGGCTCCCCTTTATAGTCGCTTTCATTAGCGCGGATAAAGGCCTAGCCATCTATACTGTGTTGTTTGTATAACAGCACACCCAAAAAAACTGGTAACCTGTGTATACAAAATATATAATTTAATTGAAATAAATTTGACATCATGAATACAAAAAAAACACTATTATATACATTTCAAACAATGTTTTGTATAATTATATTTACAATTATCCAAAAACATTTAAACACATTGTTGTTTCATCATTTAGCGCTCGCGATCCCCTCTCAAAAAAGTCCACCCATGGTATCAGTTTTTGAAAAAATCACCTCAACCCAAGCAAAAGAATCTAGCTATATGAGAAAACAAATCTTATGTTAGTATTACTATAAGGAAATAAATTAAAGATTAATATGAAAGAATGCATTTATGAAATGTCAATTTTAAATAAAAAGACACACATGGAGTTATACAGGTCGCACCATGCGTCGTATTAAGGTCGGTCTAATTGCTAAATGTTACAAAGGAGTTATGAATCATTTTTCTAAAGAATCAGAATAATCTGAATGTGTTTTCTTGGTTTTCTATATGTCAATTTTTCTTTTTACTAAAATTGATGTCAATTTTAAATAAAGACACACTTGGAGTTATACTGGTCACACCATATGTCATATTGAGGTTCGGTTAATTCCTAAATGTTAGAAATTACTTATGGATCATTTTCCTAAAGTATCAAAACAAACTGAATTTGTTTGCTTGGTTTTCAGTATGTCAAATGTATTTTTTACTAAAATGTCATTTCAAACTAGAAACACGCACTTTAATTCATACTGATCATATTTTGTGCCGGTTTTATGTGATATTCCTTCCTACACATCAAAAATGACTTATTAATATTTTTCCTAAATTATCAAGATAATTGGAGCATGTTTTCTTGGTTTTCAGCAAGTGACACACATTTTGAACTAAAATGTCAATTTTGAACGGATAACAGACACTTTGAGTAATACCAGTCATACCATGCATCATATTGAGGTTTGGTTTGTTCCTCCACATTAAAAACGACCCATGGATTTCTTTCTAAAAGTATCAAAACAATTTGAATGCATTTACTTAGTTTTTTGTATATCACTTATTATTTTTACTAAAATTAATGTCAATTTTAAATAAAAAGACATACTTTGATCCATATCGGTCACACCGTGCATCATATTGAGGTGCGGTTTATTACTACATGTCAAAAATGACTTATTAATTGTTTTCCAAAATTAGAAAAATAATCCTAATACCTTTTCTTGGTTTTTAGTATCTAATTTGTTCTTTTTATCAAAATTAATGTTAATTTTAAATAAAAATAGACACTTTGAGTTATACTAGTCACACTCTGTATCATATTAAGGTTATGTTGATTCCTAAACATCAAAAATGACTTATGGGTCATTTTATAAAGTATCAAAACAATCTAAATGTTTTTCTTAGTTTTTAGTATGCCACTTGTTCATTTTACTAAAATTAATATCAATTTTAAATAAAAAGACACACTCAAAGTTATACCGATCACACCATGCATCATATTGAGGTGAGGTAAATTCCTACGCATTAAAAATGACTTATGGATCATTTTCATAAAGTATCAAAACAATCTGAATGCATTTTCTTGGTTTTTAGTATGATGCATTTTTTTACTAAAATTAATGTCAATTTTAAATAAATAGACACACTAGAAATTATACCGGTCACACCATGCATAAGATTGAGGTTCAGCTAATTCCCACATTACACAAAAGACTTATGGATAATTTTCCTAAAGTATCAAAACATTCCAAATACATTTTCTTATTTTTGAGTATGTCACTAGTGTTTTTTATTGAAATTTTATTTGAAATTGGAAACACACACTTTGAGTCATGCCGGTCACATCATGTGTCGGTTTGACATGAGACTAATTAATAAATGTAAAAAATGACTTAAAAATTGTTTCCCTAAATTATAAATACAATCTAAGTATGTTTTCTTGGTTTTCAATGAGTGACACTTTTTAAACTAAAATGTTAATTTTAAACTGATAACATACTCTTTGAGTCATACCAGGCACATCGTGTATAAAATTTAGGTATAGATGATTCTTACACATCACAAATGACTTATGGATTATTTTCCTTAATTATCAAAACAATCTGAATGTGTTTGCTCGGTTTTTAGTATTTTAGATGTCTTTTTTATTAAAATCAATTTCAATTTTAAATAAAAAAGACGCATTTGGAGTCATACTGGTCACACTATGCATCATATTGAGGTGCGGTTGATTCCTACACATATCAAATGACATATAGACTATTTTCCTAAAGTATCAAAACAATCTGAATATTTTTTCTTGGTTTTGAGTACAAAACTTGTCTTTATTAATAAAATAACATTTTAAACTGGAAACACACACTTTGACTCATACCGGTCACATCGTGTGTCAATTTAATGTGAAACTAATTCCTAGACATCACAAATGACCTATGAATTGTTTTCTTAAATTATCAACACAATTTGAGTACATTTTTTTAGTTTTTAGTGAGTGAAACGTTTTAAACTAAAATGTCAATTTTAAAATGATAAAAAACACTTTGAGTCATATCGGTCACATCATGTATAATATTTAGTGTGGATAATTACTACACATCAAAAATGACTAATGGAATTTTTCTCTAAATTATAAAAACAATCTAAATGTGTTTTCTTGGTTTGGAGTATTTTATTTTTCTTTTTTACTAAAATTAATGTCAATTTTAAATAAAAAGAATCACTTTGAGTCATATCAATCACAGAGTGTGTTGGATTGAGGTGTGGTTGATTCATACATGTCCCAAAGTCTCAAAAAAATCTCAGTATCCAATTTTACCATGATTTCTATTGGATTTCTTAGTAAAATTTCCAACACAGCATATTAAGTTGATGTTTTTATCGCAAAAAAAATGGTTAAGAACATCGACTCAATATATAGTGGTGTGGTTCAATAAAGAAATCCAATGGAAATAATTGTAACATTCATAAAAAGGAACATGTTATATCTTTTGTGTCTTATTACAAATAGTTGAAATAAAAATATTACTTCCCAAAAGATCTGTGAAAAAAACTAAATAAGTATTAGATAAAAATTATAAGGAAATTAAATTACAAATAGTATATATAATGGTGAAAAAATTAAATAAATAATTATAAGAAACAAACCTTTTTAAGATGGTTGTGTACATTCTTGACCCATTTCCTTGTTTTTATTATATGATTTATAGTCTCTAATGAGCATGATCAGCTTTGAATAAACAATCCCAACTTAAAAAAAAAGAATCCACCTGTAAACGAAAAAAATTCTTATGTGAGTAATACTAAAAATAAATAAATTAAACATAAATATAAAATAATACATTAATTATATTGACAATGATTTTACTATGAAAGCTTTAAGATTAACTATCTGATTGAGCATAGGTAGCACTGTTGCTCTTCCTATAAAGGCGGTGGATGGAACTTGAAGGAAAGTGATAAATTTCAACACTACAAGGGTGAAAATGTTTTCAGTGAGCATAAGTTTTTGGAATTTTTTGTGTAGAAATTAATTAAATATGGATATAAATCTTATAAAATAAAATAAAAACTTTTTAAGGAATAATGGAGATTAAATCAACCTTTCATTATATAATTTTTTAGAAAAATAGATAAAGTATATCATAACATTAAATTTACATCATCCCAAAGGGTTTCCTTCATTATAGTATGTTCTTTAATGGGATCGGTAACATCATCATTGGCATAATACATTGTATTTATGAGTCTTCAAACATTTAATTTATATTAAGTTAATGTAGTAGAGAATAGATAATATTATGAGTAAAAACATAGTATATTAAAAAACAATTTACCTTCTCATTGAACTCTCAATTGCAACATCAAAGTCCAATCTCTCACGAGCATGAGCAGCTTTGAACAAACCACCCTAACTCAAACAAAGGAATCCACCTATATAAGAAAACAATTCTTATGTGAGTAATACTAAAAAAAAATTAAACATAAATATTAAATAATCCTTTAATTATATGGAAGTCACATATTCATGATATATGTGTACATTCTGCAATCAGGTATATTTCCCATTTGTTTCTAAACAAATATACATCGTCTTGTGAATAAGAGAATTTTCAACAGCCATAGTAGTACTGGAAAATATTAATGCACATAGGATTAATAAATATTTTAAATTAAATAGTAATTATCTTTAAAAATACCTATTTGTGGATTCTAGTTTGTTGATGGAATATGATCTCTCTTATAAATTTACAAACATAATAACCACAATCATTTCCATTTGTTTATTTCCGGAACGACAAAAACACTGATAAAAATAAGTAATTTCTTTTGATATGTGTTTTGGTAGTGAAATATTATTATATATACCCTGATAATTGTCCACTTGTAGAACTTTTCATACTCCTTGTGCACATGGTTTATCCTCATGCCATGATTTTCATGATATTTATACACCACCCTATAATAACAAAATTCTCATTAAAACATAATATAAAATATATAACTTGAACTTTAGTTCCAAAAAATTGGATATAGTACATTAAAAATTGATAAATTTCATCATGTGTGGTTGGTTTATTGGGTATCCATGCAGTGAATCCAAGAAATAAATCATTTTAGTATCCAAATTGACTTCAATGAGCATCCAATGTTGCCTAAAAATAAAAAAAAGGAATAAGTAATAAAATAAATTAAAATATATTTGATATGATTAAATTGTATATTTTTACCCCTTTAATGTTGGTATTAAGAATATTCTGTCATCTGAATGTTTTCTTTCAAACGATTTGGCTTGTTTTTCTACTATTTCATTCTTTTTTTTAATTTATTTCATTTTGTTCTAGAGAAGTAATGTGAGGACTAATGAGTCCAAAATTATTTTCATGGTGTAATCCCTTAAATTGGTATTGATATATATTTCTGAAAAAAAAATATGAAATGTATTTAGTCATAATTAACATAGTATATCAGTTTTGGAAAAACAAATCATGAAAATATACCCATGTATATATTTATAATTGATCCTCCTAGACATTAATAGTTGAGTATTTCATTTACATTATCAAGAGAAATATAGTTTATTACTTCCTTTGGACACCCATCAAAGTTGTTCTGAAATTGAATCTAGAATCTCATTTGAATCCTTAATAATATGGTCTCGAAACAATTCTATGAACTATTGATTATGTGTATTTGAAATCTATGTTTCATCCCATGATGGATTCAAATTCAAAAGAATTTATTTGTGGGTTTCAACATATTGGTAAACCTCCAAAATATTATGAAAAAATTAAAGGTGTGACTACTCCCAATCTATATTAATGATTGTTAAAACATATATTTCAAAAATTTATTCACCCACAAGCTTCACAATGTGATGATATTTTAGTAGACCAATGCTTTCCACACCAGACAAGTAGTCGGTACAGAATTCAATGAATTCCTCAAAAATATATCGCTCTATAATAAAACCCTCTAGATGACTTCAATTTTTAACATACCCATTCAAAATATTCATATATCATTCAATTGGGTATATCTATCTATAATGTATATGACAACATAGTTAAATCTCTCACACCAATTGAACCATCATATCAAAGAATTTTGGTGGGAAGAACATTTCCAATTCACATAATATGATGGAAATTTCCTTTTCCATAGTTGGAAATTTCCCTGGGTCTATAACTTTGCTGCATATAGATTTGAAAAATAAACAGATATTGGTTATTATATGACAGGCTTTCTTGGGAAAAATGAAATGTAAAGCTACAAGAATTAGATCTTTTATTAAAACATGATAGTCATGTGATTTCAAACCCTTTAACTTTAAATCATTCATTGACATGATATTCTTGATATTCTATGAATACCCCTCTGTAACCTTTACATCATTCAAGAATTTTCAAAATTTATATCTCTCCTTCCTAGAAATAATGTATGCAGCTATAGGAAGAAAAGTTCATTTTTCACCCTTCACTAGATCCAATTCTTCCTATATTCCCATTTCAATCACATCCTACTTAGAATTAATTATATCCTTTGTTTTGTTGGGCGAATTTAGAAACATTCCAATTACACTATCACATACATTATTTCAACATACATAACATCAAGAAAATATATAACATAAAAACAATTCCAGTATGGTAATTAATAAAAACTGATCTCTTTTTGCAATCAGTTTTTATAAGGTTTTTCAAAAAAGGTTTACTAAAATCAGTGTCCACATATTTTACTTTCTCAAAAAATTAATCACCTGTTAATGGAGATGGTGTTTTACATTCTTATAAACTTCTATCAAATGATGTCATCTAAGATTGGTACTTATGTTGTCAGGGTAGAAATATGTGATGTCCTAGAAACACAGTCTTCAATGAATGTTTCAACCTAATTGACTGTGTACCTTATTTACAAATGGTACACCCTTGAGTTCCTTTAATGTTATATCCTGATAAATTTCTATAAGTATGAAAGTCATTTATCATCTCATACAACATGTTTCTCAATGTGAAATATTCATTTCTATAAGTATCATACAATGTAACACTTGAATCCAACCATAATTTTAAATCTTATATCAATGGAGCCAAAAAAAATATCAATATCATTACTTGGTTGTTTTAGTTTTGATATAAGTATAGATGACATAATGTATTTTGATTTCATTAATAACCATTGTGGCAAGTTATAATTTACCATCATAGTTGTCCATGTACTGTGAATACTAGTTTAAAAACTAAAGAGATTAAATCCAATTGTAGATAATGCAAGATGAAGATTTCTTGGTTCATTTCCAAATCTAGGATACTCATGATCAATTCTATTACACTGAGTAGAGTATATTGGGTGATGAATTTTCCCATCTTTATTTATTGTATCTACATGTCACGTCAATTTCCTTGAAGTATCTTCACTTACATATAGGGTCCTAAACCCTTGAATGATTGGAAAGTACCATAAAATTTTCATAATACCTGATTCATCTTTATTGTATCAAGAAGAACCACACTTTGGTTATTCTTTAAGTTATTTTTAGTTCTTGTGAAAAAGTATACATTCATTTGGATAGACATTTATTCTTTCAAAGATCATACCCATCAAATGTATCATTTGTTTAGCATCATATGTTCTGCAAGAGAGATCATCATCTTCTAGTAGCATATCATTCAAGAGATCAAGTAGTTTGGTAAAACTAGTGTCACTCCATATGTTGCCTGATTTCAAATTATAAAGCTTTAGTACGAATGAAAATGATATATATTGAGTGAAACCAACATACAATGGAATCCTTTCACAACTGTTTAACTTCTTAAACATTTTTTTACAATCAAGAAGTTAATATTCAACTATCATTATCATTTTCTAAATATGATCTCCATAATCATTCACACCTATAATCAAATACTTGATATGGTCTTCTTCATTGACCACACTTATAATCATATCACATGATCCATAAAATGCAGTGTTATCCTAGTCACTAGCGATATTCTCTTTTTCATCATGTATATTCCAACATTTAAAACTTCGATCAATTCTCTGATAGATCAAGTGTTCTTCCAACTCCTATGGACTAATTATTCTTGAATAACAATAGCATAAACAGAAATGAAGGATTTAAGAAGGGTCATATGCATGATATTTTGCAAATTTGATGAACTCTTTCACCCCATCTTTATACTCTTTTGTCATATGATTGGTATCTATTCATTCTTTATTCATATTCATCCTATTTTATTGGGAAATAATAAATTTTACAAAATAAATACACAAAATATGTTCAATTGAATATGGTTCTCATGAATTTCTTGAAATAATATGAAAATATTAAAAAATGGTTTATCATCACACATGATCAGAAAAACTTATTGAATGAAATTTATAAATATAATAGAGGATATTTCACTTTTAAAAACTATTTTTCACTTCATATTTTGAATGATCAAAACCCTTTTTTATGAGTATAAATGAAGTATAAAATATCATTTACATTATAAAAAATCAATGAAATGAATTTATTGAATGTAATAATGGAAATATAAAAAAAATAAAAGCTATATTGTAACATCCCAGTCCATCTTACCATCTAACTAGTAGTCAGACCGGTGGGTCACAAGGCCTCCAACATGCTTCCCCATATGTCGTAGGCTACTGACTAGCAACAAGGGTCTTGTAAGGTGATAGTGGGGAGACTATAACCTCTTATCAGATATGCATGATGGTATAAAAGAGTAAATAACAATCAATAATGGAAGTAGTGATACATAAATGACAAAATAACAGAAGGAATATTTGATATAACTAAACAAAAGTGGCCAATGCCAGTTTATACAACAGGTGTATGCATAGCATAAAAATCTTACAAAGCTAAAATAAATAAACAATATAACATGCTAAAATATAGGATTCAAATAAATAAAATAAAAAAATCCCCATGGGTGATCTCTATAAGAATCCCAAGCTTTAGCTCCGTCCTTTTCTCCTAACTCCTCAAGTACAAGCATACAATAATCAACCTAAGTCCTATAAATAAAGGGTCTGTGTAACATCCCAAGTAAATAAAGAATAAGACATATTTCATATTTATTAATATTTTTTAATTAAATATTAATTTTACTTTAAATTGGTTGTTATTTTCGATAGCATACCTGATACGAAACAACAGGTTTCTTTGAAATCTTACGTTGCACACTAATAATATAATATTATTATTTTAAATGGTAGTTAAATCCTAGAAATTTTATTGGTGGGAATGAACAAAACTATCTAAAATATAATTATACATGTTTTTTAAATGTATTTATATTTATCCAAAAAAAGTTAGAGGCTTGAAATGTGAATGAATCTAATTTTAAGCATAATTTACTTTAAAAGGTTGAATTACCGCCTTTTAATGACGAACCCTCTTTAAATATAGTTTTGGTAAATTTTATATGTTATATTTGACCAAATAATATTTCTCTTTAGAATCGGGACATAAAAATTCACTTTGTGTACATTTTTGGTATTTTTCTGATAAAATTCAATTTTTAATGAAAAGTGAAACATGTTGTATTTTAATTCAAAACTACCTTTTAATCTAATTTGTTTATATGGTTAGATTATAATTTTAATTAGTTTTAAAGTATAATTAGAATATATTTTTACCATTTAATCCAATTTTGGTCATTGAAATTAATTTCACTTTGAATTTGGACATAAACAAGTGTCAATTTTTGATAGTTATTGTTTCTTAAAAACACGCTATTTGTTTTGACAACGGAAATTAATTTTAAATTAATTAATTCAACTTATATGTTTATAATTTGGTAAAATATACATTTTTTTGAATTCTGAATATCAAATATAGCTTAGGCTGAATTTTTGGTATTTTTCTGAAAAACTTCAATTTTTGATGAATAGTGAAACCACTTAGTAGTAGTTAAAAAAACTGACTTTTTCATTTAAATGAAATTTTACCACTTCTGTGAAATGAATTTCAAAAATCCTACATACATGGTTGTTATTATTAAGTAAAATTTGGTTCAATAATATGAAAATAATTTTCGGTGAATAGTAACTTTTGACTTTTATTTACCGCGGTTAAAGGTAAATAGGGTAATTCAAGGTAAAAATAATATTATAATAATTCAAAATTACCTTAACAGTTGTCCTAACTTTATTGGATGAGTAATTTCCGACCATGGGCATCCTTGAGTCAATTTTGGGACCCCATGGGGCCACTTATGAATGATAATAAAACTTTAGATTAATTAATTTAAAGTAAAGGAAAAAATGACATAAACAAAAAAAATAGTAAATTAATCTTTATATGGTGTTATATAAGTTATATTTTAAACTATAAATATTCTTTGGAAAGCTAAAAATATTTCCTACATCATGTTATTTTTTTTATAATTTTTTTGCATCAAATAAATTAAATTATTTATGACACAACGATGATGCAGTGTTTACCTCATTAATAAATTATTTAAATAAATGATATTGTAAATATTAAAATAATATCCAAAACCTATCCAATTGGTATTGGATGATTTTATTTATACCATGAGTCATCTTATATTCGACTCTAATGATTTTGGGAACTTTAAAAATCGAATATCATTATATAATAAAATAATTTTTTCACACTTTCCTAAAGAGCCCCTCCTCCCCCTTATAAAAGGAGACCATTTCTAACCAATTCCTAACACCTCTCAAGACTTTTGGCTCATCCAAAATCTGCCCAATTAAGCTCCCTACATCCCTCTCTTTCACCTAGAAGCCTTATTTTAGGCAGAAGTCACTTAAAGAATTCCTTTTTGTTCAAACCAAAGGAAGTTACCCAAAATAAAGGTAACGGTTTCTCGTAACTTCTTTTCTTTTATTTTACTTCCCCAACCCCTAAACTCTTTTTATTATTTTATTTTATAACAAAACCAGTATCCTAAGTATACTAGGATGTTTTTATGATAATTATTCTAACTACACTTACACACACCCCTATCTAATGGGTGAAAAACATAATGTTTCTGTGGATGGAAAACTAACGCCTCACAAAACGATGATTGTTCAATTACCTCCTACCGCATATCATGGTGGTCATTATGATAGAACTATATTTATATATGATATATATTATGTTTATGTTTTCTTTATGCTTCTGTATTTTCTTTTATAGCATACCTTTATGGTTTCCATTATGGGTAAACATGATAATTTCATTTTAGGAAGTGCGGACTACCGCCCCCTCAAAGTGATAGGACTCATTAATGTCATATGTGGGATGTATAAAGTATGGAGTTAATGATATTATATATGATATTATACTAGAATTATAATATACCTATGTATAATTATGTTTTAATTTCATTAAAATAAGAAATAGAAATGAAAGTAGCGTTCATGCGTACGTATGGGTTACGGTCTCCATGAACGGTGCATTTCATTTCTTACCTCCAAATGTTATATACTATTATAAAAACATGTATATAATGGATATATATTATATATATTATATCTAAATAATTAATATAATTCTGTATATAATGAACTTTTGACCATGTGGACAGCTTATAAATATAAGGTGTTCATTTATGACTCAAGTACCAAATATCAACAAAACGAATGTTATTAACTTAAATGATTAAATAATGTTTATAACATGGTAATAAGTGATATAAAATGAATAATAAAATTGAAAAATTTTCTTAATCAAGTAAAAATTAACTTTAGTTTATTATTCGAGAGATTAAAGAATGATCTAGTCAAGTCGTATATGAGGTAAGGGACTTAGTCTCAATCTCCTTTCATTAAGGCATATTTTCTTTAATAAACAACTTTATTTTATAGGTGTATAAACAAATTTTAATTTTACTTTTATTCAAAAGGAATATTTTTCTACAAATAATTTTACTAAACGAAAAAAATAATGTTCCTTTTAACATAAGCGGCGACAACGACCTTTTCCACCACCGCAAGTATTATTTGATCTTTGGCTTCCTCAACAATCCGTTGTGATTTTAAAAGAAAATAAATACCATATACTCTTTTAATTATTTTGGTATTGAAAATGGTTTTGATAAAGGATTCTTTTATGTCAATATATTTAAATGATATTTTTTTATCGAAATGTGGAAATGTTTTTATTATTTTAAAAAATATATATGTGTTATGATTTTATAATGGTACTTGGACATTTGAAGGGTGGTTATGTGATAAACCATATGAAGGATGGTGTCGTGGAAACCAGGATGGGTGGTTACATTATAACCTCCAATTCATTGGGTATGGAAGTCGGCCGTATAGCTATTCCATTTAGTGATATGTGTGCAAGTCGACCGTATGGTTATTCCATTTAAGTATGTTTATATCCCAAGTTACCTTTATATGTTATGTGTTCTTTATATGGGTTTTATGGTAATATTTTGGTTACAAAATGGTAATTAGTGATCTTTTATTCAGTGAAGAGTATTTAATACTTCATAAAGGTGAAAATTATTACTTATGTTAAAGTATTCATGGTTTACTTATTGTTCTAAAAAACTAACAGTTTTATTTCTTTGTGTATCCCTTACTGAGATTTTTATGCTCATCCCAAGTTTTTTGAAATGTTTTTCATAGGAAATAATGTGGAATAGGGTCAAGGATGGGATCAAGGAAAATTAATGTTGTCTAAAACATGGAACTAGACATGACTCTTTTTTTCAAGAGTTTTTATTTTATGAAAAAAATTTGAAACTGAGTACAAGTGTCTACTTTGTAATATTTTGATATTTAATAGTTATTTCCAAATTCTCTAAAACTCTAAACCTGAAAATATCCTCAATGTGAATTATTAACTTAATTCAAGATTATGTATGTTTTAAGGTTGGGTCCTTATAGTTGGTATCAAAGGTCAGTTTAGATAACTTTAGGATTTAGGGTATTGTTAAATAAATGTCCATAAATTAATTTATGGTAATATTGAAATGATATAGAATTTAAATATTACCATGTTGCTTCGTTTAAGATATTTTTTGTTCAGAATGGTTTTCCGTAGAGGAAACAGGGAAGCTATGTTGGGACGACATCAAGAGGAAGAAAACCTTCCAAATAAACAACCTGAGATGGTCAGAATCGGAACTGAATTGTTTGTTGTAGTGATGGCATAGTTTACTCAGGCTATAAATGGTGGTGGTATCCATGCACAAGATCAGCCAGATCAACTTTAGAGGAACATGTCAGTAGTGGATCATTTCATGAGGCAACATCCCCCATCATTCAGAGGATCATCTGACCCTGTGCTAGCTGAAGGGTGGATTAAAGCACTGGAGAAGATTTTTGATGTTATGGGGTGTTCAGAACATCAAAAGGTTAGTCTTTCTGTTTACCATTTTTAAGGTGAAGCTAATCAGTGGTGGTCGATGGTGAAAAATATCAGGGATAGTGAGGATATTAATGCTATTGATTGGGATGAATTCAAAGGTATGTTTCTTGGGAAATATTTTCCTAAGGTGGTTCGTCTTAGGATGTAAAAACAATTCCTAGAATTGAGGTAAGAGGATGACTCAGTGGCTATTTATGAAGAAAAGTTCACTCGACTGTCAAGGTATGCACCAAATTTCATCTGAGATCTTGATAGTAAGATAAATCGATTTTACTCAGGATTGAGGCCACGATATTGAATAGAATTAGCCTCTCGTGAGTTCAAAAGTTATGAAAAACTTGTTCGATGTGCATAGAAGGTGGAAACGGAGTTTTTTTATGATCAGGTGTTCGTTGACAAACAATAGAATAATAGGTCCAGTTGGCAGGCAAAGGGAAAGAATTCATCAAAGAATCATGGAGGTAAGAAAATTAAATATCCAACTTGTGAGAAGTGTGGTAAAAATAATCCTGGATAATGTTTATCAAAGTATGTAAACTGAATCTGGTGTCATAAGTTTGGTCATATTTCTCATAACTGTAAGGAATATGATCAAGAAGGAAATGAAAAGCCATCGGTGAGATGTTTTAAGTGTAATTAAATGGGTCATTATGAAAATGAGTGTCTAGTGAAGAACTCAACTGAGGAAAAGCAGCCGAACTACAAGCAAAAAGGGGTGGTGAAATCCTTTGCAACTACTTCAGTAGATGTTGGGTCATCGAAAAAAGTAGTATCAGGTACACTATTTGTTTGTTCAGATTATGCCAATGTGTTGTTTGATTCAGGGTCTACACACTCTTTCATTTCTGAGAAGTTTTCTAGTAAATTGGAAATTCCATCTCAAGATATGAATACAGAACTTACAATAAAAACACCTAGAGGAAGTGTTGAGACAAAAAGAAAATATAAGAACATTCACGTCCTTGTGGGCGGAAGGAATCTACCTGCAAACCTTATTTTTTTGCCTCTAGTAGAGTTTGATGTTATTTTGGGCTTGGATTGGTTATCTATTTATCATGCTAATATTGACTGCAGAGATAAAGAGGTTTCATTTCAGAAAGATTTATAGTTTGTGTACAAGAATGACCCTTTATTTTGATAACATATTAGGAATCTGAGAAACTAGTAAAAGATAGAAATAAATGTTACCTTGAACTTATTGTTGAAAATAAAGGAAATTTTTAGATTAATGATGTGCCAGTGGTAAATGAGTACCTTGATGTTTTTTCTAATGAGTTTCCTGGTATTATACCTGATCAGGAAGTTGAATTTACTGTTGACTTAGTTCCTGATGCTAAGATAATTTCAAAACCCCCTATCGAATGGCTCAAATTGAACTTTTAGAGTTAAATAAGTAATTGCATGAGTTATTAGATAAAGTTTTCATTAGACCTATCACATCACCATGGGGTGCTCCTGTACTATTTATTAAAAAGAAAGATGGTTCAATGAGACTTTCCATTAATTATAGATCATTGAATAACATCACTGTTAAGAATAAGTATCCTTTGCCTCATATCGATGATTTGTTTGATCAGCTCCAGGGAGCTCAGTATTTTTTGAAGATTGACTTGAGATCGGGGTACCATTAGTTTAAAGTAAATGAAGAATACATTCTAAAGACTGTGTTTCATACTAGATATAGGCATTATGAATTTGTAGTTATTCCTTTTGGGTTAACCAATGCACCTGTTCTATTCATGGATCTTATGAATAGAATTTTCCGTGAGTTATTGGATAAGTTTGTGGTTTTGTTCATTGATGATATTTTTGTTTATTCAAAAAGTAAAGAGGAGCATGAAATCCATTTAAGGGTTTTCTTTAAAACCTTAAAATAAAAGAAACTTTATGCGAAATTCAGCAAGTGTGAGTTTTGGTTACAACAAATTTCTTTCCTTGGTCACATTGTTTCAAAAAATGGCATAACTGTTGATCCTGCTAAAACAAAAGTTGTTGAAGAATGGCCAAGACCCACAAATATAACCGAGATTCGTAGTTTTCTTGGTTTGGTAGGTTATTACTGGAGGTTTTTTGAAAATTTTTCATGATAATCTATTCCAATGACTAAGTTAACTCGAAATGGTGTTAAGTTCATCTGGACAAAAGAATGTGATGATTTTTTTCAGGAATTGAAAAGAAGATTGGTGAATGCTCTAGTTTTAGAACTGCCATCCAGAAATGGTGAGTTTGTTATCTATATTGATGCTTCATTGAAAGGACTTGGTTGTGTCCTAATACAGAATGATCAGGTAATTACTTATGCTTCAAGTCAGCTGAAACCACATGAGTTAAATTACCCTACACATGATTTGGAATTAGCTGCTGTTGTTTTTGTTTTAAAAATTTGGAGGCATCATTTGTATGGAGTAAAATGTGAAATATATACTGACCACAAAAGTTTAAATTATATATTCACTCAAAAATAATTGAACATGAGATAGAGGAGATGGATGGAATTAATCAAGGATTGTGATTTCACGGTCCATTACCATCTAGGAAAAGCAAACAAAGTCGTTGATGCTTTGAGTCAAAAAATTAATGCTTCATTAAACATGTTATGTTTGGAACAAGATCCTTTGGTTTTTTATTTGATAAAATTTGGCATAGAAGTTGTTGGTGCATAAAATTATTCTATTTTGTATCAGGTTTCAGTGAGATCATCTCTATCAGACATAATTAAACAAGCACAGAAGGAAGATAGTGAGTTGTAGAAAAAGGTGGAGTTGGTTCAGAAGGGTAAGTTGCATGAATTTAATGTTGATAATGATTTTGTTTTGAGGTTTGGGAAGAGATTATGTGTTCCTTGTGATTCACAATTGAAGAATGATTTGTTATGTAAAGCTCATAGTTCTCTGTTTTCAGTTCATCTTGTAAGTACTAAGATGTACAGAGATCTTCGTGAGTATTACTGGTGGGATGGAATGAAAAGAGATATTTCTGATTTTACTGTGAATTGTTTGACTTGTTAGTAGGTTAAAGCATAGCGGCAGTTACCGAAGGGATAATTCATCCGTTACCGGTGCCAAAGTGGAAATGGGAAAATATATCCATGGACTTTGTTGTGGGGTTACCAAAAATATCTCAAGGTAATAATGCAATTTGGGTAATTTTTGATCGGTTGACTAAATCTGCTCATTTCCTTCCTATTCGAGAAACTTTGTCTCTAGATAATCTTGCTTAGTTGTATGTTAAAGAGATAGTCAGGTTTCATGGTGTTCCCCTCTCCATTGTATCTGATCGCAATATTAGGTTTACTTTTAACTTTTGGAAAGGCCTTCAGAAGTCGTTGGGTACAGAATTAAATTTTAGTACAGCTTTTCATCCTCAATCAGATGGGAAATCAGAACAAAAAATTCAGACATTGGAGGATATGTTACATGCTTCCTCGATGGATTATCAGGGAAGTTGGGACTAACATCTTTCTTTGGTTGAATTTTCATATAATAACAGTTTTCATTATAGTATACAGAAGGCTCCATTTGCGGCATTATATGGAAAGCATTCTCAAACTCCATATTTTTTGGATGAAGTGGGTGAAAGGAAGCTGATCGGACCAGAATTGGTAGAAGATATGGCATAGAAAGTTCAGTTGATTCAGAAGTACATGAGAACAGCTCAAAGTAGACAGAAAAGTTATGCGGATAACTGGAGGAAGGATCTTTCTTTTGAGGTAGTTGATCATGTATTTCTCAAATTTTATCCGTGGAAAAGTGTGATGCATTTTGGTAAGAAGGAAAATTTGAGTCCGAGGTTCATTGGACCTTATAAAATCCTAGATAAATTTAGATTTGTTGCTTAAAAAGTGTCTTTACCTCCAAGTTTGTCCCAGGTACACAATGTTTTTCATGTATCAATGTTGAGAAAGGATATGCCAGATCTATCTGATATCTTAAGTCCAGAGGTATTTCAGTTGGAAGAGAATCTCTCTTATGAGGAACAACCAGTCCAGATTCTTGACTGTAGAGAGAAAGTTTTGAGGAATAAATCAATTCACCAGGTAATGGTTTTGTGGAAAAACCATATGGTCGAAGAGGTAACGTGGGAATCTGAAAATGCTATGAGGGATAAATACCCCCACTTATTTGATAAGTGAATAAAAATTGCGAGGATGCAATTTCCAAAAGGGGGGAAGGATGTAACATCCCAGGTAAATAAAGAATAAGACATATTTCATATTTATTAACATTTGTGAATTAAATATGAATTTTACTTTAAAGGGGTTGTTATGTTCGATAGCGTACCCGATACGCAACAACGGGTTTCTTTGAAATCTTACGTTGCACACTAATAATATAATATTATTATTTTAAATGGTAGTTAACTCCTAGACATTGTATTGGAGGGAATGAACAAAACTAACTGCAATATAATTATACATTTTTTTTAAATGTATTTACATTTATCCAATAAAAGTTAGAGGCTTAAAATGTGAATAAATCTAATTTTAAGCATAATTTACTTAAAAAGGTTGATTTACCACCTTTTAATGAAGAACCCTCTTTAAATATAGTTTTGGGCACTTTTATATGTTCTATTTGACCAAATAAAATTCCTCTTTATAATTGGGACATAAAAATTCACTTTGGGTAAATTTTTGGTATTTTTATGATAAAATTCAATTTTTAATGAAAAGTGAAACATGTTGTATTTTAATTCAAAACTACCTTCTAATATAATTTATTTATATAGTTAGATTATATTTTTAATTGGTTTTAAATTATAATTAGAAAATATTTTTACCATTTAATCCAATGTTGGTTATTTAAATTAATTTCACTTTGAATTTGGACATAAACAAGTGTCAATATTTTGATAGTTATTGTTTCTTTAAAACACGCTATTTATTTTGACAACGGGAATTAATTTTAAATTAATTAATGAAACTTCTATGTTTATAATTTGGTAAAATAGAAATATTTTTGAATTCGGAATATCAAATATACTTAGGATGAATTTTTGGTATTTTTCTGAAAAACTTCAATTTTTGATGAATAGTGAAACCACTTAGTAGTAGTTTAAAAAACTGACTTTTTCATTTAAATGAAATTTTACCACTTCTGTGAATTCAATTTCAAAAATAAGACATGAATTTTTGTTATTATTAAGTAAAATGTGGTTCAATAAGATGAAAATAATTTTTGGTGAATAGTAACTTTGGACTTTTATTTACTGCAGTTAAAGGTAAATAGGGTAATTCAAGGTAAAAAGAATGTTATAATAATTCAAAATTACCTTAACACTTTTCTTAACCTTATTTTATGAGTAATGGACGACCATGGGTATCCTTGGGTCAATTTTGGGAACCCATGGAGCCACTTATGAATGATAATGACACTTTAGATTAATTAATTTAAAGTAAAGGCAAAAATGACATAAACAAAAATATTTTAGTAAATTAATCTTTATATGGTGTTATATAAGTTATATTTTCGACTATAAATATTATTTGGAAATATAAAAATATTTCCTACATCATGGTATTTTTTTATAATTTTTTAAAATCAAATAAATTAAATTATTTATGACACAATAATGAGGCAGTGTTTACCTCCTTAATAAATCATTTAAATAAATGAGATTATAAATATTAAAATAACATCCAAAACCTGTCCAATTCTTATTGGATGATTTTATTTCAACCATGAGTCATCTTATCTTCGACTCTAATGATTTTGGTACCTTTAGAAACCAAATATAATTATATAATAAAATAATATTTTCAGACTTTCCAAAAGAGCCCCTCCTCCCCCTTATAAAAGGAGACCATTTCTAACCAATTCCTCACACCTCTCAAGAATTTTGGATCATCCAAACTCTACCCAATTAAGATCCCTAAATCCCTCTCTTTCACCTATAAGCCTTACCTTAGGCAGAAGGAACTTCAAGAATTCCTTTTGGTTCAAACCAAAGGAAGTTTCCCAAATTAAAGGTAACGGTTTCTCTTAACTTCTTTTATTTTATTTTACTTCTCCAACCCCTAAACTCTTTTTATTATTTTATTTTATAACAACACCAGTATCCTCAATATACTAGGATATTGTTATGATAATTATTCAAACTACACTTACGCACACCTCCATCTAATGGGTGAAGAACATAATGTTTTTGTGGATGGAAAACTAACGCCTCACGAAACGATGATTGTTCAATTACATCCTACCACCTCTCATGGTGGCCATTATTATGGAACTATATTTATGTATGATATTTATTATGTTTATGTTTTCATATGCTTCTGTATTTTTCTTTTATATCATACCATTATGGTTTCTATTATGGGTAAACGCGATAATTTCATTTGAGGAAGTGCGGACTACTGCCCCCTCAAAGTGATATGACTCGTTAATGCCATATGTGGGATGTATAAAGGATGGATTTAATGATATTATATATTATATTATACTGTAATTATAATATAACTATGTATCATTATGTTTTAGTTTCATTAAAATAATAAATAGAAATGAAAGTTGTGTTCATGTGTACGTACGGATTACCGTCTCCATGAACGGTGCATTTCATTTCTTACCTCCAAATGTTATGTACTATTATAAATTCATGTATATACTGGATATATATGATATATATGATATCTAAATCATGAATATCATTTTGTATATAATGAACTTTTGACCATGTGGAAAACTTGTAAATATAAGGTGTTTATTTATGACTCAAGTACCAAATATCGTCAAAACAAACATTATTAACTTAAATGATTACATAATGTTTATAACATGGTAATAAGTGATATAAAAGGAATAATAAACTTGAAAAAGGTTCTTAAGAAAGTAGAAATTAACTTTAGTTTATTATTCATAAGATTAAAGAATGATCCAGTCAAGTCGGACACGAGGTAAGGGACTTCATCTCAATCTCCTTTCATTGAGGAATATTTTCATTAATACACAACTTTCTTTTATATGGTGTATAAACCAATTTTACTTTTACTTTTATTCAAAATGAATCTTTTTCTACAAATCGTTTTACTAAATGACAAAAATAATGTTCCTTTTAACATAAGTGGTGACAACGACCTTTTCCTCCACCGTGAGTATTATTTGATCTTTGGCTTACTCAACAAGCCGTAATGTTTTTAAAAGAAAATAAATACCATATACTCTTTTACGTATTTTGGTATTGAAAATGGTTTTGATAAGGGATTATTTTATTTCAATATATTTAAATGATATTTTGTGATTGAAATATGGAAATGTTATCATTCCTTTAAATTGTTTTTATGTGTTATGATTTTATAATGGTACTTGGATATTTGATGGGTGGTTACGTGATAAACCAAATAACAGGTGGTTCCATGAAAACCAGGATGGGTGGTTACGTTATAACCTCCAATGCATTGGGTATAAAATTCGTTCATATGGCTATTCCATTTAGTGATATGTGTGGAAGTCAACCGTATGGTAATTCCATTTAAGTATGTTTATGTCCCAAGTTACCTTTATATGTTATGTGTTCTTTATATGGGTTTTATGGTAATATTTTGGTTACAAAAGGGTAAGTAGTAATCTTTTATTCAGTGAAGATTATTTACTACTTCATAAAGGTGAAAAGTATTACTTATGTTAAAGTATTCATGGTTTACTTGTTGTTCTGAAAAAATAACAGTTTTCCTTCTTTGTGTATCCCTTACTAAGATTTTTATGCTCATCCCAAGTTTTTTGAAATGTTTTTCATAGTACATAATGTGGAATAGGGTCAAGTATGGGATCAAGGAAAAGTCATGTTGTCTAAAACATGGAACTAGACATGACTCTTTTTTTAAGAGTTTTTATTTTATGAAGAAAAAAAATGGAAACTGAGTACAAGTGTCTACTTTTTAATCTTTTGATATGTAATAGTTATGTCCTAATTTTCTAAAACTCTAAACCTGAAAAGATCCTCAATGTGAATTATTAACTTAATTCAAGATTATGTATGTTTTAAGGTCGAGTCCTTATAGTCTACTTGGGTACCAAGGGTACCCGAGCAGGGTGTGAGATAAAATTTCAGTAGTTCATCACCCATGGTGTCAATACTAGTTCAGTATGATATAAATTATGCAATGTGTAGGTATAGTAGAATTTAATAAATAGAATTGCATAAATAAATAACACTCGTCCAGGTTCCTAAGAGACACTTGACGGTTATACCAGCTTCAGCTCGTTTCTAGGATAATGGTTCGATCATGTCACTATATACATATAAATATATATATATATATATTATCTGGGATAGGGTAAGAATGCCTCTCGTTCATACATGTATATAGTGGTTTTAACTAGTGTGGGGTAAGCATGCCTCCCACCCATACATATATAATAAGTTGGCATGGGGTAATAATTCCTCCTATCCATAAATAAAATATAACTAGCATGGGGTAAGAATGTCTCCCATCCATAACATTTACAATGATAGCATGGGGTAATAATTCCTCCCATCCATAATGTTTACAATGCTATCATGGGGTAAGAATGCCTCCCATCCATAATGTTTAAAATACTGGCATGGGGTAAGAATTCCTCTCATCCATAACATTTACAATACTGGCATGGGGTAAAAAATCCCCCCATATATATATGTGTAGAGGTTATAACTAGTGTATGGTAAGAATTACTCCCACCCATATATATATATATATATAATAAGATGACATGGGGTAAGAATGTATCCCATCTATATTCATTTACATAGATGGCATGGGGTGTGAATGCCTCCCATCCATAATCAAATACAATCATTGACATAATTCTAATATAATTCATAAAGAAGTACCTCTAATGAATTTCAAATAGAATTACCATATTCGTAATTATTTATAACAAGTAACATAAGTAAAAACCATCTTATGCATTTCAAGTTGAACATCATTCAAGGCATGGTCACACGTTCAGTTCAAATCATGAGTCAGACCCCTCTCACACATTCTATTACCTATTCCCAATTCCCATTATATCATTTAAATTGATATATGGTGATTTATAAAGCATAAAGAAGGTACATGGACCAACTATCCTAAATATGTTAACTTTTCTTAATTTTTTCCAAGAGAAACCATTCATTATATGTGATCCATCCTACTCAAAGTCTCCACTCTCAATTTTCATAAACATGGAAATTGATTTAAGTAATGGTAATTTCAATTAGAGGATGTCTCTATCTCACTTAATACAATCATTTCATTCACCATAACAGATTTAAGGGCTCAATTAAGGCAAGGCAAATTCACTTTTAAACCCAAGGATCATGTTCAAAGGAAGGGTTATAACAACAACTCAATTACCTTCGTGGGTAATTCCAAGTCTAAGTAGACCAGACACCACTGGGGTGTCTTGGTTTCATTGAAATACATAGGAGACTAAGGCCAATTTATTTAGGAAGGAAAGTGAATCATTTTATTAAATAGGAAAAAGTCTAAGCATGCCATTTATCAAACATGGCATCAAGGCATAAGCAACCTTGAGAAAAAGGGCAGACAATCATAAGAGTATCACATTTAACATTTCATTAATTTTATCAATGAATCACTTTAGATCAAACTACTATACTTCAACTAAGAATAAAAGTACATGTGATAAATAAATTAATGCTTTTATAAATTAATTGGTAAGGAAATGATGCTACATCAAGCAGAAGACCAAGTCGATGCTTCTTCACTTGATGCTTTCTAACTCAAGTAGTCTTCCACTCGCCATCACATACTTCCATATACATATATATATACCCTTAAACCAATACATTTATTCCTCACGCCATGTGGGAATATGTACATGGAAGATATATATATATATATACCTCCTTATATGTCTGTGAGTATTCTAAGGGAACCAAAACTCACTAAACACATACCCAGACCCCATAAACATCTTAAGGACCTAAAATAGAAGGTGTTAAAACCAACAATGAGTATAAACCCTTACCTATGATGGTGGTGGTGAATGGAAAAAACCCGAACCACCTCGCCTTTGGAAGCATTTTCTGGAACATGGACCAACAAAACCCGACAGACCCTTTGCATGACCTAGAACTGGAAAAGAAAACAAAAAGGAATCAAACCCTAACCTTGGGTGTTTGGCCGAATCGAGTAGGGCAACAGAGAGGCCGAAATTCATCCAAAAATAGGGAGGATAAGGGAGAGAGAACCATACCTTGGAGAAATAGACTAAGAACCAGTGGAAATCCAGGATGAATTAGTAAAAGAGATGAGGTTGTAGGAGGGGAGGGTCACGCGTTGAAGGGGAACCCCCTTTGGGGTGTCACACGGGTCTGGTGAGAGAGAGGGGTGAGGGAGTGTTTTATTTTATTTTTAATTTATTTTATTTTATTTTATTTTATTTTATTTTATTTTAATTTTTTTATTTTATTAAAACAGAACCAACACATGGTTTATGCCACACGGTTTTTCAAACTGTGCACCAACCATGCGGCACCCCCTATTTAAGAAAACTCCCCTCGCACGGTTTGTCCCACATGGTTATCCTAACCATGAACAAATTGTGCAATGTACATTGTCTACATACTATCTCAAAACTTCAACCGTGCGGGCTAGGTGTACTCTTTGGAAAAACATGAGCAGCCCATGTGAAATTCCTCTTCCTCCATTAATAAGGCCACAAGGTTACCTGTAGTGGCCTGCATGGTTTCAGAAAAACCATGCACCCAGTACAGGTCCTTAAAACCCATATTTTTCTTAGTTCATCACTCCTAAAACTTCTCAAGCCACCCGATAAACCTAACGAGCCCTCACCCAAGTCCAAAAACATCATTTTATAAGGTTCCAACTCACTTAATTGAATTTTGAAGCTTGGTTTTAAAAATGACATGTTCAGTAAATCAAAAAGTTAAAATTCCTTCTCTTTTTCATTCAGTTCAAAACACGAGACGTTTCAACCTTCTTACCTTAGAACTTATCACCTTGAGAAGCATTTGGAAATAATGTAACAAACCACCCTACCAGCTGGGGTTTTGAAGCTTCACTCAAATAGTCATGTTTCATTCCCAAACACTCAACTTCCTTTAAGCATCCTTTTAATCATGCAACACTTAAGCCATTTAAAACTCGATCCAATGCTCGAATTCCAATAGAAAAACCTAGACAACTCTTTCCTAATCCCATCTACCCAGAGACACGTACCCATTTTCATCTCACTAATCATTCAGACAAAGGTACTTCCCACCTTAGGATTTAATGTTAAGAGGTCAATTCCCAACCACAAACCAAACCACTATTGTAATTTCCTCACAAGAACACCTCTAAGCATTATAATGACACTCCTAGTTTGATTTCTGAAATAGTTAAAATGGTTGACTCCCCATTGACTTCATTTAGCCCAAGTCAAGCTAGCTTTCATGAAAAGCATTGGATGAAACAGACTGCTCTCATATTCACCTGAAGACATCCATTAAAACAATTCTTCACCAATCATAATCATTTAACAAGATAGAAAAGAGTCAAGCCTCTTGGCCGACTATTTAAGAAGACGCTCAGCTTTGATGGTTGGAACTTTTCCAACCGAACTACGATGCCTTCTCCCAAGGCATCTCACATTTACCAAGAACTCATAAACTTAATTACATACCCAACTTCCTAATATATTCCTAACCAAACCATGAAGGAACCCACACATCCAACATGCAACACCAATAGAGTTCACCCAAACAAACCAAATGGATATGAAGCATTAGCGTGGTGTTAGACTGGTGCTCTCTTAGTGAATCTTGGACAATGTCAAGATAGGGGACATGATCATCACTAAACATGAGTACACTAAAAATATTTGAACAACTTTCATTCAATCATACCCAACTACTGGAAGGAATAAAGTTCAAACAACCACTAGTCGACTTGCATAGAAAGAAACTTGGCTTCACCTACCAACATATTTTCATTATCTAAAACATGAAACTTCCCACCTTAGAAGAATTGGTGTCATCAAAAGAAGAAAAGACCATCTACTCATAAGCAAACTAGTTCATAACCACATTAGATGAACATGTGATACTCAATTAAGTCACACTCATTACATCATATCATTAATAAAGAGTGCCAAAAAAGTGAGATTGGCATATCAAAACACCTAAGTATTCCAAAAATTATCTCAAGCATTGGGAAAACTTGATTCTCGAAAACTCAGGTCACTCTACTTGGAGATGACCTGAGACCGTATACAATAGTGCATGAGATTTATTACAGAGTTGTATTTCCCCATACGACAATTAACCTGGATGACGCCATACCAAGTCATCCACTACCAAGGAAAATAAAGGGTCGAAAAGACCTAAGAAGAAGTCAACAATGTCCAATTCATGACTAACCAACTAAAAAAGAGCATTACCCGATTCTCACACCCATAACAAGGTCAAAGAAAGACATGATCGCCCATCCGAACAAGAGTTTCATCAAAAACTGAAATTCCTACAAGGGACAAAGACACCTGAACGACACCAAACATTGGAAATATCATAGTAAAATCAAGGCACATAAGTTATAAGGGTGATACCTACTATGGGATATCCCCTTACAAAGAAAAAACATCGACCTTTTTACTAAGTAATTTCAACAGAAGTCACCGGCTCAAGAGCCTATCATCTAATCTATTGCAAAGAAAAAACACCTGCAGAGAATGATCGTGCTTCCATTCCAAGGAAACAACTTCCCTTACATGATTGTTTTTAAACAAAGGAAACCACTACAGGTTCCATTTCCAAGACCTTTATATTTAATCACATTTTAATCTTTAACTACTTAAAATATTCAACTAACACATCAAAGAAAAACATGCATGTTCAAAAAACCTCATTTTAAAACATTTAACAGTTTTTAACATCCCTTCATTTCTAGGAACTTTATCACAGATTCCTTTTTAACAAGTAAGGAGACCTATGAGGGTCCCATCGAGCCAATCTGGGTTTTCTAAAAAATTACTCAATAGAAGTTTCTCTATTAATTTTAGATCAAAATTAAACAACTTACACATAAATAAGCATTTCAAAAAGCATTATGACATTAAATTTAACATGGGTTTCCATTTCCCAATTTATGAAGCGCTCGTACACTTCATGGATTGAAAATTGGATCCCATTTATCAAAACATATTACATTTCAAAATTTAACATGCTAAAAAAATGGTCCAAATATATGGGTGGCCACCTACCAACCTGTAAAGTGACAATACACTTTAAAGTTTTGAATTTGGATCCCCTTGATAATAACCAAATTACTTTAACCTATAAACTTTAGTCACCTTACATTTTTACAAAAGTAAAAGGATGGTTCGAGTATATGAGTCACCTTTTCCCAATTATAAAGTGCCCATATACCTTATAATTGAAAACTTGATATCATTTAATTGCAACCCATATATTTATCACATGAAACCATTTACATATATCAACACAGTACAAGTATGATATCATAAGAAATAAACACGGAAACACATGATATTAAGAACAAAAACATGTTTTATAGGAAAAACATGCTAAATAAGTAGGCAACATGGAATATAAACAATCAAGGCACATGTTCAAATCAGCAAGCAACTACAATGCAACTACATGGCATGGCACTATACATGGCATGTGAATTTTTTTATGTGCATATATGATGCATGTAATGCATATTCCTTTCCATATCAGGACAAGAGTAAAATTCTATAAGGTTCATAAATCCTAAGTAGTGGAAAGTACTCCAATCACACTGGGTGAAATCATATCAAATGTAACAGTGAACAGTAGTGAACAACAATCCCATCCATGATCACTTAGTCATTTCCCATACATGGGTTGATCAGTCCCAAGCATGGCTATTAACAAAGTATCAACACCTTTATAATATCTTATCTACCAAGCCAAAATAGTAAGAAAAAAGAAACAAAACAAACTTTGATACCACTTTGTAACATCTCGAACTAGCTTACCATCGAACCAGTAGTCAGACTGGTGGGTCACATGGCCTCAAGCACACCTCCCTATATGCCGAAGGTTGTTGAATAACAGTGATGGTATCTAGAGGTGATAGTGGGGAGACTATACCCTATTATCAGAGATGCACAGTGGTATAGCATAGTAAATAACAATCAACAATGGAAGGAGTAATACATAAATGACCAAACAAAGAAAGACATGTTTTATATGACTAAACAGAAGTGTCCAATTCCAGTTTGTACAATAGGTGCATGCATAGCATTGAAATATTACAAAGCTGATAGCAGTAAAAAATATAGCATGCTATAATACAGAAATAAAATGAATAATATAAATAAAATACCCACTGGTGATCTCCATGAGCATCCTGATCTCCAGCTCAGTCCTTTGATACTAACTCCTCATGTACAAGCATACAAAAATCAACCTAAGTATTGCAAGTAAAGGGTCTATTTGGGTACCAAGGGTACTCGAGTAGGGTGTGAGATAAAATCTCAGTAGTCTAACACCCACAGTATCAATTCCAATCTAGTGTGATATAAATTATACAATTTGCAGGTATAGATGAATTTAATAAACAGAATTTCATAAATAAATTACACCTATCTAAGTTTCTAAGGGACACCTAATGTCTATACTAGCTTCGGATAATTTTCAGAATAATGTTCTAATCATGTCACTATATATATATATATATATATTATATCTAGGATAAGGTAATAATTCCTCCCATCCATACAAGTATATAGGGGTTGTAACTGGTGTGGGGTAAGAATGCCTCCCACCCATACATATATAATAAGATCTCATGGGGTAAGAATGCCTCCCATCCATAAATAAAAGATAAATGTAATGGGTTAAGAATTTATTCCATATATAATGTTTACAATACTATCATAGGGTAATAATGCCTCATATCCATAACGTTTACAATACTGGCATGGGGTAATAATGCCTCCCATTCATAACATTTACAATAATATCATGGGGTAAGAATGCCTCCCATCCTTATATGTATAGAGATTATAACTAGAATGGGGTAAGAATACCTCCCACCCATACATATATAATAAGCTATCATGGGGTAAGAATTCCTCCCATCCATAATAATTTACATAGATGGAATGGGGTATGAATGCATCCCATCCATAATCAAATAACATCATTGACATAATTCTAATATAATGCATAAAGAAGTACCTCTTATACATTTCAAATATAAATAACACATTCTCAATCATTTATAACAAGTAACATAAGTTAAAACCATCTTATGCCTTTCAAGTTAAACATCATTCAAGTCATGGTCGTGTATTCAATTCAAATCATGAAAAAAAAACCCTCACACATTCTATTAACTATTCCTAATTCCCTTTATATCATTTCAATTGAAATATGGGGATTTATAAATCATAAATAAGGGGAATGGAATAACCATCCTGAATATTTAAATTTTTCATAATTTGTTCCAAGATAAACCATTCATTATATGTGATACATCCTACTCAAAGTCTTCACTCTCAATTTTCCTAAATATGGAAAATTGGTTTAAGGCATAGTTATCTCAATTAGAGGATGTTGATATCTTACTTAATCCGTAATAATCAATTCATTCACATTAACAGATTTAAGGGATCAACTAAGGAAAGGCAAAGTCACTTTTAAACCCTGAGGGTCATGTTCAAAGGAAGGGTTATAGTAACAAATCAGTTACCCGCTTGGGTAATTCCAAGTCTAAGTAGACTATACACCCCTGGGGTGTCTTGGTTTCATTGAAATACATAAGATATCAGGGCCACTTTATTTAGGAATGAAATTCACTTCATTTATTAAATAGGAAAAAGTTTAATCATTCCATTTATCAAACATGGTATCAAGTCATAAGAAACCTCAAGAAAAAGGACAGGAAATCATAAGAGTATCACATTTAACATTTCATTAATTTTATCAATGAAGAACCTTAGAAAAAACTATCATACTTTAACTAAGAATGAAAGTTCATGAGATAAATAAATTAATGCTTTCATAAATTAAAGGGCAAGGAAAGGATCCTACCTCAAGTAGAAGACCAAGCTGATGCTTCAGAACTTGATGCTTTCTAACTCAAGAATTCATCTAATCCCAAGCACATACTTCCGTATACATACATATATATATATATATTCCCTAAAACCATTGAATGTATTCTCTATTCCATGAGGGAATAGATACATGGAATATATATATATATACACACACAAGCATACCTTTGTATATGCATGTGAGTCTTACAAGGGAACCAAAACTCGTTACACACATACCCAGGACCCATAAACATCTTAAGGCCTTGAAATAGAAGGTATTAAAACAAACAACAGGTATAAACCCTTACCTTGGATGGTGGCGGTGAACGGAAATAACCCAAACCGCCTCGCCTTTGGCAGTGGTTTTCAGAACATAGACTAACAAGACCCAATGGACCCTTTGCATGACCTAGAATCAGAAAATAAAATCAAAAAATATTCAAACCCTACCCTAGGGTGTTCAGTCAAATCGAGTAGGGAAATGGAGAGGCTGAAATTTTTACAGAAACATGTAGGATAAGGGAGATAGAACCATACCTTAGAGAATCAGACCAAGAACCGGTGGAAATATGATTTGAATCAGTGAAGAATAGGATGTCATGGGATGGGAGGGTTGTGCGTCGAAGGGGAACCCCCCCCCCCCTTGGGTGTCACATGAGTCTGAAAAGAGAGTGGGGTGAGGGAGTCTTTATTTTTTTTTATTTTTTTCTAATTGTTTTTCTTAAAACAGACCCATCGCATGGTTTAAGACACATGGTTTAAGCTGCATGGTTTTTCAAACTATGTGCCAACCACATGGAAGCCCCTATTTAAAAAAACTCCCCTCGCACAGTTTATCTCACATGGTTAGCCTAACTGTGTGCAGACCGTGCAATTTATAGTATCGAGGTACTACCTCAAAACTCTAATCGTGAAGGCTAGGCGTACGGTTTGGAAAACCATGTGAAATGCCTCTACCCTCCTTAAACAAGGTTGTGTGGTTTCAAACAAACTATGCATCCAATGCAGGCCCTTAAAACCCTGATTTTTCTTGTTCTATCACTCCCAAACCTTCTCAAGCCACCTGATAAAACTAATGATCCCTCACCCAAGTCCAAAAACACCACTTTAAAAGGTTCCAACTCTCGAAATTGAATTCTGAAGCTCAGTTTTAAAAACAACCCATTCAGTAAATCAAAAAGTTTAAATCCCTTCGCTTTTTCAATTGATTCAAAACATAGGACGTTGCATATGTTATTTAAAAACCCTTTTCATAAATGAAAATATGGATATTGAATATAATAATGGTTTCACAAATTAAAAAATAAATTATTATATTTTTTAAAATATTTTCAACACTAGAATTGAATTTATGAAAGTATAAATGTATTAAACTATTGATAAATTGAAAAAAAGTGTATGGGTATAAAAGTATAAATTAAAAGTGTATATATATTTATATTAGTATATAAAATTATATATGTATATAAAAGTATAAAAATATATATAATTTATAAAAGAATATATATTTTAAAGAAATATACATAATTTATAAATGTATATACGTTTATAAAACTATATAAAAGTACATATATGTTATAAAAGTACACATAATTTATAGAAGTATATAGTTTTAAGAATTTATAGAATTTTAAAATTATAATATCTAAAAGTAAAATTTATAAAATTATAAAGGTATGAAATTATTTTATTTTAGTCCATTGACATCCTCAACATATCATAAGGTCCAATATGGCTCATTTCTCCACTATTGGGGTCCATGAATCAAGGGTTAAAAATTAAAAAACAAGTGGAATGCAAAACCATGATTGATGTGGTAGGTGGTGATCAGGCACCCACTCTCACCCAACCTCCCCATTCCTGATGGCCATCATATTATCCCTTCTACCACAACACCCCAAATAACAAATGGGCTTTTAAGAACCTAGGATCCTATTGAGTAAATAAACATAGATCTGATACCATTTGTAAAAAATCAGCTTGGGCTTCCACCAGAACCGGAACCTAACCCAGCTCTCCACTAGGCCTAAAAGTTTTTCTTGATCTATAAAGGTTGTAAACTAGTACCTAGGCATCATGGATCACTCTTAGGAAAGGTTTTTTCCAATAAATCTTACTAAAAAATAATCTAACTAGAGTAAGTAGTATAAATAAAATAACAGAATGACTATAATAATAAATATAACATAAATGAATAATTATAACATCATATCAAAGAAAATGAATGAAAAATATGTCCAAGACTAAACAAAGAAATATAAAAGGTTATGTACATCAAATGGTATATACTGGTTGTGAGAAAACAATGCCAAGTATGATTACACCAAATATTTTGTGCAATTCTATTATAAATAAATTTCATTTGAGATAGTTTTAAATAAAATATAAAATTGGATTTTCATACATTTATACATATAATAAATCAACATAACATTTGTGTCTTATCTAATAAAATTTTATTCCACTTTTTTTAATGAAAAAAATCACCTGGAAATGATTATTTAGAAGTCACACACAATGCATAAAATAAATCCTTTTCGATTTCAAACATTCTTTGAAAACCATTTCAAATGTCCTTTTTAAATACAACATTCATTGTATGAATAAAAGAGGAAGTGAAAGTAACCACATCATCCATAAAACAAATGAAATAAATAAAGGGAATCTACTAAGGTTTCATACACACATTTCAAGATAAGTATGGATACCACCCATGGTTAATCCAATTAAATCTAAATAGATCCAACTAGAGTGCAATAAAAACATAACCATTTGGGACCTCCAAACACCAACCCAAAGCTCCCATGCTCTTCCCATCAAAACTAAGATCTCAATTTATAGGATCCAAAAATGAAACCCATAAGAAATATTGTTTCCACCGAGTTATAGGCACCAAAAAATGCCCAAAATCTCCCAATAACCCATATAGAATTACCCAAAACACATATTAGATCAAAGACACCTTAACATATCTCATCAAATTCCAATCCACTAAAGAGAGAATCATAAAATTAGAGAACAAATTTTAGAACAAAAAAAATCACTAATTTTTACCCCACACAACTAGACTCTTCTAACAAACATACTAAAAACCTATATCATCACAAATATATGTTGAAGAAACCCTAAACTGAAGAGAATCACCCTAAGGTTTACCTCTAAAGATAGACCTTTCTTGGAGGAAAATTTTAAATAACGTGAAACATGAACTCAACTAGTTCATATCCCACATATCAAGCCAAACAGCCCTACCATAACCAAGGGAAAATTTCAAAAAAAATCCATAAAATCATGAAACACCATCACATATCACAAAATATTATTTTTATTTAAAATCCATGAACCCTATTAAAGGATTAAAAATCCATTTTACAAAAAATCATGCACTTAAAATTAAATTTAATATAAATTACTATGTTTATTGAAAATTGAATGAAATCAATTCACACTTTATTACACATTCAAAGTTTAATTATTTGATATAATATTTTCGAAAACTCTATTTATACAAGGACCCACCCTTTTAATAACACCACAACCCCTTAAAACATTACATTCATTTAGAAACCCAACCAAAAATCACATAACCGACTCTTATTTTTCAAATCATTTTCTCAAACACCATATTAAAAATCATCTAATTTTATAATCATCAATAATAAAACAAACCCTCATTTTTAAAAACCCACCCAAAACTTGTTTAAAAACTAAAATTCTATAAAAATTTCTTTTTCCATCTCAAAAAAAATTCAGAACATGAACACAAGGAATGACACACCAAAATTCTAATAAAAACTTTAATATGAAATAATCAATATATAATAAGGTCCAATTTAATCCATTTATACACTAAATAGATCTAAGAATTATGGGTTCTAAATAAAAAACCAAGTGGAATGTTGAACCATGATTGACTCAGTCACATGGTTTGATGGGTCACGACCGATCATGAAACAATTCCTAAAACATTTCCTAAATGAGAATTTGTTCATAGATCAATTTATCAGGTCATGAAAACCAACCTCACACCACTATCATCCTACTATTTTCATACCAAAATCTAATAATTACCCCCAAGTAAACCCACCATGAAATTGAGGATCAACACATTATCAACAACGATCAAAATGAAATATCAAACTTAAAATTCAACACATACCTTAGATTTGGAATGATATTAGTGGCAGTGGTGGGAGTATTGTTCAATGAGAATGATGTCACAATGGCAGTGGGGTTCGGTGAGAGAAACGACGGTAGGATTTGGGTTCAGCAAGAGAGGATGAGGAGTGGAAGTGGGGTTTTCTGAGAGAGGGGGTGTTCCAGTAGTGGGGTTCAGTAAGAGTAGTGATAGTGGTGAGAATAGGGTTCAGAGAGAGTGGTAGTGTGGCGGTTGTGTGGTTTATCTAGAGTGGCGGAGTAGTGGTAGTGGGGTTCAGTGAGAGTGGCGGCACAGTAGTAGTTTCATCTCGCAAGATCTTGAAGTTGTGTGGGATAAAACTTCTGGTTATGGTTCTTTTAAAATAATAGATAAGGATTTTATTAGCGCTTTTCAAAAAGATCTTATAAAGAGAAATTTTATCGGAACTAAAATAGAAAATTCTGATAAAATGTGTCTTTTCAGTGATAAAATTATAGCACTAATAAAGAGTGGGTGAAAGTGTATGGCCTACACTGGATCTTGTGGCACCTGAGATTCCTCCACGAAATAGTTATGTTGATCAGTCTCCCTATCAAGATGGATAGGTAAACTGAGGTTACAAGGTACTTCCACTATGATTTATTCCTAGTTGAGATATATTTGAGTCAAACACTTGTTTATCGGGTGTTCTTGACCATTGATGATAAATAATTTGAGCTACAAATTTCCTAAAGACTCTGAAATTTTTCTCGGAATGCTACTTGATCGGACATGATTGGGCATCCGATAGGCATTTGATTTTCTATGTGAAGTGATCTATTCATGGGAATGATGGGAACACATTCCCTAATTCTGGTAAATAGACAAATGGAAATCAGGTTTCTAGATAGGAGTGTGGTAATGGTGCAGCAGCACTGGGCGGCCAGATCTGGATTCCAAGCAGGGTGTTCTTTTGGAAGGTGGTGAAAGAATTGACCCCACTAGATTGGGGGTGATAAAGGGTGATCTATCCAAATGGTGACTCCCCAAGGTGTGTGTATAGGGTTGAATGATGCTCACTCTAATGGAATTCATTCCATTGAGAATGTTCATATTGATATTGAAACTGCTAAAACTGAATGCAATCATCCCACTAGTTTGGGGTGATGAAGGGTGCTCTGGCCAAATGGTGACTTCCCAAGGTGTTTGTATGGGGATGAATGATACTCACTCTATTGGAATTCATGTCAATTAGAGTGTCTAAACTGAGGTTGAAATTGTTATCATACAGTTCTCTAAAAAGAGGAAACGTCGGTTTGACATTGTTAATGAGGATGAATTGAATGCAAGGAAGGGAAGTGTCCCTTCCTTAACTCCAATAGAGTTAGATACTATTAACATGAATGATGATTCTGAATTGCATGATAAAATTCAGACACTTGAGGAATATGTAAGATAATTTCAAGTGAAAACTGTGGTAGATGATTTTATCATGAATGAGTGGTTGTCAAATAAAGGCTCAAGACATGGTCCAGATGGAAGAGAATGCATTTCAACTCATGCTGAAGTGGACAAGGAATTATCCTATGCACAAACCTTGAATTCCTCTGGTAGGAAGGGTAAAGATAGTTTTACTGCATCTGATCCTAGACACTCCCCTCTTCTATTAGAGAGGGAAGATCTGGGAGGGGCTTGGCATCAAGCTAAGACATGGCAATGGGGTTGTCATCCAAAAAATCATGGACGAGGATGTGGTCATGATGATTGGGTTAGTGTGTGTGGCTGAGTGGCCACCAGGTCTTCTTCAAAAGGGCTCACTCTGGAGTAGCAAAATCTCAGGGAGAAGTACTATGAGCTTCTCAATCAACGAAGCTCACAGTCAAAGTGGGAATGTATTGATGGTGGTGATGATTCTGGACATGAGAATGATCATGTTGTGGATGTATATCTTTCATATTTGGATGAGAGCATGTCCTTGTTTGAACCCATCCAACCTCTTTTATCTATCACTTTTACTTTTCTAAAAAAAATTTTAGGATCGGGCTCACCTCCCTCCTGAACCTTTTGGAAATTATATATATTTATAAAATTATAAATATGATAAATATATTTATTATAATTTTATAATTAAAAATAAAGTTATATTTATTTATAGTTATAATTATAAATAAATATTTACTTAAAATTAATATAAAATTATAATAAATAAATTTATTTTATTTATAATTTTATAATTATATATAATAAATATATTAATAAAATTATAAATATAATAAATAAATTTACTATATTTATAATTTTATAATTATATATAATAAATATATTAATTATATATATTTGTAAAATTATAAATCTAATAAATATATTTATTATAATTTTATAATTATTTAAATAAATATATATTTATTTATAATTATATTTATCAATAAATATTTATTTATTTATAATTATAAACTTATAATCAATATATTTACTATATTTATAATTTTATAATTATATATTATTAATATATTTATTTATAATTATAAAATTATAATTAATATATTTATGATATTTATAATTTTATAATTATATATAATAAATATCTTTATGATAATTTTATAATTAATTAAATATATTTATTTATTTATAATTATAATTATAAATATTTGTATATAATTATAAATATTTGTATATATTTTTAAATATATTTATATAATTATATATATTTATAAAATGATAAATATAATAAATATATTTATTATAATTTTATAATTATTTAAATATATATTTATTTATTTATTTATATTTATAATTATAATTAAATATATTCATAAATATTTGTATATACTCAAAAGGATCAGTAATAGGTTTGTAGACCAAACCCATGAGTACAAATTTATCGATAAAAGATAGAAGTACAGTGGGTAGAAAGGTACAAACATGACATAGAATGCTCGTAATGAAATAAAAGATCATTTCCATTGAATTCCTCTAGCTCCCATGTTTCTAGGAAATATGTATCTTCCCTTTGGGTGTCGACCCCTCCACAAAGTCTTGATTTGAGGGGGGTCATAATCCTCATTAGATTCCAACTCAGAGGCTTCCTCTAATATTTTTAATTTCCAAAAAAAGTCTCAGAAGTTCATATCTGAGTTCAAGTGAAGTCTATCTTCAAAGTTAATTGCAAGCAGCTTCTGGACTACTATGTAATCACTAAATCCAAACACCACTAGCTTCATCATGGAGAAGGTGACCTTCATCTATAATAAGAACCAATATACTACTTTCTTATTAACATCTTCAATTAGTCATTCACCTTCCTAGTCTTTTGAAAAAATGACCTTCAGATTCCTCTCATGTGCACTGGTACATTCCTCAGTCGAAGCCTTGCCAAAGGAAATGTAGGCATTTTTCATTAACTCACTGAAGTTGGATGGATAGGTCCAATCCAAAATTTCAGCTACATCTGGATGCTCAATATGCAAGGGGGATCTTTCATCAAACCAGGTGTAACCAGAGACCCATGTAAAATATATTTTTTATGGACGACCAGTTGGAATCCATCCCCATTACTACTTTTTTCTTGCCTTTACGAGCCCTTGCAACCAGTTGCACCTGCGTTAAAAGATGGTCAGCTGCTTCCTGGGAAGTATCTTCATAAATGGATTTCTCATACATTGATGATTCATCAGGTCTAACATGGTGATCTATGCTATCCTTTGAAAGCTGATTCTCTTTGGGAAGTCTCTCTTTCAGAGCAAGTGCAAACATTTTATCATGGTCAGTCTGAACTCCTTCTGTTGAACCAACATTCACTGTTAAGTCTTCCTCAGCAGCTATATTTTCCCATGATCACTTCATACATTCATATATATCATCAACATTTGGATCAACGTGATGGATTTTATTTACAACGTGATACTTTGAGTTCACCACAGTAATAGGAGTGTGATTACATTCCCACAGTAGTTGATTAGGAGCTGTAGAGTGTCTAATCCCTATAGTTTCATTCAAGGTTAGGGGAAAATTCCCATGACCCAACTCATGTCCCTAAACCTTAGTAGCAACAGGTCACACCTCTTTTGGGTTAGTATCCTTTCCACCAGAAGGCCTCAAATCTCTTTTCAAGCTTCTATCCTCACTCTATCTTTGAACAGAGAAGTAATAGAAAACCACATTCCTCTTACAGTTTGTCTTGTCAAGCCCAATAACCTTACATTCTGAGAAGATCCTAGGTACTCTCTCGTATTCAATTCGCAACTCAAATTCATCATTTTCAGTATATAGAAACACTTTTTCAATAAGGGGAGCACAAAAATCCACTTCAACCAAGAATCGATCATAATGGCCATACCTAGCTATTTTTGTTTTTTTTTACATTTTAATGGGTATGCCAATGGATATGGTCATATCATGAAGTGTTTTGTGGTGACACAGAATCCATTTTAGGCTAAACACCTTCACTTATAGTTGCACCGAAGATTTGGAAGCCTCCATTGGATTGAAAGTGAAGTCCTACTCACAGATGTAAAGAAAACCCAGCTTGAGGGAGATAGTACTAAATCCCCATGCCCTCGTCTTCATCGCTTCAGAAGGAAAAATAAGGTGGAAAAAACCTCATCCCATTGAGACACATTTCCAATCTGAGAACCCCCAAATCTCATAGAGGCGTTCAAATAAATCCCCAATTTTCTAAGGTGATGAACCTATCGGCAAGAAAATATGAGAAATAATCAAGTGATTACCGAGTTCTAAGTGCTTTAAAATTGCATCCTTATCTACCCTCACATGAGCAATGTTTCCCCTCCACTAAAGGACCCCAAATCCTAATCCCTTAATCTAATGGAAGGATCGATGTTTGAGGGGCAATGCATCGGGGGTATAACATGAGAACATAATAAGTTCATGGGTATAACATGAATGAATCATACCTAGTAAAGTATATATCATAAAAAATGAGTCATCAAATATATGGAAAGCATGAATAATAAGGGTGTCAACGTATAAATGAACATTTATGGTGAATACATAACATATTCATGCGTCATCATAATATAGGTAATCTTAACATTTGGAATATAACAACCCACAATCATGTCCACAAATAAATTTATGATCATATAACGTCAATTATACTCACACATCAATATATGAACATAAACAACGGAGATAAAATCCATGAATATCATTATTATCTCATTATATATATATAGAGAGAGAGAGAGAGATCAAATTCATTGGAGACATATATTTATTTAAATATATATTTATTTATTTATAATTATAATTATAAATAAATATTTTTAAAAGTTATTTATATATAATTATAAATATATAACTATAATTATATAATTATAAATATAAATATAATAAATATGTTTATTATTTAAAAAAATATTATAATTTAATACATATTTAAATATATATTTAATTATTTATAATCTTATAAATAATTTTTTTTAATCATTATATATATATTTTATTTATTAAAAAAATATATTAATATATTATATTTATATTAATTATAAAAATGTGCTTTTTAATTAATGTATATAAATAAAAAAAATTTTACTCAAATGGCTCGGTGAGAGTCTCTCTCTAGAGCTTAATAGTGATTAGGGCTTCAAGCAATGGCACATTCTCTTGTACATTCTCTGGTCAATTTTTTCCTCACTCAAGGCCGATTTGATTCCTACAAGAATGTGGGGGCTGGAATATATGTATGAAATGTTTTTGGTGGAATATCTGATGCAACTTCTATGAGTGACGATTACATGGTTTGGAGATCCTTCTCTCTTTATAAGGGTTTTGTTGCGAGCGGTTTCCATCAGAAGGGAAATGTTGCGTATGTGAAATTCATTCTAGTTGTTGTCTTGAAATGCTTAGAAATTGGTGAGAATTCAATTATTGCATGTCTTGTTTTGTGAAGAGGCTCTAAGCTGTGGAGGATAGGTGACCCTGTTGAACATATTTCAGGTATTTTGGGTTTTTCGAACTGGAAATGTGTCTTGTTAGGGCATAAATTTTTTCATATTCTCATCTCTTCTGAAGAACTGAAAATGATGTATTGGGGCTTTGGTTCTTTATCTCTCAATATTGTATCTCTACATATACAATAATGGGATATGAATTTCAATCCATTGGATATGGGATACTCCACAGTTCTATTGTGGGTTAGATTTTATATCTTAAATTGTATCCTTTAGCACCCTGTAATTTTACATGATATAACAATGTCTACATGAATGCCTATTAAAATGAAAAGGAAAAAAATGGCTAGGTTTGGACACTATGCTCGTCTCCTTGTACAAGTATATTTATTCTCTACATTAATTGATAAAGTTCTGCTATCATCTCATGAATAAGATATTGAGCTGTAGATAGAATATGAACAAGTACCTCAATTTTTTTCAGATTTCAAGGTAATTAGGCATGATGCTTTGAGCTGTAAGCAGTCAATGGTGTGTAGTTTCTACTCTACTCGAGGGAATGATGTATCTTAAATTTTTAAAAATAATAGGAGATTGAAAACAATTTCTCATGGTGGTCTTAGTTCATAGGATCCTTAGTTTGATGAAGTGGTTTATTAGGGAAATTTTGTGATGATTGGTTTCACTGAAGTTAGACCTTCAAATCCTTATCTTGCTATTAATGGGGATAGATCTATGTAAGAGGAGACTAGTATACATCATTTTATTACTTTGGTTCCTGTAGGAATAAACGAATTGCTTGATTCTGGTGGAAATAGGGCAATGAATCAGTTTGGGAAGTCTAGAAAGTCTTGGATAGAGATTTTAAATGTGGGCCAGGCTGATGAGGTACAGTTGGATATTAAAGCAGTAGCTCAAATAACTACTGATCAATAGGAGAATCAGGGTCCTACTAATGTTATTTTATAACTATTAGTTGAACCCACTATATAGTATAACTTCGAAATTAGGTTGAGTGTCATTGTGCAGCAGCATATTGTAGATTATTCTAACAAGCAGCAGCAAACCAAAGAGATGCATTCTACAACTAATGCTAGGGAAAGGAAGGTTAAAGTGAAGGTTATTGATACTGAGGGTTTTCAATTGGTTTTAACTATAAAATACATAGATTCCCCACCTCTACTTAATCATACCTTGGATGTGTAGCCTGATGTGTGTGAAAATGAGAAGTTGCATATTTGTGATCCTAAAGATTTGTCTGTAGTGAAGTGTGGGGAAAGTGGTGTGAGGTACATTACCTTGGATTATTCCTTATGGACAAGATATTAATTAATATATATTGATGTGGTTTCTCCACTGGTCTCTGACCTAAACAATAATATAGTTACATTGACTGATATATTAAATAGATTGCAAAGCAAATAAGTGTTTCGGGAAAAATTTGGTAACATGCATATTGGTTCTATTTTGGTTCTCATTAACGCTTTAACTGGTGACCAAGATATAGAGTCCCATGATAAAGATGAGTAATTTTCAAGTATGTATGATCCGGCTAATGATTTGAAATCTCCTAAGAAATGGAAAATAGGGAGTCATCCGAGAAGTTAGGGTGAACCCTGAGGAAGGGACGATCGAATCAAAAAAAGGTTATTTTTTCTTTGGTGGTGCTTGTTGTGTCATTTTAATTTCACTAATTTCTTCCTCCTATTCTTGTAATTTCCTTTTTTAATAAATTTTCTAGGACCATGGTTTTCACTGTTTGGATAAAGGCATACAAGGAAAATAGGGTCAAGTCAGACATGACATAATGCATCCACATCAACATAAAAGGACCCCAAAAAAGGCCAGACTAATTTATAGATCTCAAGTTCCTCAGGTGTCTTCCTCTTTATTTTGGAAGTTATCTTTGTATCTATGTCTTTTCCCTTTGGGTAGCCACACATTATTCATCTAATTATGACTTGGATAATCCCATTGTAGTGGAAGAGATCCTTAACTTTCAGAAAAAATCCCTAAAATCCATTTTTGGGTTGGCATGTAGTCCTTATTAAAGATTAATAGATAACAACTTTTACACTGCTACATAATCATTGAAAAAATATATGTTCAGTTTCATCATATAAAAGGTACCATCAAGATGCAATAAATATCTTTTTTTTCCTCATCATTGATTCCAACAATGGTCATTTCACCTTCGAAATTCTCTGGAGGTATAATACTGGTGTTATTTGCACATGCCTTGACTATAACGACCCAATGTTTTTCAATGGAAATTACCTTCTCATAATTATGTCATAAAATCCAATGAAAACACAACATAATGAACTACTAAGTGCTAAGTTACCTTTAAACATAGGTTTGTCACTTCTGTGTTTGGAATTTTGAAAATCTGACATACACAGTTGTGATCAGTAAGTTATTTGGAGACCGATAAGAAAAACTTATTTTTTTGGTGAATAGTAACCTACCCTTATGAATAGTAACATATCCTTATGAATAGTGATATACCCTAGTGAATATTAACCTTACCTATTATAGTATTAAAATAACATTCAAGTGAAATTATGATGTACCTGTATTTTAGAATAAGTAAATGAATGTTTTAAAACTGAGTTTTAATAATAAATTATGATTTTAATTAAATATTAAATTAATCATATTTAGAAAATTATTTTTGAAAAAAAATGGGCTTTATTTTTGGATTCTACATATCGAAAAATGGTTAGGGTGAATTTTTGGGATTTTTCTGAAATACTATAATTTTTTATGAATAGTAAAATCCGATAATTCACAATAAATGAAAAATAATAGATTAATTGAGTCATTGATGATGATATGTTGATGTAATTCCAATTGGTTCGAAGTCACATGCATTTATTACTATTCTTGGTCATGTAATACTTACTATTCCTTATCTTGTGAAGATATAATAAATTAATGATTAAAAAATTGTGAAAAACCTCCTCCCCTCCACTATAAATACCACTCATTCTTACCTCTTCTCTTCACTCTTCTCAAGCCTTGTTCCTTGCAAATATTCTGCCCAAATATATCCCCAAGCTCCTACCCCACGTCCAAAATCCCCTAGACTCTTAAAAATACCAAAACCTCTCCCCTTAAGAGGTTCTCAAAGGAGGAAGTTTCAAGAGGTAAATTCCTCTTTTCAATTCCTTCTTTTCTTTTATGTTATTTTTTTGGTTTCTTTCCTCACCTCCATTCACCCAAATATTATGATAACTCTAGTAACATACAAGTACTAGAATGTTTTTATGCTAATTCGATATTTTATTATCTTCTCTCCTTTCCCCACCTTTTATTTGAAAGGAATGAAATCACTGTTTGAGATGTGCTAATTTAGCACATTCAAGGACAACGGTTTATCAATTTCTATTATCATATTTAAATCTGGTCATGAAACCATTTTTGTTATGGTTTAACCAGAGTATATATATGTAATATATCCTATTTTTATTCTGTAATATTTTTGTACAAATGGTATGAAGTTATAAATCAAAACATGTTCTTTGTAATCAAACCCACCAATTAACAAAAAACGGTTGTCACTTTTGTTTTATATAATAGTTCGAATTCACTCTAAGTAACCAAATTAAATTTAAAACCATGAAATCTCTTGTATGTTCACTAATATAATATAACTTCAATTATGGACAACCAATTTCATCTTAAATTTTTATCCAAACATAAATATAAGTGAACCGGTCATTAAAATCATGTAAACAAACGAGCCCGAACAATGAAATTAAACCTCATAACCAATCAAAACAGTTATGAATGAACTTAAAATGATTATACTAAACTAATTACATATATAAGTAGTTATGGAATTATTAATTAATAAACCTAAATTTTTTATTAAGTTCTTTAATAACAAGTGGATAACACCAATGGATTTAAGGTAAGGGATCCTCCCCATTTCACTTTTATTTCAAGATTTTCCTCTATGTTATTCCATTTTATGTGTGATCCCTAATGATGGGGTATTATTTCTCACCTTCCCCATACTACCATAATGATTTATAAGTTATTATAAATCTTATTCTCTCTCAACAAATCCCTTTTAGGTACACCTGATACCATGCCAATAATCTGTAATGAATTCTACCTGAACCTCCTTTACTCCTTCGGGTTTCTCTATCTTTATTTTTACCCAAATGAAGTTTTATTTTATTTTTATTTACAAATTCTACATACTTTTTATATTCTCCAAACTCATGTTCCAAGATCCATCCCTCATTATATTTTGGGTATATACATGTTTTTAGTGATTCCCACCTCGATACCCCCCGATAAGAAATCATGTTTTAAGGGAACTTCCCAAATTCTTACCCGATTTCAAGTGAACTATATATTCAGTTTTAAGCCACCATTGTCTTTATAAAATCAGTATTTTTATTATGAAAACCTTCTTGGTTCACTTATGGTTTATATAAAAGATTGTTCCCTTTTATATTTTAAAATATCTATAGTATTTTCCTTAAAACCACACAAAATGTTTTAAGGCTAAAATTTCCCAAATACATTTCTTACAAGTTGTCACTCCTTTTTGACATCGCGTTCCAGTATATATGCCTATTGAATGTCCATGTATAATTCCTTTCTTTCATATACACTTTCATGATACACCCATTGGTTATGATTTATGTCATGGTTGTGGTACCTAATTCTTTCCATGGGTACCCTTATGTTTATGTATGGTTGATTATGTATGATTATTAGTGTGAAAATATTATTTATGTGGAAAGAATATTCATGAAAATTTTGAGATGGGTGTGCCCATATAGCGCTCCAATTCATTGGGTAAAGTTAAGTCTCATGAGATGCGATGTAAAATGGGATTGGTGGTTATCCTTGACTCATACTAAAATGGGAAACAGGGTTGGCAGTTAGCCTTGACCCGTACTAAAGAAATGTCTTATGATTCTACCACATTTATATGATTCCATGTTTATATAATCCCATTATTATATGATATGATTTCATATGTTCCATGCTTTGTTATCATTATGTCATGCCTCCAAAATCATGTGCTTAAGATGTATCCTTATGTTCATTCCCTTACTAGGCTTTTTAGCTCATCCCTTTGTTCATGTGTTCCCCAGGGTACCCTATGCAGATGTAAGGGCTCAAAAGAAGTTAGGATCTCTTTATGGAGATTAAATAAAGAAATGTTTTTTTATCTCCATGTTTTATGTTTTATGTACCTATTCTTCTAAGACACTAGACTTAACAATCCTTGGCTTGTACTCTGATGTATAATTATGCTTAAAATCATGTGATGTTATATATAAAAGGATTGGGTCACTATATTGACACATTCCTCACGAGTGGACCTACCAAAATCAATATATTCATTTTTCATTAAATTGGTAAAATGAGGTAGATATGACCACTTTATTACTTCAAGACTAACATTTCTCTCCATAGTTCCATCTTGCACTGGAGATGAAGAGTCCACAACCTGTACATCCTACAATTGTGCATCATGTAGTTTTTATTTTTGAGTGATTATCAATTAGAATCCCTCTTTATCCACCACTAATTTCTTTCATTTGGATAAGGATACTTTCATCACTAATGTGTGATCTGTTGCACCTCCCCACACATCATTTTAACCATGGGTAGAAACCTCTTGGCAAGACCAAACACCCTCTGTTGGACAGCCCTTCTCTCTCTTCATATGTGTAATCATCCTAGGAGATTTAGAATTCAGTTTTTTATTGCCTATATGGTCTCTAGCATCAATAATATTCTCTTACACAATTAGTTAATTAGAATATTCCTTAATGGAATCTTCATGAGGAGATTGATCACCCATTTAGCCTTCAACCATTTCAACATTCATATCCAATGCTCCTCCTCTAAGGTGTCCAGTAGCAAAGGTCTACTCAAAAGCTTTAAAGGAGGACCCAGTAGGTGTAGTTACCATTTCATTATAGGAGGGTGTGTTCTCTCCCATATATGTATCCAATTTTCCATCATCTTCAAGAGGGTTAATCTCCTCATCAGAGTGTGCAAATGATTCCTCAACAATGTTAGCTCACGTCTTACTCTTCTACTACTTGTCTAAACCCAAATCAAAAGGTATTATATCATCATAAATTAGCACATATTTTCCATTCATGTTATTATTCATGTTAGGATATTATTTTTTCTCTTTATTTCCCTCAAAAACATAAGGTTCAATGGCCTCATCCTCCTCATTTACCATGTTTCCAGCCCTTGCAACCTTCTTCCTCCTATAGTTTGACACTACATGCCCTTTTAATTTACAAAATGCACAATAAGACCCATGCCTACATCTTCCTTTAGTATTCCCAATGTATTTTCACCTAATAATGAATAGAGATAATTTCTAATACCTAACGGTTAAATTAAAGTTTTAATCAATAGTGGACAAAGTCACATTATCAATTGGGGTTGATTTGAGGTCTATTTCTACCAGGGAGTGAGCAAATAATTCATACCTTGCTTCCTCTGTAGCATGGTCCAGTATGGTTGGAGTTTTGAACACTAAGGAAATATAGAATGAGATGCGAGGATGCCACCATATCCATCTTAGACCAAAAATTTGAACATGGACTTGGTTCTTTATGCTTCGTGATGTAAACAAATTGAAACTAGGATGCTAGTTTTGAAGAAAGATCATGCCTAGCCTGAGAAAGATCGGCTTGAAACCCCAGGCCCTACACATCAAATCTTCTGATGGAAATAGGATGTGAAAGTAGCCACACCTAATGGGAATACAGTTCCAATTGTTGAATCCCAAAGTGACAGAGATCCATTGAATCAAATCTTCAGTTTTCCATGCTTTTTGTCCCAACATAAGAACCATTCTTGAGATAATTGAAGACCCACAGCTCTTAAACCTATTGAGGATTAGATCTTGACTAACACAGATAAGGGTTGAGTTTCCCCGCTTTAAAATTCTTTCAAAATCTATATCATTTCTAGAAATAAACAATCTATTGGAGTTTCGGTATTCAAATCCATGAGTAATAGATAGTGGCTGCACTTTTAAGTTCCCTGAAAGACAATTCGAGTGATGTGGAACCCAAACTCCTTTCGCCACAGCCCTATGAGAATCGAAAAAATCCTTTTTTTAGTAGGGATAAAGGTGGAATTTATAAGCGTACTACTACAAATAGTTCTTTTAAAATCGCTATAAAACGCTTTTAACGGTGCTAGAAAAGTGTTGTTAATCTCATAGAAGATAAAAGGGGTCCCCTTTAACATCACTAAAAAATGATAATAAAGGGTATCCTTTATCCGTACTAAAAAAGTGATGATAAATCCCCCCCCCCCCTCTTTATCATTTCTATTTTAGCACGGATAAAAGACATGTTTTATCAGTGCTATTTTTAGCCCTGATAAAGGACCCCTTTATCAGCGCTTTAATTAGCCCTGATAAAGGGGGGCTTTATCAGCGCTCTAAATAGTGCTCAAAAAGGGATCCTTTATCAGTGCTTGAAATAGCACTGATAAATCCCTAGCTACATGTGATATTCTATTTATATAATAGCACACCCACCAGCAGCACTTTCACAGAACACACACACCACCTACACAAAATAGCACCTACAGAACAAACCCACACACCACCTACACAGTGCACACAATAGTGAACACAAGAACAAATTAGTGCACACAAGGGTTTGTAAAACAATGTTATATACATTTCAAACAATGTTTTATATAATTAAATTTATAATTATCCAAAAATCAGTTAAAAACATTAATGTTTCATCCTTTGAAATTCGTGATCCCCTCTAAAAAATGTCTGCCCATGGTATTATTTACTGAACAAATCATCCCAAATGAAGAAAAAGGTTCCACCTATATAAGAAAACAAATATTGTGTTAGTAATACTGTAAATAAATAAATTAAACATTAATATGAAAGAATTCATAACAAAATGTCAATTTTTAAAAAAAAAAGACACATTTGGAGTTATACCGGTCGCACCGTGCATCGGATTGAGGTGTGGTTGATTCCTACACGTCACAAATTACATATGGATTGTTTTTATAAAATATCGAAACAATCCGAATGGTTTTTATTGGTTTTGAGTATATCCCTTTTTTAATAAAATTAATATCAAATTTAAATGACATATTTGGGTTTATACCGGTCACATCATTCATTGGATTGATGTGTGGTTGATTCCTACACATCAAAAATAACTCATAAATCATTTTTCTTAAGTATCAAGACAATATAAATGGGTTTTCTTGGTTTTCAGTATGACAGCTATGTTTTTTTAGTAAAATAACATTTCAAACTAGGAACACCCATTTTGAATCATAATGATCTCATCGTGCATTGGTTTGAGGTGATACTACTTCATACACATCACAAAGGAATTAAGAATCTCTCTCCTAAATTATGAAGACAATCAGAGGGTGTTTTCCTGATTTTTAGTTGGTGAAACGTTTTGAGAAAAAATATCAATTTTAAACTAATAATGGACAATTTTAGTCATACTGGTCACATCGTGCATTAGATTGAAGTGTGTTTGATTCCTATGCATCATAAATGACTCATGGATCATTTTTTTAAAGTATAAAAACAATCCAAATTCATTTGATTAGTTTTCAATATGTCACTTGTTCCTTTTACTTAAATTAATGTCAATTTTAAATAAAAATGTCTTTTTATTTATACCGGTCACATCATTCATCAGATAGATGTGTGGTTGATTCCTACACATCAAAAATGACTCATGGATCATTGTTCTAAGGTATCAAAATAATCCAAATTCGTTTTATTGGTTTTTAGTGTGTCAGTTGTGTTTTTTTACTAAAATATCATTTCAAACCATAAACACGTTTTTTGAGTCATATCAGTCACATAATACATTTATTTGATGTGAGAATACTTCATAAATTTCATAAAGGATTTAATAATCATTGTAATAAATTATTAAGACAATCAGAATCTGTTTTCTTGGTTTTTAGTGAGTGAGGCATTTGGAGCTAAAATGTAAATTTTAAACTGATAACATACACTTTTAGTCGTACTGGTCACACCATGTTTCGGATTAAGGTGAGGTTGATTCCTACATGTCACAAATTACTCATGAACCATTTCAATAAAGTATAAAAATAATATGAATGTTTTTTTGGTTTTTAGTATATCAGTTTTTCTTTTTACTTAAATTAATGTCAATTTTAAATAAAAAGACACATTTTCATTTATACCGGTAACACCGTGCATTGTATTGGGGTGGGGTTGATTCCTACATGTCAAAAATAAATCATGGATAATTTTCCTAAATTATAAAAATAATACAAATACATTTTCTCAGTTTTCAATATGCCAGTTGTGTTTTTTACTAAAATTAATGTCAATTTTAAATAAAAAGAGACACTTTGAGTCATACCGGTCGCACTGTGTGTCAGATTGAGGTATAGTTTATTCCTACACATCAAAAATTACTTATAGATCATTTTCCTGAAGTATCAAAACAATCCAAATGCGTTTACTCAATTTTTAGTATTTCAGTTTTGTTTTTTTACTAAAATATCATTTCAAACTGGAAACACGCATTTTGAGTCATACCAGCTGCATCGTGTGTCAGTTTGACATGATATTTCTTCATACACGTCACAAAGAACATATGAATTGTCTTCCTAAATTATGAATACAATTGGAACAAGTTTTCTTGGTTTTTAGTGAGTGACATGTTTTGAGCTAAAATGTTAATTTTAAACTGATAACAAACACTTTTAGTCGTATTGGTTACAGCATTCATCATATTGAGGTGTGGTTGATTCCTAAATGTCACAAATAATTTATGGATCATTTTACTAAAGTTTCAAAATAATTAAAATGCGTATTCTTGGTTTTCAGTATGTCACTTGTTCTTTTTTCTAAATTTATTGTTAATTTAATATAAAAATACACACTTAAAGTCATAACAGTCACACCATGTTTCAAATTTATATGTGGTTGATTCATATAGGTCACAAATGACTTATAAATCATTTTTAAAATGTATAAAATTAATCCTAATGCATTTTCTCAGTTTTCAATATGTTACTTATTCTTTTCACTAAAAATAATGACAATTTTAAATAAAAATAGACACTTAGAGTCATACCGATCACGTCTTCATGCTATTTTTGTACATTATTTCATCATGTATGTTTCCCATTAATTTCTAAACAAATCTATATCATCTTATTAATAGGAGTCCTTTCAAAAATCATGGTAGTACTGAAAAAATATAAATACATAAGAGATTAATAAATATTTTAAATGAAATAGTAATTATCTTCGAAAATACCTCTTTAGGGATGCTGGTTTGTTTATGGAATATGATATCTTTCATAAATTTACAAACATAATAACTACATTATTTTCTGTTTGTTTGTTTCAAACACTACAGAAATATTGAGAAAAATAAGTAATTTTTTATATGTTTCTGTATATTGAAATCTTATTATATATACCCTAATACTTATCAAGTTGTAGTACTTGTGACATTCCTTGTCCTTTTCCCCTGGCCTCATTCCATGATGTAGACGATATTCACGCATCGCCCTATCATAACAGAATCCTAATTAAAAGATAATATAAATTATATAACTAGATGTTTAGTTCTAAAATGTTGGATGTAGTGTATTAAAAATTGAAAAACACCATCATTTGTGGTCGGTTTGTTGGATATTCATGCATTGAATCCAATAAATAAATTTTTGGAGTATCCAAATTGATAGCAATGGGCATCCAATGCTACCTAAAAACACAAAAAGGAATAAGTAATGAAATAAATTAAAATATATTTGATATGATTAAATTGTAGAGTTTTACCCCTGCATCATTGGTATTAATAAGATTATATCATCTTTATTTTTTTGTTAAACAATTTGAGTAGGCCTGCCACTATTTCACCCTTTTTCTCGAATTCTTTTTTTCTGTAGAGGTGACGTGAGGAATTACGAGTCCAATTTTTTATTCATGGGGAAATCCCTTCAATTATTTTTCATATATATGCCTATGAAAAATATGAAATGTATTTAGCCATAATTATCATATTATATCAACTTTTGGAAAATCAAATCATGAAAACATACCTCATGTATACATTTACAACTGAGTCGCCTAGCCAATCATATTCCATGATTTCACTTACATTGTCAGCACTAATGAAATTTGGATCTTCTACTTTGTACATATTTTCATCAAAAACAATTGTGTGAGTACCACCATCTTTCAACTTCGTATCCACATGAGCCTGCAATGATAATAAATGTGGATATAGAATGGGCGGGTTTAAGGTGCTTTCAGTAGATTGTTTCGATCGGTTGGTTGGTCCTTGAGATTGTTTTGAGCCATTATTTCTTTTCACCCCTTCTCTATGTCCATATATAATAAAATTCATTGGTTCATGCCTTTTTTCATTAAATTTTAAAGGTTTATCTTGAAAAATAAATTGTAAATGAATACCTTCTTGTCGACCTGTTTTTTTACAAGCTATGACAGTAATTCTATGAATGTTCCAAGATATTGTTTAACCTTATGAATATCTTCATCATTAATTGGAATAGGTAGCTCAGCGCTCAACTCATGTGCTACGTTAATCAACACTTTGACATGACCTGTTAGAAGTGGTTTGTTGTGTAGCATGGCATTGTGGATATTGAACATTGTATACCTTGCTACAAGGTGATGGGTGGGTGTTGATAGATATAAATCATAATCATTTTCACACTATACAGTATCAGTACAGTACATGTATTAGTGTTTATCATATTAAAAATTCATAGAAACAATTATTAGAACATTTATTACTTCAGCTAAGATAGGTTTTTGAGGGGAATGGCTCGCCTCAAAGCTAGTGGGGGCAGGGCGGGATCTTCACGCGTTGGTTTTTCTTGAGTTGTTTATTCTCTTTAATCCTCCACCATAAAATTTTCCATTAACTCTCTCTATAATTTCATATATTCTTCAAGGATATCTATTCTTTCTCTCATCATTTTTATTTCTTCAATTTGACCCTCCTCTTGTTTTTTCTCAAAAAAAATTCAGGGTGTCACCCCAAAACCCACACCTCTGACGTAGCCATACTTTTTTGCCTATTTCAAGGCCACCGAAAGTATGTCTGCATCTGATTTGGATATTTTTTATTCTTGTGACTATTTTAGATAGAAAAATATATTAAAATAAGTAATCATTGTGATGTAATATCAATATAAAGAAAAAAATATTTATTATGTCATAATTACACATGTTTCCCACACTTTTGTGTGTTTTCATCTATTAGTATCCCATCTTTATTTACACGTGTATCCTTCTATAGCACATAGTGTGAGATGGAAGTGACTTTGGATTTGGATTCATAAATATGTATATAAATATATGATCATAGTTATGGTGTTGTTTTATGTCGTATAAAAGTATTAAGATAGTTTTAAAATATTTACCATTTTTTCAAGTGAAGCATACCCCATTCTTGATTTACGGTAGGGGTACGATGGTTTTACTACTCGTTCCTTATTTTCAGCACTTAGTTGTTGTTTCATGAATAAAAAATAAAAAATCGAAGTGATGAATACACGTATTGTCAAACAATGTATTACAAAAAAAATGTACCTGAAAAGACTGCTCTGTATGGCGACTAGTAAACGCATCCCATGCTCCTTGGGTTATCAGGTGTGCATAAATAGGAGGTGGGTGTGGGTTTATTTTCCCTTCAGTATCTTTAAGATAACATCTTGTTAAAATTGTGTTAAATCCTTTGTGAATCCTTCCAGAAACCCTTAATACATAGTCCTTGTGCGATTCATCCACCATAAATGCACTCTACAAGGGATAATGAAGAGTAATTCAATGTTTCGTTATTTTATTTTCAGTACATTAAAGAAATGATATCATAATGTTACCATAATATCTCCCCACATCAGTTTCTTAAGCCCAATGACAACATTGTACCATGACTTTACATGAATCGACACACATTTTCGAGTGAGGATTCCAATGTAATTACTGAACATGGCATTGTTGGGTTTAACATGTTGTCCCCACTTATTCCATCCTACCTCATATTTTATGCCTTTTTTTGCCTTAAGTATTTTTTCTAACACCATCAAACTATGGTGCTCCTATTTTTTCTGCACCGCTATTGTTTCTTTGACTATCATTTTAACGGTTTCAACATCATCAATATGTTCCTCCAAAGTACTAGCATCAACATGTGAAGATGGTGGTTGTACCTATACACTAGGGGCAGTAGTAGAAACAAGTTGAGAAACTTGTTGGGCCTCTATACTGCAAGCAGTAGTAGGTTGAGAGGCTTGTTGTTCCTCTGCACTGTGAGTAGTAGCAGGTTGAGAGACTTGTTGGGCCTTGGGATTGGGAGAATCATCACATGCATAATTCATTATCTACAGAAGTGGTTTAACATTTAATTTAGATTATATAAAAGTATCATAAAACAGATAATAACATAAGGTAACATGATGTATATTACAAAAAAAATATAACCTGATTATTGAACTCTCTTTTTTTAAGGATAAAGGGATTTAAACCCTCTATCGACTATCTAAATACCTTCATTGTGGTATCTTATGACATACAAAATGTTGTCTATATTGGGACCACTACAAAATGATTGTGATGTCCCAATGAAAGGGATGTACTCTATTGAATTTTCATCTAACTCTTCAGTGGTTTTGGTCGATAACAGAACAATTGACTACTTTCGGTTTACAAGATCTGTAACATAAAATAATTGTACTATTTGTGATGCCATTATAAACAGTTTTTCTTTTTACCCTTCCTTACTGAAATCAACTTTCACAAATCTTAACTCATCTGTTTTAAAAGCACTCTTGTTTTCAACCCACTTTAATTGAAAAATCGGCACTTGGAAGTTTGTATAATCCAACTCCTATATTTTTTTGATGATGCCAAAGTATAACATATTCTCATAAATTGGATTTTTTTTCCTTAGCATTGGAAACATGTATCACTTCAGCCATAAGTGTAACTCCAATATTCTGCATGGTATTTTCTTCATCATGTTCATTGGTATAGAATGTATAACCATTAATTACATAAGAATTTTAAGATAATACATATAAAATTGGTCCTCCAGCTATCCAACATAATCATTATAAAATTGAGTCAATATTTTCATCTGACTCCTTAAATATATGTTCTTGAAACCATCCTATAAACTTTTAATTATGTGTATTTGATATCAATTTTTCATCCCTTGATGGATTCAAATGACTAAGAATTTCTGTGTGGGTTTCGACATATGGGTCAACCTCTAAATTGTTATGAAAAATGTAAAGGTGAGTCTGCCCTCGATCTGTAATATTGATTATGAAAACCTCTCTTCTAGAAATTACTTCACCCAAAAGCCGCCCAGTGTGACGAGATTTTGGTAGAACAATATTTTATTCACTAGATAGGTATTTGGTACATAATTAGACAACTTCCTCAAAAATATATCGCTCCACAATACAAACCTTTGGTTGACTTTGATTTTTGACATACCCTTTCAAAATCTTCATAAACAGTTCAATGGGGTACATCAATCTATAGTGTATAGGACCACATAGTAAAATCTATCTCACCAAGTGAACCATCAAATGAACCATCATATCAAAGAATGTCGGTGGGAAGAATATTTCCAATTCATATAATATGACGGAAATTTCTCTTTCCATACTTAGAAATTTCTTCAGGTCTATAACTTTACTGAATATAGATTTGAAAAATAAATAGAGATTTGTTAATGTATAATAGACATTCTTGGGAAAAATGAAACATAAATCTATAGGAATTAGATCTGGCATCAAAACGTGGCAGTCATGTGATTTTCATCCCTTTAACTATAAATCGGTCATTGATATGATGTTCTTAATATTTGATGAATACCCATCTAGAACCTTTACATAATTAAAGAAGTTTCAAAAATAATACCTCTCCTTCCTGGAAAGAGTGTAATCACATAGAGGAAGAAAATTTCCTTGTTCACCCTTCATTGGCACCAACTCTTCTCATATTCTCATGTTAACCATGTCCAACCTAGCCTTAATTACAATCTTTTCTTTGCTGGATGTATTTGGAAATGTGCTAATGACACTATCACATACATTTTTTACAACATGCATAATATCAATAAAGTTTCTGACGTACAGACAATTCTAGTATGGTAATTCAAAAAAAATGATATCTTCTTCCAACTAGTTTTCGTAAGGTTTTTCGAAAATGGTTTACCAAAATCAATGTCCATATCTTTTACTTTCTCAAACATTTGATCACATTTTAGTGGATAAAGTGTTGTAGGTTCTTCTGAACTTCCATTGAATGATGTTGTCCAATATTGGTACTTATGTCGTCGGGATAGAAATCTGCGATGTCCTAGAAACACTGTTTTTTATGAATTTTTCAACCTAATTGACTTTGTACCTTGTTCGCAGACGGGACACCCATGACTTCCTTTAATGTTATATCCTAACAAATTTTCACAAGTAGGAAAGTCATTTATCATCACTTACAACATGGATCTCAACGTGAAATATTCATTTCCATAAGTATCATACAATGTAACACCTGAATCCCACAATAATTTTAAATCCTCGATCAATGGAGCCAAATAAACATCAATATTTATATCCTAATATATGCATAGATAGCATGATGTGTTTTTATTTCATGTATAACCATGATGTAAATTTATAGTTTACCAACATAATCATCCATTTACTATGAGTACTTCTTTGAAAACCAAAAGGATTCACTCCATCTGTAGATAATGCAAGACGAAGGTTTCTCGTCTCATTTCCATAATTAGGATACTCGTAATCAATTCTCTTCCACTAAGAAGAGTCTGTTGAGTGACATAGTTTACCATCTTTATTTCTTCTACCTATATTTCATGTCAATTTCCCTATAGTCTCATCACTTCCATATAGGCTTCTAAACCTTTGAATGATTGGAAAGTACCATACAACTTTCGTAGGACCGAATTCATATTTCTTGTATCAATAATCACCACACTTTGAGAATTATCTAAGTGATTTTTGGTCCTTGAGAAATAGTATATATTCATTCGGGTAGGCGTGTATTCGTTCAAAGATCATACCCATCAAACATAGAATTCGATTGGCGTCGTATATTCAGCTTGGGAGCTCATTATCTTTCGGGATCATGTCATTCAAGAGAGAAATTAATTCTGTAAAACTGTAATCACTCCATCTGTTTCCTAATTTCAAATTATACAGCTTCAATATGGCTAACAATGTTGTATATTTAGTGTAACCACCATACAGAGGTGTCTTTGCACAGCTATTTAACTTCTCAAATAATTTTGGGCAATCATGAAGTTTATCTTCTATTATCCTTGTCATTTCCTCAATATGATCTTAATCATCATTCACATCTGTAATCACATCCTCAATACGGTTTTCTTTATTTTCTACACTTGTAATCATATCTGATGATCCATAAAATGCACTATTATCCTAGCCACTAGCTACATTTTCTTTTCCCTGTGTTTATTCTAACATTTATAACTTCAATCTATTCTATGATAGATAAAGTGTTCTTCGAACTCCTCGGGACTAACTTGTCTTGAATAACAACAGCGTAAACACTGATAAAGGATTTTAGAAGGGTCATATGCATGATATTTTGCAAACTTGTTGAACTCTTTCACTCCATCTTCATACTCTCTTGTCAAATGATTAGGATCCATCCATTCTTTATTCATATCAATCATATTTAATTCGATGATATTATTATTTAACAAAATAAATACACAAAATATTGATATAATGTAATGGTTTTCCTAATTCTATAAAAATATAAACTTAAAATATTATGAAAAAACTAAAAATACAAATGTCCTTTGAAAACCATTTAAAATATCACACTTGAAATCCCATTAAAAAAACAACCATTTACACAAATTACTCTTTAAAATAACACACCCTTTTTAAAATAAATCAATCAGTTCCAAACACTCTTTCACAAAACCACAATTCCTTTTTTTTTAAACATTCAAGGTAGCTTCATGACCCAACAGTCTTAATAATTTAAAATGAGTGACAAATATCTAAGAAAAATTTCAAAACACTTGAATCATTTTAAAAGAGTCACTTAGTAATTTTCACAAAGACATAGATCCCAAGAGATACACTTTATAAAAGATACATATAAAACACCTCGATTCATTGCAAATCAATCAGTGTAGTATGATTCCATCACATTATTCCAAAGGTTGATGTAATAATAATAATTTTCATAAGAATTTGATATTGTGCTCCCCGCCATTGTATATCACTTATACATGCTTCCATTGTCTGGTTATATCAATTATCTTTCACCACAACACCAGATTCCCAAGGGATATGTTCCATAGTTAGTGACCACACTCGCAACCATGAAGCACTCATGTTCCAGTTTACTACAAACACTAAATTATCCCAATTATCATTGTCTCACACCAAAGCAATTGGTTGTACACCCTAAGAACAATGTATATGTATCTCACATGAATTACTATTGGTTCCTTCCTTTATAAATACACCTAAGAAAATCTATAAGCATGAACCTATTACATAATCAGAAATTTCTCAAGTGTCATTCCTTTCACACAAATAATTTTCCTATGTAACTCATCACTAAAAGAAGTGTCTTGTTATTATTTCGCAATTAAATCCTCCTATTGCAGACTGGTCAGTGCGCCCTTCCCAGGGGTGTAATTGATACACCTTATGGGTTTTAATTGTATGTGTTTTTTTCACCTCTTACACCCAAATCTGACCCCCCATGTGCCTATTTCAAATTATAGATCTCCCTCTTAGTCTCTAAATCTCTCACATCCATCTCCCCTTGATCCATCAACCTTTGACCGATATGGTGGTGTTTGAATGGTAAGTTCTTCTTAGATCTATGTCATTTCTCTCTTCTTCTTTATTAAATGAGTATAGATATATATTGGGTCTATGTTTTCCTTGGCGGTCTGATGATGAGTTCCTCTTTTCTTTATAGATCGGTGGAGAATCTAGCATGTTGTCATAATTTCTTGATCAAATAGGGATCTACCATTAACAACGAGCATTCAATGGGTAAGTGTTATTGAATCATATTACTATACCTTTTATCATTGGAGGATTGATGATACAACCTTAATCCATTGATGATATAACCTTAATCCATTGATGGGGAGGTTCACATGAGGTCTTATGGCTCTTCAGATCGAACCCGATGGTTTGAGTTGAGGCATTATGGGTAACTTAATCCTTAATATCCAACCAAATCAATAAAAATCATGCAACTTCCACAATTTACAAAAAATAAATAAAATTTTCTAAATCCCTAACTCAATAGAAGATTTTATCAACCACTGTGCAAGTACAGTGAAATAGATTATCACCAATCCAAGATCATGTAAGAGAATCCTCAACAACCTAGAACCCAAAATTTTTTATCAACCACTCATCCCAATATTCCTTGAACAAACCAATGCCATTGCCTCTACCTTCTCCAGATGATGAACATAGAGGAAACCAAGGATAAAATAAGAGAAACTTGTCATGGATCACCATAGATTGATCTCTTGATGCCAATAGATAAATCGAACAAATAGGGTATGAAGGTTCTCTAAAGATAAAACACTTATCACCAAAGGATTGGGGGAAATGAAGGAATAATGGAGGATTCATATTGTATTTTTGAGTTAATACTTGAACTAGAATTTAAAGGTGTCGAAGTGTGATAAGTCAGGGTCATTTCATGTGGAATCTATCTTCAGTACATTTATGAGATCCACATCGTGATCTCCTATATCTCTCCCCATTTAAATATCATTCAATATTATAATCTAATATGACCCATGATGGGTTATAGAGTAATAGGTGTCTTTCACCAGGAGAATCTAATGTGGCACGATAGATAGGAAGATCATTCCATAATAAAATAGGTTTACGACCAGAATGGTTTTTCATTTCATGACCTCTAACAACATTTAATTCATTATTCATGGTAGGAAAATTTTCATCAATGGATTCAATATGATCATGGCATCCTACAACAACTAGATCATACAATGAATAAATCAAAGGAAAATAATTGTTTACATGTAAAAAAAATTACCAAGCAAGTGTTCTATAACCATACAAGATATGCTTGGAAGTCAATAGTGAAACCTACCAATAGAGTATATCGGGAAACCCATTTCAAATGGAAAATTAAGGATGGTTTTATTATAATGAATTATTATTAATATCAATGGGAACATTTCTAACTAGAATATATTCAATCTATCATTCGAGGGAAGGATAAAACTATTGAATATTTTACTTACATCAATTCCAATGAAAATCCTCTCAGTAATCTAGGAACCTAGGGGAACCATGAATGATATTGAAAAAAATCACAAAGGAGTTCATCTAGGATACTAATTGGGGGGATTCCACTATTATTCTTCAAAGAGAATTATGAATGTGATAAAGGAATGGGTGTTAATTTAAGGAGTGTTTTTTATGAAATTAAGAGAATGCATGTGAGGTTAGAATGGGACATTATAAAAGTGAACTCTTTATATGTGAGATTTATAAAGAATATATGTCGACATTAATGGAGAGTCTAAGTTGGTCAAACCAAGATGATGTCTAGCCTTTCACGTATCATGATCGAGAAGATGAATTTTCTGAAGGTGAAGGTGTGATGTGTGCTGGGTCGAGACGATATCAGTTACTAGAATCATAAATAGGCTGGTGATGACCTCTCATTTTTATGGTTCCAAGATAATAGTATCTCCTTTTTAGAATCCACCATGCATCTCAGATTCATAAACACAAAACTTAGTTAATAGGATAATATCCTTCACTAGAACATCAACAAACTGTATGCGCATGACACCTATTTTTTATTCATTACCTAAAATATTCAGTGGGAAGGATTAATAGTTGATGATTCATTATAACCATGAATCTGATGAGTGGATGAAAAAGATGTGATGAAAATAGATACATAAGAAGAAGAGCTTCTTGGATTGGTGGTTGAGGAACATGGTGATACCAAACAGATGATAATGTTTAGAATAAGCGTATTTTTTAGGCGTTACATTGTATGTGTTCTTACTTCCCTGTATATCAATCATCTTGGAATCTCCACATTAAAGGATAATGGGAGAGTACCATTATGGGAAGTTTCGGGAAGAGAATAGAGAATATATTTAATGGGGACCCACCTTAAGAGTTTATTACGACCTTGTTTTTGGGGGCTGGGCAGAATGGTACTAAGATAAAAATATTCTACCAGGTTTATGCTATGGTGTGTTAGGTTCTTTGGGAGGAAAGGAACAATGTGAGAGAATGAAGTCCTAGATCTCAAACACATATTCAGGTTTTCCTGAAATCAATTATGGTGAACCAAGGTGTTGTCACCCCAGGAAGGGTGTCATCAGCCTCATTTAAGAGGATGCTCTTGAGGATTGAACGTGACCCTTAGGGAGGAGGTAAGCCTAACCAAGGGTGATGGGTTAGATATAGGACACCTAGTATAGGTCTAAAAATAAATGTGGAAGGATCTTTTATGATTTGAATAATGGTGGTCTTTGTGTAGGATGACAGAGGCTAGGTGATCTTTGGATTCCAATCTTAAAATGGACAAGGAGTCTCTATTAGGCCATAGAAAAATGTGATGTTCAGTTCTTGTCTTGTTTTTTAGGATTTACAATATCGAGAATTTTATAATGGAGTCTGAATCCACTGTTCTGGTTGGCTTACATCGAGGGAATTATAGCACCCTATAGGATCTTGAATAATACATCAAGAAGTGTAGGATAATCATTGATTAGTGCATCATGGTTTGTCACACTTGGAGGGATGGGGAATTTCATGATATACATCTTAACAAGAAAAGGGAGGTCTAGTGAAATTATCATTCTTTACCAAGGTACTAGTTCATTTCTATGTGATTGTTACCTCATCATAAGTGGTGATTCCCTAGGCCTCCACCACATCTGCCCCCTAACATCCAAGGTTTTTGAATAAAAATATAATATTTAATGAGTGAATTAATATATGTAAATAGAAATTATGATTAGTTCCACCATTTTCATAATGGGAAATGTTAAATATTTGTTGAATTTAGTTTCATTGAAAAGTGAGGATTTAAAGAGAAATATTTTATACGATATAAGAAAATTTATTAACTCACTGATAATTGTTTTATATTATTTATAATGGAATTTTAATAATTGTATGATGGTTGTTACTATTTGAACGAGTTGAGATTTTGTGCTTTAGGATAGGCAATGTTCTATGCTTGGGGGGTTTAATAGCTATAATTCATGCATTAAATTTTTTATATTTCATTCATTGATCATATTATTCAAGAATTTTTTCTTGCCTAATTTCTAATATTTTGTGTATTTCGCACAAAGGAACACATTGTAGGAATTCATAGAAAAATAGATGAAAACATAAAGGAGGAATCTGAATAAGTCAAAATTTTGTAAATGGGAAATTCATTCATTTACTAAAAAAATTCCAACCCGTATAATATAATCATATGAGATAAAAACTTCATGAGGTAGCTAGACGCTCAACTGCAGCACCAACGAGGGTTCTGAGGAAAGAAGAGTGCACTGATGTCACAATAAGGGTTAGAAATACTCAGTGGGAGAGATTAAAGATAGACTAGGTTGTTGCAGGCTAGTACTGGGAAAGACGACTGATGTGGGTGGGCACTAGTGTTTCTCATTGGGTGAGTGTATGGAATATCTTGCGTAATAAAGTAAATGCCACAAACAAATCGATTTGGGATCAAGGATATGTGTAAATTTTAATTTTTCAAGGAAACCCATGTGTTGACCTTATATGATGTCACTCAAATCATTGTTCCAATGGGGCTTCTAGGGATTGTTTTCACCTCTATCGTAGCCCACTTGACTACCCCAAGGACTTCCATGGACATTGGTGTATCTTGAGCTAAATCATCAACATGAAGGAATCCAACTTCACTATAAATTAGAATATTTTTCCATAGCACCTACATCATATCTCAACACGTTGAATCTAGTAACCAAAGCAGAATTGATACCATTTGTTCATGAACCAGAATCGGTTTACCTGACCTATCACCCGATCTAACATGAGACAAAACCTCTATAAACAAAGACAACCAACATGCAATTCATTTGGTGTGCAAACAAGGACCACCAACAGCCACAATTTTCAGTGGGTCGTTTAGCCCATACAATTCACGGTATCACTATCAATATATCAAACTATAATAACATGTGAAACGAATGAGAAAGAGGAGAAAACTCACAGTGGAGGTGTGGTTCAGCGCGCGATGGAGGTGCGTTCACGGCGGAGGAGAGGCGCACAATAGAGGAGAGGCGTGCGGCAGAGGGAATTGTGGCAGAGGAGAAGAAGTGCACAGCGGAGGAGAGGCACACGGGGAAGGTGGGTTCGCGGCAAAGGAGTCAGCGGGATAGGAGGATGAGGCAGCGGCGATGGCGATCGGCTTCCGCGAGAGTTTGAGGGATCCGAGGAAGGAGAAGAAAGTTAGGGTTTCTTTATAAAACTCGGTGAACCTTTTATCAGTGCTAGCTAAAAAACACTGATAAAAGTATATTTTATCAGCACAGAAATAGAAAGCAATGATAAAACATGCTTTTATCATCACATTTTTAGCATTGATAAAGATATGTCTTTATCAGCGCTAAATAAACGCTGATAAAGATACAATGTTAATAATTTATTTATATTATTATATATATTTATAAAATTATATACATGATAAATATATACTTATATTTATAAAATTATAATTTAAATAATTATAAAATTATAAGAAATATACTTATTATATTTATAATCTTAGAAATATATATAATAAATATATTAATTATATATATTTATAAGATTATAGATGTATATAACTATATTTCTTCTAATTTTATAATTATTTATGTGAATATATATTTATTTATAATTATAATTTTAAATGAATATATATATTTATTTAAATAATTATAAAATTATAAATAATTAATATTTCTAATATTTATAACTTTAATAATATTTATATTTAATATATTTATTATAATTTTATAATTATTTAAATATATCTGTATTTATTTATAACTATAAATATAAATATTTTTATTTATTTCTCAATATTTCTATATATTTATTTAATTATATATAACATTATGTGTGAAAAAAATAAATATATTTTTTATGAATTAATAATTATTTAAATATATTTATTTATTTATATTTATAACTGATAAATATATATTTATTTTTTGTAATTAAAAATTATAATAAATAAATTATTTACAGTTGTAATTATATATATACATATATATATAAATAATTATAAAATTATAACAAATATATTTATAATTTTTTAAATATATACAATTAATATATTTATTATAGTTTTTTAATTTTTTAAATATATATACATTTATTTAGAAGTATGTTTATAACTATTTATATTTGTTTATAGATATTTTTATATAAATATATATAATTAGTATTTTTTTATATTTTTTAATTATTTAAATATATCTATATTTATTTAGAAATAATAATTATAAATATTTGTATTTATTTATAAATATTTGTATATATTTATAAATATTTGTATATATTTATAAATATATTTATTTAATTATATATTTATAACTTTATAAGTAGTATAATAAATATATTTATTATAATTTTATAATTTTTACATATATATATGTAAGGACCCGACCCCAGTTGCACGGAGTTGGTGCCTTATTTGATTACGTTGGCATACATACAAGGAATACGAATCCCGAAGGACCAAGTAGTTTAGTATTATTGGAAACAAGATACATACGTAAGTTCAACTTTACATAAGGAAAGGAAATACAACACCAATTTATTCCACTAGAGTCATCACATCTCCTAGATTATGCTTGCAAGTCATTCATAAAATACTTCTTCATGTCCTGAGGAAATGAAACATAAGAAAGGGGTGAGCTCAAATGCTCAGTAAGAGTAAGCAATACAGCGGAAGATAATATAAACATTATACATGGTGAATAATTGAAAACACATACCTTTAATAATAAACTTGAACACATTATGGCAGGAATATGAGATGAGTAAATAATGCCATAATAAAACATAATCATGGGTATTATACTAGTCGAATAACCACATGAAATATCAATAGCTAAACTCATAATGATGGAATGCATAATGCCGGATATTCTGAAACACTTTTTCAAGGCCTCAGCCAAGACATCTAATGATTAAGGTCTTGGCCAAAATCCATATCACATTGGGAAAGGACTCGGCCAATTCCTCATCTAGTTGTCTCATGAGACCTATCGATGCATCGAGGGGCTATAGAAGACCCCACCCATCACATAATAAGTCCAATGCATTCCTCATATGAGTGGGGATAAACATAAACAACATATAAATTCATATTTAAACTATCATATGAAATGTAACAAACTTTCCCCAATTATTGAACATAAACACTAACCATTCCGAATAATATGGTGAATGGTTTTAGGACAGATCATCCACAATAGAGTTAGTCATAAACCATTAAATAAAATATGGTAGATGACTTCATAAATTATTAAACCCAGTAATACCATGGAATCATCAAGAGTGTTGAATTAGATGAAAACACTCTTATAAAATCATTAAGCAATTTTTGAGATAAATACTCTTTTATTTTGAAAAGAAGAGTTATTTTGGAAAAATATTTGTATAAAAACAAAATTGAGGTAATATAGTATTTTCATAATAAAATGAGTGATTTTATAAAGATAAATGTTTCCAAAAATATATATCATAGAGTGCCCTTGAAAATAGGAAAGAATTTGAGAAATTCCCTTGGATCGGGCTTGTATTTTGGAAACAACTTTGAAAGTTCCTTTAAAAATGTGTAACTATCCATAAAATAAGGAAGGGTTATGGTTTGTACAAATATATATGATACTCAAACACAATATATGATGAGTAAATAACAATACATAATAATTTCATTGAGGTAATTAGACAATGAAAGTATCCCGAATGAAAATGGAAGTTCGGGTGGAAAACCCCTTAACTTAACTCCAAACGTGTTCCGCTCTTGTACTTAAGATCCTATAATATGAGTTATACTTTTTAATAAATTATTTAAGAACCTATTATACATGTATTTAGTTTACCATAATTCTGGTTAGTTCATTTATGTCTTTATTGACAAGTTATTGTATTGAATTTTGTCGTTCTGGAGTGTTTGTTTCCTTTATTTTCATATTCGGTTCACTTGATTTTAAGTAATGAAGTGGAATGGATGTAAATCTCCAGAATTGAAATTAAATATTATTTATGAACATACATAATTTTTAATGTCCATTTCTATCATTTGGTTACATGGAATGAGGATGAATCATTAGATGACGACCACTTCGATTATTCGGCGGTATTTGAAATATTATGAACTAGTTTTGTCATATAACTTAATTATATGTACATATTATGGTTCCTGAATATTAATTAGGTTATAACACATATATTATAGTTTTTTTCAAACATGAATATGTTTTCATGATGATTAATGTAGAAGAAACTGAATAACGAAACTTCGTCGTCCATGAAGGTTATAAATCGGAACCTCATGGATGTCGATTTTGTTTATAAAATAAAAGGGAGGGAGTAAGAATATTTATGACGGTTCTTCCATTAACATGATATAAATCCAGTATATAGATGTTACTATAGTTATAATGATCATTTGGACAGAGGAGGTGAGGATAGGATAACAAAAGAAGATAAATTGAAACCAAATGAAAAAGAAGGGTACTTTACCTCTTGAAATAACCTCCTTGAGAAACTCCTTAAGGGAAGGGGTTTTGGTCTTTTGAAAAGACCAAAAGCTTCTTGTACGTGGGGAGAGACTAGGGAAGGGTAATTGGGCAGAACTTTGAGGATCTTCAAGGCTTAGAGGAGTGAAGAGAAGAGGGAGTGGTGAGAGGTTTTTATAGTGGAGGAGAGGAGTAAATTTTGAATATTTAATTCATTATTTTATTATTTCCCTCAAGACAACCAATATTATTGTTTCATGTGACCCCTAATAGTAATAATGGCATGTGATTTTGAACCAAGTGGCCTTACATCACATATGATGTCATAATTAGTGTATTTAACTGATAATTTGTATATACGGTATTTTGTCGTATTTCACTATTCATCAAAAATTCTAGAATTTCATAAAAATCCCAAAAATTCACCCCTACCATTTTTCAATGTGTAGAATTAAAAAGTGAAATCCATTTTTCAAAAATAATTTTCTAAATATTATTAATTTAATTTTTAAATAAGGTCATATTTAATTCTAAAAATAACAATCTTGAAGTTCATTTAGTTTTATGTGACATTAAAAAATTAATTAAGATCCCATTATCATATTGCCTTAAGAAAATAAAATAATATTATTATTTACTATTCAAGGGACATATTAATATTCATATTACTATTCATAAGGGTATGTTACTATTCACAAAAAATCAAGTTTGTTCTATCAAACTCCAAATGACTTACTGAACACAACTCTAGATGACCATTTTTTTGAAATTCAAAACATAGAAGAGGCAAAGTTGTGATTATAAAATTGCATTCTATATTTATTTTCAAAACCTTGGGGTGTTACATTCCCCCCTCCTTACAAAAATTTTGTCCTTGAAATTCACAAAATATTACCTAAAAAGATTCGGGTATGTCTTCAACATAAGCTTCTCAGGCTCCCATGTTGCTTCCTCCATCTTATGGTTCCTCCATAGAATCTTTACCAGTCGAGTCATCTTATTTCTCAATACTTTTTCTCTAGTATCAAGAATCTTGATAGGCTCTTCACAGTAAGATAGATCGGGCTCAAGTTCCACTTCTTCATAAGTGAGCACATGTGTTGGGTATGGCATGTACTTTCTTAACATTGACACGTGGAACACATTATGAACCTTAGAGAGGCTTGGAGGCATTGCCAAATGGTAAGTTAAGGCTCCAATTCGGTCTAGAATTTCAAAAGGTCTGATGTACCTGGGACTTAATTTTCCCTTCTTACAGAATCGTATAATACCCTTCCATGGAGATACCTTTAAGAAAACGTGATCACCTTCTTGAAAATCCAAATCCTTCCTTCAGTTATCTGCATAGATATTTTGCCTAATTTGAGCTATTTTGATATGGTTCTGGATAATCTTCACCTTTTCCATTGTTTCTTCAACAATATCTGGGCCCATGAGCTTTATTTCACCAACATCATCCCAGCAAGTTGGTGTATGACATCGCCTCCCATATAATTCTTCATAGGGTTCCATCTATATACTTGAATGGAAGATATTGTTGTAGGAAAATTCTAAAAGGGGTAAATACTAATCTCACATGCCTTGAAAATCAAGTGAACAAGAACTCAACATGTCTTCCAATGTTTGAATTGTCCGTTCCGATTGTCCATCAGTTTTTGGATGGTAGGCAGTGCTCAAAAGAAGATCAATATCTAGGGCCTTCTGAAGACTTTTCCAGAATCTTGATGTAAAACATGGATCATGATCAGAAACAGTCGATAGGGGTACTCCATGAAGTCTCACAACTTCATTAACATATAGTCTTGTTAGACGTTCAAGTGGTAGATCTTCTCTTATAGTAAGAAAATGTGCTGACTTGGTAAGACGATCAATAATGACTCATATTGCATCATTCCTTCTAGGAGTCTTTGGTAGTCCCATGACAAAGTCCATCGTGATATTATCCTATTTCCACTTAGGTATGGGAAGAGGTTGCAATACTCCTCCAGGTTGTTGCCTTCCAGCTTTCACTTATTGACAAACCATACATATTGACACAAAATCAGCAATCTCCCTCTTCATATTGTCCCACCAAAAATGTTCCTTCAAATCTCTATACATCTTAGTGCTACGAGGGTGTGGAGAGAAATTGGAACTATGAGCATCATCCAACAATTCCCTTTTTAGATCAGGTATATCGGGAACTAAAATTCTCTTCCCAAATTTCAAAATTCCATCTTCATATACGAATTCACTCAATCTCCCATCATTCATAGCTTTAATATTCTTTTGAAACTCCTCATCATCAGCCTGATAACTTTTTATCCTTTCTAGTAAAGATGGTTTGGAAACCATTTGAAAAAGCATTGATGTTTCACCTTCCATGGTTATTCCCATATCTATCTTTACTAGATCTATGAAAATAGGATCCCTTTCAACTATCATCTTGCTCAAAACTCCATGATCCTTTTTGCTCAAAACATATTCCACCTTATTTTCCTTCCCCTGGTGGTAGTGTATCGTGCAATCATAATCCTTGAGTAGTTTAAGTCATCTCCTTTTCCTTATATTGAGTTCTTTCTGTGAGAAAATATACTTCGAACTCTTGTGATCAGTATAAATCTCACATTTTTTACCATATAAATAATGTCTCCATATCTTTAAAGCAAAGATTACAGCAGCTAACTCAAGATCATAAGTAGGATAGTTTTGCTCATGAATTTTTAGTTGTCGTGATGCATAAGTAATAACTCTATCATTTTGCATAAGGACACAACCAAGTCCTTTCTTTAAAGCATCACTATAAATAACAAACCTGTCATTCCCTGATGGTAGAGTCAATATAGGAGAATTGAATAATCTTCTCTTCAGTTCTTAAAAACATTCTTCACATTCATTGGTCCATACAAACTTAACCCCTTTTCGTGTGAGCTTGGTCATTGGGTTGGCTAAACGAGCGAAGTTCTGAACAAAACGCCGATAATAACCTGCTAAACCAATAAAACTACATACATCAGTTACATTCGTTGGAGTAGGCCATTCTTGCACAACCTTTGTCTTTGTAGGATCTACAGATATTCCATCCTTAGAGACAATGTGGCCCAGAAAGGAAGCTGATTGGAGCCAGAATTCACACTTGCTGAACTTCCCATATAATTCATTTCTTCTCAGAGTTTTCAGAATAGTGCGCAAGTGATTTTCATATTCTTCATAGATTATAGATTACACCATGATATCATCAATAAACACCACCACAAAGTCATCAAGATATTCCTTGAAGACTCTATTCATTGGATCCATAAAAACAGATGGTGAATTAGTTAGTCCAAAAGGCATTACTGTAAACTCATAATGCCCGTTCCTGGTTAGAAATGTTGTTTTCAAAATATCTTCCTTCCTCACAAATAACTGATGGTATCTAGATCAAAGATCAATCTTTGAAAAATATTGGGATCCATGAAGTTGATCGAATAAATCATCAATTCTTGGAAGAGGATACTTATTCTTTATTGTAATAGCATTGATTTCCTTATAATCAATGCACAGCCTCATGGATCCATCTTTCTTCTTAACAAAGAGGATAGGGGCTCCCCATGGAGAAACACTAGGGTGAATAAATCCCTTATTACTCAATTCCTCTAGTTGTTTCTTTAGTTACACTAATTCCACAGTGGCCATTATATAAGGGGTCTTTGATATGGGCCTTGAACTAGGAATTAAATCAATGGAAAACTCAATTTCTTGATCTGGAGGATGTCCAGGTAAATCCTCTGGAAAGACATCAGTATACTCTTGAAAAACAGGTACATCTTCTATTTGAACATTCTTTTCCTCACCCATAGTTATTTCATTCTGTTCCTCCCCGATAATTGAATTTAGTTGAGCTACTGTGGGTGGATCTAGATAAGAATCAGGTGGTGACATTTCTACTCTAAAGATAAGGTACTCCTTATCATCATCGAAGACTGTAACCTCCTTATTCTTACAATAAATTTTCTCATCATAGTCTGAAAGCCAATCCATACTGAGGATTATATCAAACTCAATCATGGGTATAACAATGAGATCCACAGATAAAGAACATTTATATGCCCTAATGGGAACTGATTCACATAACTTTGTAGCAATGATACTTCCCTTAGGAGTTTTAACTAACAAATCCCTTATTAAATAAAATTGGAAATATCTAATTTTCTTAGAAAACTGGGAAGATATGAAACAATGCGATGATCCAGAATCAAATAAAGCATTGGCTAAGTTTGATGAAATGATCAAAGTACCTGCCACCACGTCACACGGAACTTCAACCTCTGCAGTTGTGATCGCATATGCTTGTCCTTGCTCCCTTGGCCTATTCTGTTGCATATTTCCTTAACTTTTTGGACAATCATTAGCATAGTTCCCCATCTCCTGAAAATTATAGCATCAAACATCATTGGCTTCCTTATTTCCTTTGCAATCACCAGCAATATGGCATTTTTTACCACATTTGTAGCATACTCCTTTTCCTTTTAAACATGCACCGGGGTGTTTACTTCCACAATTGTCACATGGTGGAAATTCAACTCTTCCCTTCTTCCCTGTTTCCTTATTTCCTTTCCTAGGGTTTTCAGCAGCCCTATTTTTTTCTTGCTTTCCCTTAAAGTCATAAGACTTATAAAATTCTTTTTCTGTCTTGATAGCACATGAAACTATATCCTCATATGATGAAAAACATTGGGAGACCAGTGCCCGCCAGAGGAATGGATTTAGGCCATCAAATAATCGGTCAATTTTTCTCCTTGGATTTCGTATATAGTCCACAACATGTCTTGCTAACCTTGTGAAGTTGGCTTCATACTTGGAAACATTTTCGTCCTCCTTCTGCCTCAGATTCAAGAATTGTCTCTCCATATCTGCTCGCTGCTTATGAGGGAAATATTTTTCTAAGAAGATTTCCTTAAAATCCCTCCATTCCATCTCTTCTATCTCTTCCTCCTCCTTTGTGTTTTTGATTAAGTACCACCATTGATCGTCATCTCCCGATAGACGATAGACTGTCATGACAACCTTCTCTCTTTCATTACATCCCAAACCAAGAAATATCTTCTCAAGGTAACATATCCATTACTCTACTACAAAAGGGTTTGTAGTCCCATTGAACGATGGAGGTTGTTTTCACATAAATAGATCTAGCATAGATCCTCCATGTGGTGGATCCGGATGCTCCATACGGGTAAGGTTATTATTCATACCCTAAGTAAGTTGTCCCAGTATATTTAAGAGTTTCTCAGCACCAGTCACAGCACCAGATCCAATATCATTATCATGCGTCGGAGGAAATCCCTACAAGGGACACGTGTGTTCATGCGGTTTCCATTCCTTACACTTGGCGTCATCACTAGATAATGGCATGCACTAGATTAGGTTATGGATCATAATGTATAATCTTAATTTAACAAAATACTTAGAAAAAAATTGAGATCCTATGAATGGATAATCCCATATTCACAAATATGGTTTCTTTGAGGAATATTTTACATTTCAATCCTTCATAATGGCTTGTAAAGAAAATGTAAATTATACTAAGCATATCCCCTGGGAGTGTCGTAACCAAGAGTGTAGCAAGGCCCGTTGTCGTGCACCAGTTCCCATTCGAGTCTAGCTCAAAGTGGTGTTTTCTGGTTTTACCCCTAGATACATCTGTGCCAGAGTCGCCTCTACCTGCTCGTATCCAGACAGGGATGTATTGCTTGAAAGATCCACATAATTTATTCCTTACCAAAATACCAGGACGTTATTATATGTATTTCCTCAAAGACAAACTTAGGGACTCTTCCCTAATTCTACGTTTTCTAAATTTAGTTTCCAAATTTTCTACTAAACTTCATCTGATACCAACTATAAGGACCCGACCCCAATTGCCCGTAGTTGGTGCCTTATTTGATTACGTTGGCATACATACAAGGAATACGAATCCCGAAGGACCAAGTAGTTTATTATTATTGGAAACAAGATACATACATAAGTTAAACTTTACATAAGGAAAGGGAAAACAACACTAATTTATTCCACTAGAATCATCACATCTCTTAGATTATGCTTTCAAGTCATTCATAAAAAACTTCTTCTTGTCCTGAGAAAATGAAACATAAGAAATGGGTGAGCTCAAACGCTCAATAAGAGTAATCAATACAGAGAAAGGTAATATAAACATTAGACATGGTGAATAATTGAAATCACATGCCTTTAATAATAAACTTGAACACATTATGGCAGGAATATGAGCTGAGTAAATGATGCCATAATAAAACATAATCATGGGTATTCTACTAGTTGAATAACCACATGAAATATCAATAGATAAACTCATAATGATGGAATGCATAATGCCGAACATTCTAAAACATTTTGTCAAGGCCTCATCCAAGACGTCTAATGATTAAGTCCTCGGTCAAAATCCATATCACATTGGGAAAGGCATCGGCCAATTCCTCGTCTAGTTGTCTCATGAGACCTACCGATGCATCGAGGGGCTATAGCGGGCCCCACTCGTCACATAATAAGTCCAATGCATTCCTCATATGAGTGGGGGTAAACATAAACAACATATACATTCATATTGAAACTATCATATGAAACGTAACAAACTTTCCCCAATTATTGAACATAAACACTAACCATTCAGAATAATATGGTGAATGGTTTTAGGACAGATCATCCATAATAGAGTTAGTCATAAACCATTAAATAAAATATGGTAGAGGACTTCATAAATTATTAAACCCAATAATACCATGGAATCAACAAGAGTGTTTAATTAGACGAAAACACTCTTATAAAATCATTAAGCAATTCTTGAGATAAATACTCTTTTATTTTGAAAAGAAGAGTTCTTTTGGAAAAATATTTGTATAAAACCAGAAGTGAGGTAAGATAGTATTTTCATAATAAAATGAGTGATTTTATAAAGATAAAGGTTTCCAAAAACAGATCATAGAGTTCCCTTGAAAATAGAAAATAATTTGAGAAATTCTATTAGATCAGGCTTCTATTTTGGAAACAACTTTGAAAGTTCCTTTAAAAATGTGTAACTATCCATAAAATAAGGAAGGGTTCTGGTTTGTACACTATTGACGCTCCTTTTGTCACAGAATCTAAAGATCGGAAAAGAGAATATCTGAGCTCAAAGTGATTCATCCTTTGAAGAAAACATCAAAAATCGACAAAGGCAGGAAGAAAGGATCAACAGCAACTACACCGCGCAAGTTATATCATTGTCGCTCAAGTACACTTGCGCGACGCCCTTGGTCGCACAAGTCACTTGCGCGACCTAAGTGGTAACCGCCCGGTAACCGCCCGGGGTCTTCTCCTGCCTATAAATAGACCCTGTGGGCCACCCATTCGAAAGGATCTTTTTCCAGAAACTCAGATTGAAGCTCCCGACGCCCAAGTCTCTTCTCAAAGCTTCTGGAACACTTCTAAGGTAATTTCTTACCTAGAACGGAAGATCTAAAGAGAGGGAGGAAGGCCTAAGTGTTGAAACTCATCAACACTTGCGCGCCTAAATGGCCAGCCCTTAAGGGAACTGGTCATACTTGCGCGCCACCTTATTCCTTCAATAGAATTTACGCGTCCCTTTTCTGGAAGAACCTCAAGGGGATTATAAAGGGTTTAAAAAGGAGTCGCTCAAGTATTTCAATTCCGATTGAAAATCGCGCAAGTACACCATGTATCGCGCAAGGTATACCTGCGCGACCAATACTTGTGCGCCCACGCAAGACTTGCGCGCCTTTCAAGACTTGTGCGCCCTTACCTTTCTGGGTGCCCATCTTTCCCATTTTACCCCTCTTGAGTCATTTCACCTTTCCTATTCAAGATTTAGTCTTCAAGATACTCTTCAAAGCCATTTATGGCATGATTTCTTGATTTGACTTCCTTATATGAAAGGAATTCGGTGGAATATCTCTCAAAACCTAGTGATTTATACATCTTTATGTCACCAAAGATTGAGAGTTCGTTCATTCAACCTCATCCTTAAAGATGAGAGAATCCTTAGCCTGGGTCTCCTTTTCAGGAATAATCCCCAGTTATAAATCCTTTAATCTGGGCATCTTCCTCAGGAGTAAGCCCCAAATTCTTAAAGTTCCTAAACTTGGGAATCCTCTTAGGAGTAAGCCCCAATCTCAAATGTGGGCATCCTTCTCAGGAGTAAGCCTCAAACCTTAATCCCTAACCTGGGCCTCCTTTTCAGGAATAAGTCCCAGTCATAATTTTGGGCATCCTTCTTAGGAGTAAAACCCAATCATAAGTCCCCTCCTAATTTGGGCATCCTTCTTAGGAGTAAGCCCCAAGATTAGAGTATTCAAATCTCCATAAAGCACATATACCTTTATGGAACCTGTTCCTAGATTTTCTCCCTAAAAGTAAATCCTAAACCTTCATCTATTTGGGCAGTCATACATACATAAGCCCCAAACAATTTCTTATGATTGCATCTTTCATGGCACAATTGTCTAATTTTTACCAATGCCTCTTGTTTCTCACACCGAGCATGACTCACATGAGCTTAGAGTGTAAAAGTAATTATGACATTCTTCTTTGAGCCATCAATCATAAACATCATACTCCATTACTCGAACTACGTGGGTTCTGATTCCTTTTCCAAAACAAAGGATACGTAGGTAGCCCATTTATGGGTTCGATCCCAACTTTGAAATAATCCATGTCCTTCTGAATGACGATAAACTTCAAGTGCCCCACTGAGTGGCTTTAAAACTAGCCTGGTCGTCATAATGACCAAGAGACTTTTATATAAATGTTTTGAAGGATACCATTGACCAAGAATCTCTAAACAGATATAGATGATTCTCTATTGATGAAGAACCTCGAATACATATAAAAGATTCTCTAAATTTCTTGCATATTTAATCATTGATTGTTAAAACTAAAGGAAAGCTCATTTTATACTTGGTAATGTAATAAGGATTCACGAACATAACTTAAATCTATAAAGAGAGTCCCGGAGTAGACAATAATTCCCCTAAAAAAGGTGTGATGAGTCCGACCTCCCATCCTCTCGACCAATGAAAATTCCTAAGCCTCATCAGTCCACAAGATAATGAGCGCCTACCTTTGGAAAGTAGGTCCAAACGGATGTGGAATCATTGGATGTTTTTGGTTCTACGAAAAAACCCGCTAGAAACCGATCGGAACGTTTGAATCTCCCATCCAGGAGGTCATCCCCGAAATCCGTGTGAAACAAAAAATGGTGAACACGACGTGAATCCTTAACCAAGTTTAAGTGATGTTCTTCTTATTTGTTAGGCCCCTTGGGCCAACAAATCAATCATTGACATGTGCTCATCCAAAAGATGCAGTGGACGGATTCATCTTGATTATGTCTGTTATATGGAAAAGGCACTCTTTTCTCAAGATCTCCTGCAAAATGGCTTTCCTTAAATTCACCCCTGTGAATACTGCTGCTGTGAACACCTCTACTGTGAGGTCTGCTGCTGTGAAAACCAATGCTGCTACTCCTTCTGGAACGTCATCTGCTCTGAGGATGACATCACCAACTCAGCGTCTTCAACGCTGGGTTTCTAATGCACTGGTTAAGGAGTACCGTCGCAACGGTACTATCCCAACTCTGGAGGCCGCTCATCAAGCCCTCCAAGTTAACAACTCTACCTGGTCATCCAGACAACGGCGGCTAGCGATCAAGAAGCAGGCGGTGCTGACTACCGTCTCTAACCGTTTCGGGTCGTTATCCCCGGAACGCAATTTCCATTCACTCCCTTACTCTAAGGAAGTGAATGAGCAGGTCCCGCAGGACCTTAATTCAAAAAGAAAGGAGTCCTTCCCGAGGGATCCCATCAACAATCGCCGCCAGACTCGTGCGGTAGTGCGCCCTCAACATGATGAGGGTACCGACTCCAGGCATTCAGCTCAGGTTCCTCGAACCCGAGCAGGCAAGATGAACCGCCAGAGATGGAATCCGGTTAACAATAGGCAGGTTGTCATCCCTGCCATCTCCGGAGAAGTCCACCAACCTAACTTGGTGGCAAATAACGAGCAGGCACAATCACCTGTCCGTTTTAATTCCGCTGTCCAGCAGACTCGTCTGGCAGCATCACGCCAATCCCGCCAGGCAATTCCGGCGGAGTACTATAGGCAGGAACATACACCTTCTTATGCATCATCAGTTAGTCAGCAGGCTCGCCTGACTACATATGATGAAGTCCACCAACCTAACTTGGTGGAGAACAACGAGAAGGCACACACACCTGTCCGTTTTAATTCCGCTGTCCAGTAGACTCATCTGGCAGCATCACGCCAATCCTGCCAGGAAATTCTGGCGGAGTACCATAGGCAGGAACATGCACCTGCTTATACATCACCAGTTAGTCAGCAGGCTCGTTTGACTACATATGATGGATCTCGTCAACCGCGTTTGGAGAAGTGTGATCAGCAGGCACATACACCTGCTAATACTAATCAAGCCTACCAACAGTCTCGCTTGGTAGCGCACGAAGAAGTCAGTCGGAAAGCCCCGACGACAAACAGGAGGCAGACTCAACTCTCTGCCTCCACACTTGAGTACTGTCAGGATTCACTGACAGGAAAAGGAGGACAGGAGCAGGCACATACACCTACTCCAATCCCGGAATGGACGTATATCCCCGTTCCAGCAGCTAAAGTCACCAAACATATTTTGTCAATGGTGAAAGAGCAGAAGCAAATTCCTGCTCATATTCTGGATGCTTGCCAGGATATCATAACAGCTTCAGCATCATCTCAGGGACAGACACATAAATCTATCCTTAGCAGTGGAGTGACACATCAACGATTCACTCCGGAACAGACACACACATCTATTCCAGTCCAAGAGGGTTATGGGGCATACTCCCCCATATCATACGGACAACCAAGTCAGGCACATACACCTGATTTGAGTGGAGATCGTCAGCCTAAACTGACCATCTTTCCTGATCAGGCACATACACCTGCTCAGAGTAACCACTTTCGTCAACAATTGGTTTCTAAAGTGAGTAAGAAGGCATCTAAGAAAAAGATCCGCCCAGCACAGTCAGGAGATCAAAGGGAAATCTGCAACAAGGCCTTGCTCGATGCTGGAGTTCTTGAAACCCTCAGACATTTATCTGTCGGAATTCAAGATTCTACTCCCTCAGTTCCCAATAACGGGAACATTAATTTTGAAAGTCTTCAACAGACACTTCCTCATGAAGGCTTGCTTCATGAAAGTTCGGTCAATCTTGAAGTTTCTTCTTCAGATGAGAGCCACAGGAACCCTCTGTGTGGTCAGAAGACCAAGGAGCAAGAGATTTCATCTTTTGTTGTAACCCATTATGGTGGTCCTCCCCATGATGATGAACTTCGCTGCGAAAGTCCTCTCCGCAGTAGTGATTCACATTGCCTGGAAAATACTCCAGTGGATAATGTAGTGCCGAGAAAGCCCTCTTATCTTGAGGCACTTGCAAATGCGAAACCAGACATGTATGATGCTTTATCGCTAACAAGTGAAATACTTTCTCAATCAGAAGATAGCCTAGGGTGTAGGTCATTCTCTGAACCACCCCTAAGTCATGCATCTTCTAGTTTGATTAATGATCTCTCTACCAATCTTGTTGAATCCGATGAAGCAACAAGGAAACACCAACTCTGGTCAAAACAGGTAGAAGAATCTTCATTTAATGATAAAGAGGAAATGCTGAACATGAGGAAAAAACTGGAAAAAGGTGAATTACCAGTCATGTTTTGTCCTTTGGCTGACTCCCAGTACGACATTCCAAAGATGTTGGCGGATGATGAAATCCATGATATTCGTCTCAACATATGGAAAACTCTTTGTCAATTAAAGAAGAAGGTATTATCTTATGATGAATATGAAAATCATCTTAAGATAATAGAAGGGCTACAACGTCAGATTGATTTGGCATCTCTATCAGTCTCTCGGTATCCGAAGGTTGAAAAGCAACAGAGAACCCTTCAACGTTCATGTCTTGGCGCACTAAGAAAATTGCGTCAGTTAATTGCCAATTCTCCATCTGGTGTTCATATCAGAGGATGGGGTGTTCACGGAGCACTACATTTCACAGTGCTTTCCAGTCAGCAAAGCCCGCCGAAAATGGTTTCATGTAATGTTATTGCCCATGGCCGGCCACAGTCAATGGGCTTTGTTCATAATCAAAAGCTTGCTCAAGAACAGGCTTCAACTAGTTCCTCTCAAAATCAAGTATATAGAGAACAAGTTGTTGAATTGCTCCTACATCAAGCAGGCGAGAATATTTCACAAGCCTCTCGTCTGGAGCAAACACGTCATCAAATGACAGAAGTTTCGGAAATCATTCAACGGTCTGTTGAACCAGGTGATAAAAGTGGATACAGGTTAATGCATCCAGCTAATTTCCGAACTAAGATTCGCAAGATCAAGAGAGATTTTAAGAAGATCTCAGACATAGCATGTCAAGAGACACCCCATCTTGTCAGACTGGGGACTTCTCTAAACCAACCCTCAGAGTCAACAAATGGGATTCGAGGAGTTGAGCGGAAGCAGCAGGAACATCCCCAGTCCACCGGACTGGGGACTTTTTCAAATCCTCAATCCCTCCCTCAGAGAAAGTCAGTATTCTCTCGATTAGGGAATAAGCCTCAAGAGGAACGAATAGCCAAGCTATCAGGAGATTCTCTCCAAGTGACGGTTCTCCAAGAAATTCCTGAGGGATCAAGCCAACGGAATGCCATGTCTCATCATGGACATGGAAGAATACAATATCACAGAAATGTTGATAAAAAGGATTCCATGCAATATGCATCCATTAATGTCATCAATGTCGTTGCTGCTGATTCACCAGATGAGGCTCAATCAGAGGGATCAGACGAAGAGGTTCCTTCTCAAGAAGTTGCGCACACAGACCTAAATGAAGAAGGTGTGCGCACACGTAATCAAAGGCTTACCCAAAATCTGGGTATTCCTTCAAGTAACCCACTTCCCCCTCTCCTAAAAGGATCCAATAAGGGGAAAGGAAAGAATCAGGTTACTTCTCACCCTTCCTATGAAGGAGGTCAATCGCTCTCATTAGAGAAAAGGTTTGCACAACAGGAGGAAGAAATTAAAGAATTAAGAAGGTTGAATGCAGAACTACTTCAGAGTAGTCTTCTTCTTAAGAATGCTGAAGTCCGACAGCCAAAATAATTTGTTGTAACTACTGAGATGGATCAGGAATATCCTCCTTTATTAGTACACCCTCAGAGATCTAATCTTATGGGTCAAACGCAACAACGATTGGCAGCACTACCATCAGTTGCAGCACCAACCACCACATCTGTCCAAGCTCCATTCATTGCACCTACCCAAAACCAAGTTCAACCTGATGTTTCTCAAAAGTTAATAACTACTATTGAGTCATTAACAGCTCGGTTAGAAACTATGGAAGGGAAACGGTCGCAAGTTCAACCTGAAAAGAAAGTTTACCCTGAATGGGTAGATTCAATTTCTCCTCCATCCAGTTTTGGAAACCCTGTTTTCCCTACTTTCAATGGATCAGGCGACCCCGAACAACATTTGACGCATTACGTGTCTTTTTGTGATCCTATGATGGGAACTCCAGAGCAGTAAGAAGCAGTGAAACTCAGATTCTTCGTGCGAACCTTGCAAGGACCAGCTTTTGTCTGGTATAAAAGCTTGCAATCCCGGTCAATCATCGGATGGGAGGATCTTCGTCAAAAATTCATTCTTCAGTTCAGCTCAACTTTGCCAAAAACGACAGTTTTCGATCTTACAAACTGCAAGCAAAGGGAGAATGAAAGAGTCTCTGATTTCATTGCTCGTTGGAAGGGATTAACGTATTCCCTGAGTTTAGCACTCCCTAAGGAGGAACTGTTGCCAATCTGTGTGGCAAATTTGTGTGACGAATTACGCACGCCATTGATCCCTGTGAAATACACAGGAGGGTTTCGAGACCTTACTTCAATCGCTCAACAGATTGAAGATTCCCTTATACAGGCTAAGGTTAAATCTCGTATAATTCCATCAGCTCCAGGAAGGAGAATGGGTAAAGCGGAAACTGCTACAGTTATGCTTAAACAAGCACCTATACCTATTTCTACTTCAAAACTTTCATCTTCTCGAAGGGCTCCACCTTCTGAACGCCAACAACAAAGGATGTTTCGTCCAAATGATCAAAGAGATCAACGACGAAAACAATTTGAGGATTTGAAGAGTAAAACATACTCTTTCCGAAGTGAGCAAGTTCCTGGTTACTTCATTTCAGCTCTGGAAAATAATTTGGTTCAATTACTAGTGCCCAAGAGGCCAAACAAGGAAGGAGATGAAGACCGTCCCAATTATTTTCCCTTTCGTCAAATGTTGGGGCATCCCATCCAGGAGTGTTTTGTCTTTAAAGACCTCCTACAAAAGATGGTCGACTTGGGACAAGTCAAATTGAAGGGTTCTTCAGCTCATGTAGCGTGTATTACCGCTACAGATCCAGAGGAAGGAGGCGAGTGGCAGGAAGTCAAAAGCAAAACTGCGAAAAAATATGATGATTGGATGGTCAGAAAGACAATCAATCGGACCCATTCCATTTTGCGAACACAATTGAAGAATCCAATTGTGTCTCCTACAAAAGCTGCAGTAAAGCCTCCATCAAAAGACAAATCCTCAAAAGGGCAGCGCAATTCAAAGAAGAAAGAGGAATCAGGAGAAGATGAGTATGTATCAAAGAATAAATTGTCTTTGACTCTGGCAGTTTTCATGTCATCTACTTCAAAGCCACAGGCACCGTCCAACCAAACGGCACAGCCTAAACAGGCTAACCAGGCAGAGTCTTTATCAGACGAAGAGTTAATCTTTGGTTCTGTTTAATCTCAATGGATGGAGAACTCATCACGACTCCAACCAATGCCAGATTTCTGAAGAAATATTTTGTATAAACACAAAATATGGTCCCCAGAACCAAGACTCTTACAATTGGTTTATACATCAATAGTCCAGTATGACTTTAAACTGCATCATAATCCACGGTCCATGTATATGACCTTAAACTATTTGCCCTTTTTTGTCCTATCTACATGACATTAAACTGTATAGAAGTTCCTTATATGTCCGAGATGACATTAAACTATATTGTGTCCTATCTACATGACATTAAACTGTATAGAAGTTCCTTATATGTCTGAGATGACATTAAACTATATTATGTCCTATCTACATGACATTAAACTGTACAGAAGTTCCTTATTTGTCCGAGATGACATTAAACTATATTTTGTCTGAGATTACATTAAACTATATTATGTCCTAGCAACATGAAATTAAACTGTGTGGCACTTCCAACGTCCAACATGACGATAAACTGTAAAAAGTCCCCAGAACTGATATCCTCATATTGGTTCACCTTAGTCCTAGCTACATGACTTTAAACTGTACAACACCAGTTCGTCCTTGCTATATGACGTTAAACTATACAGTAATGGTCCAGTATGACTTTAAACTGCAACTTCGTCCCACACGACATTAAACTGTGAAAAATTTCCCTAAACCGTCCAGCATGACCTTAAACTGCATCATCCCTGGTCCATGTATATGACCATAAACTATTTGCAAATCCCTTATGTCCAGCAAGACGTTAAACTGTGACGTCCTAACTACATGACGCTAATGTGTATAAAAGTCCCTCACGTCCGGAAAGACGTTAAACTATATAATCATCAAAGTTCCAGCATGACATTAAACTGCACCATCCACGGTCCATGCATATGACCTTAAACTATTCGCACTTTCGTCCAACATGACATAAATGGTGTGTTATTTTGTCCTTACTGCATGACATTAAACTGCACAGTCCCCCTTTCGTCTAATATGACGTTAAACTATTTTATCCCCATCGTCCTAACTACATGACGCTAAACTGTACAGAAAATCCTTGATATGTCCTACATGACATTAAACTGTATTTTGTCCCTGCTACATGACACTAAACTGTGCAGCACCAATAGTCCTAACTGCAAGACTTTAAACTGCATAGTCCCTTTATATGTCCTACATGACGTTAAACTGTGCATCATTAAGGTTATTGTTACCTCTTGTTTCTCACACCGAGTATGACTCACGTGAGCTTAGAGCGAACATCAACCATAACACTCCCTTTGGGCCACTAACCATGTGTAAGTCCCAACAACATTTTTTTTATTAGATCGTTGTCCCCAAGAACAACTTGATCATTAATTCATTATTTAATTGAACTACACGGACTTTGATCCTTGCCCTCCAGGCTGGGTATGTAGGCAACCTCCCAGGGTTCAAGCCCAAAAACAATCTCTTCACATCGATTAACCACCATCTCATATGATGTTGATTCGTGAAACCGCACCTAGAATCAATATCTTTACATTGATTCACTTTCGTCCTTGTTATATGACGTTAAACTATACAACACTTTTGTCCGGTACGACAATAAACTACAATATTCTCTGATTTCCTCATTTGAGAGAGAACTATTATTGACATTGATTTTTCAATCATGGTTTTCATTTTCAAAAGACTACGTGCATACATGGTAATGCCTGAACTTTTTATCTTAGGTTAAACCATCATTGCACTAAAGTCCCCTTTCACCCTTCACATGTACGAACCAAATTTGAACAAAGGGTAGTTCTAGAACTATGTGGACTTGATTCCCATCTCTATGGGATACGTAGGAACATTCGAGTATCCCTCGAATCCAGTCCCAAGTCTTTTGGGACTAACCCCAAATTTCACTTTTAGTCCCTTGGCTGAAAAGTCCTCATGAAAACACACACTATGTATTCATTATTATGGTCCGAATTCTATGACCCTAAACTAAGATCACTCATACTTTCGTCCTGCACGATGTCAAACTGCATTTCAAGAACTACGTATGGCTTGATTCTCATTCTTATGAGATACGTAGTGAAGTCCAAAATTTCAATTCAGGACCCAGCCACAACATGATTATGGTTATCATTGACCTATGTATCTCTATATACATTGGACAATACCCATCTTTATGTGTTATAATCCTAACCTTAAATATTTTCAGATCTTCATAACCCTTTTCATGACTTCTAGTCACAAAAATGTCAAACTTCTGAGAATTCTTTTTCCTGACTATGCAGCACGTGCCCATAGGTGGCCTTGCATAAACAGTCCACATAACAGACTTGTTAGCCAAAAGATACTATTTTATTTAACTATGTAGCCAATTCCCTTAGGTGGCCCTGCATAATTCAACCCCCTAACGGGTTTGTTAAATGATGGTAACTTCATTCTTGGGAAGAATGCCTCTTTTGTCCTTATTTGTCTTAAACGACAGTATGTAGGGATCCGCAAAAAAAATAGTCATCCTTAACATATTTGTCCCATATCCTTTTTCATGATCTGAAAATATTCAAGTCTATGGTTTATTCTTCTTCCCTACATTTGGGTCAGACCTTCGTAGGAGTGATATTCATCCAGTTCTTCGATATTCTTGTTCGGAAATATCTTCTCCATATTCAAGTACCTCTTTCCGTACAACAAACTCTATACTTTAGAAAATTTGAATCTCCATAAACTTTCACTGGCTTTTAGCATTAGGAAAGTAAATTTATGGGAGTTCTTTTGCCTGACTATGCAGCACGTGCCCATAGGTGGCCTTGCATAAACAGCCCACATAATAGACTTGTCAGCTGAAAGATGCTATTTATTTGACCATGCAGCCAATGCCCATAGGTGGCCCTACATATTTCAACCCCCTAACGGGTTTTGTTAAATAATAGTAACTTCATTCTTGGAAACTACTTCTTCTAATTCCTTTTAGCTCTTTTTCATATCATTCCTCAGATTCAAAAATTCTTAAGTCATAGTTTACATATTTTCCCTCATACTTGAGTATGGTAATATGTTTTCAGATAAATTGTCAAGGAATTGAATCAATTTTAACCCATTTTTGGTCAAAGCTATTTCGACCTTAAACATTAGCCCCTTTATGTCCGGCATGCATGACTTTAAACTGCCCACAAAAGACAAAGGAACTCTGAATAAAAGTCAAGTTCCAGCACACTTGCGCGCTGCCCTCTGTGCCCTGAAGACTTGCGCGCACCCTTTTCCTTTGAATGTATTCAATTTCCTCAGAGTCAAATCCTAATTTCTTTCCGAATCCAACTCTGAGGGGGGACTTTTGTTGAAGCTCCTTTCGTCACAGAATCTAAAGATCGGAAAAGGGAATATCTGAGCTCAAAGTGATTCATCCTTTGAAGAAAACATCAAAAATCGACAAAGGCAGGAAGAAAGGATCAACAGCAACTACACCGCGCAAGTTATATCACTGTCGCGCAAGTACACTTGCGCGACGCCCTTGGTCGCGCAAGTCACTTGCGCGACCTAAGTGGTAACCGCCCGGTAACCGCCTGGGGTCTTCTCCTGCCTATAAATAGACCCTGTGGGCCCCCCATTCGAAAGGATCTTTTTCCAGAAACTCGGATTGAAGATCCCAATGCCCAAGTCTCTTCTCAAAGCTTCCAGAACACTTCTAAGGTAATTTATTACCTAGAACGGAAGATATAAAGAGAGGGAGGAAGTCCTAAGTGTTAAAACTCATCAACACTTGCGCGCCTGAATGGCCAGCCCTTAAGGGAACTGGTCATACTTGCGCGCCGCCTTATTCCTTCAATAGAATTTGCGCGTCCCTTTTCTGGAAGAACCTCAAGGGGATTATAAAGGGCTTAAAAAGGAGTCGCTCAAGTATTTCAATTTTGATTGAAAATCGCGCAAGTACACCATGTATCGTGCAAGGTATACCTGTGCGACCAATACTTGCGCGCCCACGCAAGACTTGCGTGCCTTTCAATACTTGCGCGCCCTTACCTTTCTGGGTGCCCATCTTGCCCATTTTACCCCTCTTGAGCCATTTCACCTTTCCTATTCAAGATTTAGTCTTCAAGATACTCTTCAAAGCCATTTATGGCATGATTTCTTGATTTGACTTCCTTATATGAAAGGAATTCGGTGGAATATCTCTCAAAACCTAGTGATTTATACATATTTATGTCACCAAAGATTGAGAGTTCGTTCATTCAACCTCATCCTTAAAGATGAGAGAATCCTTAGCCTGGGTCTCCTTTTCAGGAATAATCCCCAGTTATAAATCCTTTAATCTGGGCATCTTCCTCAGGAGTAAGCCCCAAATTCTTAAAGTTCCTAAACTTGGGCATCCTCTTAGGAGTAAGCCCCAATCTCAAATGTGGGCATCCTTTATGGAACCTGTTCCTAGATTTTCTCCCTAAAAGTAAATCCTAAACCTTCATCTATTTGGGCAGTCATACATACATAAGCCCCAAACAATTTCTTATGATTGCATCTTTCATGGTACAATTGTCTAATTTTTACCAATGCCTCTTGTTTCTCACACCGAGCATGACTCACGTGAGCTTAGAGTGTAAAAGTAATTATGACATTCTTCTTTGAGCCATCAATCATAAACATCATACTCCATTACTCGAACTACGTGGGTTCTGATTCCTTTTCCAAAACAAAGGATACGTAGGTAGCCCATTTATGGGTTCGATCCCAACTTTGAAATAATCCTTGTCCTTCTGAATGACGATAAACTTCAAGTGCCCCACTGAGTGGCTTTAAAACCAGCCTGGTCGTCATAATGACCAAGAGACTTTTATATAAATGTTTTGAAGGATACCATTGACCAAGAATCTCTAAACAGATATAGATGATTCTCTATTGATGAAGAACCTCGAATACATATAAAAGATTCTCTAAATTTCTTGCATATTTAATCATTGATTGTTAAAAATAAAGGAAAGCTCATTTTATACTTGGTAATGTAATAAGGATTCACGAACATAACTTAAATCTATAAAGAGAGTCCCAGAGTAGACAATAATTCCCCTCAAAAAGGTGTGATGAGTCCGACCTCCCATCCTCTCGACCAATGCAAATTCCTAAGCCTCATCAGTCCACAAGCTAATGAGCGTCTACCTTTGGAAAGTAGGTCCAAACGGATGTGGAATCATTGGATGTTTCCGGTTCTACGAACAAACCCGCTAGAAACCGATCGGAACGTTTGAATCTCCCGTCCAGGAGGTCATCCCCGAAATCCGTGTGAAACATACACATATATATGATACTAACACAGAATATATGATGAGTACATAACAATACATAATAATTTCATTGAGGTAATTAGACAATGAAAGTATCCTGAATGAAAATGGAAGTTCGGGTGAAAAAACCATTAACTTAACTCCAAACGTGTTCCGCTCTTGTACATAACCTCCTGGAATATGAAATTATACTTGTTAATAACTTATTTCAGAACCTATTATACATGTATTTAGTTTACCATAATTTTGGTTAGTTCATTTATGTCTTTATTGACAAGTTATTGTATTGAATTTCGTCGTTCTGGAGTGTTCGTTTCCTTTATTTTCATATTCGGTTCACTTGCTTTTAAGTAATGAAGTGGAATTAATGTAAATCTACAGAATTGAAATTAAATATTATTTATGAACATCCAGAATTGTTAATGTCCATTTCTATCATTTGGTTACATGGAATGAGGATGAATCATTAGATGACCACCACTTCGATTATTCGGCGCTATTTGAAATATTATGAACTAGTTTTGTCATATAACTTAATTATATGTACATATTCTAGTTCCTGAATATTAATTAGGTTATAACACATATATTATAGTCTGGTTCAACCATGAATATAGTTTCATGACCAGTAATGAAGAAAAAAAATTGAAGAATGAAACTTCGTCGTCCACGAAGGTTATAAATCGGAACCTCATGGATGTCGATTTCGTTTATAAAATAAAAGGGATGGAGTAAGAATATTTATGATGGTTCTTCCATTCACATGATATAAATCCAGTATATAGATATTACTGGAGTTATCATGATCATTTGGACAGAGGAGGTGAGGAGAGGATAACAAAAGAAGATAAATTGAAATGAAACCAAATGAAAAAGAAGGGTACTTTACCTCTTGAAATAACCTCCTTGAGAAACTTCTTAAGGGAATGGGTTTTGGTCTTTTGGCAAGACCAAAAGCTTCTTGGGCGTGGGGAGAGATTAGGGAAGGGTAATTGGGAAAAACTTTGAGGAGCTTCAAGACTTAGAGGAGTGAAGGGAAAAGGGGTGGTGAGGGGTTTTTATAGTGGATGAGAGGAGTAAATTTTGAATATTTAATTCATTATTTTATTATTTCCCTCAAGACAACCAATAGTATTGTTTCATGTGACCCCTAATTGTAATAATGACATATGAGTTCTAACCAAGTGGTCTTACATCACATATGATGTCATAATTAGTGTATTTAACTGATAATTTGTATATACGGTATTTTGTCGTATTTCACTATTCATCAAAAATTCTAGAATTTCAGAAAAAATCCCAAAAATTCACCCCTACCATTTTTCGACGTGTAGAATTCAAAAGTGAAATCCATTTTTCAAAAATAATTTTCCAAATATTATTAATTTAATTTTTAAATAAGGTCATAGTTAATTCGAAAAATAACAATCTTGAAGTGCAATTAGTTTTATGTGACATTGAAAAATTAATTAAGATCCAATTATCATATTGCCTTAAGAAAATAAAATAATATTATTATTTACTATTCAAGGGGCATATTACTATTCATATTACTATTCATAAGGGTATGTTACTATTCACAAAAAATCAAGTTTGTTTTATCAGACTCCAAATGACTTATTGAAAACAACTCTAGATGACCATTTTTCGAAATTCAAAACATAGAAGAGGCAAAGTTGTGTTTATAAAATTGCATTCTATATTTATTTTCAAAACCTTGGGGTGTTACAATATATATATATATTTATTTATTTATTTATATTTATATTTATTTATTTATTTATTTATTTATAGTTATAATTATAACTATAAATAAAATTATTTATAATTTTTTTATATATTTATAAATAAATATATATATATATATATAGTTATAATTATAATTATAAATAAACATATTTAAAAAGTATTTATATATAATTAAGATTTAATAATTATAAATATAATAAATATATTTATTCTTTAAATATATTTAACGTAATTTTATAAGTATTGAGAACATAATATAGTATATATATGGGTAACATGAATTAATCATATACACCTAATAAACTATACATAATAAAAAACGAATCATCAATGGACAACATGAATAATAAGAACAGTGTAATGTATAAATGAACATTCATGATGATACATAACATATATGCATGCATGATTAATATATTAATTGACCAAATTCATTGGAAACACATATATATTTAATTATAATCTTATACTTTTTTTAAAACATTATATATATATATATATATATATATATATATTTGAATTGTTAAAAAATATATATTAATTATAAACATGCGCTTTTTATTTAATATATACAAATAAACACTATTTTTAAATATAAATATAATAATTGTATATAAATTATTATTAAAAACTTTTATCAGCGCTAAAAAAAGCACTGATAAAGGGTACACCTTTATCAGCGCTTTTTTTAACGCTGATAAAGGGTAGATTTATCAGCGTTTTCTGCTTAGCGCTGATAAAACGATGCACTTCCCTTGCCTCGTTTTGTGGTAGCGACGCTTTTAGCTAGCGCTGATTAAGGTGAGCTTTTTATCGGTGCTTTTGGTTCAATGATGATAAAAGTAGGTGCTTTTTTTGAGCCGATTTGTGATAGTGTATTGGCAACCGTGAAATGGCGGTCACCCAACTTTACTTGGTGCAAAAGCCAATTTTTCTAGTAGTGATTTTTTTTTATCCATATATGTAATTCAAGGAATCTAGTTATTCATATGTAAATTTTATGTGTCTACACACACAGAGAACTTAGTAATAATAAATATTCTTATATATTTCGCTAATTTATAATTTTTGTATATACACACACGTTTAAAAAACGGTCTTTGTCGGCCCCTATTATTCACCGATCTATAGCAGTATTTCCTAATTCCGCATCCTTTATTTATTTATAAGAAATTAAAAAATCAAATAAACTTCACATTTATGATGTTACAACTGGTGTTTGGTGCGTAGACGGTGCACTGCACCGCCATCCGCGGGATCAGTACCTGGCCTTAGTTTCTCGGATGCTACTTTTTAGAATCTGGCCATTCTCATTTATCATTAAACTAAACCTAATTAACATTTTTTTTTTTTGAAAACATCAAAGTAATTAACATTATATATATTATTCATAATTAAATGCCATTTTATATTTTGTAGAAAACCAGAAAATTTAAAGCAATTAATAATCGGGCGATGTCTAAGTTTTACGGTCTTAGACAGTCTTGTATTTAACGCAATTAATGATTTTCTTTCGAAATTGATGAATCTTGTATTTATATTAATTTTTCTGTATCTGGCGAGACGAGTCACATATTAATTGTTTATAAATAGGTAGTCGTCGATCCAGAATCAAAAAACAAAAAACAAAAAACACTCCCCCTCTCTCGTTCTTCTCCACCTATGGCAAACGCCTGCCCCCTCCCCCACCAAATCATCCCACTCAACTTCGACGCTCCCCTCCAAGCAGTGCCGGAATCGCACGAATGGCCGGAATCCGGCCAACAACCCGCCCGCCGTCCGGTCATCCCCGTCATCGACCTGGCGGACCCGGATGTCATGGGACGCATCGGAGAGGCCTGCGAGACATGGGGAGCGTTCCAGCTCACGGGCCACGGTGTGCCGGAGCGGGTGCTGCGGGACGTGGAGGCGGAGGCGCGCCGCCTGTTCTCGCTGCCGATGGACCGGAAGATGCGGGCGGTGCGATCCTCCGCCGGCGTTGCGGGGTACGGACTCCCGCCCATATCGCTTCTGTTCCCCAAGTCCATGTGGTGCGAGGGCTTCACCGTCGCGGGCTCACCGGCAGAGGATGCCGGAAAGCTCTGGCCGGACGATTCTGAACGGTTTTGGTACGTCACGAAATTCATGCATTTCCATGCATATCAATCGCATGACCCCAAGACTTGCTGGTTTCATTATTTTTATCACCATTTTGATTAAAAAAGGGAAAAGCCTCTTGTTTTCACAGTGAAGTGACGGAGAGTTATCAGAATCACATGAAATGTGTTGGAGAGCAGGTCTTAAGTCTGATCCTCGGGTATTTGGGTATCTCCGACCGGAAGATGTGCTCCCTCAGCGGCGGTGCTCTCCGGCAGCCCTCCGCCGTCCTCCAGCTGAACTCATATCCGTCCTGCCCCGAGCCAGGGCGCGCCATGGGCCTCGCCTCCCACACCGACACCTCTCTCCTCACCATCCTCCACCAGAGCGGCGGCGACGGCCTCCAAGTCCTCCGCGACGGCGCGGCGGGGTGGGAAACCGTTGGGGTGGTGCCCGGCGCCCTCATCGTGAACCTGGGCGACTTCCTGCACATCCTTTCGGATGCCAAGTTTCCGGCGGTGCTTCACCGGGCGGTGGTTAACCGGAAAAACAACCGAATATCGATGGGCTACTTCTACCGCCCCCCGGCAGACGCCCACGTCCGACCCCTCTGCCAGGGGGAATATTCCGGGCGGTATCGGTCAGTGAGTGTGAAGGAGTTCGTGGACCTCAAGTACCGGCATCCCGACACTGTACTTACCCTGATCAGTGCTAGCTGATTCTATGGTATTGCAGTATTTCCAAAAACGAAAATTTTGTATTGCAGATTTATTTACAGCATTGTGTTGTGATTTTATTTGTATTGTAGCTCCTTTTTATGGAATCGATGTAAATATAACTGTAATGTTATATAATACAAGATAAATTTAAATACATAACAACATATGATATATCATTAAAAAACGACATTATAATACATATCACAAAGTAATACATAATGATGGCTATAAATACCAATTATAGTTGAAAAATGCACTTTGAGTCATTACCAATAGAACAAAAATCGGATAACATGCAATTTAGTGCAAAGACTCAAATAAATAGAACACGCGCTTGTCCAAAATTTAAATGACAATCTCAACTAGTTGGTACAATTTTGGTAGTTTCACATACATTTGCAAAATAGAAAAGTTTTTTCATTGGAAAAAAGCATATTGGATCATTAATGTCATATCACATGTTGAATTTTCCTACAAGTGACAATTATTATCATCAATTTTAAAGACAATTTGAGTTCACTTACACTGTCTTGATCGTTTGATACATATTTATAAAACTAGAAATACTTAAAAAAAAACACATATTGCATCACTCCAAGAAAATCACACATATGACAACTCATATCTTTCATACACATTATTTCATGATTTATTGCATAAACACCACTGCAAATATGTCACTTAACAGCGCGTACAAATGCTTTTAACAACACTAAAAAAGCGTTGTTAAAGGAGGTCCCCTTTATCAGTGCTAAAAAAGCAATGATAAAAGCCTCATCTGCTGCAGTGTGATGTTTGTATAACATCACACTATAGAAACTTGTAACCTGTACACAAAATATATAATTTAATTGAAATAAATTTTACATCATGAATACAAAAAAAACTACTATATACATTTCAAACAATGTTTTGTATAACTGCATTTATAATTACTGTCCACAAACATTTAAAAACATTAATGTTTCATTGTCTTTAGCACCCGTGATTCCCTCTCAAAAAGGTCCGCCCATGGTATCCATTGCCAAACAAATCCCCTCAACCCGAGTAAAAGAATCCACCTATATAAGAAAACAAATGGTCTGTTAGTAATATTATATAAAGAAATAAATTAAACATTTATATGAAAGAATAAATTAAAAAAATGTCAACTTTAAATAAAAATGCACACTTGGAGTTATCGATCACATCGTGCATTGTATTGAGATGCGATTGATTTCATCACGTCACAAATGAGTTAGGGATCATTGTCCTAAAGTATTAAAACAATTTGAATGTGTATGCTCAGATTGAGTATGTCAATTGTTCTTTTTAATGAAATTAAGGTCAATTTTAAATAAAGACGCACGTGGAGTTATAGCGGTCACACCGTGAGTGAGATTGAGGTGCGGCTGATTCCTACACGTCACAAATTACTTATGAATCGTTGTCTTAAAGTATCAAATCAATCTGAATGTGTTTGCTCAGTTTTTAGTGTGTCACTTTTGTTTTTTACTAAAATGTCATTTAAAACTGAAAACATGCACTTTGAGTCATACTGGTCATATCGTGTATCAGTTCGACATGAGACTACTTCCTACACGTCACAAATGACTTATGAATTGATGTCCTAAATTATTAAGACAATTGAAGCTCATTTGCTTGGTTTTCAGTGAGTGACATGCGTTTTGAACTAAAATGTCAATTTTAAACTGATAACGGGCACTTGGAGTATTACTGGTCACACCGTGCATCGGATTGAGATATGGGTGATTCCTACACATCCAAAATGACTCATGGATTATTTTTCTAAAGTATCAAAACAATCCGAAATCATTTTCTCAGTTTTCAATATCTCATTGTTCTTTTTGCTAAAATTAAAGTCAATTTAAAATAAAAAGAAACACTTAGAGTCATATTGGTCACACCGTACGTCGAATTAACTTGCAGTTGATTCCTACACATAACAAATGACTTACAGATCATTTCCCTAAAGTATCAAAATAATATGAATGCATTTTCTTGGTTTTGAGTAGGTCGGTTTTCCTTTTTACTAAAATTGATGTTGATTTTTTTTTAAAAAAAGACGCACTTGGAGTCATACCGGTCACACCGTGCGTCAAATTGAGGTGTCACTACTACAAAATTGGCCTTTAACAATGCTAGAAAAGGCTTTTATCAGCACTAAAAAAGCGATGATAATTGAAGCACGGTTAAAAGACTGAAACTTTTATCAACGCTAAAAAAGCGATGTTAAAGACCCCATTTATCAACATTTTTTTAGCACTATTAAAGGGGGCCTTTAACAGTGTTTTTTTAGTGCTGATAAAGACCCCACTGATAAGGGTATATAATATTTTTTCTATAGCCCACCCACCCACTTTATCAGTGTTTCTCACCCCCACCCCTTTATTAGTGCTTCCCCCACCCCTTTATCAGTGCTTCAGATAATCCCAACCTCCTGTGCGCACCCCTACCTCCAACAAGTTTCGAACCCTAAACCTCCACATTATACACCAGCGGCTTTACCACTTCGCTATACTATTTTGTTTTAGATTTTATGATATATCTATATATTTATATATATTTTATCACGTTTTTTATCCATATATTTATATATGTGTTTTTATATATGTTTATATACTAATAAATATATTTTTTATGTAAATATGTTTAATTATTTATTTATAAAATTAAATATTTATGTGTGAATATATAAAAAACATGTATATAATGTTATATATTTGATTATAAATAAAATTACATTATGAAAAACGATGAAATTTAAAAGCCATGATATCAATATGAATATAAGACTTGGGAATAAATTTAGTCCCCATTGAAAAAGAGAAAAAAGTCTCCCATAAACGAGGCTTAAAATCCATTGAAAGTTAAAAAAAATGGGGTACCCCAACTAAAAACTCAGTTTTTGAGGTCTTTTGTGAATTTTTTGGCCTAAAAAATGTGGCATAAGGTTCTCTTATATCACTAGCACGTAGAGCTCACCGCAGGCTTCGATTTGGTATGTGGTAAAACTCAAACAGACACCCGGATCAAAAGTTATAGCCGTTTGAAGTTTGAGTTGTGTTTTTAACTTATTTTAGATCTTTCTTTATTTTTTTGATTTTTTTATCTTCAAATTTATATTAAATGACTATTACTTGAGGAGTTAAACCTGGGAGCATGAGCCCGTAAAGGGCGCAACAACTTAGGGTTTCCTCTCGTTTCTGCCTTTCTTCTCCTGTCTCCTTTGGACGACGGCTCCTCCTCGGTCTTCCCGGCGAGCTCATGGTGCAGCGGCTTCTTCCATGGTGAAGGGTGGCCTCGATCTGGAGGCTCAGGATTCGGTATTTTGCAGAGAGGTTGTTCGGGTCTGTTCGGGGCCGTGCTCCGGCTCTTCCGTGACATGGGATCGAGTTTTGGTGCGGCATTGGGGTCGCGGTCCTTCACTATGGCGAGGGGGTTTCTGATCTGGTGCGTCGAGGTCATGGTTCGTTTCTCTACGGTGATGAGGTCCTGATCTGGTGCGTCAGAGTTCTCTATAGTGAAGGGGCATCTGATCCGATGCGTTGGGGTTGAGATCCATTTTTTCTACGGTGTTGGGGGCGTGCTCCGGTGCGGCTTTGGGGTCGCGTTTCAGTGCGGTGTGGGGTCGAGCTCAGGAGGTGTTGGTTCTAGTCTTCCTCTCGGAGTCGTGACCTTCATCTTCCATGGCTTGGTGTCCTTTTATTCTTCGTGGTGTGGATCTCGATCCTGTTTTCCAACACTAGGGTTGCGTTTCGGATCCATGGTGAAGGGGTCATGATCCATCGCCTGTGCAGTGCTCCGACAGGGGGTCCTTGGTTGGTCTGTTGCAGTCTCCGTGTGCAGATTTAATGGCGGCGATGGGAAGTTTTCGTGTTGGATGTATGGTGGAGATGCAAGTTTCTTACTGTGGAGGTTTCTGCAGTGTTGAATCTCTTGGTTGGCGTTAGTTGTTTTGGAATGGTGGTTGTTGTACGTTTGGATGGTTTGTTTTTCGAAGGTGGGAAGATTGTGATACGAGACTCAACTTCATGAAACAGTCTTCAGAGGAGGTTCCAGATCTGGCAGTTCATCATTGCAGAGGTTTTTGGATTTGGTTGTTTGAGAGGGTATGACACCAGCCATCGGATCGGGCCTGTGCTTCGACACATGACACTTGTTCTCCAAACAGCCTTGCAATAGTAGAGTGCTTCATCGTGATCAAACACTATGGAAAAAATGGTTAATAGCGACGGGATATTTGCGACGGGAATTATTCCCGTCGCAAATACCTTTCGCAAAGAAGTATTTGCGACGGGCAACTATTCCCGTCGCAAATAATCTGTTATTTGTGACGGGTAAAAAAACCTGTCGCAAATAGTTTGACGCGAAATGCGCGCCAAACCGCGCGAAGTTTATTTGCGACGGGTATAGAACCCCGTCGCAAATAACCGGCGGCGGTTAAAAACTATTGGCGACGGGACTGCAGTCCCGTCGCCAATACCCAGGCGGCAGGAATTATTTGCGACGGGACCCGTCGCAAATAACCGTTTTAATGTCGCCCATAATTAAATGCGGTCAGGGTTATTTGCGACGGGGTTCTATCCCCGTCGCAAATACCCCGACGGCAGGGGATATTTGCGACGGGCCCCGTCGCAAATAACCGTTTTAATGCCGCCAATAATTAAATGCGGTCAGGGTTATTTGCGACGGGCCCCGTCGCAAAAATCGTTATTTGCGACGGAAAACCCGTCGCAATTAATCCCACCTATAAATACTACCAACCATTACAATTTCCTCACTCTCAACTCTCAACCGTTCCAATTTTTTCACTCTGAATTTTTTACGACTTTCAGTTGTAAAATTTTTTTTCCGACTTCGAGGATTCAGTTGGTGGTGTTCTATAATTACAACGGCTCGACATTGACATCAAGTTTAAGGTTTTTATCTGAATTTTAATTTAATATTTATTTTATTTATTATATTTATTTAGTTTAAATTTTTAGAATTTTTTTTTGATTTCTAATTAGAAATAATTATGAATAAGTATTAATAATTAATAGTAATTAGAGTCAATTAAACACTAATTAATTTAAAATAGTTAGTTGTAACTACAATTAATTAGCAGTAATTATGAAAAATTAAAATTAATTTGAATTAATTAATAATTATTAGAAATAATTAACATTAATTAGTAATAATTTATAATAATTACCAATAATTAGTAATAATTAGTAATAATTAGTAATAATTAATAATAATTCACAATAATTAGGAATAATTACCAATAATTAGGAATAATTACCAATAATTAGGAATAATTACCAATAATTAGGAATCATTACCAATAATTAGGAATGATTACCAATAATTAGGAATAATTACCAATAATTAGTAATGATTCGTAATGATTACCAATAATTAGGAATAATTACCAATAATTACCAATAATTAGTAATAATTACCAATAATTACCAATAATTAGGAATAATTACCAATAATTAGGAATAATTACCAATAATTAGGAATAATTACAAATAATTAGTAATAATTACCAATAATTAGTAATGATTCGTAATGATTACCAATAATTAGGAATAATTACCAATAATTACCAATAATTAGTAATAATTACCAATAATTACCAATAATTACCAATAATTACCAATAATTAGTAATAATTTCCAATAATTAGTAATAATTACCAATAATTAGAAATAATTTCCAATAATTAGTAATAAATAGTAATAATTAGGAATAATTACCAATAATTAGGAATAATTAGTAATAATTACTAATAATTGGTAATAATTATCACTAATTACCAATAATTAGTAATAATTACCAATAATTATTAATAATTACCAATAATTAGTAATAATTAGAAATAATTACCAATAATTACCAATAATTAGTAATAATTAGTAATAATTACCAATAATTTGTAATAATTAGTAATAATTACCAATAATTCATAATAATTAGTAATAATTACCAATAATTAACAATAATTACCAATAATTAGTAATAATTAGTAATAATTATCAATAATTAGTAATAATTACCAATAATTAGTAATAATTACCAATAATTAGTAATAATTAGTAATAATTACCAATAATTACCAATAATTACTAATAATTAGTAATAATTGCCAATAATTAGTAATAATTACCAATAATTAGTAATAATTACCAATAATTAGTAATAATTAGAAATAATTACCAATAATTACCATTAATTATAAATAATTACCAATAATTACCATTAATTAGTAATAATTACCAATAATTACCAATAATTACTAATAATTGGTAATAATTACCAATAATTACCAATAATTACCAGTAATTAGTAATAATTATCAATAATTAGTAATAATTACTAATAATTACCAGTAATTACCAATAATTATTAATAATTAGTAATAATTAGTAATAATTAGTAATAATTAGTAATAATTCGTCATAATTAGTAATAATTACCAATAATTAGTAATAATTACCAATAATTAGTAATAATTACCAATAATTACCAATAATTACAAATAATTAGTAATAATTAGTAATAATTAGTAATAATTATTAATAATTAGTAATAATTAGTAACAATTAGTAATAATTAGTAATAATTAGTAATAATTAGTAATAATTAGTAAGAATTAGTAATAATTAGTAATAATTAGTAATAATTAGTAATAATTAGTAATAATTAGTAATAATTAGTAATAATTAGTAATAACTAGTAATAATTACCAATAATTAGTAATAATTACCAATAACTAGTAATAATTACCAATAACAAGTAATAATTACCAATAACTAGTAATAATTACCAATAACTAGTAATAATTACCAATAACTAGTAATAATTACCAATAACTAGTAATAATTAGTAATAATTAGTAATAATTAGTAATAATTATCAATAACTAGTAATAATTACCAATAATTAGTAATAATTAGTAATAATTACCAATAATTACCAATAATTACCAATAATTACCAATAATTACCAATAATTAGTAATAATTAACAATAATTGCCAATAATTAGGAATAATTACCAATAATTAGGAATAATTACCAATAATTAGGAATAATTACCAATAATTAGGAATAATTACCAATAATTAGGAATAATAACATTATTACATTATTAGTATATTTTATTATTAATATTAAAATAATATAATTTTCTATATTATATACAATTCTCCTTTCATCTGTGTGTTTTCTGTCTCCACATGTAATATTTGCATGTGGAGACAGAAAACACACAGATGAAAGGAGAATTGTATATAATATAGAAAATTATATTATTTTAATATTAATAATAAAATATACTAATAATGTAATAATGTTATTATTCCTAATTATTGGTAATTATTCCTAGTTATTGGTAATTATATGAATAATTACCAATAATTAGGAATAATTACCAATAATTACCAATAATTTGGAATAATTACCAATAATTAGGAATAATTACCAATAATTAGGAATAATTACCAATAATTAGGAATGATTACCAAGAATTAGGAATAATAACATTATTACATTATTAGTATATTTTATTATTAATATTAAAATAATATAATTTTCTATGTTATATACAATTCTCCTTTCATCTGTGTGTTTTCTGTCTCCACATGTAATATTTGCATTCTTTTTCAAAATTATCAACCTACTCACCAATGGAGAGGTGAAAGTGAATGCAAATATTACATGTGGAGACAGAATGTTAAACACACAGATGAAAGAAGAATTGTATATAATATAGAAAATTATATTATTTTAATATTAATAATAAAATATACTAATAATGTAATAATGTTATTATTATATAATTAATATTTATGAAAAAATAATATTAGTATTATTAAAATAATAAAAAATTTATATAATATTAAAATTATCAATATTTGTAACAGGTTTTGCTTTATTCTCAACATATTCAATTCTTAAAGGGTCAATTTTTAGGTCTATCTCAATAAAAAGTTTGCGTCAGTCGTGTATGATGTAAACTCTATAATTATCCTTGCTTGAGTGTTTTTTCTAACAAATTATTCAAAACCAGTAATGTTTTTATATTTTATAGAAAAATATGGAACAACGAGGTCATCAACAATCATTATTAGATGACCGCATATGGATAAATCAACGTATAAATCCAAACGGTTCTGGTTTAAATCCAGTATATATAGAGGGTGTGGAGACTTTTTTATCATTTGCGGCATCAAATCCAGAATTTGTTTCAGAAGGAAAAATAAAATTCCCTTGTAGAAAATGTGCATTGAGAACGTTTGAAACATTTGACAAAGTGGGGGGACATCTCTTGTATTTTGGTTTTCAACCAGATTATGTTTTTTGGTATCAACACGGTGAACGCAGTTCCAGAGCAGGTGATACCAACTTGATTCCGGATCCATCCCGGTTTCAAGATTTAGTACATGATGTTGCAGGTTCATCTGTTCAACATACAAAAACTCCGGCTGATATAGCTTCAAATACTGAGTTGGCACCGTCTGAATTTTATGAGTTGTTGAGGTCTGCTGAGGATGCATTATATCCTGGCTGCAAGATGAGCAAATTAGAAGTAGTTGCAAAATTTATGGCTATCAAATCAGATAACGGAATGTCAAACACCTGTTTTGACCAGATATTTTCTTTGCTTAAAACACTGTTACCCGAAGGAAATGTTTTTCCGGCAAATTACTATGAGAGTAAGAGGCTGGTTCGAAATTTGGGACTTACTTGTCAGAAGATTCATGCATGTTCAAATGACTTCATTTTATATTCTGGGGAAAATGAGTCATTGGATAGTTGTCCCACATGTGGGAAACTGAGATATAAAGAAGGGCAACATGGGAAGTCTGGTTTTATTCCTGTAAAACAGTTGAGATATTTTCCGCTTACTCTAGACTTCAGCGTTTATTCATGTCTAAGAATACAGCGACAATGATGTCATGGCATAAAGTGAATATTTCAACCGATAAAAGCTTGAATCATCCAGCCGATGGTGATTCATGGAAACATTTTGATGGAGTGCATCCATCCTTTGATTTAGAAGATAGAAATGTTCGATTGGGCCTTTCCACTGATGATTTCTGTCCGTTCGGATCTTATGGTAGTCAATATTCATGTTGGTCTGTTTTTTTAACTCCGTACAATTTACCTCCATGGATGTTGATGAAGGAGCCATATATCTTTTTGACTTTACTAATTCCAGGACATCTGAAGAAGAATATTGATGTTTATTTGAAACCATTAATTGATGAATTAAGTTTATTATGGAGTACTGGTGTCAGTACATATGATGTTTCTATGAAACAAAATTTCATACTGAGAACAGCATTGATGTGGACAATTAGTGACTTCTCGGCTTATGGGATATTATCTGGCTGGAGTACACATGGTCAGAAATCATGTCCTTACTATATGGGAGAGAACAAAACATTTATGCTCATTCATGGAAAGAAACCTTGTTATTTTGACTGTCATCGCAGATTTCTTCCAGCTGATCATCCTTTTCGCAGAAACAGACCTCATTTCAGAAAAGGAACAGTTGAAAGGGATGGACCTCCAAAAATGATATCAGGTTCAAAGTTAAAATCAGTTGTATTTTCATTACCTCTCATCGCTTTTGGTCCCACAATAAACCAACAGAAAATTTCTGGTTTTGGGAAAGAACACAATTGGATTAAACGTAGCATATTTTGAGATTTTCCATATTGGTCTGATTTGTTGGTCCGTCACATGTTGGATGTCATGCATATTGAGAAGAACTGCTTTGATAATTTGTTTCATATAGTTTTGGATATGCTAGGAAAGAGCAAAGACAATGTAAATGCACGTTTAGATCTTGCCCAAATTTGCAGGCGTCCAGAACTGGAACTGTTTGAGAATGTCAGAACAGAAAGGTTACTGAAACCAAAAGCATCTTATACACTGTCTAAAGAAAACCATTTATTATTTTGTCAGTGGATTGCAGATTTGAGACTTCCAGATGGTTGTGCTTCCAATTTGGGTAGATGTGTAAAGAATGGTCATATTACTGGATTAAAAAGTCATGATTGTCATGTTATAATGGAAAGAATTCTACCCATTGGATTAAGAGGTCTGTTGAATTTTGTGATTTGGGATTCGATAACAGACATGTCTCATTTTTTTTCAGGGAATTTGTGCGGCTACAGCAGATTATGATGCTCTATGCAAACTTGAAGAAGATGTTGTTGTAATTATATGTAAACTGGAAAAAATATTTCCGCCGTCTTTCTTCGACTCAATGGAACATTTGATGTTACATTTTCCATATAAAGCCAAATGTGGAGGTCCAGTACAGTTTCAATGGATGTACCCATTTGAAAGATGCATGAAAAAATTGAAAAGAAAAGTACGTAACAAAGCATCTGTTGAAGGATCTATTGCAGAAGCTTATTTGCAAGAGGAAATATCTTTTTTCTGCTCCCATTATTTTGAATCTGAGTATCCTTCAAAAAACAACCGAATGGGACGGAACGAGAGGAATATTGATGAAATCGACAATCAATTATCTATTTTCAACCAGCCAGAGCTTGTTTTTGGTGGAGTTTATGAACGCTGGCTTTCGGATGATGAACATCACAGAGCTCATACGTATGTTCTGCTCAACTGTGAAGAGATGACATCAGTTGTACTGTAAGTGTTTATATCACTTATTCTATCATTTATGTTACAATAAATAACTTTGTTTTTTATAGGTTGTATGATAATCATATCAAGAAACAAATTCCACAAATTACAGCAGCTGCTCTCGAAGAATGCCGACAGAAAAATTTCTCTCAGTGGTTTCAAAAACTGGTAACATAAATTCGTTATCTTTTAGCAACTCATTCAATGTATAGTTTACTATATTGATAATTATTTCACAAATTTTCAGGTGTCTCGACATGCTGATAAAATTGACAAATGGTTGTGTATATTGAGTAACCCACCTTCCAAACTTGTTAAAACTTATAATGCATATGTGGTGAATGGATTTTGATTTCACACACATGCATATGGGGAATCAAAAAAAAACAATGAACAGTGGAGTTAGCTTGAGAGGATCTCATCATCGAGAAAATGAAGTTGACTTTTATGGCATACTTGATGAAATCATTGAACTCTGTTATCTTGGACAACATTACATAACCATGTTCAAATGTCAGTGGTTGGATACAGAGAGAGGCGTGCGTGTTCATCTGACTCATGGAATCATCGATATTAAATGTAAAAGTGTTCTCGTAGTAAATGAACCATTCTTATTGGCTCAACAGGCACATCAAGTTTATTACGCAAAGTACTGTGCTACATCAAGAGACTTGACTGATTGGTGGAGTATAATAAAAATCAAAATTCGAGACAATCAGTTTAGTCAAAGTGAATGTGCTTTTACTGATGTTCAAATAATTGAAGTTTTTCAAGCGAGTACTCAAAATCAATCTTTTTTACAAAGAGACATGAGTATCGATGATGACACCCCACATTTAAGAGTTGGTGATGACGATGATGTTAATGACGTCACATATGAATTTGAAATGGTAAGAGATGAAGCAACTGGAACTCGAATGGATATCGATGATGTTGAGGAGGAATATGAAGATGACATTGACATATATGAAGATGATGATGAAGATGAACACTGATAGAATTCCATGGTAGTTATATACAATCATAACTAATATATATGTATATATAATAGTAATTATCAATTATTTGCTAACAACATTAACGTTTTCTATTTTAGATGGATGACGACACATTTCGTGAGTTGGCGGATGCTGACCTGCCTTTCGATGCGGATGAGTTGCTGGCAGATGACCCTCAGCCTGCAGGCGCTCCAGGGAGTACGCGGAGGGGGTGCGGTCTTGCACGATTGATGATTCCTGACCCCGTCCCCGAGCGACGTCCACATCTTGGGTTTGATCCACGCACACGGAGGTGTAATAACCTGTGTGATAACCTGTGGATTTGACTAAGATTTCATTAATCTATTCACATAATAAATGTTTATTATTTTTACAGTTTTCCGCATATAGCAGTCAGACAAGGCATCGCTATTTTGTGCAACTATTTCTCTCAGCCTTGGACCACATGAGAGCAGATTCCCATTGATGTGCAGCAGACCATGTTCGGCCATTGGTTGGTACGTACGTAAATAAATAATTTTTATTTTGAAAATTATTTCATTTCTAACTTGATATTTTGATTTATTTGTAGGGTTTATGGTATCCAATCGAGGATACCATGCGTGACGCCATCCACGAGGCATGGGAGGTGGCCATGCGTGATCGCTTTCGTCAGTTTTTGCACAATTTAAGAAAAGCTTCCACGAAGAAAGCAGGAGTGTCAGTTTTTGACGAGTCATGTAGAGCACACCGACCAGAGTACATTTCATCCCATGTATGGGATGGATTATGTGCGCACTGGTTGAGTGATGCCTTTCAGAGGAGATTATCGGTGGGGAGGCAGAATCGGGGGAGACATGAGGTGACTCATCGAGCTGGGAGTCGTACTTTCAGTACTCATAGACAGCATCTGGTACGTACATTATTTATAAATATTTTATATAACTATAAATATTAACAGTTTATTTTTTATTCTTATAGGCTGTCGAGCACCCCGATATTACGAAGTACGACATATATCGGAGAATGTATAGTGATCCTGCTACTGGGGAGCTCAGAGGTGATCGTCAGCGTCACATCGTGGTCAGTATTATTTGTTTTCAAGTTTAAAAATTAACTGCATATAATATATTCACAATTTTAATTTTAAATTGCAACTACAGGAGTCATATGAGGCCGCAGCGTCACAGACCCGGCCTGAGAGTCAGGCCGAGTCATCAGATCAGACCACTGGCCGTCAGTTTGATAAGGCGGCATGGATGCAGGCCACCCAGTATGCCTTCGAGAAGGGTCGGGTAGTTGGTATCAGCTCTCGACTGACTCCTGGAGATTATTATGACAGTGCTACGATGTCAGCGTCCAGCTCGAGAGGAGCTCGTGCATCTTCTTCTGCTACACAGTATGAGAATCAGTTGCGATCTCAGACTGCACTGATAGAGAGTCTCCGACAGGAGCAGGAGCAGATGCGTCAGCAGCAGCAGCAGCATGAGGAGGAGTGTCGACGCCAGCAGCAGCTGTACGAGGAGCAGATGAGTCGGTGGCAGCAGCAGCATCAGGAGCAGATGGAGTACATGCGTCGACTCACTCATGCTTTAGGGATGGAGTTTCCTCCACCAGCATCTGCAGATCCCCCCTCCCCCCCCCTCCTTCAGATTAGAGTTTGTTTTTATGTTATAAAGTTTGTTAAATCAAAATATGATTTTTTTTTCTATTCGTAGTTTCTGTCTCATTATAAAATATTAATAATATTATATTTTGAAATAACAATATTAATATGAATAATAATATTATTTATATTTTATAATATTAAATTTTATATATATATTAAAATTTTATAATATTATAATTTAATTATATTTTTTTGTAATATTAGAATTATTTTAATATTTGAATGTAAAATAATTCTATTATTTTTATATTAATTAAAATAACTTATTAATATTTTTTTTATTTATGAATTATAATTCTAATATTATTATATTAATTAAAATCATTTATTAATATTCTATTATTTTTTATTTTTGAATTATAATTCTATTATTATTATATTATTTAAAATAATTTATTAATAATTTATTATTTTTATTTGTGAATTATAATTCTATTATTATATTAATTAAAATCATTTATTAATATTTTATTATTTTTTATTTTTGAATTATAATTCTATTATTATTATATTAATTAAAATAATTTATTAATAATTTATTATTTTTATTTGTGAATTATAATTCTATTATTATATTAATTAAAATCATTTATTAATATTTTTTATTTTTGAATTATAATTGGATTATTATTATATTAATTAAAATAATTTATTAATAAATTTTTTTTATAGTATTTGCGATGGGATACTATGCCCGTCGCAAATAGTATTATTATTATATTCATTAAAATAATTTATTAATATTTTTTAATTTTTTTTTAAAAATACTATTTGCGACGGGCCCATCGCCATTAGTATTTGCGACGGGCCCGTCGCAAATACGATTTTAAAAAGTTTTCACAAATATACGGACTAATATTTGCGACGGGAAGGATCGATGTCGCAAATAATACGTTTCGCGACGGGCCTGTCGCAAATAATTGTTGTTGCGACGCCGTTTTTCACCACGGGCTATTTGCGACGGGCCCCCGTCGCAAAAGCCTATTAGCAACGGGATCCCGACGCAAATGCCCCGTCGCAAATGCCATTATTTCTAGTAGTGAAATGCTAGGGAAGAGCAGTTCGGTGATGTCATTCTGGTTTTAATCTTCTTATCCTTCGAGTGTGATTGTCCTATGTCCATGATGTCTTCTTGGGTTTCCACCCCCTTCATCCCTTAAAAGGGGGCTTTATCATATAATAAAATATTTTAAGGTCTTCGGGCCATTGGATGGAATGACTATTACCCAGTAATAATAAGCAAATTATAAATCAAAAAATATTTTTTAAGTTATTTTATAATCCGTTTTCATTAAATATCTTACATATTAAGTGTAAATGCCTATTTACCTTATCTAAAATATATTTCAAAAAATATATATTATATTTATATCAATATAAATATATTTATATATTATTTTATTATTTTTAATAAAATATAATTTTTTTTGAAGTATACTTTTATCAGCACTTTTAAAAATGCGCTGATAAAAGACCTCATTTATCGGCACTTCTAAAAAAGCACCGATAAAGGTTCCCCTTTAACAGTTCTTTTTAGTGCTATTAAAAACCTCCTTTAATAGTGCTTTTTTTAACACTGATAAAAGGGGTCTTTAACAACGTTTTTAGCTAGCGTTGTTAAATCCCTAACGCTGGATAAACCCAGTTTTGTAGTAGTGTGCGGCTAATTCCTACACATATCAAATAACTCATGGATCGTTTTTCTAAATTATCAAAACAATATGAATAATTTTGCTCAATTTTCATTATGTCATTTGTTCTTTTTACTAAAATTAATGTCAATTTTAAATAAAAAGATGCACTTGGAGTCATATCGGTCACAACGTGCATCAGATTAAGGTGTGGGTGTTTCCTACACATCACAAATGACTCATAGATCATTGTCCAAAAGTATCCAAACAGTCTGAATTCATTTACTCAGTTTTTAGTATGTCGGTTATCCTTTTTTCTGAAATTAATGTCAATTTAAAATAAAAAGACGCACTTAGAGTCATACTGGTCACACCGTGCGTCGGATTGTGGTTTGGCTAATTTCCACACATCTCAAATGCTTTATGGATAGTTATACTAAAGTATCAAAACAATCCGAATGTTTTTTCTCAGTTTTGAGTAGGTCAGTTGTTCTTTTTACTAAATTTGATGTCAATTTTAAATAAAATGACACACTTTGAGTCATACTGATCACACCGTGCGTCGGATTGAGGTGTGGGTGATTCCAACACGTCACAAATGAATCATGGATCATTTTCCTAATGTATCAAAACAATCTGAATGTGTTTTCTTAGTTTTCAGTATGCCACTTTTTCTTTTTACTAAAATTAATGTCAATTTAAAATAAAAAGATACACTTTGAGCCATATCGGTCACAACATATGTTGGATTGAGGCGAGGTTGATTCCTACACATCAAAAATGATTTATGGATTGTTTCCCTAAAGTATTAAAAAAATATGAAAGCATTTCCTCAATTTGAGTAGGTTATTTTTCCTTTTTACTAAAATTATTATCAATTTTAAATAAAAAGATACACTCAAAGTCACACCGGTCACACCTTGCATCAGATTGGGGTGAGATTGATTCATACACGTTTTAAATGACTCATGGATCATTTCTCTAAAGTATTAAAACAACTTTAATGTGTTTTCTCGGTTTTGAGTAGGCCAGTTGTCCTTTTTACTAAAATTGATGTCAATTTTGAATAAAAAGACACACTTGGAGTCATGCCGATCACATCGTGTATTTAATTGAGGTGTGGGTGATTTTTATATGGCCTAAATAACTCATGTATCATTTTCTAAAGGTATTAAAGCAATCAGAATTCATTTTCTTAGTTTTTAGTATGTCACTTGTTATTTTTTCTAAAATTAATGTCAATTTAAAATAAAAGACACAATTGGAGTCATATCAGTCACGCCGCACATTAGATTGATGTATGGTTGATTCCTATACATAAAAATGAATTATGGATTGTTGCACTAAATTATCAGAACAATATGAATGCATTTACTTAGTTTTGAGTGGTCAGTTGTCAATTTTAAATAAAAGGATACACTTAGAGTCATATCGGTCACACTGTTCCACTACTAGAAAATGGGTCTATACCCATGGTTTTGTGTAGAATCGTGGGTATAGGCCCCCCCTATACCCACGGTTTTGGAAACCGTGGGTATAGGTTCTTTTTGAAGACCTATACCCACAGTTTTGCCAAAATCGTAGGTATAGGTGTTGTTCTGCAGACCTATACCCACGGTTTTTGAAAACCCTGGGTATAGGTGGTATATTTTTCAAAGACCTATACCCATGGTTTTTCAAAACTATGGGTATATCTTTCCCGCGTTATGGTGGGAACAAAAAAATCCGCGGGGCGGAAAATATTTTTTGGTGAAAAGACGATCTTAAATAATATAAATTTATGGATACGAAATATTAAATCGTATAATATGTTTAGGTTAGTTGTCCAGTCCCTCACATCCCTCAGCATAGGTCGCGGGTTCGAAAACCCGCATGTTTTATTTTTTGATTATAGAAGATATATTAATATAAGTAAATAAAAGTATAATTATATACCAATTGGGTTGTTACCTCGGTTGGTCGTTGTGACTGTGCAACGAACTGGAGGCACGAGTTCGAAACCCAACGAACTTTTCTTTTCGATTATAACTATTATATTAATATATTAAAATAAAATTACCAATATATATCAATAGCGGTGTTAGATCAATTGGTCTGTTGGTGGGGCGTGGGCTTGAGGCGCTGTGAGATTACGAGTTCAATTCCCCTTCTACGCGATTTTTTGAATTCAAATACCCCACGGTTTGAAAACCGTGGGGTCTATTGTGTGCTATGCTAGAACATCGGTGTGGCACACTTTGACCCCCCCTATACCCATGGTTCTCCAAAACCGTGGGTATAGCACTACTAGAAAACTAACATATACCAACGGTTTGGAACTGTTGGTATATGCCTCCAAACCGTTGGTATATCCTATACCAACGGTTTGGAGAACCGTGGCCAAGTAAGCCGTTGGGATAGGTCTATACCAACGGTTTTCCCAAAACCGTTGGTATAGACCTATCCCAACGGTTTTGGAAACCGTTGGTATAATTAATATGAAAATATTTACCAACGGTTGTGGAACCGTTGGTATATGTATTTCAAAAAAAACATTCGCTGGGATTTGATCCCAGCACCCCTAGTTTATTATTGAACGACTTAACCACTAACCTAACATGACTTTTGTGTATATAATTACATAAATATATATATATGTATTCTCATAATTATATTAAATTTTGATTAATATAATGTTCTGGGTAAGAAGAAATGATAAAAAATCAATGGATCTATACCAACGGTTGTCAAAACCGTTGGTATAGACCTATACCAACGGTTTTGACAACCGTTGGAATAGATTTTGAGCCTGGATTTGATTCTGGGTGAAGGTTGATTGATGGGTGACCTTTCCCAACGGTTTTGGCCAAACCGTTGGGAAATATGTCCACAAAGTGGACCTTTCCCAACGGTTTGGCCAAAACCGTTGGGAAAGGTCCCCACAATGTGGGTTTTCCCAACGGTTTGGCCAAAACCATTGGGAAAGGGTATACCTTTCCCAACGGTTTGCCAAAACCGTTGGGAAAGGTCCCCACAATGTGGGCTTTCCCAACGGTTTGCCCAAACCGTTGGGAAAGGTGGCCTCAAAGTGGGATTTCCCAACGGTTTGGCCAAACCGTTGGGAAAGGGAACCTATACCAACGGTTTTTATGAACCGTTGGTATAGAAGCGTTGGGAAAGGTCAGATTTCCAGTAGTGTAGACTGAGACCCCTATACCGACGCCGTTCCATCCCACAGTTCCCAAAACCGTGGGTATAGCCTATACCCACGGTTTTGAACCATGGGTATAGGTCGTTTTTCTAGTAGTGTTCGTCAGATTGAGGTTCGGTTGATTCCTACACCTCTCAAATGACTCATGGATCATTTTCCTAAAGTATCAAAACAATATGAATGAATATTCATGGTTTGGAGTAGGTTAGTTGTCCTTTTTACTAAAATTGATGTCAATTTTATATAAAAAGATGCATTTACAGTCATATCGGTCACACCGTGCATCAGATTGAGGTGTGGGTTATTCTTACACATCCCAAATGACTCATGTATCTTTTTCTTTAAGTATCAAAACAATCATAATTCATTTTATTATTTTTTAGTATGTCACTTGTTCTCTTTGCTAAAATTGATGTCAATTTAAAATAAAAAGACACACTTGTAGTCATATCAGTCACATCGTGCATCAGATTAAGGTGTAGTTGATTCTTATATGTAAAAAATGACTTATGAATCATTGTACTAAAGTATAAAAACAATACGAATGCATTTACTCAGTTTTGAGTAGATCAGTTGTCCTTTTTACTAAAATTAATGTCAATTTTAAATAAAAAGACATACTTGGATACATACCAGTCACACCGTGCATCGGATTATGGTGAGGTTGATCCCTACATGTCTCAAATGACTCATGGATCATTTCCATAAATTATAAAAACAATCTGAATGTGATTTATCAGTTTTGAGTAGGTCAGTTGTCTTTTTACTAAAATTAATGTCAATTTTAAATAAAAAGACGCATTTGGAGTCATATCGGTCACACCGTGTGCCGAATTGATGTGTACGTGATTCATACATGTTAAAAAATGACTCATGGATCATTTTCCTAAAGTATTAAAACAATAAAAATGTGTTTGCTCAGTTTTAAGTACGTCACTTGTCTTTTTTACTAAAATGTCATTTTAAACTGGAAACACACACTTTTACTCATACCAGTCACATCGTTTATCAGTTTTATATAAGACCTATTCATACATGTCACAAATTATTTATTAACCAATTTCCTAAATTATCAATACAATTCGAGCATGTTTTCTCAGTTTCCAGTGAGTGGCACATTTTGAACTAAAATGTTTATTTTAAACTGATAACAGACACTTTGAGTCATACCAGTCACATCATGTATCAAATTGTGATGAGGTGGATTCCTATAAGTCAAAAATGACTTCTAGATCATTTTCATAAAGTATCAAAACAATCAGAATATGTTTACTCGGTTTTAAGTATGTAAGTTGTCTTTTTTCCTAAAATTAATGTCAATTTTAAATAAAAAGAAGCAATTGAAGTCATACCGGTCAAACCATGTGTCGAATTGAGGTGCATATGATTCCTACACATCCCAAAGTCTAAAAAAATCCTAAATACCAATGTTACCATGATTTCCATTTCCTTTCTTTATCGAACTGCCAACAATGCATATTGACTCAACGTTCTTAACAGAAAAACTTTTCTTGTTGAAATCCAGAAGAGCAGAGGAAGATCATGTGCCCATTATATCATGAGAATTCACCACAATGGGCACATGATCTTACTCAACTCTTTTATCTTTCAACAATGCGAAAGGTTTTTTGGCTAAGAATATGGACTCAATATGAAGTGTTGGTATTTCAATAAAGAAAGAAAATGGAAATGGAAATCGTGATAACATTTCCAGAAAAAAAAAATTTATCTCTTTTGTGACTTATTGTAGATAGTTGAAAGAAAAATACAACTTCCTAAAAGATCTATGAAGAAAAATAAATAAGTATTAGTTAAAAATAATAATGAAATTAACTTATAAATATTAGATAAAATGATGAAAAAATTAATTAAATAAGTATTATGAATTAACCTTTTCTTGATGGTTGTATACATTCTTGACCCATTTCTTTGTTGTCATTATCTCAGTTGCATCCTCGAAGTCCAATATCTCATGAGTATGAGTACCTTAGAACAAACCACCCCAACTTGAACAAAGGAATATACTTGTATAAGAAAACAATAATTATGTGAGTAATACTAAAAAGATATTAATTAAACATAAATATGAAACAATCCATTACTTTTATGGAATTCATGTCTTCATGCTATTTATTTAAATTATTTCATCAGGTATGCTGCCCATTCATTTTTAATAAAATGTATATTATCTTTTGAATATGATTTTTTTCGGTAGTCATAGTAGTAATAGAAAAATATAAATACAAAAAAATTAATAAATATTTTAAATGAAATAGTAACTATCTTTGAAAATACCTCTTTGGGGATGCTAGTTTGTTGATAGAACATGATCTCTCTCATAAATTTACAAACATAATAACCACAATATTTTCAATTTGTTTGTTTTAGACACTGCATAAACATTGTGAAAAATAAGTAATTTGTTTTTATATGTGTTTGTATAGTGAAATATTTTTATATATACTCTAATACTTGTCTAGTTGTAGAACTTGTGAGGGTCCTTGTGTGTATGGGATGTCCTCATGCCATGATTTTTATGATATTTATACACCACCCTATAATAAAAAAATTCTTATCAAAAATAATATAAAATATATTACTTGAAGTTTAGTTATAAAAATGTTTGATGTAGTGTATTGAAAATTTACAAATGCCATCATCTATGGTCGATTTGTTGGGTATCCATGTAGTGAATCTAGGAGATAAATCTTTGGAGTATCCAAATTGACTGGAATGAGCATAAAATGTTTCCTAAAAACAAAAAAAGGAACAATTAATGAAAGATATGAAAATACATTTGATATGATTAAACAGTATCATTGGTATTAAGAAGATTCTTCCATCTGTAAGTTTTCTATCAAACGATTTGGCCAGACCTGCCACTATTTCATTCATTTATTTGGATTCTATTTCTTTTTGTTCTATAGAGATGACGTGAGGACTAATGAGTCCAAATTTTTTTCATAGGGAAATCCTGGAAATTGGTATTGATATATACACCTACAAAAAATATGAAATGTATTTAGTCATAATTGACATAGTATATTAGCTTTTGGAAAATAAAATCATGAAAACATACCCCATGTATACATTTAAAACTGAGGCTCCTAGCCTTTCATAGTTGAGGATTTTATTAACATTCTCAAAAGCAATGTAGTCTCTACCTTCCCCTCTGCACATTTTTTCTTCAAAATCAACTATGTGACTACTACCATTTTGTAACTTTCTATCTGCATGAACCTTCAATGTGTTCGTATCTTGCAGTGTGCTTGGTTGAGTGTGTTTACAGGATATAAAGGCAATACCTTCCCAGTTTTAGGGGATACACCTTTCAGTGCTAGTCACCATCCCTTGGCCTATGGAATGCGGTCTTGGGGTAGTCACAACACGAGTCTCGAGGAACAGGTCATGAAAAATTGGTATCCGAGGAGTCGGTTCCACTATAAAACATAGGACTCTGATCTTTTAAACGGTAATAGTGTTAAGTGTAGTGAGTATGGTTATCAGTTTAGGGAATCCAGTGTTGGTGTGGTGGTCGACGTATCCATACACCAAGACCCTGACTTCTGATTTCTGACTCAGTGCATGAAAACACTGATTGTGTGTGTGTTTTGAAAATTTATCTTTGTGAACTCTTTGAGTCAGATCACCAGGTATAACTTATTGATCATGGCGCACCTGTTTATTTTCAGGATGCCTCCACGCAGACATCCAGCTAGGATTCTGGGTATAGTACGTGAGGATAGCCCACCGAGCGACGAGGCCTCGGTGTAGGGCCCACTTCTAGTAGAGGCACCAGCAGAGGCACCAACGGTACCATTAACCATTGGGCCACTGATTCCACCAGCCCTAACAGCAGAGAGTGCACACCGCTTGAGCACGTTGCACAAGTTCCGGTGCCAGAGGCCACCTCGGTTCAGGGGTGAGATAGACCCACAGGCGGTTGAGGATTGGTTGGAGGCTATAGTGAGAGTCTTCTGATTAGTAAGGACACCAGCCGATCTCATGGTGATCCTTGCCTCCAGTCTTCTACAGGCAGCAACAGGCATATGGTGGAGCTTGATGCTCCAGGTTCATGAAGGGGTGACACTTCTCTGGGTAGACTTCGAGAGCCTATTTCAGGTAGAGTTTGTCCCAGCAACCCTTCGCGTAGTGTGCATTCAGGAGCTTCTTCATCTGCAGAGGGCAACATGATTGTGGCTCAGTACTCCACGAGGTTCACCGACCTCTCATGTTACTCCACTAATATGGTACGAAACCCATTCTTCAGGGCCCGAACCTTCGATCAGGGACTCATGCAGGAGATCAGGGATTCGATGATCTCACTCAACATCCCGACACAGGTGGGGGTGTTAAAGAGAGCCCTATTAGTGGAGAGTTTTCTTACTGAGCAGTCACCAGCAGTGTGACCCACCACCAGTCGTCACGTAGCAGAATATTCTGCAGCTGGCAGTAGACATATGTCATAGAGTTCTAAGAGGACCAGACCTACAGGAGGATGACTGCAGGATTTAGGGTCAGTTGTGCAGGGCACCAGAGACAGAGCCATTCATGCGAGGAACAGGCAGTGTTACACATGCATCGAGCATGGTCACATGGCCCGAGACTGCCCGACCCGCCATACGGATGATAAGTATACAGTCAAGGGACCACCCAGGTAGAGACAGAGGTTCAATCAAGGAGGTTCGTAGGGAGCAGGCAGACGTGGCAGAGGAGCTGGCCGTGCAGCTGGTGGTGGGCGACGATTTGAGATGTTACCACCACCACCACCAGGAGGTCTATCCCGGCCACAAGGATTAGGTGGACAGGGGCGAGCTCAGCTCTAGACAGCTAAACCTACGATCATGGAGCTCCATAGATGATACGAGGTACGGTCTGTGTCTACTCCACCTTAGTTGTATTACTTATAGACACAGATTGTGGTCATTCTTTTATTTCCACTACCCTCGTTCGGAGCTCAGAGATTCTGACGGAGCCGTTGGATCAATTTTTACAGCTAGAGACTCCTACAGGAGAGGATTCGATGATTACACACCGGTGCTGGTAGTGTGAGCTTACTCTAGGAGGCGAGAGCTTCAGATAGGATCTCCTAGTAGCGACATCGAGGCCTTATGACGTCGTCTTGGGTATGGACTGGTTATCTACATTCCATGATCAGATTGACTATATTAGGCACAAAGTGTGGTGTGTCTGCATTGTTGGGACCAGGTTTACTTTCACAAGTGAGAAGAGAGCCTTTATAGCATAGGATGGACTTACCCGAAGGAGAGTGCAGTCGATCACTCATCAGTTGGCTAGTCTTACCCTCATAACGGTTGATGTGGAGAGTCCGTACTATCCTATAGTGGTGGAACAGTATGTGTATGTCTTCCCTGATGATGTTTTGGGTCTACCTTTTCACAGAGAGGTGGACTTCTACATTGACTTGTACCCTGGGACGACACTGATATCTACACCATCGTATCAGATGGCTCTTACGGAGCTTTGTGAGCTATGGGTACAACTAGAAGACTTACATGGGAAGGGGTTTATTTGGCCCAGTGTTTCTCATTGGGCAGCCTCGATTTTGTTTTCCAAGAAGGTGGATGAGATCTTGAGACTTTGTGTTGACTATCAGCACCTGAACCAGGTGACCGTGAAGAACAAGTACCCACTCCTGAGGATTGATGACCTCTTTGATCAGCTGAAGGGACCACGGTGGTTCTCGAAGATAGACCTCAGATCAGGCTATCACCAGCTCAGAGTACGGGATGAGGATGTGCAGAAGACGACTTTCAGATATCGGTACAACCATTATGAGTTTTTGGTCATGTCGTTCGGCGTGACCAATGCTACAAAAGTATTCATGGGACTCATGAATAGGATCTTCCAGCCATACTTAGATCACTTTTTAGTATTCTTCATTGACGACATTCTGATCTATTCAGCTACTGAGGAGGATCATGCCTACCATTTGCCGATAGTTTTGGACACACTCCAAGAGCACCAGCTATATGGTAAGCTCTCGAAGTGCTAGTTCTGGATCCGAGAGGTTCACTTTATGGGACATGTCATCTCGGAGGATGGAGTTGCAGTGGATCTAGTGAAGATTGAGTCTGTACTTTCTTAAAATCCACCCAGGAGTGTGATGGAGGTACGAAGTTTCATGGGTTTGGCCGGATACTACCGAAGATTTGTGCCAGATTTCTCCAAAGTTGTAGTACCTTTATCAGTGTTAACGAAGAAGGGACAACCCTTCGTGTGGTCGGAGAGATAATAGTGGATTTTTCAGGAGCTGAGGCAGATGCTGACTAGTGCCCCCATCTTGAGGCTACCAGAGGAGGGCGTTGGGTATGTAGTTTATTGCGACACATCAGGGACCGAGCTTGGATGTGTCCTAATGCAGGAGCGAGTAGTGATCGCATATGGTTCTCGACAGCTGAGACAACATGAGTAGAATTACGCTACCCATGACCTGGAGTTAGAAGCATTGGTCTTCGCCTTGAAGATGTGACAACATTACTTAATGGGCGAATGTTTTATAGTCTACTCGGATCACAAGAGTCTTAGGTATATCTTCTCTCAGAAGGACCTGAACCTAAGACAGCGACGTTGGCTTGAGTTCCTCCAAGAATATGACTTTGAGATAGTCTATACTCTTGGGAAGGGAAACGTAGTAGCAGATGCACTCAGCAGAAGATCTGGTATACAGCTTCTAGGTGAGGCGATGGAGCAGTTGGCCGCTTTGCAGATATCCTTTGTGGATCGAGATGGAGCATCTTTTCTTCAGTCTCTTACAGTCACTCCCCCACTTCTTCAGTGATTCAGGGAGGTGCAATGTGGAGACACTGACTGTGAGGCTTGACGTGCTCAAATATCTACAAGACATGCACCTGATGGATTTTCTGAAGGTGGGAAGCACACCATCCTTTTCAGAGGACGTACCATGGTACTAGTGTCACTTTAGGAGGAAGTGTTGATGGAGTTACATACATCCCCTCTAGCGGTACATCCAGGAGTGGAGAAGATGTACTAGGATCTCTGACAACAACACTGGTGGCCGAGAATGAAGAAAGTAGTAGTAGAGTTTGTCTCTCGGTGCCTCACTTGTCAGCAAGTGAAGGCGAAGCATCAGGTACCAGCAGGCTTAGTTCAGCCTTTAGAGGTCCCAGAGTGAAAGTGGGATGGGATATCCATGGACTTCGTGATGGGACTTCCATTTACATCCAGGGGTCATGATTCTATCTGGGTGATCGTCGACCGACTCACCAAGTCGGCCCACTTCCTACCGATCAGAGAGTAGGGTTTAGAGAACTTGATACACATCTATGTGCAAGAGATTGTGCGACTACATGTATTTCCATCAGGGATTGTCTCCGATCGTGATGCATGTTTCACTTTCCGGCTATGGAAGGGGTTACAGGAGTCTTTCGGGATGCAGCTTCGTTTGAGCACCACCTTCCATCCTCAGACGGATAACTAGACTGAGCGGACCATTCAGACCCTCGAGGACATGCTGCGTGCTTACATCCTCAACTTTGGTCGCATCTGGGAGGATCACTTGCCTTTGGTGTACTTTTCATACAACAATAGTTATCACTCCACCATTGGGATGACACCTTTCGAGGTGTTGTATGACCAACCTTGCAGGTTTCCTTTGTGCTGGACTGACCTTGGGGAGTCAGCACTAGTGGAACCAGATATGGTACGAGCTACCACCGAGAAGGTGCAGATCATCCAGGAGCAGATGAAGACTGCACAGAGCTGGAAGAAGTCTTATACCGATAGGAGATGGAGACCTCTGGAGTTTGAGGATGGTGACCATGTCTTTCTATAGGTCTCACCTTGACGAGGTTTGTAGATATTTGGCTGGGGTGCCAAGTTATATCCAAGGTTCATCAGACCCTTCTAGGTCCTCAGCAGAGTTGGCGAGGTGTCTTACTACTTAGCTCTTCCACCTTAGTTGCACCAGGTGCACGAAGTTTTCCACGTATCTCAGTTAAGGAGATACGTGCATGACCCATCTCACGTCATCAACCACGGCGAGTTGGACATCGACGATGGGGTGACGTTTACGAAGGTTCCAGTAGAGATTGAGGATCAACAGGAGCAGGTCCTTTGTGGGTGGTCAATACCTTTGGTTCACATTCGCTGGTAGCACAGTAACCTCTAGTAGAGCACATGGGAGCGGGAGGCTCAGATTCGTTCTCAGTACCCCCACTTGTTTCCCTAGTTTTTGTGATTAGGCTTTCGGGGACGCAAATCTCTGAGGTGGAGAGAATTTAAATACCTAGAAATTCCATGTAATTTTTATTATTATATGGGAATTTTACGAGTCTGTGAAAATTGACGGTGCGTGATTCTGAGGCCCGGTGTGCCTGGAATGAATTTATGAACTTTTTTGGGTATGTTTAGTAAACGTGCAAGAAGGTTTTTGTAACTTTTGAACCATTGCTCATAATTGAAATGCAAGGACACTGTTGAACTCATAGCACTGGTATTCTCTTAAGGATACTTTCACCTCGATGGCAGTTAGTCGAGGGTGAAAGTTAGTTTTTGTGTTTTTCATGGAATAAAATTAAAATATAGAATAACTTTTATTTTATTTTTATCCTCCCAATTGAATGCTCAATGGTGGGGACCACCCGAGCTAGAAAACCTCCAATTCGAATCCATGGTGGTGGGGACCACCTGAACCCCACTTTAATGGAGAAAACTTTTCAACTCCCCATTAATTATGCTCCCATTTAATTATGCCTCATCAATTGTTTAATGATGCCAACTTAAATTAAATTGATAAAAACATATTTTATTGGATCCTCATTTTTCCTTGGGGGAGAAATCATTGGCAAAGGTATAAGCTCAGGAGAACTTGCAGGAACTCTTCTCCAACGAAGAATGTGACATCTCCAATAAGGAAGGAGGAACCGACCTTGAGCCCCAATCGGAGGCAACGAATGCCGACGTCTTCGACGACAACGAACTGATGTCTGTTCTTCCCTCCTCATTGATCTCCAATGGAACCTTCGAGGTAGGGATTGTTGTTTTGAGTTTCCCCCTTTCCGGTTCTTGAAAATTATTCATGATTCAATAAATATTTGAATCTATTGCTACTACCCTAACTCGGAGGGTACGAGCCAAAATAACATGGCTCAACCCCTCTGCAAAATCTTTGTGGTTCTTGGTATGTTCTTCAAGATGGAGGAGGACGGTATCCAACACCGGTGGGGCTCGGGAACGGCGGTCAGCACCACAGTCGGCCGCGAAGACGACGGTGGCGAACCACACTGCTGGAGAAGGGTCGCATCCCGTCGGCCGCGGCGAAGCAAGAACGATGGCCAGCAGAGGCCGGTCACACGACGGGGGGCGACGGCACACGTCCGCGCCACTCGGCGAGCAAGGGCCACAGCTTTGTGTCGCAACGGTGAAGGGAGGGCGACCGGCGTTTGACCGACCGTGGAGGGGCGATGCATGACGCGCCGTCAGGAGGAGAAAAGGGGCCGACCAAAACGGTCGGCCGAGCTGGACCAGGTGGGACCCCCAGCGGGTCCCGCGTGCAGCCTGGCGACCGAACAACTTCGGTTGTTCAGTGAGTAAGAGCGGGGGGCGTGCGACTCCCCCCAGCATGCGGCCAGGCCAAGATACCCAGCACGAGCCAGGCTGGACTCAATGGGCCGGGTCGACCCGAACAGGGTCGGTCGACCCAGGCTGGGTCGGGCCGGGTCGGACCGGACCTGGACCAACTTCGACCTATATTCGCTCTTTTGGTCATAACTTTGGCACCGGACATCCGGTTGATGAACCATCTACGACGCCGGAAACCTTGTAGAAAGACGGTCCTTTTGGTATAACCCACTTGAGATTTGGATAAAGTTGGGGTACGGTCGAGTTGGATCGAGCACAAATCCAACCGGGCCCTTGGGACTAAAAGGCTAATAACTTACAGACCGAGTGTCTGATTGACGCACCGTATGTTGCATTGAGACCCCTATTAGGTGGCGGTCCTTTGGGATACTTCTTAGTGGGACTTTGTGGAAGTTGGAGTATCAGCCCGTGGCTTGAGGAGCGGAACCTCCCGAAATCAAGCGAGCTTAGTGCAGGAACCCAATAGCTGGCTGTAACATGAGAAAGGGATCCTTCATGGGTCTGTATTCGAGGATCCCACTTGGATCCGCTCTAGGAATCCATGTGGGACTACTATTGGATCCTCTGTGGGTCTACTGTACTAGGATCCTGTGTGGGTATGATGATATACTAGGATCATGTGTGGGTCTGCCGTACTAGGATCATGTGTGGGTCTGATGATGTACTAGGATCCTGTGTGGGTCTGCTGTACTAGGATCCTGTTTGGGTATGACGATGTACTAGGATCCTACGTGGGTCTGCCTCTTAATAGAGTAAGATGATTCAGTAGTTACATCTAATCATCTATACTTCTGTACATAAGTTATACCTGGTGTGAGCTAAGTCTTTACCTTTGTGGTATTCTTTTGTGTGGCGTACCTGTGTGGTACTTTCCTTTGTGGTGATACCTTGGTGGTATTCTTCTATGTGGCGTACCTGCGTGGTACTTACCTTCATGGTGATACCATTGTGGTGTTCTTCTGTGTGGCGTGCCTGTGTGGTACTTACCTTCATGGTAATCTTTCCTTCATGAAACAATTGTACTTTGGCTAAGGATTTGGGCCTTGTGTTTCCTCATGAATGAGATGGGTAATATTTGATAACTTAGGTATATGTATGAGCATATACCTAAGTAGGGTTTTCACTAGTTTACATGCTTTTTGATTTATCCTTTGTGGATTTTGTGAGACCTTGATGGTCACGAGGTCCCTAATGAGTATCGTTATACTCACCCCTTGCACAGGCTTCACCTGCACCATATTGTGTTTGGTGCAGACGAAGGATAGTGTTGATCGAGGATGAGAGTACAAGGACTGTATGGTGCCTAGAGGTAGACCATACGGCGTGTCGGTACGCAGAGGAGACGGGCGGACGTGGAGTGCTGAGGAGGTGATCTGTACCTACCCTTCAGGTAGGAACCTCAGAGGATGACCCGGTAACTGTCTTTCTCTTTATTCAGTTATATTGTATTTTTAGTTGTACTTGTACCTTTACTGTTGGGATTGTATTCCAGCCCCTCTTACTTTCAGCACTCTTTTTGTTATACAGTTTACTTGTGTTCGTATCTTGTAGTGTGCTTGGTTAAGTGTGTTTACAGGATATAAAGGCAATACCTTCCCAGTTTTATGGGATATGCCTTTTGGTGCTAGTCGCCAACCCCTAGCCTATGGAAGGCGGGCTTGGGGTAGTCACGGTACGGGCCCTAGGGAACGAGTCGTGACAGTATCAGTGCCTGTCTGATTCAAATTTTAGAGAAAAAATTATTAGAATATTGATTACCTTAACTAAGATAGCTCTCTGAGGGGAATGACCCACCTAAAAGCTAGTGGGAGGTGGGGCATGATCTTCACACAACGGTTTCTCTTGAGTTGTTTCTTCTCTTTGATTCCCCCCATAAGAGTTTCTAGAAACCCAGTCTTCCAATGAAATTTTTATTCAAGGTCGGCTAATCTTTCTTTCAACTCTTCCATTTCTTTATATTTATCCTCTTATTATTTTTTCTCAAAATATGTTTGGGGTGTCACCCTAAAACCCGCACCCCTGATGCATCCATACTGTTCTGGCCATTTTAAGTCCACCGATAGTAGGTGTTTATCTGGTACAGGTGTTGATGATTCCTATGACTATGTCAGATAGAAAATATAGTAAAATAAGTAATCATTATTTTGCAATAGAGATTTAAAGAAAAACAATTTTTTATTATATCATACTTACACATGTTTCCCACACTTTTTTGTGTGTTTTCATCTACTAGTATCTCATCTTTATTTACATGTGCCTCCTTCCAAGCACATAAAGTGGGATAGAAGTGGTTTTGGATTTGGATTCATCAATCTACATATAAACAAAGGAACATACACTACAAAATAAATAGATTTTTCCAATGGGGATGTATCTATTGATAAAAGTGCATTTTCTGTTGGCAAAGCATTTTACCAACAAAAAATGACATGTCACTATATTATTGGTAAAAAATCTATCACTAAATGTCATTGAGATAGATAAAATAGTTCTTTTACCATTATAATAATACCAATATATAATATATCAGTTGATAAAAAGGTTTAACAATAGATTCATATGATAGATTTATCTGTTGATAATAGAATTACCAACATTATACTTTTATTGGTATTATTGTTAATAAAAATTATCTTATATTTTCATCAATAATATTATTAAAAATTACGATTTACCTCTTTTTATAACCAATACGAACAATTAAATTTGTGTATAAATTTATTTTTAAATGAAAATTTATATGTTTGTGTTACAACATTAATTGAAAAAAAATTATATTGATTAATATAATCATATATAATAAACACATTATAATTATTATATTCCCATAAAAAATAAATCCCATAAATTGAAGAAAAAAAATCTAGAAAAAAAATTATATAATTTATTTTAAGTTTCATGAACATAAAACAAAAAAGTAGAATCCTAAATTTACAAACACAAACTATAATCACATGACACCGCCATTGTAGTTGGTTCCTACATGATCCACCACCACCACGCAGGAAGGTTAATTATGCTAGATGCTTCTCATACTCTACCACCACCTTCCAAATTGTCCAAGCCACTTCTCATACTCCACCACCACACTGTAAGGTTAGTTATCCAAGATGTTTCTCATACTCTAGCATCCATCCATACTCTTCCAACGTCAACCAACCTTCAGTAATTATGAATGTTCAAAATCTACAGAAAACCAGGATTTCAGCAACTTCTGATCAAAAGCCCACAAAAAACAAATAAAAACCGAGTTAAAAAATTAAAAATGTAAAAAAAAAACATCACTAATCAACATTTCATTTAAAAAGATACATATACCATGAATATCATTATGTGGTTCCTAAAGAAAATGACCATCCCAAGGAGAGTCCTATAAGATTACTTTTTTCCATTATCATTTAGAGAAATAAGAAAAAACAAACATACAGAATGAAAAGGTTGGTGAGGAGAAAGGCATAAACAAATTGGGAGTGAAAGTTACGGGATACATTTATTGTCATTATCATTAATTCATTGCATCTCATTCAATGAATATTCGATCCATTTAATCCATTCATAATAGATTATCATTTAATAAAACCACATGGAAGATAAATACACATAAATTAAATATTCCATTTAATTATTTTAGTGCATATTCAACACAAGGTTCAATGGTGGGACGTCTACAAAGATCGGAAGTTAGTGAAATTAGATTATAGATTGGGTCCCACTATAAAGGTGGGGTGGGATCATATGTACAGGTGTATCGAATAACACTGTGACGTTGAAAGACCAAGTATTCTGATATCAATTATATTTACTAATTGTGATTGTAAATCTTTATATCTTCTAATTAATGAAAATAATAGTAGTTCTCCTGAGGATGTAGAACCCTCATCCTAACCATATAAACCCAAAAGTGTTCCAGTTTTCCTTGCTTGGGTTTTTTTTCACTTATCTGAAAGTATGTGAGGCTGAGCGGGAGTGGGTGCTAAGTGCTGAACATGGTGTCATGAGTAGGGTGCAAAGAACTTCCAATCTTCTAGTACATCAAGTTTGGGGGAGTACTATTGGTCAAGGAAGCCACCAAGGATTTATTTCCACTACATGGTGTTTCGACTAGATATATATGGTAGATAAGTGCTCGCATCACCAACAACATAGACACACATATACATACATACATAAACACCTTTAAAAGTATGACTCTTTTATCAGCGCTAGAAAAATCACCGATAAAATCACCCTTTATCAGTGCTAAAAAAACATTAATAAATAGGTTCTTTATCAGCGCTAGTTTTATCTGTGTGTTTTTATCAGTTTTATCAAATGTACACTCATATCGATTTGATATCTCATACTGCCCAAACAGGCAGCCAGATCAACATGGGGTCTCTATTAGTGTTTTTTTAGCACTAATAAAAGGGGTGTTTATCTGTGTTTTTAGCTAGTGATTGTAAATTCACCCCTTTTATCAACGCTTAAAGGGCAACACTGTTTTTTTTGCAAATCCGATGTGGTGAGAGTTTGAGTGAGGGAAATGGTGGGGGGAGGGGGGCAATTTTTTTTTTTACAACCACCATTTGGTGGTTGCTATTGTGTCCATTAGTGACTCCAAAATGGTGGTCACCTGTCTTCCCTGGGTGCAAAAGCCAATTTTTCTAGTAGTGATGTTTTTTTTTTATATCCAGATATGTAATTCAAGAAATATGGTTACTTTTAATGTAAATTTTATGTGTATATATATACACATAACTTAGTAATAATAAATATTTTTATATATTTATCTAATTTATAATTTTTATATATACACACACATTTAAAAAATGACCTTTGTCGGACCCTTTTATTCACTGATCTATAGTAGTGTTTCCTAATTCCACATCCTTTATTTATTTAAAATTTAAAAATCAAATAAACTTCACTTTTATAGCTGTTACAACCTGTGTTGGCAAGCAGACGGCGCACTGCACCGCCATCCACGGGATCAGTAGCTGGCCTAAGTTTCTCCGTTGCTCCTTTTTAGAATCTGACCATTCTCATTTATCATTAAACTAAACAAATCCATACCTAATTAACATTTTGTTTTTTAAAACACCAAACGTAATTAGCATTACATATATTATTCATAATTGAATGCCATTTTATATTTTGTAAAAAAACACAAAATTGAACGCTATTAATAATCGGGCGATGTCTAAGTTTTACAGTCTTTGACAGTCTTGAATTTAACCCAATTAATGACTTCGAAATTGATGAATCTTGTATTTATATTAATTTATGTTGAGTCATATATTAATTGTGTATAAATTGGTAGCCGTCGATCCAAAATCAGAAAACACAAAACACTCTCACTCTCTCGTTCTTCTCCACCTACAACATATGGCAAACGCCAGCCCCCTCCCCAACAAAATCATCCCGCTCAACTTCGACGCTCCCCTCCAAGCGGTGCCGGAATCGCACGAATGGCCGGAATCCGGCCAACAACCCGCCCGCCGGCCGGTCATCCCCGTCATCGACCTGGCGGACCCGGATGCCATGGGACGCATCGGAGAGGCCTGCGAGACATGGGGAGCGTTCCAGCTCACGGGCCACGGTGTGCCGGAGCGGGTGCTGCGGGACGTGGAGGCGGAGGCGCGCCGCCTGTTCTCGCTGCCGATGGAGCGGAAGATGCGGGCGCTGCGATCCTCCGCCGGCGTTGCGGGGTACGGACTCCCGCCCATATCGCTGCTGTTCCCCAAGTCCATGTGGTGCGAGGGCTTCACCGTCGCGGGCTCACCGGCAGAGGATGCCGGAAAGCTCTGGCCGGACGATTCTGAACGGTTTTGGTACGTCACGAAGTTCATGCATTTCCATGCATATCAATCATATGACCCCAAGGCATGGTGGTTTTATTATTATTTTTTTATCATTTTGATTGAAAAGGGAAAAGCCTCTTGTTTTGACAGTGAAGTGACGGAGAGTTATCAGAAGCACATGAAATGTGTTGGAGAGCAGGTCTTAAGTCTGATCCTCGGGTATTTGGGTATCTCCGATCGGAAGATGTGCTCCGTCAGCGGCGGTGCTCTCCGGCAGCCCTCCGCCGTCCTCCAGCTGAACTCATATCCGTCCTGCCCCGAGCCAGGGCGCGCCATGGGCCTCGCCGCCCACACCGACACCTCTCTCCTCACCATCCTCCACCAGAGCGGCGGCGATGGCCTCCAAGTCCTCCGCGACGGCGCGGCGGGGTGGGAAACCGTGGGTGTGGTACCCGGCGCACTCATCGTGAACCTGGGCGACTTCCTGCACATCCTTTCGGATGCCAAGTTCCCGGCGGTGCTTCACCGGGCGGTGGTTAACCGGAAAAACAACCGAATATCGATGGGCTACTTCTACCGGCCCCCGGCAGACGCCCACATCCGACCCCTCTGCCAGGGGGAATCTTCCGGGCGATACCGGTCAGTGACGGTGAAGGAGTTCGTGGACCTCAAGTACCGGCATCCCGACACTGTACTTACCCTCATCAGTACTAGCTGATTTTATGGTATTGCGGTATTTCTAAAAAAGAAAAATATGTATTGCAGTATTTCAATATTATAAAAACTAATTATAATTGTAATGTTATATAATACAAGATAAATTTAAATATTTCACAGCATATTTATTTATGAGATGATATATCATTAAAAAACGATAATATATTACATATAAAACATATCAGAAAGTAATAATACCAATCACAATAAATATCAATTGTAGTTGAAAAATGCAGAGTCATTACGAATAGAACAAAAATTGGATTACATGCAGTTTAGTTCAAAAAGTCACTAATAAATAGAACACTTGTCCAAAATTTTGTGTGACAATCTCAACTAGTTTGTGCAACTTTGATAGTTTCACATACATTTGCAAAATACTAAAAAAAGCATATTGGATCATTAATGTCATTTTACATGTAGTTTTTTTTGGGGAATGACACTGGGGGACCAAAAGTCCCCCCTAATACCAAAGGAGGACCCGGCGCAGTTCACTGTTTACAAAACTAGGGATGGTCCCTCTTCGGTATTAGGCGGGACTTTTGGTACCCCATTGTCATTCCCCCTAGTTTTTTTTTTCTAAAAGTGACAATTATTGTCATCAAATTTTAAGACAATCTGAGTTCACTTACACTGTCTTGTCTTGATTGTTTGATAAATATATGATACTTATAAAATTGGAAACACTTCTTATAGTAAAAGCATATAATGTATCATTCCAAGAAATTACATATGTCAACCCATATCTTTCATAAACATTATTTCATGATTTATTACATAAATATACACTACACTACAAAAAAGAGGTAATTAGCGGTGGTTTTTTATTGAACTGGTGGTGGGTTAAACCACTGTGTATTGCACAATCGCTAGACATTTGGTGGCGGGTTCTCTAATTTAGCGGTGATTTTTGTATATATCATTTTTGAAGCATTTCGCGGTGGGTTTCAGTTTTATTTAGTGGTGTTTTTTTAAAAAAAAATACCTCAACAAAAAAATGGATTAAATGAAGCTAATCATCGCTAAATACATTAGCGGCAATTATTATTAACCACCACTAATTATAATTTTCATTAAATTACTTTGTGGCGTCACTAAAAAACGCCACTAAATATTACAATTATTATTTTTTAAAATATTTAATAAAAAAATATAAACATAAAAAAATGTCATGCAATAAACTAAAACATAAATGTATGAAAAAATCATCATACATCCACAATCATATATACAAAAATCCACAGTCAATGTCGCACCCTGATCTGGCGCGTTGTACTTTATTTTTCTTTATAACATTTTTGGGCTAATATTATTAGTATTAGTATTAGTATTATTATTATTATTATTAGTTATATTATTATCATTATTATGTTTTCATTTATATATATATATATATATATATATATATATATCTTTTTTTCTTATCTCTTTTAATCTTTTTTTCGTTCTATTCCTTTCTCCTTGTGCATCGTGTGAGCCCCTCCTCCCTCGCCTCTCCACCCGCGCGCCCCCTCCCTCTCCCAATTGTGCACCGCCCCTCTGCCGGTCGACTCCCCTCCTGCGCGCGGCCTCCTTCCGGGGAGCCACCACCAGCGCCCGGCTCTCCCTCACCCCTCTCTTGTTCTACCCGCATCATACAACACCCCCAAAGGGGTTCCCCTTCAAGCCGCGTGACCCCCTTCCATGGACCTCCTTCGATCCGTGATTTTGGGGTCAGATTTCTTCACGTTCTTCGGTGTCGGTTGTCGGAACACGCACCCTATGTCGTTGGTTCTTTTGCTTGGTAGTCCGAGTCCTGAGGTTTCTGGTCTTGAGTGGAAAATGAGTGTTCGATCCTCAAGTGGTAGGGGTTTCATTTTAAGAATCGTTGTGTTCTTGTTTCAAGCTTTGAACATTAGAGTCTGTTGGGACTTTCTGAGGGCATAAAGTGTCAGGGTGAGGAGAATTGTCGCACCCCGACCTGGCGCGTTGTACTTTATTTTTCTTTATAATATTTTTGGGCTATTATTATTATTATTAGTTATATTATTATTATTAGGTTTTCATTTGTTTATTTTATTTATTTTTTCTATTTTTTTTCTTATTTCTATTTCTCTTTTTTTTTCTTTCTCTTCCTTTCTCCTTGGTGCGTCGCGCGAGCCCCTCCTCCCTCACCACTCTAGCCGCGCGCCCCCTCCCTCTCCCATCTGCGCGCCACCCCTCTGTCGGCCGGCTCCCCTCCTACGACCTCCTTTTGGCGAGCCACTACCGGCACCCCGCTCTCCCTCGCCCCTCTCTTGTTCGACCCACATCGCACAACACCCCCAAAGGGGTTCCCCTTCGAGCTCCACGACCCCCTTCCACGGACTTCCTTCGATCCATGATTTTGGGGCCTGATTTCTTCGCGTTCTTCGTCGGAATCACCAAGGTAGATTCTCTCCTCCCTTCTCCTCTCTATTTCCGGCTTCAGTTCGGTCTATCCGTCGCTCCATAGGGTTCGATCGAACCCTAGATCCTTGGGTAATCAGATTTATCAGTCTTCTTTTGTTCTAGGGTTGTGTGAATGGTTTCTTGGGACCCTTGGGTGCATGTATGTATGTATGTATGTATGTATGTATGTATGTATGTATGTATGTATGTATGTATGTATGTATGTATGTATGTATGTATTTTGAGGTATGAACTTTTATGCCGCTGGTTGGTTTCACACTTGTTTTATGACATTCTTTTGATGTTTTAAGGTTCCTTCTAATTGTTGTGTAGTGTGTTGGACTGTTCTGAGTGGTTTTGAGTCGTCGGGTCTAAGGTGACTCACCTACGTGTACATAGGTAAGTATATATATATATATATGTGTGTGTGTGTGTGTGTGTGTGTGTGTGTGAGTTCCCTCGTTACATGTATAATCATCCATGACAATGATTATGTGTGTGTGTGTGTGTGAGTTCCCTCGTTACATGTATAATCATCCATGACAATGATTATACACGTATGGGTCTAGATGTGCTCATGTATATATATATATATATATATATATATAAATGCATACGTAGGTGAGTAGAGACTAGTATATGCGTATGAGCATACCTGTAAGGATCCCCTTGCACATGTTCATGGGCCATGTGAATGTGTGCATAGAGGCTAGGTGTCCTTGCATGTATGCGAAGGCACATATGCTTAGTGGGGGAGCATCGGATTTTAGTTAGAAAGCGCCATGAGCCGAAGTGGACGACTTGTTTCCACCCTGAGGTAGGCTCCCTATGCCTTGATTTTTAATTAGAACTTCAATTATTGCTTGATGTTCCTTTAAAAGTGTTTCCTTGGTTTTTATATGAAATTCATATGCACTATATATAGTAATATATATAAATGGTAGGTAGTTATGTGCCTTGGCATCACTAGATGAATTTAATTATGCTTGTTTGAGTTTATAAAAGTATTCTTTGATTTGATTATGTGGGGCGAATGGTATTTCTGGAATGGCTGGTGTGTTGATAAGTTAGAAATGAATTTTTGATAAAGGAAATGGCAACGTTTTGTGTGTGCTTTAATGTAATGTTTTTAAAATGGGTTTTAGGAGTTGTTCAGATGGTGCGAAATGCGTTTTCAAGGTCTTTGATGTGTGCGTATATTTTAATGGAGGTTTTTAAAGGAAAATGAATCACGTTGGGCGTGTTTGTCTTGTTGTGCATTTTGTGTATAATTTGTGAAGTGTTTGAAAAGGTGAAAAGCTTGTTTTAAAAAAAATGTTTAAAGTATGAGTGGTTTTATGAGGGGGCTTGGCCTATTGTTTTGGTAAGTCTTAATTGGGTATTTTCTTGTGTTATAAAAAGTTGAATTTGGAAACTTTGTAAGTGATGACAAAAGTATTTTAAAAAGGGCTTTTCTATGGAGTGAGTAAATTGAAAAAGGTTATGTTTTTTAAAGAGGGGTGTTTTCATTGAAATTCTTGGCCTTTGTGTAAAGGTAGATGTGTGGTGTGTGTGCATGTGAACTTTAACTTGAGCACAAGGGAAACCCCAGGTACCTAGGTGGGCGGACTAGGACTAGTACTTTAGATGATACGTAAGTGGTACATCCCGATTTCATCTAGCCGGATTGATTTTACAACACTAACTAAATACTCGTGATGATTGGAGACCACTAGGTTATGGGGGTGTTTCCTAATAGTGGTTCATGCACGAGAACGTAGACCGCTGTGGCTCCTATTCCACATTTTCACAGAGGTACGAGGTATCTAAAGTCCCACTTGTGTTATTTACTTATAGGGATTGCCCATGGTTCTCATTTGTGGTATAATGATTGTGATGTAGTTTTCTTTTATGTTTCTCATGCTTGACACCCCATTGTGAAAAATCATATTTTAATCTTCATTGCCCCCCTTTCATTTTGAAATGTTAACGCATGCTTGTAATATATTTTGAAAATATAGTGGAAGAGAAATGCTTTCCTTAAAAAAAGTAAACTTGTTACTTGGTTTTGAAAAGACTAAAAAACCTTATTTCAATATGTATTATTTTCAAACTAGCATGATTGGGTTTCTTTTTAAAGGAAAAGGCATAGGGAATTGTTATTCCTTGACTTTCCTACTGAGCATCTCGATGCTCACGCCTACTTTACTTTTCAGTTTTAGATTCTAGTCTTGGATCGCTCTTGGAGTGAGCATGGTTCTATGTTCGGTGGTGACCCATGGGGTTACTTGGAGGTATGTCTAGCTGATTATCTTTATTTTTTTCCAATGTTAGTGTTTACCGGTCTTTTCTAGTTTATTTTTGTTTATCTATTTTGTATCTTTTTGGGGTAAATCATTCCCAACTGCTTGTTTTGATGTTTGAAACTAGTTGCCAGCCTGTGGGGATCGAGAATTCCCTTTAGGCCATGCCGCAGATTGGTTCGGGTGACCGGTTCAGGGTCGATCTAGGTTGGTTCATGACAAAATGGTATCAGAGGAGGTTTAACTCGTGTCCTTTGGGGATGTCCGATATTTTGGAGTTAGGGTTGTCAAAATCCAAGTGGTCAATTATGGGTAGGTGCTTGATCACCACCTATTTGGAATGACACTTGAATTGCCAAGGTGGTCTGGGAAGGTCTTGCCTTGAAGTCCGTGCTTGGCTCTCGGTTTTTTTCGAGGTCCTTAGTCCTGTTTGGGTGTTTCTGGTTAGTTTTGATATTTGGTGGTCATTTTGGAGGGGTGCATGGTTACTGTGCACATCTTGTCAAGCCATGTGCAGACCATGCAATTGCCTCTAATAATGACTTCCTATGTGCTCACCCGATTGGTGCACGATCTTCCAAACTGTGTGACTAAACAGTGTGTAGCAGTTGTTTATTTGAGAATTTGGAATCTTGATTTGTTGAGTGAATTGGTTGTTTTGGGATGTTCTTGGTATAGGTTTTAGTTGGTTTTGGGGTGTTTTTCTTGGGACTTAAAATTGGTGATTGGTTTATTAAAATTGCATTTCCGAAAAAAAAATCTTGGTTTGTTTGAAAATGAAATGAGTTATTTTGAAAATGGACGTTCTTTTGGGAGCTGTTTGGGAAAAAGAATTGTTTTGGGATCCTTAAAAGCTTTTAAAAAGCGTAAATTGAAAATTTATTTGGAAAATGTTTTGTGGGTTATTGAAATTTTTGATAAATGTGAAAAGGATGTTTCTTGGAAATGAGAACTTGGAAACAATTTATTTGACCTTTGGTATTCCTATGGATGCCCACATGTATGGATGAATTTAATTGGATGTGGATGGTTGTTGGTATGCATGGATGGATGCTCCAGTTGGCAAGGGAACATATGTATGTGAGGTTTCATGGAATACCAATGGTGGGTGCTCAATTTTCAAGGCTTTTTTTGTTTTCTAAAAGCATGTTTTGATTAGTGATGTGCTAGGATGATTTTTTAAGAAATTTTAAAAGAAAAATGGGTTTTTAAAAGGGGGTTTTAGCGTTCGGATGATTTTGAAATTGGATGGTTTTGAAAATGGTCATTTGTGAAAGAGTGGTTTAGACTTGGTTAGTGATGTTGCTTTGGTATTATTTCGGTTGATATTTGATTCAGTTATGGTTTGGTTTTGTGATGTATTAGTCTATGGGCTTGATTCTTGTTTTCAAGCTGATGTTTCAAGGTTGAAATGATGTTTTGAGTTTGATTTAATGATTTATGGTTAAATGTGGAGTCTTGTTTTGTGATGTGCTTCAGGTTGGTTATTTTCTTCTTGTTTAAAGTATGCCACTTAGAAATGTCCAAAGGTCCCCGAGGGAGTTGTTAGTTTTACCCGAACTTCCCACTAGAGTGTTTGTGTTATTTTCTTTTCATTGTTTATTGTTTTCTCTGTGGTGGTCGAGGTTCGATAGGGGTTGTAGTGTAACTTGAGAAAGTCGAGTGTTTCTTCGGGTATTTAGGAACTCTAGATGTTGTGAATGGAAAGTTATTCTGGTTTTGTTTAAAGAGTCATTTTTGGGCTAGAGAAGGGTGATTGCTACCTTCTCCTTACAAGTTGGGGTCGTAGACTGGGACAAATGGAAATCTTGTTTTCCAAGGTGCTTGTAAAGGGTTCCCCATTTGGTGTAGAGGGAAAACTAGAGGCATATGTTCTTGGTATGAGCCTTTTGATAGTTCCTGTTTCCCATTCCTAAGACCACATACTCATTTGTTTCTAATGTGTTCGATTTGGGCACTCAAAGCCATTCATCATAATCTTCTGAAGGCTTATCAATGGTGTGGCTGTTTGGGTCACTTGGGGAAGTTTGTAAGCAGTCTTTCTAGAAGATGAAGCCTCAGTTGGAGGTTGTTAGTTCCTGAATTCGGTGCAACAAATGCTTCAATACATCAGAGCTCAATCCATAAGTCTCAGAGCAAATCTTTTCATGAACTCAGGTGGTTTTCAGGTGTGAGGAATGCTCGTCCAACCTGTCGTCTCTAATGTTGGGGAAAAGACCGGTTAAGTTTTTTTCTTTATGTGGTTGTCTATTTGGGGGGGTGGGGGGTGGGGGTGGGGGGATTGTTTTAGAGGTCTTTTTGGCCTCTTTTATAAGATTTCAATGGTTTTTCCTTATTAGTGTAAACTTTAAATGGTTGGTCTTTCTTTGGACCAATTCCAGCTTCTAGGTTATGCTCATTTGGAGATGCATGCGGGTCATGGATCTTATGAATCATGGTTTGTCTTATCATTTTCCCGATGTCTCTTTTGTTTGGATTCCCCTTAGACTGGGGGTTTTAGGTTGGTTAGTGTTGATATTTCTCCCCGTGTTTGGAACCGGCCCGTGTTGGTGGGTTCATGATGAGAAATTCAATCCGCATTGTTTAAACTAAATTGAGAGTTCTGACGTGGGTGCCATTATACTACTCAGTTTCTAATATGGTGGGGAGACCCACTATGGGTCTCACCAATGTCGTCCCTCAAGCTGGTCGGGTGAGAATTAGGAAGTTAAGGGGTCACACTAGCATCAGGGGTCTTGATTGGTTTTCTGATTTGTTTCGATTCAGGAAAGTCATTATTCGGCTAGAGTCCTAATATGGTGGGGAGACCAACATAGGAAAAATTCACAGAGAACTTAGTCTTCAAGGTGTTCTTATCGGGGTAGCTCCTTGCCTCTTCTCTGCCCGAACCCGATCAATGTAGATGGTTAGCCCATATGATGGGTCGTATGGAGAATGTTCAATTGAGATCTCAAGAGGAATCTAGTGGTTTCTAAGTTTGGGGCCGGGGTATTCCAGGTTGTGGTTGTGTTTGGAAATGTGAGTCCTGTTTCATTAGTTCTTTGGCTTGGTAGTCAGAGTCCATAGGTTTCAGGTCTTGAGTGGAAAGTGAGTGTTCGATCCTCATGTGGTAGGGGTTTCATTTTAATAATCATTGTGTCCTTGTTTTGAGCTTTGAACAACCGAGTCTTTTGGGACTTTCTGGGGGCAAAAAGTGTCATGGTGGGGAGAATTGTCGCACCCTGATTAGGTGTGTTGTACTTTATTTTTATTTATAAAATTTTTGGGCTATTATTATTAGTTATATTATTATTATTAGGTTTTCATTTGTTTATTTTATTTATTTTCTCTCTCTTTTTTTTCTTATTTCTATTTCTCTTTTTTTTTTCTCTTCCTTTATCCTTGGTGAATCGTGCGAGCCCCTCCTCCCCCGCCTCTCTAGCCACGCGCCCCCTCCCTCTCCCATCTGTGTTTCGCCCCTCTGTCGGCTGGCTCCCCTACTATGACCTCCTTTAGGTGATCCACCACCGGTGCCCCGCTCTCCCTCACCACTCTCTTGTTTGACCCGCATTGCACAACATCCCCAAAGGGGTTCACCTTCGAGCTACGCGACCCCCTTCCACTGACCTCCTTCGATCCACAATTTCAGGGTGAGATTTCTTTTCGTTCTTCATCAGAATCACCAAGGTAGAGTCTCTCCTCCCTTTTCCTCTCTATTTCTGAATTCAGTTAGACCTATCTGTCACTTCATAGGGTTCGATCAAACCCTAGGTCCTTGGGTAATTAGATTTATTAGTCTTCTTTTGTTCTAGGGTTGTGAGAATGGTCTCTTGGGACCCTTGGGTGTGTGTTCTGACAACTGCTGTCGAAGGTGAGGAGGTTCGGCTTGTTTTGGTCGGTCTTCATTATCTGAGTTGAGATTTTCCTTCCACTGCTTGGTTTCGTACCATCTAAATTAGAATCTTTAATTATTTTAAGGTTCATACTAATTATCTTGTAGTGCTTTGGTCGCTGCTTTGTGATTTCGGTTCGCCTCGGTTCGTTGGTCGCCATTTGAGGTAAGGTTTCTCTTACTTAATTGTTTAATTTAGTTTTATTTGAATCCTTTTGTAATTATTAGATTCATTTTTATTTTCTTACATGTTGTGGTCATCGTAGTGTGAGTTTGAGTGGTTGGCAGCAAACACCTACATGTATATACATGAATAGGCATGTATATATATATATATATATAGATCCTCCTTGTATATATTCCCTCATGGAAAGGGGAATATGTAATTTGGGTCAAAGTATATATATAGGTGTGTGTGTGTGTGAAAATGTACATGTGTGTAAAGTGAAGTGGTCTCAGGCTATCTTCATCAAAAGTTTTGTGTTTTGAGGTATGTACTTTTATACGTCTAGTTGGTTTCACACTTATTTTATGGGTTTTTTGATGTTTTAAGGTTCCTTCTAATTATTGTGTAGTGTGTTGGACTGTTCCGAGTATTTTTGAGTTGTCGGGTCTAAGGCGACTCACCTACGTGTGCATATGTAAGTGTATATATATATATATATATATATGTGGGTTCCCTTGTTACATGTATAATCATCCATGGCAGTGAGTATACACGTATGGGTCTAGGTGTGCCCATGTATATATATAAAAATGCATATATAGGTGAGTGTAGATTGGTATTTTTGTATGAGAATACCTGTAAGGATCTCATTGCAAATGTTCATGGGCCATGCGAATGTGTGCATAGGGGCTAGGTGTCCGTGCATGTATGCAAAGGTGCATATTCTTAGTAGGGGAGCAACAACTTTTAATAAGAAAGTGCCAAGAGATGAAGTGGACAAATTGTTTCCACCCTGATGTAGGTTCCCCATGCCTTGATCTTTAAATAGAATTTTCATTATTGATTGATGTTCCTTTAAAATTATTTCTTTGGTTTTTATATGAAATGCATGAGCACTATATATATATATGTGGTAGGTGGTTTCGTACCCTAACATCACTAGATGAATTTTATTATGCTTTTTTGAGTTTATAAATGTATTCTTTGATTTGATTATGTAGTGAAAATGGTATTTCTAGAATGGTTGGTCTGTTGATAAGTTAGAAATGAATTTTTGATAAAGGAAATGGAAACGTTTTGTGTGTGATTTAATGTAATGCTTTTAAGATGGGTTTTAGGGGTTCTTCAGATGGCGCGAAATGCATTTTCAAGGTCTTTGAGGTGTTTGTATATTTTAATGAATATTTTCAAAGGAAAATGAATCACTTTGGGTGTGTTTTCCTTGTTGTGAATTTTGTGCATAATTTTTGAAGTGTTTAAATACGTGAAAAGCTTGTTTATTTCTTTTAAAGATTGTTTGTTTTTTTAAAGTATGAGTGGTTTTATGAGATGGTTTGGCCTATTGTTTTGGTTAGTCTTAATTGGGTGTTTTCTTGTGTTATAAAAAGGGGAATTTGAGAACTTTTTAAGTGATGGAAAAGGTATTTGAAAAATGGATTTTCTATAGTGTGCATAAATTGAAAAAGGTGATGTTTTGTAAAGAGGGTTGTTTTCATTGAAATGTTTGGCCTTTGTGTGAAGGTAGAGGTGTAGTGTGTGTGCATGTGAACTTTAACACGAGCATAAGGGAAACCCCGAGTACCCAGGTGGGCAGACTAGGACTAGTATTTTAGATGATATGTAAGTGGTTTGTCCCGGTTTCTTCTAGTAGGATTGACTATTCAACACTAACTAAATACTTGTGATGATTAGAGACTACTAGGTTATGGGTGTGTTCCCTACTAGTGACTCATGCACAGGAACATAGACCGTTGTGGCTCCTATGCCTCGTTTTCATAGAGGTACGAGGTCTCTAGGGTCCCACTTGTGCTAGTTACCTATAGGGGATTACCCATGGTGCTCATTTGTGACATAATTCCTGTGATGTGATTTTCTTTTATGGTTCTCATGCTTTATTCCCCATTGCAAAAAAACATATTTTAATAATCATTTCTCCACTTTAATTTTGAAATGTTAACGTATTCCTGTAATATATTTTGAAAATATATTGGAAGTGAAATGCTTTCCTTAAAAAAAGTAAACTTGTTACTTAGTTTTGAAAAGACCAAAAAACCTTATTTCAATATGTATTATTTTTAAACTAGTATGATTGGGTTTCTTTTTAAAGGAAAAATCATAGGGCGTTGTTATTCCTTGGATTTTATACTAAGAATCTCGGTGCTCACGCCTACTTTACTTTTTAGTTTCAGGTTATAGTATTGGATTTATCTTGGAGTGACCGTGGTTCTATGTTCGGTGGTGACCCATGAGATCACTTGGAGGTATGTCTAGATGGTTATATATTTTTTCATTATTAGTGTTTACATGTATTGTTTGGTTTATTTTTGTTTATCCGTCTTGTATATTTTTGGGCTAAACCGTTCTCAACTGCTTGTTTTGATGTCTGACACTAGTTTCTAGCCCGTGGGGATTAGGAACGCCCTTCGGGTTATGACGCGGACCGGCTCGGGTGACCGGTTCGGGGTCGACCCGAGTTGGTTCATGACAGTCAACATAACCTCAGTCACTATACACCTTAGTCAACATACACCGCAGTCAACTCATACCAAAGTCATCAATATGTACATATAAAATATATCCAACTGTTGGGGATAATCCCGATTCCGGCCAAAAATTTCTTGACAAAAATATCACGAGAAACCCGAAAAAATACGAAAGTGATATAAACAGAATAAAGAAATCATCACGTAGGATTTTTAACATGAAAAACCCCTCTGATGTAGAGGATTAAAAAACCATAGGGAAATTCTCAAATATCCACTATGAATCAGAGAATACAAAGAATTCAAGTAATGCCCAAACTTGAATTACAAATGAGAGAGCGTAGAAAACCTATGTGAAAACCACACCCCGATATGCATCTGCTATATCTCTAATAAACATCCCACTAAAGACATGTATCAGAAGATTAATCTATGACAAAACATCACCCTTCTGTTAATGAAACCTCACTACCTCAGAGATCTTAACCCAAACATTCTTCAGCCTCACACCAGCTTGCGACACCTGGATGATCTCTCCATCATGATGTATTTCCGATATTTAATCGGGACTCACCACCTGATAACCGCTATTAGAAATACTTTAGATACATGGCCCTGATCATCAATTGTGTCGCCGCCACTCTGCACCTATCAAACGCCGACATGCCGCACATGATACCGCTGAAGTGACAACTCCCTTCTTGATCCCAGTGGATTTCATCTTGAACACTATTCCAAGAACATTACCACATGTACAATATAATTGTGCCATCTTTTTCATGTCACACGGGCCACTACAAATACGACAACCCCTTCCCGGGTCTCCCTTGCCGACTACATCTTGCTGGCATACCCTTTAAAAAATATGATGCTACATCCTCTTTTATAGACACCAAGTCCATAATCCCCATTTAATCTAGTCATAATCCATTATTCCATTAATTAATATTGAGAATTAAATATCCATTAATGTTTGGAGAAAATCCTCAATTAATGGTGATATAAATCTTCTCATTAATAATTTTTCTCTCTCATCAATAAATTTGATGAATCCCAAGAATCTCCCCCTTCATCACATTAATGAATGGAACCATACAACAAACCAAGTTGGAAAGAAAATAGGTTGGTATCACAACAACCATCATCATCTGCAAAAAATACGATGATGTCCTTTTGCACTTCTGATAAAAAAATATCACCCCCTACAAAAAGAAAACCAAATGCCGAAATCTTCGTCACATTTGTATCTGCACTGTCCTGCTGAACAAGACCATAACTAGAAACATATGGATCCCCCACAATAGTGATCACCACATAATTTAGAGCACCTATAGGAAAAACTTTCTCCCCCTGCTCAACTTCCCCTGAGCCAACATGTGCATCACCTCTCTCATCCTACTTTAATTTTCAAACCTTATTCTGCTTCACACACACATCTACGATCCTCTTCGAATCTTCCATAATTATCACAAAAAATTTAAAGCATGAACCAACCTCCTATAATACCACTTATTGGGGAGAATCCCAATTCCAGGCTGAAAATTTCTTGCCAAAAATATCATGAGAAACCCAAGAAAATATAGAAGCGATATAAGAAGAATAAAGAAATTATCAAACATGATTTTTAATATGGAAAAACCCTCCGATGTGGAGGATTAAAAAACCATGGGGCAATTCCCAAATATTCATAATGAATCAGAGAATACAAAGAATCCAAGTAATGTCCGAACTTGAATTAAAAATGAGAGAGTGTAGAAAACCTGTGTGAAAACCACACCCTGATATGCCTCTACCATCTCTCTGATAAACATCCCACTGATGCCATGTATCATAAGATCAATCAGTGACAAAATTTCACCATTCTATCAACAAAATTTCACTACCTCATAGATCTTCACCTGAACATGCGTCAGCCTTGCACCAGCTTGCGACACCCAAAATGATCTCGCCATAATGATGCACCACCAATATTCAATCGAGAATCACCACCTGATCAGCGATATTAGGAATACTTTCAATAAGTGGCCCTGATTATCAATTGCATCACTGCCAGTCCACACTTATCAAACACCGACATGCCACACATGCTACCGCTGACGCAACAACCCCCTTCTTGCTCCCGGTGGACTGTATCTTGAACACCCTGCCAAGAACATCGCCACACATACAAGATAATTGTGTCATCTTCGTCATGTCACATGGGCCATCACAAATATAGAAACCCCTTCCCGGGTCTCCCTTGCCAAAAACATCTTGTCGGCACACCCTTTAAAAAATATGCTACCGCATCCTATTTTATAGACACCAAGTCCATAATCCCCAATTAATGCATTTATAATCTATTATTCCATCCATTAATATTAATAATTAAATATCCATTAATGTTGGAAGAAAATCCTAAATTAATGCTGATATAAAACTTTTCATTAATAATTTTCCTCTCTCATCAATATTTGTGATGAATCCCAACACCAACAACAACCAATTCCACTACTACAGATATTCCCCTTAACAACACACAAAAAGAGTTTTAACACCACTTAAAAAAATGTTGTTATCCTAAACGATGTTAAATGGGGGGGGGGTCCCCTTAATCAGTGCTAAAAAAGAACTAATAAAGGGGGGCCTTTATTAGCGCCAAAAAAGTTGTGATAAAGGTCCCACCTACTATAGTGTGTTGCTGTTTGTATAATAACATGCTACAATAATACTAGTAGAAAAAATGATTTTAGTGACTGCCAAACAACGGATGCTTTAGGCCCGTTGTTGTTACCTATAGTGTCCGCAAAATGGCGGTCACTATAGTCAAACCAGATAACATCTATAGAGACCACCAAATGACGACCGCTATAGGCACTACTACACATATGCCCTTTAAAAATGCACAAAAAGGCTTTTAACAACGTTGATAAAGGTGGGGTCCCCTTTATCAGTGCTAAAAAAATAATGAAAAAGGGGGTACTTTATCCACACTAAAAAAACACTAATAAAGGAAAAAATTTATGATCATTATTTTAGCACTGATAAAGGGGTTACTTTATCCATGCTAAAAAAACCGTTGATAAAGGACACCCTTTATCAACACTATTTTAGTGCTGATAAAGGCCACCTTTATCAGCGCTATTTTTAGTACTGATAAAGACCTAGCTGGGTGCAATGTGTTGTTAATATAATAGTGCATCCAGTAAAAAACTGTAATTTCAAACAATGTATACATTTAATTGACATCATGAATAAAAAAATGTATGCCCATGAAATATACAAAAAAACACTGTTATATACATTTCAAACAATGTTTTATATAATCACATTCACTACCACAAAACTGGGTTTCCGCAGCGCCACCCTTTAACAATGCTAAAAAAAGTGCTATTAAAAGTACTTCTTTATCAACACTTTGTTTTAGCGCTGATAAAAGTACCCCTTTATCAGCGCTTTTTTATTAGCGCTGATAAATGGGGTTCTTTATCAGTGCTTTTCTTACTAGTGTTGTTAAAGGGTATATTTCAAAAAAATTCATTAAAAATAATATATTGATATATAAATATATAGATATATTTATATTGATCTAAATATAATATATATTTTTCAAATATGTTTTAGACAAGTATAAGTAGACTATTACATTTAATATATAATAAATTTAGTGAAAATGGCTTAAAAATATTTTAAAAAAATATTATTAATTAATATTTGATAATTATTATCGACTAATAATCATTTAATAACCATTTGAAGATACAAAAAATAAAAAAACCAATAAAAGATCTAAACTAAGTTGAAAACGCAACTCAAAATTCAAAGGAGAATAACTTTTGATCCGAGTGTCTGTTTGAGATCTACATCATATAAAATTGAATCCTACAACGATATCTACATGCTGGAGACACAAGGTAATCTTATGTTTCATTTTTTCAAGGACAAAAAGGCCCATAAGGCCTCTAAAATTGAGTTTTTAGTCAGGATACCTGAATTTTTTAACATTCGATGGAATTTCAACCTCGTTTTTGGGGGGTTTTTACCCTTTTTTAGTGGGGAATGAATTTATTCCGAGGTATTACATTTATATTGATATTATTTATTTGAAATTTTAATCATGTTTTACAATGTCATGTTATTTATAATAAAATATATAACAATATATATGTATTTTCTATATATTTACACATAAAAATTTAATTTTATAAATAAATAATTAAACATATTTACATATAAAGTATATTTATCAATATATAAACCTTATAATATCCATTTTATTTAAAATATAAATTTATGTATATTTATATACCTATGTAATGTGTGTGTGTGTGTGTATATATATATTAGCGTGTGTCTGTATTGAAAAACTGATATTTATTATCTATATATTCTAACATATGAATATACATATGAATATACATATGAATATACATATGAATATACATATGAATATACATATGAATATACATATGAATATACATATGAATATACATATGAATATACATATGAATATATATATGAATATACATATGAATATACATATGAATATACATATGAATATACATATGAATATATAATATATGAAAATACATATAAATATGTGTAATTATACTTACAAATACACACACATATATAAAATATATCAAGTGTATGTATGTTGTATATATGTATGTATGTATTTATTAATAAACACAAAAAAAATATATTTTATAAATGTATTTAAAACTAATCTTATAATTATATATTAATATACAAATAAATATACAGATAATTTTTTTAACTAAATATATATATAAATAAATAGATATAAATATATTTTAATATAGGAATAAATAAATAAATAAATAAATAAATAAATATATTACTATAACTAAATATACATATACATATATATTAATATAAATCTATATTAATATACGAATAAATATAATTAAATATATATATAAATAAATAAATATACCATTAAATGGAAAACAAAGCAACATGGGAGAGTGAAAAAGGGTTTAGGCGTGAAGAAGAGAGGTCTTGAGTTTGAATCTTGGGGGAGGTAGAGACGTGCAGGCAGGTGTAGGGTGGGGGGCTAGCGCTGTTAAAGGTGGGTGGCTAGCATTGTTAAAGGGGGTGGTGAGGGCGTGGGTGGGTGCAGGTGGGGGGTAACACTATTAAGGGGGGGGGGGGGGGTCAAGCGCTGTTAAAAGGTGGCTCCAATTCAAAGATTTTTTTAATATTTTTTGACTTTTTCAGCACTAAAAAAAGCGTTGATAAATGACCCTTTTATCATCAATTTTTTTAGTGCTGATAAAAGGGACCCCCTCTCTATCTTTACTGAGATTAACAATACTTTTTAGCATTATAAATGCCCTTTTCTAGCACTTTTAAAAGCCATATTTGTAGAAGTGATTTACAATTATCCAAAAAATATTTAAAAACATTAATATTTCATCTTTTAAAGATTGTGATCCCCTTTCAAAAATTTCCTCCCATGGTATCAGTTGCAAATCATCTCAACCCAAACAAAATATTCCACCTATATAAGAAAAAAATATATTATTTTATTAATACTATAAAGAAATAAATTAAACATTAATATGAAAAAATACATTAATAAAATGTAAATATTTAATAAAAAAGACACATTTGGAGTGATACCGATCACACCATGCATCGTATTGAGGTGAGATTGATTCCTACACATCAAAAATAAGTTATGGATTGTTATCATAAAATGTAAAAACAATCCAGATGTGTTTTCTCAGTTTTAAGTTATCACTTATTCTTTTACTAAAATTAATGTCAATTTTAAATAATGATAGATTTGGTGTTATACGGGTCAAACCGTGCACCAGATTGAGGTGTGAGTCTTTCCTACTTATCACAAATTACTGATGGATCATTTTCATAAAGTATCAAAATAATCTGAATGCGTTTTCTTGGTTTTCGGTATGTCAGTTGCGTTTTTTTACTAAAATGTCATTTCAAACTAGAAACACACATTTTGAGTCATATCGGTCGCATTGTACGTCGGTCTTATTCATTTTCCATACTTGTAATCATATCAAGTGATCCATAAAACATAGTGTTATCCCATACACTAGCTACGTTCGCTTTTCCCTCGTGTTTATTCCAACATTTATAAATTCGATATATTTCGTGACAGATCAAGTATTCTTATAAATTCTCTGGACTAATTAGTCTTGAATAACAACACTATAAACACATACTAAGGATTTGAGAAGGCTCATATGCATGATCTTTTGAAAACTTGATGAACTCTTTCACTCCATCTTCATACTCTTTTGTCAGATTATTGGAATCCATCCATTCTTATATTCATACCCATCCCATTTGATTCGGTAATATTAATATTTTAAAAAATAAATACAAAAAAGGGGTCTTTCAAATAAGCGGAACTCAACATTTGAATAATAGTTATTATTACATCTTGTTGTCTGAGACTCATCCCCATAGAAATATATTTATAATTTAAATATGTTGTAATTTTATAAGCATTTATGATAATAGATTCATGGGTACAACATGAATGAATCATATACCTAGTAAAGTATATAGATAATAAAAAAAGAGTTATCACATATGGACAACAAAACAATAATAAGTGTGTAATGTATAAATGAACATTAATTCATGATGAATACATAACATATACACGTCAATTATACTCACCCATCAATATATTTATTGACCAAATTTATTGGAAATGTATATTTATTTAAATATATATATATAATTATATATATTTAAAATGTATTTATATATAATTATAAATATATAATTATAAATATAATAAATATAATAAATATATTTATGATTTAATAAATTTATTATAATCTTATAATTATTTAAATATATATTTATAATATTATAAATACTTTTTTAAACATTATATATATATTTGAATTATTAAAAAATATATATTAATTATATACACGCGTTTTTTATTTAATGTGTAAATAAATATTATTTTTGAATATAAATATGATAAATTTATATAAATTAATAATATTTTTCATTAGAAAATTTTATCAACGCTAATAATAACACTGATAAATATACATTTTATCAACGCTTTTTTAGCATTGATAATGTCTCCCCTTTTATCAGTGCGTTTTTTAGTGCTGATAAAGGTTGACACTACCCTTGCGCTGATATGTGGTACTGAGATTTCTTTATTTTTTTAAAAAATCACAGCAACATTAAAAAAACCACTATATTTGAAAAATAAAAAAAATATTTCCAAAATATCTAAACTCACAGGCACATAAAACTATTTGTCTCGTCATCTTACAAGCTCCACATCCATCATCGAATGAAACTGTATGGAAAAATTTAATAAATTAATTAGTACAAAAAAAAATATCCCAACTAATAATTGAAATGCAATAAAATATTTCAATTAAACTTAGTACAACAGATCCAATTTATTTGATTTTGAAAATATATTAATAATTTATAATAATTTTTAAAAAATTTAAAATCACTTATTTTATCGTTTTGATCAAATCGCATGCCTGATTGATGTGTCATATACTCACACACATCACCAATAATAATAAGTCAATTGTCATGTGATTTCATGTCATTCTGAGGTCGTTTTCTATGCATCTAACTCTTAAATGCGTGTTTGGGTGCTTTATGACACTAAAAGCGTGTTTCCATCATTCCGGTCAAACACCACCACCAATGGATGTATCATCTGCTAAAAATTTTACAATTCACTCTATAGTTATTTTCATATGATTTCATGGCATTCATAGGTCGTTCAACAAATTTTGACTATCAAACGTACCTTTTTAAAGGGCATCAAATCATTAAAAACCATAGATTCAGTCGTACCGTGCACACCACACATTCGATTGATGTTCCGTATCCTCATACATGTCACGAATAATAATAAGACATTCTTCCTCTGATTTCATGTAATTATGAGGTTTTTTATAGATCTAACCGTTAAACATCCATTTTGGTGTTTTATGACACTAAAAGTATGTTTTCCATCATTGCAGTCAAACAACACATCTGATTGATGTACCATCTACTTGACCATTTCAAAATCTATTTCACAATTTTTTTCGTCTGATTTAATGCCATTCCGAGTTCATTTGGATGTTTTTACTACCCGACACACCTTTTTAAAGGGCGTCAAATCTTTAAAAACCATGTATTCAGTCGCACCATGCACACCACATGTCCTATTGATGTGTCATTTCCTCTTACACATCACAAATAACAATAATATGGTTTGCCTCTAATTTCATGTCATTATGAGGTCATTTGATATGGATCTGACCGTTAAATTCATGTTTTAGTGTTTTATGAGACTAAAAGTGTGTTTTTTTTCATTGCAGTCAAACGACACTTCTGTTTGATATATTGTATGCTCGACCATTTCACAATTCACTCCATATTTGTTGTCGCCTGATTTCATAGAATTTTGAGGTCATTTGTCTAGTTTTGACCACCCGACGCACCTTTTTAAAGGGCCTCAATTCTTTAAAAACCACATATTCAAATGCACCGCGTAAACTGCATGTCCAATTGATGTGTTTTCTCCTCGTATACATCAAGAATGATAATAAGATGGTTATCCTATGATTTCAAGTCATTCTGAGGCTATTTTAAACTATCATGTGTCGAGGGGGATCTTTGTCGGATGACTTATGAATTTGCAACCATGAGGTCACTCCATGACATCCTCCATGGTTGGAAGGGGTTCAAGGTGCACAACCTAGAACTGAGATTGGATAGATGCAGTGGGTGTGAATTGTTGTTCATGCTGCAAGCGGGTTGGAGTATTTTCATGAAAAAGTCCAACCATCTATAATACACAGAGACATCATATCTAGCAATGTGCTTTTATTTGACAACTTTAAAACCAAGATTTCATATTTCAACCTTTCAAATCACGATCCTAACATGGATTCTCGAATCCATTCTACTAAAGCTTTGGGGACTTTCAGTTATCATGAACCAAAATATGCAATGACAGGACAACTGACTCAGAAGATAAATTTGTACAGTTTCAGGGTGGTCCTCCTGGAGCTCCTCACCAAGAGGAATCCTGTCGACTATACGATGCCATGTGGGTAGTAGATCCTTGTCACATGGGTGAATCTGAGATTGAGTGAACATAAGGTTAAATAGTGTGTTGATCCCAAGATAATGGGCCAATACCCTTCTAGGGAAATTTCTAAGTTAGTTGTAGTGGAAACGTTGTGTGTGCTAAGACGAGGTAGAGTTTCCGCTAAATATGAGCACAAGCCACCACTGCCCCTTTTGAAGGCCCCTTCAGTTGCAGAAGGGGCATTCAGATGGGTGTTTTTTGCTTCCTTTCATTTAGTTGTCACCTTCTGGGCATTTTAGTTTATTTTTTGGGTGTGCGGTGAAGGGGACTCCCATTGGTGTTGATGAGTTAACATTTACTTTCATTTTTATTGTATAGATTTTTAAATAAATTATTATGATGTGTAAATTCATGGATTGAGTACTAGTTGTTTCTATATATTATTACAACTGGATAGGGGTGGGGGATAAATAAAAAGAAAAGTATAAATTATTGAAAATATATAGAAATTATATATATATAAATATAAATATATATTTATTATTATATAAATCTTAATTAAGAATATATAAATATGTATATATAAAATATATTATGCAAGGTACCCTTTATCAGTGCTATTTGAGTGTTGATAAAGGACACACTTTTATCAATGCTAAAAAAGCACTGATAAAATATTACATTTATTAAGGATAAAAAAACATTGACAAAGGGTTCCCTTTTATCATGTTTTTTAGTGATGATAAATTTTATATTTATTAGTGATTTTATTTAGTATTTATAAAGTTCTCTTTATTGATATTTTTTAGCACTGATAAAGGAAAACATGTTATTATGCCATCTTTAGTAGTGATATATGTATATTATAAATTATATAATATGAAAAAAATATATTATAAGAAATTAAATAAATGAATATATATATATATTGTGTATATATTATCATGTAAGATGTAATTTATCAGTGATAAAGTAGAAATGATAAAGGGAACCCATTTATCAATGCTAAAAAAAAGCACTGATAATGGTTTCACTACTACAAAATAGGATTTTATCAGTGCTAAGAAAGCCTTTATCAGTGCTAAAAAAGCACTGATAATCAAGGTACATTTAAAAGGGGACCCCCTTTTATCAAATCTAAAAAAAATGTTGGCAAAGACCCCTTTTATCAGTACAAAAAAAAGTTATGATAAAAGGAAAAAAAAATTTAAAAAAATTTAAAAAAATTCCGTGAATCGAAGTATTTGCATGACATGGTTTCTCAACTCTATTCTACTAAAGTTTTGGGGACTTTTAGTTATCATGCACCAAAATATGCAATGATGGGAAAACTGACTTAGAAGAGTGATGTGTACATTTTTGGGGTGGTCCTCCTGGAGCTCCTCACCAAGAGGAAGCCCATCGACCATATGATGCCACATGGGTAGCAGAGCCTTATCACATGGGTGACTCCGAGATTGAGCAAACACAGGGTTAAACAATGTGTTGATCCCAATCTAATGGGAAAATACCCTCCAAGGGAAATTTCCAAGTTAGCTGTAGTGCCAACATTGTGTGTGCCCCTTTTGAATGCCCCTTCAGTTGCGTAAGGGTCATGTAGATGGGCGTGATTTGCTTTCTTTTCTTTAGTCTTTGGTCTCTAGGTGTTTCATTTTATTTTTTGTGTGTGGGGTGAAGGGTACTCCCATTTACGCTACTGAGTTAAAATTTACTCTTGTTTTTATTGTATGAATTTTTAAATAAATAATTATGATGTGTAAATGCATGGGTTGGGTACTATTTATTTCTATATATTATTACAATCAGATAGGGGTGAGGGATAAATAAAAATAAAAGTATAAATGATTAAAAATATATAGAAATTTTATTTATATAAATATATATTTACTATTATATAAATCATAATTAATAATATATAAATATGTATATATAAAATATATTTTGCAAGGAACCCTTTATCATTGCTATTTGAGTGTTGATAAAGGGTACACTTTTATCAATTCTAAAAAAACACTAATGAAATATTACATTTATTAGGGATAAAAAACATTAACAAAGGGTGTCCTTTTATCATGAATTTTTTAGTGATGACAAATTTTATATTTATTAGCAATTTTATTTAGAATTTATAAATTTTTTCTCATATTTGATATTTTTTAGCACTGATAAAAGACAACGTGTTATTATTCAATATTTAGTAGTGATATATGTATATTATAAATTATATAATATGTATAAAAATCAAGAAAAATCTTAAAAATTTCAAAATTTACACAAAATAAATAAAATTTTCTAAACCCCCAACTCAATAAAAGATTTTATCAACCATTGTGTAAGTACAACGAAGTAGATAATCACCAATCCAAGATCATGTAAGAGAATCCCCAACAACCTAGAACCCAAAAATTTCTATCAACCACTCATCCCAATATTCATTGAACCAACCAATTTCATTGCCTATACCTTATCCAGATGATGAACATAGAGGAAACCAAGGAGAAAAGAAGAGAAATGTGTCATGGATTACCATTTATTGATCTCTTGATTCCAATAGATAAATCAGACAAATAGGGGATGAAGGGTCTCCGAAGATGAAACACATATCACTAAAGGATTGGGGAAATGAAGTAATAATGAAGGATTCATATTGTATTTTGAGTTAATTCTTAAATTGGAATTTAAAGGCTTTATAGTGTGATAAGTCAGGGTCATGTCATGAGGAATCTATCTCCGGCAGATTTATGAGATCCACATCGTGATCTCCCATATCTCACCCCATTTAAATCAAATTCAATATTATAATCTAATATGACCCAATAGGTATTATATAGCAATAAGTGGTTCTCAGTAGGAGCATATATTGTGGCATGATAGATAGGAATATCATTCCATAATAAAATATGTTTATGGCCAGAATGGTTTCTCATTTAATATCCTCTAACAACATTTAATTCATTGTTCAGGGCAGGAAAAGTTTCATCAATGGATTCAATATGATTATGTATTCCTACAAAAACTAGAGAAGATAACTAATAAATCAAGGGAAAATAATTGTTTACATTTAAATTTTTTTACCAAGAAATCATTCTATAACCATACAAGATATGCTTGGAAGTCAATGAAAAAACCTACCAATAGAGTATATCAGGAAACCCATTTCAAATGGAAAAGTAAGTATGGTTTTATTTGAACAAGTCATTATTCATATCAATGGTAAAATTTCCAACTAGAATATCTACTTTCTATCATTTAGGGGAAGGATAAAACTTTTGAATATTTTATTTACATAAATTCAAATGAAAAGCCTCTCAGTAATCTAGGAACCTAAGGGAACCATGAATGATATTGAAAAAAATCAAAAAGGAATTCATCTAGGATGCTAACTGGGGGGGATTCCACTATGATTATTAAAATATAATGATGAATGTGATAAAGGAGTGGGTATTAATTTAAGGAGTGTTTTTTAAGACATGGATAGAATGCATGTGAGGCTAGAATGGGACATTATAAAAGTGAACTCTTTATATGTTAGATTTATAAAGAATAAATATAGATATGAATGGAGTGTCTAGGTTGGTCAAACCAATATAATGTCTATCCTTTCACATATAATGATCGAGAAGATGAATTTTCTGAAGGTGAAGGTGTGTTATGTGCTGGGTCGAGATGATATCAGTTACTAGAATCACAAATAGGCTGGTGATGACCTCTCATTTTTATGGTTCCAAGTTAATAATATCTCCTTCGTAGAATCCAACATGCATCCCAGATTCATAAACACAACACTTAGGTAATAGGATAAGATTCTTTACAGGAACATCAACAAAGCAGATGTGCATGACACCTATTTTTTTGAGTCATGACCCAAAATCTTTAATGGGAAGGATTACTATTTGATGATTCATTATAGCCATAAATATTATGAGTGGATGAAAAAGATATGATGAAAATAGATACATAAGAATAAGAACTTATTGGATTGGTGGTTGAGGAACATGGTGATACCAAACAGATGATAATGTTTAGAAGAAGGGTATATTTTAGGCGCTACATTTTATGTGTTATTACTTCCTTGAATATCAATCATCTTGAAATCTCCACATTATAGGATAATGGGAGAGTACCATTCTGGGAAGCGTCGATCATATAATAGAGAATATTTTTAATGGGGACCCACCTTAATAGTTTATTATTACCTTGTTTTTGGGGGCTGGGAAGCACGGTACTAAGAAAAAAATATGCGACAAGGTTTATGCTATGGTGTGTTGGGTTTTTTGGGAGGAAATGAACAATGTGAGAGAATGAATTCCTAGATCTCAAACATATATTCAGGTGTTCCTAAAATCAATTATGGCAAAACATGGTGGTGTAACCCAAGGAAGGGTGTCATCAGCCTCATTTAAGAGGATGATCTTGAAGATTGAACATGACCCTTACGGAAGAGGTAAGTCTAACCAAGGGTGATGGGTTATATATAGGTCTAAAACTGAATGCAGAAGGATCTTTTATTCTTTGAATGATTGTGGTCTTTGTGTATGATGAAAAGGGATAGGTGATCTTTGGATTCCAATCTTACAATGGACAAGGAATCTTTATTAGTCCATCGAAAAAGGTGATGTTCAGTTCTGTCATGTTTTTTAGGATTTACAATATCAAGAATTCTATAGTGGAGTGTGAATCCACTGTTCTGGTTGTATTACATCGAGGGAATTCCATCAACCTAAGGGATCCTTCATAATACATCAAGAAGTGTAGGATAATCATTGATTAGTGCATCATGGTTTGTCACACTTAGAGGGATAGTAATTTCTTGATATACATGTTAACAAGAAAAATGAGGTCAAGTGAAATTATCATTATTTAACAAGGTACTAGTTCATTTCTATATGCTTGTTACCTCATCATAAGTGGTGATTCCCTAGGCCTCCACCACATCCACCCCCTAACATCCAAGGTTTTTTAATAAAAATATAATATTGAATGAGTGAATTAATATATGTTAATATAAATTATGATTAGTTACACCATTTTCATAATGGGAAATGTTAAATATTTGTTGAATTTAGTTTCATTGAAAAGTGAGGATTTAAAGAGAAATATTTTATAAAATATAAGAAAATTTATTCACTCACTGATAATTGTTTTATATTATTTATAATGGAATTTTAATAATTGTTTAATGGTTTTTCCTTTTTGAATGAGTTGAGATTTTGTTCTTCAGGACAAGCAATGTTCTATGCTTGGGGGGATTTAATATAATGCATGCATTAAACTTTTTATATTTCATTCATTGATCATATTATTCAAGAATTTTTTCTTTCCTAAATTTTAATGTTTTTGTGTATTTCAAGAAAAGGGACACTTTGTAGGAATTTAAAGAAAATAGATGAAAATATAAAGGACGAATCTAGATAAGTCAAAATTTTGTAAATGGAGAATTCATTTATTTACTAAAAAAATGTTCCAACCTTCATAATAGAATCATAGGATATAAAAAATTCTTGAGGTATCTAGACATTCAACTGCAGCACCAACGAGGGTTCTGAGGGAAGAAGAGTGCACTGATGTCACAATAAGGGTTAGAAATGCTCAGTGGGAGAGATTAAAGATAGACTAGACTGTTGCGGGCCAGTATTGGGAAAGATGATCTGATGTGGGTGGGAACTAGTATTTCTCATTGGGTGAGTGTATGGAATATCTTACGTAATGCAGTAAACACCACAAACAAATCTATTTGGGATTAAGGATATGTGCAACATTTAATTTTTAAAGGAAACCCATGTGTTGACCTTATATGATGTCACTAAAATCATTGTTCACAAGGGGATTATATGGATTATTTTCACCTCTATTGTAGCCCACTAGACTACCCTAAGGACTTCCATGGACATTGGTGTATCTTGAGCTAACTCATCAACATGAAGGAATCCAACATCACTTTAAATTAGAAAATTTTTCCATAGGCCCTAAATCATATCCCAACACGTGGAATCTCGTAACCAAAGAAGAATTGATACCATTTGTTCATGAACCATAATTGGTTTACCTGACCTATCACATCTAGAATGAGACAAAACCTCTAGAAACAAGGAAAAAAAACATGCAATTCATTTAGTGTGCAAACAAGGACCACCAATGACCAATATTTTCAGCGGGGCGTTTTGCCCGTACAATTCACAACATCACCATCAATATCAAACTGTAATAACATGTGTAATAGATGAGAAAGAAGTGAAAAATCACCACGAAGGTGTGGTTCAATGTGCTGCGGAGGTGCATTCCCAGCAGAGGAGTGGTGCGTGGTGGAGGAGTCCTCCAACAGAGGTGAGGCGCGTGATAGAGTAGTCAGTGGGAGAGGAGAGTCGTGCGATGGAGGAGAGGCGCATGGTAGAGGGAATCACAATAGTGGAGGAGAGGCACATGACAGAGGGAATCATGACAGAGGAGAAGAGGTACACAATAGAGGAGAGGCACACGGGGAAGGTGGGTTCATGGCGGAGGAGTCGACGGGAGAAATATACTTATTATATTTATAATCTTAGAAATTTATAGAATATTTATATTGATTATATATATTTATAAGATTATACATGTATATAACTATATTTCTTCTAATTTTATAATTATTTATCTGAATATATATTTATTTATAATTATAATTGTAAATGAATATATATATATATATTTAAATAATTATAAATTTATAAAAAATTAATATTTCTAATATTTATAATTTTAATAATATTTATATTTAATATATTTTTTATAATTTTATAATTATTTAAATATATTTTATTTATTTATAACTATAAATATAAATATTTGTATTTATTTCTCAATATTTCTATGTTTTTATTTAATTATAACTAAAAAAGTTTAGGGTCAAGCCCTTTATTTTTAAAAACGAAAAAGAAACAAACACATAAAATATGGATGGAGACAAAACAAGGGACAACCCCACATCTATAAGAAATCACAACAAATCAAACATCACCATAATCTTGATTAGAGTTGTGGCCTGAATCTTCGACGTCATCAGTAGACTTCCACTATGATTGTGAATTCCTCTTATTCAAAAGTGCAATATACTTCTCCTTAATCTTCTCCTGCTCTGGAGTGAGCTTAGCCAATTTGGAAGACATGCTTCGCCCACACCCTTGAGTTGAATCATCACGGCCACCTCGACATCGACCTTTTGGACGCCTACCCCATCTCCAAGTTTTCTAATGTATCATTACATCATGTTCATCCGTTTACACAAACATGTTTGTAGGCAAATGACTAACATCTGCAGAGTCAAGTGCCTCAAACCTGTTAACATCGTTGACATTGAATGATTGTTCAATCCTTTTCTTAGAGATTTTAGAGCATTTCTGCATTGGAATCACAACTATAAATAATTTATTTATTATAATTTTTAATTACAAATAAATAAGTATATATTTATTTGTTATAAATACAAATAAATTTTATTTATATTTATAAATAATAAATATATACTTATTTATTTTTAATTAAAAATTATAATAAATAAATTATTTATAGTTGTAATTATATATATATAAATAATTATAAAATGATAACAAATATATTTATAATTTTATAAATATATATAATTAATATATTTAATAATTTTTTTTAATTATTTAAATATATCTACATTTATTTTGAATTATATTTATAACTATTTTTATTTATTTATAGATATTCGTATATAAATATATATAATAAATATATTTATTATAATTTTTTAATTATTTAAATATATCTATATTTATTTAGGAATTATAATTATAAATATTTTTATATATTTATAAATATATTAATTGAATTATATATTTATAACTTTATAAGTAGTATAATAAATATATTTATTATAATTTTATAATTTTTTACATACATATATATATATATATATATATTTATAGTTATAATTATAACTATAAAAAATATATTTATAAATTTTTGTATATATTTATAAATATATTTATTTATAAAATTATAATATATGTATTTATTGTAATTTTATAATTATTTAAATATATATATATATGTATAGTTATAATTAAAATTACAAATAGATATATTTAAAAAGTATTTATATATACTTAAAATTTAATAATTATAAATATAATATATATATATTTCTTCTTTAAATATATTTAATGTAATTTTATAAGTATTGAGAACATAATATAGTATATATATGGGTATCATGAATTAATCATATACACTTAGTAAAATATACATAATAAAAAACGAGTTATCAATAGACAACATGAATACTAATAAGAGTGTATTGTATAAATGAACATTCATGACGATACATAACATACATGCACGCATGATCAATATATTAATTGACCAAATTCGTTGGAAACACATATACATTTAGTTATAATCTTATACTTTTTTAAAACATTATATATATATTTGAATTATTAAAAAAAATATTAATTATAAACATGTTTTTTTATTTAATATATACAAATAAACACCGTTTTTGAATATAAATATAATAATTATATATAAATTATTAGTGAAAACTTTTATCAACGCTAAAAAAGCATTGATAATGGGTATACCTTTATCAGTGCTTTTTTAGCACTGATAAAGGGTAGATTTATCAGTGATTTTAGCTAACGCTGATAAAGGTCCCCCCTTTATTATCGCTTTCTGGTTAGTGCTAATAAGGAGACGTGCTTCCCTTACCCCATTTTGTGGTAGTGATGCTTTTAGTTAGCGGTGATAAATATGAGCCTTTTATCAGTGCTTTTTGTTTAGCACAGATAAAAGTATACGCTTTCCTAGAGGCTGTTTGTGACAGTGTATTAGCAATCGTGAAATGACGTTCACCCAACTTTCCTTGGTGAAAAAACCAATTTTTTTAGTAGTGATGTTTTTTTATATCCATATATGTAATTCAAGAAATCTAGTAATTCATATGTAAATTTTATGTATGTATATATATATAGACACATACATATTCAGATGCACCGTGTAAACCGCACATCCAATTGATGTGTTGTCTCCTCATATACACCAATAACAATAATAAGATAGTTATCCTATGATTTCAATTCATTCCGAGGCTATTTTAAACTATCATGTGTCGAGGGGGATCTTTTCCTGATGACTTATGAATTTTCAACCATGAGGTCACTACATGACATCCTCCTTGGTTGGAAGGGGTTCAAGATGCACAGCCTGGACCTGCGCTTGGATAGATGCAGTGGGTGGGATTTTTTGTTCATGCTGCAAGTGGGTTGGAGTATTTTCATGAAAAATTCCAACCATCTATAATACACAGAGACATCATATCTTGCAATGTGCTTTTATTTGAAGACTTTAAAGCCAAGATTGTAGATTTCAACCTTTCAAATCATGATCCTAACATGGATTCTTGAATCCATTCTACTAAAGTTTTGGGGACTTTTGGTTATCATGAACCAAAATATGAAATGATGGGACAACTGACTTAGAAGATAGATTTGTACAGTTTCAGGGTAGTCCTCCTGGAGCTCCTCACCAAGAGGAAGCCTGTCGACCATACGATTCCATGTGGGTTGTATATCCTTGTCACATGGGTGAATCTGAGATTGTGTGAACACAAGGTTAAATAGTGTGTCGATCCCAAGATAATGAGCGAATACCCTTCTAGGGAAATTTCTAAGTTAGCTGCAGTGGCAACGTTGTGTATGCTAAGATGAGGTGGAGTTTTGTTTGAATATAATCACAAGGCACCACTGCCCCTTTTAAAGGTCCCTTCAGTTGCGTAAGGGGCATTCAGATGGGTGTGTTTTGCTTCCTTCGGTTTATTTGTAAGCTTCTGGGCATTTTAGTTTATTTTTTGGGTGTGGGGTGAAGGGGACTCCCATTTGTACTGATGAGTTAAAATTTACTTTCATTTTTATTGTATGAATTTTTAAATAAATGATTATGATGTGTAAATGCATGGATTGAGTACTAATTGTTTATACATATTATTATAACTGGATAGGGGTGGGGGATAAATAAAAAGAAAATTATAAATGATTGAAAATATATAGAAATGATATATATATATAAATATATATTTATTATTATATAAATCATAATTAAAAATATATAAATATGTATATATAAAATATATTATGCAAGGTACCCTTTATCAGTGCTATTTGAGTGTTGATAAAGGGTTCAATTTTATCAATGCTAAAAAAGGACTAATAAAATATTACATTTATTAAGGATAAAAAAACATTGACAAAGGGTTCCCTTTTATCATGTTTTTTTAGTGATGATAAATTTTATATTAATTAGTGATTTTATTTAGCATTTATAAAAGTTCTCTTTATTGATATTTTTTAGCACTGATAAAGGACAACATGTTATTATGCCATCTTTATTAGTGATATATCACTACTGGAAATCCCATTTTTACCAATGCTTATATCCCAACGGTTTCATAAACCGTTGGGAATGGTTATGTATACCAATGGTTTTAAGAGAACTGTTGGTATAGAGGCTTTTATGAAGAAATTTACCAACGGTTTGTAAAACCTTTGGTATAGGCCTCAATTAATAGAATCTATGCCACCTTTTACCAACGGTTTAAATAAACTGTTGGTATAGGACTACATTCCCAATAGTTTTTTAAAACCATTGGGAATGTTTTCCCCTAAATCCAGTTCGGGTGTCCAGTAGCCCCTTCGCTCGATTGTAGTCCCCCTCCGCTCGACTACAGCCCTAAATTGAAGGTCTCCCGACGCTCTCTCATTACCCAGTCTCCAAAACTCCATCCATCCTCTTCAATCAAACAATTTTTCTATTCTACACTTCAAATATGTAAGTTCTACCTTAGTTATAATGTTCTTCATCTATTTTTTTTATTTTCTATTTTGATTTGACCTAAACCTCTGGGATCTCTCTATACAAAGACTCAGAAACTTGTTCCACTCACAGATCCATCTTAAATCAAACAATTTTGTAGTTCTACACTCTAAATCTGTAAGTAATACCTTAGTTTTAATGTTTTTCATCTATTATTTTTGTTTTCTATTTTAATTTGGTATAAACTAGGTTGTGTTGTTTATGGCATGCGAAGGTTAGTGATATTGAGGATGAATTGTATGTTGGTTGGGTGATGGATTGGAATTGTGATGTTTTTTGGATTAAGTTTAGTTAATTTTCAATGAATTATTTGGGGATTTCCTCCCTTTAACAGAGCCACCACTCCTCATGGACCCTGGACACCCCCCCTCTTGGACCCTGGACAGTCCCCCCCTCCTGGAACTTGGATAGCCTGGCCCCCCTCTTTCTTGAAACTTGGACAGCCCCCTCCTGGACCCTGGACAACCCCCTCCACCCTCTTCCCAGGACCTTGTATAGCCCCCCTCCTTCCTGGACCCTAGGAAGCCCCCACCCTCCACCCTGGACCCTGGATAGCCCCCCTCCTCGATGGTCCCTGGATAGCCCCCCCTCCTTCCTGGACCATAGACAGCCTCTTCTCCCCTTCTCCTTGACCCTGGACAGCCCCCACCCCCCTTCCTGGACCCTGGACATCCCCCACCCCTCCTCCTAGACCTTGGACATCCCCCTCACCCCCTCCTCAACCACCAAATACCCCCCACTTCAAAACTTTGACCACCAAACTTGGACATGCTGGATTTTCTCTAAAAAGATAGATTTGATCCTCAAACCACCTCAATAATATCCTAAACAATGCTTATAATGTGGTTTTCACCACATAGCATCCAATTGTATTCCAAGTCACTAGTCTATCCTCCCTTGGCTAGATTTTACAAAAAGCGTTCAACCTTAAGGATCCAAATAAAAATAAATTGATATAAGACATTTGATAATGGATTAAAATTTCAAATTGGGATCCAATGAGGAATATTTGAGATATTATGCATCATGTCCATGAGTAAATCCATTTTTATATATTCGATAAGTTATTTTCACAATTTTCACACATTAATTGTTTGTAAAAATGGGACAAACATTTATAAAGGTTCTAATATATAAAACTGAATCTATTTGTGGATGTAGCTTAACTAACAATGTCTAGCTTGTCTGCCTCTTCCATGATCATCGATGTGCACGTCCCGTCTCCATCTAACCTCGCACGATGGGTGACTCAGCATCTGGCTGATGACAAGCACCATATTCTCTTACTTCCACACTAGATTCACACCCGCTACGCTCCTGAAGTGATCAATCCCACTAAGCATCCCTGTGAGCTTGATGACACAACCACCGGTTCTTGTAAGAGGCAGAGGAGTTCTGATCTGATGGACCAAGACGATTGACTAGTGTCCATCCATCTGGATGAATATGTAAAACTTAGCGCTTCCTGGGAGGAAAACCATGTTCTAGAGTTTCATCATTTTTCTTTTTTTACTTGGTTTTAGGAAATAAACATGGCATGTATGCAACAATTTTTTAGCTGCTTCTGATCTGTATGTGCATTTGTCATTACTCTGCATGACTGCTTCTATTTTGTCTGATCCTTAGTGTTATTTTTTATCACATGATGCGGATATGTGCTATCTATGTGTAGATGTTACAGGTACATAAGTATGTTCACTTTTCATTATTCCATTCTTTCAGTGCTTAGGCCGATGGTATGAGGGAGGTTCGTACTAGAGGTAGACGAGCATCTCCGCGTACCCGACTAGACCCTTCCCCTCTGACCAAACGCATTCAGATTCTATTGAAACTTAAGGGAAATGATCCATGGGTCAAATGTGATGTGTACAAGTCAACCCACCTCAATAAAAGGCACAGTGTGGCCAGGATCACTCAAACTGCCTCTCTTTTGTTCAAAATTGACTTATTTTTAAGTGAAATCAACAACTGACATATGGGAAAACAACCAAACGCCTTCGGATTGTGTTGAAACTTTAGGAAAACGATCCATGGGTCATATGTGACATGTAAAAGTCAACTCAGCCTCAATAAGATGCGCGGTGTAGCTGATATCACTCTAAGTATATGTATTTTGTTTAAAATGGACAATATTTTACGTACATACGCCAATCCAATAAAACAGCTTTTGATTGTGTTGATACTTTTTAACAATGATCCATGACTTATATGTGTCATGTAAGAGTCAACCCTGCCTCAATTCGAGGCTCGGTGTGGCCGATACCACTCAAAGTGCCTCTGTTTTGTTAAAAATGGACTTAATTTTAAGTGAAATCCACAACTGACATACGGAAAACCGACCAAATGCATTAGGATTCTGTTGAAACTTAAGGAAAACGATCCATGAGTCAAATGTAACGTTTATGAGTCAACTCCGCCTTAATACGAGGCTCGGTGTGGCCGACACCACTCAAAATACCTCTGTTTTGTTAAAAATAGACTTAATTTTAAGTGAAATCAACAACTGACATACGGTAAACTGACCAAACGCATTTGGATTATATTGATACTATAATAAAACGATCCATGGGTCATATGTGATGTGTACGAGTCAACCCCGCCTCAATCCAAGGCACGGTGTGAACGGTACCATTCAAAATGTCTCTTTTTTGTTCAAAATGGCTTTAATTTTAAGTGAAAACAACAACTGACATACAGAAAACTGACCAAATGCGTTCAAAATCTGTTGAAACTTTAGTAAAATGATCCATGGGTCATTTGTGACGTGTAAAAGTCAACCCCACCTCAGTCCAAGGAACGGTGTGGCTGGAACCACCCAAACTGTCCCTCTTTTGTTTAAAATGGACAATATTTTACGTACATACGCCAAACTGATCAAATGGATTCTGATTGTGTTGATACTTTTTCACAACGATCCATGACTCATATGTGATGTGTAAGAGTCAACCCTACCTCAATTAGAGGCCCGGTGTGGCCGACACTACTCAAAGTGCCTCTGTTTTGTTAAAAATTGATTTAATTTTATGTGAAATTAACAACTGACATACGGAAAACCGACCAAACACATTACGATTATATTGAAACTTAAGGAAAATGATACATGAGTTAAATGTGATGTGTATGAGTAAACCCCGCCTCAATCCAAGGCACGGTGTGGTCGAAACCACCCAAACTGTCTCTCTTATGTTAAAAATGGACAATATTTTATGTACATACGCCAAACCGATCAAACGGATTATGATTGTGTTGAAACATTAGGACAACGATCCATGGATCATATGTGAAGTGTAAGAGTCAACCCCGACTCAATCCGAGGCCCGGTGTGGCCAACACCACTCAAAGTGTCTCTCTTTTGTTTAAAATGGACTTAATTTTAAGTGAAAACAACAACTGACATACGCCAAACCAACCAAACACCTACAGATTCAGTTGAAACTTTAGGAAAACGATCCATGGGTCATATGTGACATGTATGAGTCAACACTACCTCAATCCGAGCCGCGGTGTGTCCGGGACCACTCAAACTGTCTCTCTTTTGTTCAAAATGGACTAAATTGTAAGTGAAATCAACAACTGACATAAGAGAAACCTACCAAACGCCTTCTGATTCTGTTGAAACTTTAGGAAAATGATTCATTATTCATATGTGATGTGTACGAGACAACCCCGCCTCAATCCGAGGTGCCGTGTGGATAAGACCACCCAAAATTCCTCTCTTTTGTTCAAAATGGACAATATTTTACGTACATACGCCAAACCGATCAAACAGATTCTGATTGTGTTGAAACTTTAGGAAAATGACCCATTTCTCATATGTGACGTGTATGAGTTAGCCCCACCTCAATCCGAGGCGCGGTGTGGCCTACACCACTCAAAGTGGCTCTCTTTTGTTTAAAACGGACTTAATTTTAAGTGAAAACAACAACTGACATACGTCAAACCAACCAAACGCCTTAGTATTCTGTTGAAACTTTAGGAAAACGATCCATGGGTCATATGTGACGTGTACGAGTCAACCTCGCCTCAATCTGAGCTGCAGTGTGGCCGGGACCACTGAAACTGTCTCTCTTTTGTTTAAAATGGACATAATTTTATGTGAAAACAACAACTGACATACGCCAAACCAACCAAACAACTTCTGATTCTGTTTAAACATTAGTAAAACAATCCATGGGTCATATTTGATGTGTATGAGTCAACCCTGCCTCAATCTGAGCTGCGGTGTGGTCGTGACCACTCAAACTGTCTCTCTTTTGTTCAAAATGGACTAAATTGTAAGTGATATCAACAAATGACATACGAGAAACCTAACAAACGCCTTTGGATTCTGTTGACACTTTAGGAAAATGATCCATGGGTCATATGTGATGTGTATGAGTCAACCCTGCCTCAATCCAAGGCACCGTGTGGCCGGGACCACCCAAACTGCCTCTCTTTTGTTCAAAATGGACAATATTTTACGTACATATTCCAAACCGATCAAACGGATTTTGATTATGTTGAAACTTTAGGAAAATGATCCATGGCTCAAATTTGATGTGTACGATTCAACCCCGCCTCAATCCAAGGCCCATTGTGGCCGACACCACTCAAAGTGCCTCTCTTTTGTTTAAAATGAACTTAATTTTTAGTGAAAACAACAACTAACATAAGAAAAACCGACCAAACACCTTAGGATTCTGTTGAAAATTTAGGAAAACGATCCATGGGTCATATGTGACATGTAAGAGTCAACTCTGCCTCAATCCGAGCCATGGTGTGGCTGAGACCACTCAAACTGTCTCTCTTTTGTTGAAAATGGACTAAATTGTAAGTGAAATCAACAACTGTCATACGTGAAATCAACCAAAAGCCTTCGGTTTCTATTGAAACTTTAGAAAAATAATCCATGGGTCATATTTGATGTGTATGAGTCAATCCCGCCTCAATCCGAGGCGTGGTGTGGCCGACACCACCCAAACTGTCTCTCTTATGTTAAAAATGGACAATATTTTACGTACATATGCTAAACCAATCAAATGGATTTTGATTGTATTGAAACTTTAGGATAATGATCCATGGATCATATGTGACGTGTACGAGTAATCCCCATCTCAATCCTAGGTCTGGTGTGGCTGACACCACTCAAAGTGCCTCTCTTTTGTTTAAAAGAGACTTAATTTTAAGTGAAAACAACAACTGACATAAGCCAAACCGACCAAACGCCTTCGGATTCTATTGAAAATTTAGGAAAACGATACATGGGACATATGTGACATGTACGAGTCAAACCTACCTAAATCTGAGCTGTAGTGTGGCTAGGACCACTCAAACTGTCTCTCTTTTGTTGAAAATGGACATAATTTTAAGTGAAAACAACAACTGACATACGCCAAACCAACCAAACGACTTCTGATTCTCTTGAAACTTTAGGAAAACGATCCATGGCTCATATGTGACGTGTAAAAGTCAACCCCACCTCAACCTGAGCTACGGTGTGATCGAGACCACTCAAACTGTCTCCCCTTTGTTCAAAATGGACTAAATTGTAAGTGAAATCAACAACTAACATACGGGAAACCGACCAAACACCTTTGGATTCTGTTTAAACTTTAGGAAAATTATCCATGGGTCATATGTGATGTTTAATATTCAACCCCGCCTCAATCCGAGACGCCGTGTGGCCGGGACCACCCAAACTGCCTCTCTTTTGTTCAAAATGGACAATATTTTACGTACATACGCCAAACCGATAAAATGGATTCTGATTGTGTTGAAACTTTATGAAAATGATCCATGGCTCATATGTGACATGTAAGAGTCAACCCCAAATCAATCTGAGTCCCGGTGTGGCCGACACTACTCAAAGTGCCTCTGTTTTGTTTAAAATGGACTTAATTTTAAGTGAAAACAACAACTGACATATGCCAAACCAACCAAACGCCTACAGATTCTATTGAAACTTTAGGAAAATGATCCATGGGTCATATGTCACGTGTATGAGTCAACATAGCCTCAATCTGAGCCACAGTGTGACCGGGACCACTCAAACTGTCTCTCTTTTGTTTAAAATGGACTAAATTGTAAGTGAAATCAACAACTGACATACGAGAAACCGACCAAATGCCTTCGGATTCTATTTAAACTTTAGGAAAACAATCCATGGGTCATATGAGACGTGTAAAAGTCAACCCCGCCTCAATCCAAGGCACCATGGGGCCGGGACCACCCAAACTGCCTCTCTTTTGTTCCAAATGGACAATATTTTATGTACATACGCCAAACTGATCAAACATATTCTAATTGTGTTGAAACATTAGGAAAATGATCCATGGATCATATGTGATGTGTAAGAGTCAACCCTTTCTCAATCCAAGGCCCGGTGTGGCCGACACCACTCAAAGTGCCACTTTTTTTTAAATGTACTTAATTTTAAGTGAAAACAACAACTGTCATACGGAAAACTAACCGAACGCCTATGGATTCTGTTGAAACTTTAGAACAACGATCCATGGTTCATATGTGATGTGTAAAAGTCAACCCTGCCTCAATCCGAGCCACGGTGTGGCTGGAACCACTACAACTGTCTCTCTTTTGTTGAAAATGGACTAAATTATAAGTGAAATCAACAACTGTCATACAGGAAACTGACCAAACGCCTTCATATTCTATTTAAACTTTAGGAAAATGATCCATGGGTAATATGTGATGTTTAAGAGTCAATCTCACCTCAATACGAGGCGCGGTGTGGCCGAAACCACCCAAACCGTCTCTCTTATGTTAAAAATGGACAATATTTTATGTACATACGCCAAACCGATCAAATGGATTCTGATTGTGTTGAAACATTAGTAAAACGATCCATGGCTAATATGTGATGTGTACGAGTCAACCATAACTCAATACAAGGACCGGTGTGTCCGTCACCACTCAAAGTGTCTCTCTTTTGTTTAAAATGGACTTAATTTTAAGTGAAAACAACAACTAACATACGCCAAACCAACCAAACGCCTTCAGATTCTATTGAAACTTTAGGAAAAAGATCCATGGGTCATATTTGACATGTAAGAGTCAACTCCTCCTCAATCCAAGCTGCGGTGTGGCCGAGACCACTCAAACTGTCTCTCTTTTGTTCAAAATGGACTAAATTGTAAGTGATATCAACAACTGACATACGGGAAACGGACCAAACGCCTTCGGATTCTGTTGAAACTTTAGGAAAAAGATTCATGGGTCATATGTGACGTGTACGAGTAAACACCACCTCAATTCGAGTCACCATGGGTCCGGGACCACCCAAACTGCCTCTCTTTTGTTCAAAATGGACAATATTTTACGTACATATGCCAAACTGATCAAACGGATTCTGATTGTGTTGAAACTTTAGGAAAATTATTCATGGATCATATGTGATGTGTACTAGTAAACACCGACTCAATCCAAGGCCTGGTGTGGAACTTATGGAGTCACAAGTGATGAGACTCCTAAGAAAATACCTTTTCACCATATATTAGAAAAGTGGTTGTCATATGAAGATTGAAATGGGTGTAAATAATATTTGAGTTATTGAAACTCTTATTCAACTATACTGGATGATTGTTTTCATATGAAGATTCAAATGGGGAATTATTCACCATGTATCTAATCAGAGAGGTGGTGTTTTTTTTATTGTTTTAAGTTTGTCACTGTTTTAAGTGCAGTTTTTTATGCAGGTGTATGCACTCGGGGGGCTACTGGAGGGGCTACTGTGCAACAATTCTGGAAATACACAATACCAATGGTTTACAACTATTGGTATACTTTTAGAAAGAATTATACCAACAATTCAATAAACCATGGGTAAAACAACTATCCCAACAGTTACAAACCATTGGTATAGTATTTTTTATTGAACATATGCCAACGGTTTCATTGAAACCGTTGGGAAAAAAACTATACCAATGGTTGTAAACTGTTGGTATAATGTCAAAATCATATAATTCCCAACGGTTCTAAACCATTGGGTAAACCTATACCAACGACTCAAAAAGAACCGTTGGCAAATCAATACATAGAGTGGGCTATACCAATAGTTTAGTTCAAACCGTTGGTATAGATATTTCCCCATGCCTTACTTCCCTATGGTTTGGACAACCGTTGGTATAGAATATACCAACGGTTTTCCAGCCTATACCAATGGTTTAGAACCGTTGGTATATCCTCCATTTCCAGTAGTGTATGTATATTATAAATTATATAATCTGAATAAAAATATATTATAAGAAATTAAATAAATGAATATATGTATATATATATTGTTTATATAATATCATGTAAGATGTAATTTATCAGTTCTAAAATAGCGGTGATAAAGGGAACACATTTATCAATGCTAAAAAAAGAACTGATAATGGTTTCACTACTACAAAATAGGATTTTATCAATGCTAAAAAAGACTTTATCAGCGCTAAAAAAGCACTGATAATCGAGGAGAATTTAAAAGGGCCCCCCTTTTATCAGTGCTAAAAAAAATGTTGACAAAGACCCCTTTTATTAGTGCAAAAAAAGTTATGATAAAAGTAAAAAAAAAATTAAAAAAAAAATTAAAAAAATTCTGTGAATCGAAGTATTTGCATGACATGGTTTTTCAAATACATTCTATTAAAGTTTTGGGGACTTTTAGTTATCATTAACCAAAATATGTAATGATGGGACAACTGAGTTAGAAGAGTGATGTGTACAGTTTTGGGGTGGTCCTCCTGGAGCTCCTCACTAAGAGGAAGCCCGTCGACCATATGATGCCACATGGGTAGCAGAGCCTTGTCACTTGGGTGACTCCGAGATTGAGAAAACACAGGGTTAAATAATGTGTTGATCCCAATATAATGGGAAAATACCCTCCAAGGAAAATTTCCAAGTTATCTGTAGTGCCAACATTGTGTGTGCCCCTTTTGAATGCCCCTTCAGTTGCGTAAGGGGCATGTGGATGGGTGTGTTTTTCTTCCTTTTGTTTATTTGTTGGTCTTTGGGTGTTTCATTTTATTTTTTGTGTGTGGGGTAAAGGGTACTCCCATTTACGCTACTGAGTTAAAATTTACTTTCATTTTTATTGTATGAATTTGTAAATAAATTATTATGATGTGTAAATGCATGGGTTGGGTACAAGTTATTTCTATATATTATTACAATCAGATAGGGGTGAGGGATAAATAAAAAGAAAATTATAAATGATTAAAAATATATAGAAATTTTATTTATATAAATATATATTTACTGTTATATAAATCATAATTAAGAATATATGAATATGTATATATAACATATATTGTGCAAGTAACACTTTATCATTGCTATTTGAGTGTTGATAAAGGGTACACTTTTATAAATGCTAAAAAACACTAATAAAATATTACATTTATTAGGGATAAAAAACATTAACAAAGGGTGTCCTTTTATTAGGAATTCTTTAGCGATGATAAATTTTATATTTATTAGCAATTTTATTTAGAATTTATAAAAGTTTTCTCATATTTGATATTTTTTCACACTGATAAAAGACAACATGTTATTATTCAATATTTAGTAGTGATATATGTATATTATAAATTATATAATATGAATAAAAATCAATAAAAATCATACATATTTCCAAATTTACACAAAATAAATAAAATTTTCTAAACCCCTAACTCAATAAAAGATTTTATCAACCATTGTGAAAGTACAATGAAGTAGATAATCACCAATCCAAGATCATGTAAGAGAATCCCCAAAAACCTAGAACCCAAAAATTTCTATCAACCACTCATCCCAATATTCCTTGAACCAACCAATTTCATTGACTATAACTTCTCCAGATGATGAACATAGAGGAAACCAAGAAGAAAAGAAGATAAATGTGTCATGAATTACCATTGATTGATGTCTTGATTCCAATAGATAAATCGAACAAATAGGGGATGAAGGGTCTCCGAAGATGGAACACATATCAACAAAGGATTGGGAAAATGAAGTAATAACGAAGGATTCATATTGGATTTTGAGTTAATACTTGAATTGGAATTTAAATGCTTTGTAGTGTGATAAGTCAGGGTCATGTCATGAGGAATCTATCTCCATAAGATTTATGATATCCACATCGTGATATCCTATATCTCTCCCCATTTAAATAAAATTCAATATTATAATCTAATATGACCCAAGATGTATTATTGAGAAATAAGTGGTTCTCACCAGGAGCATATATTGTGGTGTGATAGATAGAAATATCATTCCATAATAAAATAGGTTTATGACCAGAATGGTTTCTCATTTAATAACCTCTAACAACATTTAATTCATTGTTCATGGTAGGAAAAGTTTCATCAATGGATTTTATATGATTATGTATTCCTACAAAAACTAGAGAAGATAACTAATAATTCAAGGGAAAATAATTGTTTACATGTAAATTTTTTTACCAAGAAAGCATTTTATAACCGTACAAGATATGCTTGGAAGTCAATGGTGAAACCTGCCAAAAGAGTATATCGAGAAACCCATTTCAAATGGAAAATTAAGTATGGTTTTATTTTAATGAGTAATTATTCATATCAATGGGAACATTTACAACTATAATATCTTCTTTCTATCATTTAGGTTAAGGATAAAACTTTTGAATATTTTACTTACATAAATTCCAATGAAAATCCTCTCAGTAATCTAGGAACCTAAGGGAACCATGAATGATATTGAAAAAAATCCAAAAGGCATTCATCTAGGATGATAACTGGGGGGGATTCCATTATTATTATTCATATAGAATTATTAATGTGATAAAGGAACGGGTATTAATTGAAGGAGTGTTTTTGAAGACATGAAGAGAATGCATGTGAGGCTAGAATGGAACATTATAAAAGTGAACTCTTTATATGTTATATTTATAAAGAATAAATATAGATATGAATGGAGTGTCTAGGTTGGTCAAACCAATATGATGTCTATCCTTTCACATATCATGATCGAGAAGATGAATTTTCTGAAGGTGAAGGTGTGTTATGTGCTGGTTTGAGACGATATCAATTACTAGAATCATAAATAGGATGGTGATGAACTCTCATTTTTATGGTTCCAAGTTAATAATATCTCCTTCATAGAATCCAACATGCATCCCAGATTCATAAACACAACACTTAGGTAATAAGATAAGATTATTCACTGGAACACGAACAAAGTGGATGTTCATGACACCTATTTTTTTGAGTCATTACCCAAAAACTTCAATGGGAAGGATTACTATTTGATGATTCATTATAACCAGGAATATTATGAGTGGATGAAAAATATATGATGAAAATAGATACATAAGAATAAGAACTTCTTGGATTGGTGGTTGAGGAACATGGTGATACCAAACAGATGATAATGTTTAGAAGAAGGGTATTTTTTAGGCGTTACATTTTATGTGTTATTACTTCCTTGGATATCAATAATCTTGGAATCTTTACATTATAGGATAATGGGAGAGTACCATTCTAGGAAGTGTCGAGCAGAGCATAGAGAATATATTGAATGGGGACCCACCTAAATAGTTTATTATTACCTTGTTTTTGGAGGCTGGGAAGCATGGTACTAAGATAAAAATATGCGACAATGTTTATGCTATGGTGTGTTGGGTTATTTGGGAGGGAAGGAACAATGTGAGAGAATGAATGCCTAGATCTCAAACATATATTCAGGTTTTCTTGAAATCAATTATGGCAAAAAATGGTGGTGTCACCCCAGGAAGGGTGTCATCAGCCTCATTTAAGTGAATTCTCTTGAGGATTGAACCTGACCCTTACAGAGGAGGTAAGCCTAACCAAGGGTGATGGGTTAGATATAGGTCTGAAACTGAATGCAGAAGGATCTTTTATTCTTTGAATGATTGTGGTCTTTGTGTAGGATGATAGGGGCTAGGTGATCTTTGTATTCCAATATTACAATGGACAAGGAATCTCTATTAGTCCATAAAAAAAGTGATGTTCAGTTCTGTCATATTTTTTAGGATTTACAATATCAAGAATTCTATAGTGGAGTCTGAATCCACTGTTCTGGTTGTATTACATCGAGGGAATTCCATCACCCTATGGGATCTTTCATAATACATCAAGAATTGTAGGATAATCATTGATTAGTGCATCATGGTTTGTCGCACTTGGAGGGATGGGAATTTCATGATATACATCTTAACAAGAAAAAGGAGGTCAAGTGAAATTATCATTATTTACCAAGGTACTAGTTCATTTCCATATGATTGTTACCTCATCATAAGTGGTGATTCCCTAAGCCTCCACCAAATCCACCCCATAACATCCAAGGTTTTTGAATAAAAATATAATATTGAATGAGTGAATTAATAAATTTAAATAGAAATTATGATTAGTTCCACCATTTTCATAATGAGAAATGTTAAATATTTGTTGAATTTAGTTTCATTGAAAAGTGATGATTTAAAGATAAATATTTTATATGATATAAGAAAATTTATTCACTCACTGATAATTGTTTTATATTATTTATAATGGAATTTTAATAATTGTATGATGGTTGTTCCTTTTTGAATGATTTGATATTTTTCGCTTCGAGAAAAGAAATGTTCTAAGCTTGGGGAGATTTAATAGCTATAATTCATGCATTAAATTTTTTATATTTCATTCATTTATCATATTATTCAAGAATTTTTTCTTTCCTAATTTCTAATGTTTTTGTGTATTTTAGGAAAAGGGACACTTTGTAGGAATTCAAAGAAAATAGATGAAAATATAAAGGAAGAATCTAGATAAGTCAAAATTTTGTAAATGTGAAATTCATTTATTTACTAAAAAAATGTTCCAACCCTCATAATAGAATCGTAGGAGATAAAAACTTCATGAGGTATCTAGACACTCAACCGCAGCACCAAAGAGGGTTCTGAGGGAAGAAGAGTGCACTGATGTCACAATAAGGGTTAGAAATACTCAGTGGGAGAGATTAAAGATAGTCTAGACTGTTGCAGGCCAGTATTGGGAAAGATGACTGATGTGGGTGGGAACTAGTGTTTCTCATTGAATGAGTGTATGGAATATCTTATATAATGAAGTAAACACCACAAACAAATCGATTTGGGATCAAGGATATGTGTAACATTTAATTTTTAAAGGAAACCCATGTGTTGACCTTATATGATGTCACTAAAATCATTGTTCACATGGGGATTATAGGGATTATTTTCACCTCTATCATAGCCCACTTGACTACCCTAAGGACTTCCTTGGACATTGGTGTATCTTGAGCTAACTCATCAACATGAAGGAAGCCAACATCACTATAAATTATAATATTTTTCCATAGACCCTACATCATATCCCAACACGTGGAATCTCGTAACCAAACCAGAATTGATACTATTTTTTCATGAACGAGAATTGATTTACCTGACCTATCACCTGATATAGCATGAGAAAAAACCTCTAGAAACAAGGACAACCAACATGCAATTAATTTAGTGCGCAAACAAGGACCACCAATGACCACGATTTTCAGCGGGGCGTTTCACCCATATAATTCACAAAATCACCATCAATATCAAACTGTAATAACATGTGAAACAGATGAGAAAGAAGTGAAAACTCACCACGAAGGTGTGGTTCAATGTGCGGCAGAGGTGCATTCCCAGCAGAGGAGAGACGCGCGGTGGAGGAGTCCTGCAACAGAGGTGAGGCGCGTGATAGAGAAGTCGGCGGGAGAGGAGAGTCGTGCGGCGGGGGAGAGGTGCATGGTAGGGGGAATCACAATGGTGGAGGAGAGGCACATGACAGAGGGAATCACGATAGAAGAGAAGAGGAACACAATAGAGGAGAGGCACACAAGGAAGGAAGGTTCACGACGGAGGAGTCGGTGGGAGAAATATACTTATTATATTTATAATCTTTGAAATATATATAATAAATATATTACCAGGAAAGTTAGTCAGAGGCAAAACCTCTGACCATTTATTAAAGAGAAATAAAAAGTGCAGTAAACAAGGAAATGGATGAGGGAGAACATATTTCCCAAACCCAACAAGTAGCCCCAACCAAAATCAGACAATTACATATCATAGGAATCAAACCAACATCAGACAACAACCAGTCCCTTCTTCAACTGTGCCTCTTCAACTGTGCCTTCAGCAGCTCAGCTCAATAGAAAAATTCACCATCAACCACTGGATCAAAAAAACCCAGTACAAACTCCTCTTAAACATCACCATTTCTCCTCTTTTCTCTTCAAGAATACTACTTCAAGCCCATACAACCATCCATCACGCTCCACCATTTTTGGAACAGGCTGCCATCGCAACGCCGAGACAATACAAATGCAAACCAAAAATCCAGATCCAAATACAAACCAAAAAAACAAACATCACAACCAGAAGCAATCAGGCATAAACCCTGTAGAAAACACACATCAGCAAGGTTAAAAAACCTCCCCCCTCCGGAACTGAAGAAAGACGCAGCGCCCCACGGAAACCCGCCAGAACCACTTGGGGTGACCAGGATGCGGTGGAAGAACCGAGACAGAATACAATAGGTGCCGGAGGACGAAAGATCTGAAGAGATGTGGCCGACCGAGAACACCATAGCCGTCGTCGAACAGATGTCATCGCTAGAAAGCACGAGCACGCCAAGCCGCAGGTCGGAACACCACCGATCTGACGCCGCCGAAAGCGGAAGCCGGAGAAGCGAACCCAAACGCATCATGCATATAGATGCCACGCCGAGCCGAGGGCCGAGGGAGCCGAACCGATCCAGGACGGAGGGGGAAGGGGAAAAGGAGAGAAGGTGGAACCCTAGCCGCAGCGGGAGCTTGGGAAGACGCCGCTCAGAGGCCCCCCTCCTATGTCCATCTATAATAAATATATTTATTATATATATTTATATGATTATAGATGTATATAACTATATTTATTCTAATTTTATAATTATTTATCTGAATATATATTTATTTATAATTATAATTGTAAATGAATATATTTATATTTATTTAAATAATTATAAAATTATAACAAATTAATATTTATAATATTTATAATTTTAATTATATTTATATTTAATATATATTTTATAATTTTATAATTATTTAAATATATTTTTATTTATTTATAACTATAGCTATAAATATTTGTATTTATTTCTCAATATTTCTATGTATTTATTTAATTATAACTGAAAATGTTTAGGGTCAAGCCCTTTATTATTAAAAAATAAAAAGAAAAAAACACATAAAAGATGGATGGAGACAAAACAAGGGACAACCCCACATCTATAAGAAATCACTACAACTCAAACATCACTATAATCATGATCAGAGTTGTGGCCTGAATCTTCGACATCATCAGCAGACTTCCACTATTATTGTGAATTCCTCTTATTCAAAAGCGCAATATACTTCTCCTTAATCTTCTCATGCTCCAGATTGAGCTTATATAATTTGGAAGACATGCTTCACCCACGCCCTTGAGTTGAATAATCACGGCCACCCCGACGTCGACCTTTTGGACGCCTACCCCATCTCCAAGTTTTCTGATGTATCATTACATCATGTTCATCCATTTCCACAAATGCTTTTTTAGGCAAATGACTGACATCTGCAGAGTCAAGTGCCTCAAACCTGTTAACATCGTTGACATTGAATGATTGTTCAATCCTTTTCTTAGAGACTTTAGAGCATTTATGCATTGGAATCACAACTATAAATAATTTATTTAATATAATTTTTAATTACAAATAAATAAGTATATATTTATTAGTTATAAATATATATAAATTTTATTTATATTTATAACTAATAAATATATATTTATTTATTTGTAATTAAAAATTATAATAAATAAATTATTTATAGTTGTAATTATATATATATAAATAATTATAAAATTATAACTAATATATTTATAATTTTATAAATATATATAATTAATATAATTAATATTTTTTTTAATTATTTAAATATATCTACATTTATTTAGAATTATATTTATAAATATTTTTATTTATTTATAGATATTCGTATATAAATATATATAATTAATATATTTATTATAAAATTTTATTTATTTAAATATATCTATATTTATTTAGGAATTATAATTATAAATATTTGTATATATTTATAAATATATTTATTGAATTATATATTTTTATCTTTATAAGTAGTATAATAAATATATTTATTATAATTTTATAAATTTTTACATATATTTATATATTTATAGTTATAATTATAACTATAAATAAATATATTTATAAATTTTTGTATATATTTATAAATATATTTATTTATAACATTATAATATATGTATTTATTGTAATTTTATAATTATATATATATATATGTATAGTTATAATTATAATTACAAATAAATATATTTAAAAAGTATTTATATATACTTAAAATTTAATAATTATAAATATAATAAATATATTTATTCTTTAAATATATTTAATGTAATTTTATAAGTATTGAGAAAATAATATAGTATATATATTGGTAACATGAATTAATCATATACACCTAGTAAAATATACATAATAAAAAACGAGTTATCAATAGACAACATGAATAATAATAAGAGTGTAATGTATAAATGAATATTCATGACGATACATAACATACATGCAGGCATGATCTATAACACCCTGAGATTTTATGAAAAATATTCTTTTTAATTTATTTCATATCTTATGTTGTACGCTACACCAAGATTATCTTGCGCTATACGCAACACCGCATTAGCTTGCAGTATACACAACACTATTCTTGGATTGTGTTACACACAATTTCAAATTCGTTCGATAGTAGTTATTCTACGAAACATTGAGTGTGTATATATATATATATTCAATGTATAAATGAAATATGGTTGGATTCTGTTATATGCAACAACAAAGGAGTCTTTCACTACACACAACTCTGACTTGGCTTGCGTTACACGCAATCACGACCTTCCTCGATAGCGTGTGTAGTACGCAATACCGGGTTTCACTAAACAACGATATATTGTTATAATATTATTATGGAATAGCCGCTATGAATATTATTAACTAAATTTTTAATTTTATAACATTATTATTCATCTTACACATTTTATAAAACATGGTATGTGAACAAAAATTTACCGCCTTTTGATGGCGCAACCACTTTAAATTTAGTTTTTGACAGGTTTATAATTTAAATTTGAAATAATAAATTTCTTCTTTGGAATCAGGATATAAAAATTTACTTTGGATAAAATTTTCATATTATTATGATAACTTTCATATTTTAATGAATAGTAAAAACACGCTATATTTTAATTAAAAACAACTTTTTTCATCGTAATAATTTATATGGTTAAATTATAATATTCAATGATTTTAAAGTATAAATAGAATATATTTTTACTATTTAATATAATTTATGTCATTAGCATTGATTTTACATTGAATTCATAGGTAAAATCATTTCAATCTTTTGCAATGTTTTAACTTTAGAAACCCGTTTTCTTAACAATGGGATTAATTTTAAATTAATTACTGCAACTTCTGTGTTTTGAATTTTGAAAAATGGATTCCATATTTGAATTTATTGGGTCCAAATTATGTTAATATTTTACTTTTATTTTTTTGATATTATGAATAGTAACTATGATAATTTTTATTTACTGCAGTTAAAGGTAAATCGGGTAATTAAGGGTAAAAATAAGATTATCAAATTACCCTAACACATGCCAAAATTCTATTGGATGACTAAAGATCGACCCATATCACCTAAGAGTCGAATTAGATTCATTTTATGGACTTTTTACCATGAAAATAATTTAATTATTATTAAAACCAAAGAAAGTGACAACATGTCACTCTCTTAAATCTTATAAGTATAATAATTTTAATTTAGTGATAAACATCATAAAACTTAGGATATAAATAGTCCCTATAAAGATAATAAAATCATCTACATAATATGAATTTATTTATAATTTTTAGGTATTAAATAATTATCATTAATTATGACAAAATAGTGATGTTGAAATTATTTTATTGATTGAAATATCAAATAAATGGTTTTAAAAATTTTAAAATAAATAATACATGAACTATTTAATGTTCTCTAATAATTTTATAGATAAAAATGACATGTTATGAATGTATTAAATCTTTTATTTTGAACATATCTTATGTATATATTTTATTTAAATTCAAATAAATGAATAGTGTCAAAATTGATACTATTGTTATTTTATAAATATTACATATTATAAAATTGTTTAAAAATCAAAAAAATATTTAAAAATTATAAATTAAAATTCATATGGTCAAAAATGTAATAAATCATACAATTATAGACAATTCACAACATATAAGTAATTATTTATAATGATTTAAAATTTAGAATATTGTTACCACAAATAAAATTAAATAGATTATATAAGGATAAATCAAGTTAATAATGTTTAAAATAAATTCCCAACTTATCTAAATTTTATTGGTTGATGAGATTACAACCCTATCACATCTAATATTTGGATTTAGGTCATTTTGCAGGTTTTTAAGTGGGGTTGGAATTTATTGTAAATTAATATTTCTTATAATTCAAAAGGTGCCCCTCTCCTCCCTTATAAAAAGGAACCTCCTCCCTCTCCTCCTCACACCATTTTGAGCCTTTAAGCTCGACCAAACTCTTACCATTTCACTTCCCCACTTCCCTATAAAACTTATAGAGTTACTGGTCTTCTCAAAATACCAAATCTAGTTCCCTAAGAGGAAGTTCAAAGGAGGCACTTCGAGAAAGAGGTAATACCTTCTACCAATTCATTCAAGTTTATTTCTTCTTATACTTCCTCTTATTTAGTGGTTTCATTATAAATTAATAACATCAGTATCCCTTATATACTGTTATGTTATTATAAATATGAAACAACCCTATTTCACCTTCTATCCATCCTAAGGAAAACAAAATCACCGCGCGTGCGTACGTACAGAATACCGTCTCCACGCCGTGGTGTAATCTGTTTTTCCACCACCACCTTACTTGGATGGGTATAATGGTGTAAAGAATAAATATATATGATTATTATAACATCATAATGATTCTAAGATATTATATCATCCACTCCAATTCCATTCAATAAATATGGGAACGATATCATCGCTCGTGCGTACGTACGGATTACCGTCTCTACAACGCGATGAGATTCATTTTCCATGTTAACAATTCAAGAATGATTATAAAGTATATATAATAAGTAATCATGAAATATATGACATAATAATGATACTGGATTTATGTATATATATATATATGTATGTCATCTACTTAATTCCATTCAGGCCTACCGTCTCCATGAATGGTGTATTTCATTCCATTTATCGATCTATTATATATATTTATATTCTGAATATATATTATATATAAATCATGTTTTATATTTTGGAATTAAGTAATAATTATCTATTAATCATATTAATAATTACAAGTCAAAACACAGACGATAAATGAAACGATTTTACCCAAAATGCTACTTTAACATGAATTTACAATAGAATGGGTAATATAAAGTCATAAGTGAACCATATATGATATCATAACAATGAAGATGATTTTGTAATAATTCAATGACATTATTTAATTCATTATACTGGAGGTTCAGATATGTATGAAGCATATCAGACCTAAGGCAAGGGATAATTATTCCAATCTCATTCTTATCCGAGATTGTTTATTCGTAAGTATTTACGGGGGTTATGTTTATTATCCATGTCCATATGTTCTCAAAATGTTTTCATAAAATGATTACTTTTCTTCCATGTATGTTTAAAGTCATTTTTACCCTTTTTTACTTTTACCACATTGTATGGAAGGAATCTTTCTTTTCTTTACCATACAAGTTACTTTTTGACTTTTCTGACAAAAGTACGCGGAGAATGTTTTTTTAACTTATACGGAATGAATAGATTCTTATAGTTTCATAACGCCTTATTTCCATGAATCTTCCTGTTTAAGATTTCATGATTATTTTCAACAAAATCCTTTCTTTTAAAATTGCATGTCATTTTGTGAAAAGAAAATGATTTTGAAGAAGAATGAATATTTTCCTCAATAATTCATTTCAAGTGTTTTGTCAAAACTATTTTACATCTAAGATGAATTTATTTCATATGTGTATGTTTCAAGTCTAATGTCTCTATGATTTAACTGGTTTCACTTTTATTATGATGAAATGATATCCATTTGTTTTTTATGGATTATGTTATGATGGGATGACGTTTATGAAACCCATTTTATTCTTTGGGTTATGATGAATGATTTATGTTTATTTTGTGGCACAAGTAAGAATGATTTCATTATGAGATGGGTGGGACCAATACCTCTCTTCAATGCATTGGGTAAAGATTTATATCTCATGAGATGAACATGGCTAGAACGGTAAGTTAATCCGGTTCAGTGATACAGGACTGGAACGAGGAGTGAACTCGATTCAGAAAGGGACTTTGTCCACTAAGATGGCCTTGGCAGCAATTCCTTGGATACTATGGAAATCATATCATGTGCTTAATGGTTGCCACAATTACATGTTTTATTCCCATGCCATTTATCAGGATTTATGTTCCATTTTGATCTATGCCTTATGTACTACCATGTTTTATGTCATTGCTCAGGATTTTGATTTTTAAACATTCTGTTCATATTTTTAAGTTCAAATGTATATGATTTATTTTATTTTCTCTAGGCTTAACCTTACTGAGCATTTGAGCTCACCCTTTTTATGTTTTATTTTCCCCCAGGATTAAAAGAAAGGTTTTAGGTAAGGAAACAAAAAGGGGACTATCGTTATGGGAGATGTTGAAGATCTTTCAACATGATTAGAAGTTTATATTCCAAGTTTCCAAAGACACTAAACTATTACGGTCCTTTGGTGTCTATTTTTGTTATGTATTAAATATTATGAAAAATTAATGAAATGTCCATGTACATCATGATTTGGGTCTCTACAGTTGGTATCAGAGGAAAGGTTTAGTTAACCTTTGGAAACTAGGATGCGAAACCTTTAGTGAGATCCCTAGAGATATTTCTAAGATATGTATAGGGATGTCCCAAAGGTTAAGTATAAGTATAGGTTATAGTCCTAGAATTTTGGTAACATTCTTAGAATTGACTCTAAGATGTTATATATTGAAGGTACTCCCCCTTTATTATGTTGTTTTCCCTAGCATGATTTTTCCTCTCACACTATTCTTTTTGGGTTTTAGACGATAGCTGGAACCCGAAGTAACCGTGTTGATCAATGTAATGGATGATGCAATGATTGTCCTTCTGAACAAACCAACGTTATGGGAGATGGAGTGAAAAATCTTATTACTATACTTACACAAGCTATGAATCATTCTGGACTTCCAAATGAGCAGAGAAGGGAACAATATTCTATTGAGTCCTTCATGAGTCAACGTCCACCTTCTTTCAGTGGGTCTTCTGATCCACTTGTTGCTGAAAAATGGATCAGTACCATTGAAAAGATATTTTCCATACTTCGCTGTTCGGAACATGAAAAAGTCATTCTGGCTATTTACTGTTTAGAAGGTGAAGCCGATCAATGGTGGACTCTAATTAAGAATACGAGGCCCCAAGATGCAATTGAATCCATGGAATGGGTTGATTTCAAGAACTTATTTTTCAATAAGTAATTATCTTGCATCCTTCGAACAAATATGGAAAAGGATTTACTTGAGCTTAAGCAAAAGGATGATAAATCTGTTGGTATATACGAAGTGAATTTTACAAGGCTTGCAAGGTATGCATCTGGCTTTATCATCCAACCTGAAAGTAAAGTTGATCGATTCTTTAGTGGCTTAAAACCAAGTCTTCGAAGGGCATTATCTATAAGAGACTTCAGTATATATGAAAAAATTGTGCGTTGTGATATCAAGGTAGAAATGGAAGTTGGTATTACATATTCATCTCATGCTTTTGACAAGAAACGAAAGATAGAGTTCAAGGAGAAATCTCATAATAATGGTGAAAAGAATATGAATGTTTATTTATGCTCAAAGTTAGGAAAGAAGCATGGTGGAGATTGTCTTAAAGGGACTAGAAAATATTTTCAGTGTGGAAAATAAGGTCATCGAGCAGCTGAGTGTCAAAGTAATGGAAAAAAGGTTTCTAATGATGTGAATAAAGAAAAGACTGCAGAGAATGCACCACCAACACTTCAATGCTTCAAGTGCAAGGAAATGGGGCATTATGCTAATCAATTCCCTAATACAAGGGTTAACGATGATCAACGTGAGAAACCTCTTAAGGCAAAGGATAAAGGGAAGTCACATACAATCACTATTTGTGATGTTGAGTATGACAATGATATTGTGTAATGATTAAGTGTTTATGTAAGGGGATTTCAAAATAGTATCATGGAATCTCATTTATAGTAATTGTGGAACATTGGAATATCTATGTAATGGTTTATTGTGGTTTTCGATAATTATATGGTACCGGTAACCATGAAAAGTGATTCAAATATTTTGGAAAGCAGATGATATGTGCATAATGAAGGGATAAGGAGAAAATTAAATGTTTGATAGTATTAATGAGCTCATGACTGATATAAGGACAAAGTGATATCATGGTTTGAGTATATAGAATTTTTGGGATTTTGGTATGTAGAAAGAGTTATCTTTTGACATCATTCATGTTTTCAATAAGGTTCAATGGGTATTAATTTTTCAAAAGAATACATGATTAAGGTATTCACATGTCTGGAATGTGACCAACAAGATATATTTTATGATATATGGGGGATAAATGATGGTATTCACATGCTCGATAGATGAAATTTCTAGTAATTTTTTTCTTTATACTATGAGCTTGGACAAAAGTATTTTGGATAAGCCTAAAGATTGGAATTAATTAAGATAGTATTGTTTAAGGCTCGAATTTTTTTTGATATTATTGCAGGAATGTTATAATAGTGTAGTTTAAAAAAAGGGCAACCCATAGGATGGGTGACAACCCATCGCGTTGGACAAGGCTGCGGGAATCGAACCCACAACCAAAGTGCAACATGCCTTTATTGCCTACCATTGGCCTACAGGAAGTCCCTGGTTAGTAGAAACTAGTTTTATTATATTAAGCAGTATGATAGATGAAGTATAAGTCCATTTTTGGAATCATATACGATTAACCTCAACATAGATGGACTTATGTATATTTGATAAATTTTGCTAACCTTTTGTTTGAGACATATGGAATGACCCATCATTCTATCACATGATCTGCTAACACCTCACAAATGAAAAATTCAACTCCATTTCTTTAAGAGATGAAGTGGAAATTGTTCAAGGCACAAACAACGGTGAGATTATACCGAAATAAAGTAAGTATTTATTCTTCTTTAGGGAAATGATCTTGAAAACCAAAAATGTTGTCCTAGTGACCTTATATCTGATGAATCAGATGGTACCTTAGATCATCACGAATTTATGGCTTTGTGATTGTTGGCTTTTTTATAGCCATGTTCTCTACCACTCTCCATCAAAACATGATGGTTATATTTCTCTTCTATATCCATATTTTCACCTATATTCTCCTATGTGGAAACCCAATGATTAGTTAATTTGGGTAACCGTTATGTTTTATACTTTAGTTTTTAAATATAAGTTTTGGTATTCCTTTTTATGATGTGGGTTTCTATTAAAGAAACTTTTGAGTAGTAAACCATTTATAACCCCAACAAATTTCGAGGGCGAAATTCATTTTAAGGGGGGTAGAATGTAACACCCTGAGCTTTTATGAAATATATTATTTTTAATTTATTTCATATCTTCTGTTGTATGCTAAACCAAGATTATCTTGCGCTATATGCAACACCATATTAGCTTTCAGTATATGCAACACTATTCTTGGATTGTCTTACACACAATTTCAAGTTCGTTTGATAGTAGTTATTCTACGCAACATTGAGTGTGTATATATATATATATATATTCAATGTATAAATGAAATATGGCTGGATTCTGTTATACAAAACAACAAAGGAGTCTTTCACTACATGAAACCCTGACTTGGCTTGCGTTACACGCAATCACGACCTTCCTCGATAGCGTGTGTAGTAGACAATACCGGGATTCACTAAACAACGATATATTGTTATAATATTATTATGGAATAGCCACTATGAATAGTATTAACTACATTTTGAATTTTATAACATTATTATTCATCTTAAACATTTTCTAAAACATGGTATGTGAACAAAATAAATTTTTCGGGTAAAATAAGTATATTTCAAAAAATGCAGTTTTGCCGCCTTTTGATGGTGCACCCACTTTAAATCTAGTTTTTGACAGGTTTATAAGTTAAATTTGAAAAAATAAATTTCTTATTTGGAATCAGGATATAAAAATTTACTTTGGATAAATTTTTCATATTATTCTGATAACTTTCATATTTTAATGAATAGTAAAAACACGTTATATTTTAATTAAAAACAACTTTTTTCATCGTAATAATTTATATGGTTAAATTATAATATTCAATTATTTTAAAGTATAAATAGAATATATTTTTACTATTTAATATAATTTATGTCATTATCATTGATTTTACATTGAATTCATAGGTAAAATCATTTCAATCTTTTGCAATGTTTTAACTTTTAAAACCCATTTTCTTAACAAAGAGATTAATTTTAAATTAATTACTACAAATTATGTGTTTTGAATTTTGAAAAATGGATTCCATATTTGAATTTATTGGGTCCAAATTATGTTAATATGTTACTTTTATTTTTTTGATATTATGAATAGTAACTACGGTAATTTTTATTTACTGCAGTTAAAGGTAAATCGTGTAATTAAGGGTAAAAATAAGATTATAAAATTACCCTAACACATGCCAAAATTCTATTGGATGACTACAGATCAACCCATATCACCTAAGGGTCAGATTGGATTCATTTTATGGACTTTTGACCATGAAAATAATTTAATTATTATTAAAACCAAAGAAAGTGACAACATGTCACTCTCTTAAATCTTATAAGTATAATAATTTTAATTTAGTGATAAAAATTATAAAACTTCAGATATAAATAGTCCCTAGAAATATAATAAAATTATATACATCATATGAATTTATTTATAATTTTTAGGGACTAAATAATTATCATTAATTATGACAAAATAGTGATGTTGAAATTATTTTATTGATTGAAATATCAAATAAATGGTTTTAAAAATATTAAAATAAATAATACATGAACTATTTAATGTGCTCCACTAATTTTATAGATAAAAATGACAAGTTATTAATCTATTAAATCTTTTATTTCGAACATATCTTATGTATATATTTTATTTAAATTCAAATAAATTAATAGTGTCAAAATTGACACTATTGTTATTTTATAAAAATTACATATTATAAAATTGTTTAAAAATCAAAAAAATATTTAAAAATTACAAATTAAAATTAATATGGTCTAAAATGTAATAAAGCATACAATTATGGACAATTCACAACATATAAGTAATTATTTATAATGATTTAAAATTTAGAATATTATTACCACAAATAAAATTAAATAGATTATATAAAGATAAATCAAGTTGATAATGTTTAAAATAAATTCCTAACTTGTCTAAATTTTATTGGTTGATGAAATTACAACCCCATCACATCTAATCTTCGGATTTGGGGTCATTTTAGAGGTTTTTAAGTGGGGTTGGAATTTATTATCAATTAATATTTCTTATAATTCCAAAGGTGCCCCTCTCCTCCCTTATAAAAGGGAACCTCCTCCCTCTCCTCCTCACACCATTTTGAGCCTTGAAGCTTAGAAAAACTCTTCCAATTTCACTTCCCCACTTCCCTATAAACCTTATAGAGGTACTGGTCTTCTCAAAAGACCAAATCTAGTGCCCTAAGAGGAAGTTCAAAGGAGACACTTCGAGAAAGAGGTAATACCTTCTACCGGTTCATTCAAATTTCTTTCTTCTTATACTTCCTCTTATTTAGTGGTTTAATTATGAAGTAATAACATCAGTATCCCTAATATAATTTTATGTTATTATAAATATGAAACAACCCTATTTCACCTTCTATCCATCCTAAGGAAAATTAAATCACCGCGCGTGCGTACACACAAAATACCGTCTCCACGCCGTGGTGTAATATGTTTTTCCACCACCACCATACTTGGATGAGTATAATGGTGTAAAGAATAAATATATAAGATTATTATAACATCATACTGATTCTAAGATATTATATCATCCACTCCAATTCCATTCAATAAATATGGGAACGATATCATCGCTCGTGCGTACGTACGGATTACCATCTCCACGACGCGATGAGATTCATTTTCCATGTTAACAATTAAAGAATGATTATAAAGTATATATAATAAGTAATCATGAAATATATAACATAATAATGATACTGGATATATATATATATATATGTATTTCATCTACTTAATTCCATTCAATTCAATAAGGAAACAAAAACAGCGTTCATGCGTACGTACGACCTACCGTCTCCATGAACGATGTATTTCATTCCATTTATCGATATATTATATATATGTATATTATGAATATATATTATATATAAATCATGTTTTATATTCTGGAATTAATTAATCATGATCTATTAATCATATTAATAATTATAATTCAAAACATGGACGATAAATGAAACGATTTTACCCAAAACGCTACCTTAACATGAATTTACAAAAGAACGGGTAATATAAAGTCATAAGTGAACCATATATGATATCATAAAAATGAAGATGATTATGTAATAATTCATTTAAATTATTTAATTCATCATACCGGAGGTTCAGATACGTATGAAGCATATCAGACCTAAGGTAAGGGATAATTATTTACGGGGGTTATGTTTATTATCCATGTCCATATGTTCTCAAAATGTTTTCATAAAATGTTTACTTTTCTTCCATGTATGTTTAAAGTCATTTTTACCCTTTTTTACTTTTACCACATCGTATGGAAGGAATCTTTCTTTTGTTTACCATACGAGGTACTTTTTGACTTTTCTGACAAAAGTACGGGGAAAATGTTTTTTTAACTTATACGGAATGAACAGATTCTTATGGTTTCATAACGCCTTATTTCCATAAAGCTTCCTATACAAGATTTAATGATTATTTTCAAAAAAACCTTTCTTTTAAAATTTCATGTCATTTTGTGAAAAGAAAATGATTTTGAAGAAGAATGGATATTTTCCTCAAGAATTCATTTCAAGTGTTTTGTCAAAACTATTTTACATCTAAGATGAAATTATTTCATATGTGTATGTTTCAAGTATAATGTCTCTATGATTTACCTGGTTTCACTTTTCTTATGATTAAATGATATCCATTTGTTTTATATGGATTATGTTATGATGGGATGACGTTTATGAAACCCATTTTATTCTTTGGGTTATAATGAATGATTTATGTTTATTTTGTGGCACAAGTAAGAATGATTTCATTATGAGATGGGTGAGTCCTATATATCCCTCCAATGCATTGGGTAAAGATTTATATCTCATGAGATAGACATGGATGAAACGGTAAGTTAATACGGTTCAGTGATACAGGACTGGAACGAGGAGTGAACTCGATTCAGAAAGGGACTTTGTCCACTAAGATGGCCTGGCAGCAATTCCTTGGCTACTATGGAAATCATATCATGTGCTTAATGGTTGCCACAATTACATGTTTTATTCCCATGCCATTTTATCATGATTGATGTTCCATTTTGATCTATTCCTTATGTACTACCATGTTTTATGTAATTGCTCAGGATTTTGATGTTTAAACATTATGTTCATGTTTTTAAGTTCAAATGTATATGATTTGTTTTATTTTCTCCAGGATTACCCTTACTGAGCATTTGAGCTCACCCTTTTTATGTTTTATTTTCCCCCAGGATTAAAAGAAAGGTTTTAGTTAAGGAAGAAAAAAGGGGACGATCGTTATTGGAGATGTTGAAGATCTTTCAACATAATTAGAAGTTTATATTCCAAGTTTCCAAAGACACTAAACTATTACGGTCCTTTGGTGTCTATTTTTGTTATGTATTAAATATTCTGCAAAAGTAATGAAATGTGCATGTAAGTCAAGCTTTGGGTCTCTACATTATCAATATATTAATTGACCAAATTTGTTGGAAACATATATACATTTAATTATAATCTTATAATTTTTTGAGACATTATATATATATTTGAATTATTAAAAAAAATATTAATTATAAACATGAATTTTTTATTTAATATATACAAATAAACACCATTTTTGAATATAAATATAATAATTATATATAAATTATTATTAAAAACTTTTATCAATGCTAAAAAAGCATTGATAAAGGGTACACCTTTATTAGTGATTTTTTTAAAACTGATAAAGGGTAGATTTATCAGCACTTTTAGCTAGTGCTGATAAAGGTTCCCCCTTTGTTAGCACTTTCTGGTTAGTGCTGGTAAAGCGCCATGCTTCCCTTACCACATTTTGTGGTAGTGATACTTTTAGATAGTGGTGATAAATATGGGCCTTTTATCAGTGCTTTTTGTTCAGCGCTGATAAAAGTATGCGCTTTCCTAGAGCCAGTTTGTGACAGTGTATTAGCAATTGTGAAATGGCGTTCACCCAACTTTCCTTGGTGAAAAAACCAATTTTTCTAGTAGTGATGTTTTTTTATATCCATATATGTAATTCAAGAAATCTAGTTATTCATATGTAAATTTTATGTATGTATATATATATATAGACATACATAACTTAGTAATAATAAATATTCTTATATATTTCTCTAATTTATAAGTTTTTTATATACCCACACATTTAAAAAATAACCTTTTTCATCCCCTATTATTCACTGATCTATAGTAGTGTTTCCTAATTCAAATCCTTTATTTATTTATTTGAAATTAAAAAATCAAATAAACTTCACATTTATGAAGTTACAACGGGTGTTTGGTGCATAAAAAGTGCACTGCACCGCTATTCGCGGGATCAGTACCCGACCTTAGTTTCTCGAATGCTACTTTTTAGAATCTGACCATTCTCATTTATCATTAAACTAAACCTAATTGACATTTTTATTTTAAAAAAATCAAACACAATTAACACTATATATATTATTCATAATGAAATTCCATTTTATATTTTGTAGAAAACCAGAAAATTTAACACTATTAATAATCGAGCGATGTCTAAGTTTTACAGTCTTAGACAGTCTTGTATTTAACTCAATTAATGATTTTTTATTTCAAAATTTAATAATCTTGTATTTATATTAATTTTTATTTTCTCGATAGATGATCCATGTATTAATTGTGTATAAATAAGTAGTAGTTGGTCCAGAATCAAAAAACACAAAATACCCCCTCTCTTGTGCTTCTCCACCTACCACTACCACAAAACTGGGTTTCCACAGAGCCACCCTTTAACAATGCTAAAAAAAGGACTGATAAAGGGTACTTTTAATAGCATTAAGAAAAGTGCTGTTAAAAGTGACCGTTTATAATTTTTATATATACACACACATTTCTGTGCCTGGTGCCCTGTCAAATTTTTCTTAAAATGGTAATAACTCCCAATCTGTGTGTCTTTTTGGCCTCTTCCACTTATTATATCATAGTTCGTTCCATGATCTTTGATTTTAATGGTCATGGAGATGAAACTGACACCCAGATTAGAAGTTATGTCCATTTCAGTGATTGTAGTTTGTTAATTTTTTCAAGCCCCCATTTTTAGCACTTTTGTCCTGTCTGCTGTTTTTTCAAATAGCTGTAACTTATGATCTGCCTGTTCTTTCAGCCTCCACCACCTATCATATCAAATCTCAGTTGATGATCTTCGATTTGACTAGTCATAGAGCAAAAAAAGACTCTCAGATCATAAGTTTTCGCTGTTACCTTGAGTTTAGGGTTTATTTGACTTTCTAACTGTATTTACGGGTTTTGAGGGTTGCTCCATTTTTTACTTTTTTTTCTTGTTTTTAGGGCTTGTTATTATTTTTCATAATGTATTGTTATTTATAATCAATTATATAACAATATATAATTTTTTTATATATTCACACATAAAAATTTAATTTTATAAATAAATATATAGTTAAACATATTTACATATAAAATATATATCTCAATATATAAGTATTATATAAATAAAAAACTAATATCCATTTTATTTAAAATAAAAATATATGAATATTTATATACTTATATAATGTTTACTTGTATATATATATATACCTGTGTGCGTCTGTATTGACAAACTGATATATATTATCTATATATTCTAAACATATGTATATACATATTAATAAATAATATTTGTAAATATATATAAATATGTATAATTATACTTATAGATACACATATAATATGTATATGTGAGTGTTTGTGTATGTTGTATATATGTATTTATTTATTTATAAACACACACAAAAAATCATATTTTATAAATGTATTTAAAACTGATCTTATAAATATATATTAATATACGGATAAATCTATTAATATATAAATATAACTATATATATATATATTAATATATGGATATATATATATTAATATAACTAAATATACATATATTAATATAACTAAATATACATATATTAATAAAACTATATATATATTAATATAAATATATATATATATATATTAATATAAATATATATTAATATATGAGTAAATATAACTATATATATATATATAAATAAATAGATATATTAATAAATGAAGAGGAAAGCAATATGGTGGAGTGGTAAAGATGTAGGTGCGCACGCAACAGGTCTCGAGTTCGAATCCAGGGGGAGGTAGGTCGCGCACGTAGGTAGAATAAGTGCTAGCGCTGTTAAAGGGTGGGGGCAGGTGGTGTTAAAGGTTGGAGGGGGGGGGGGGGTGGCTGGGGCATGCCAGCTGGGGTGGGGGTGGGGGGGGGGGGGTGTTGAAGGGGGCTTCAAGCACTGTTTAATCCCCTCCTTGAATTGCAGATATATATATATATATTAACGTTTTTAAACTTTTATCAGTGCTTTTAAAAAAGTGATGATAAAAGGGATCTTTATCAGCACTTTTTTAGCATTGATAAAATGGACCCCCTTTATCTTTGCTAAGATTAACAACACTTTTTAGCACTATAAATGGACTTTTATAGCATTGATAAAGGCCATATTTGTATTAGTGTACAACATATGGCCAATGCCTGCCCCTCCCCCACCAAAATCATCCCACTCAACTTTGACGCTCCCCTCTGTGGGGGCCAGTCCCAATTTAGAAGAATGATTGGTGAAAAATAGTTTGTCAGCAACTACAACATATGGAGTTTTCTGCCGACAGAAGATGAATCTTTTTCCTTTGTTAGGCAGCCAACATGGCAGACGAGCAACAGACGACGATGAGACTTCTCAAGGGTTGATGGAGGTTGGCGAACCACCCCTGACATTGTTGGATTTCTTCCTGTATTTAAACGGGATACAATACCATGTTTTTCAAGGAGTAGAGTGTATGTTGTAATCCTCCAAAAAGAACCAAAGAGAAGTGAATATAGAAATGGACCTTTCTCCTGTGGATGTAGGAAAATTTCCGAACCACGTTAAAATCTGAGTGTTGTTCCATTTCCCTTCCATTTTTTTGTGATTTGTGGTGCCACACACCTCTGCTGCGCCCTTAAGAGTGGTATTAGAGGGAGCCAAAGCGAGCAAAGTCAAAACAAAGAACTGATAAGAGGATTTTACAGTGACTAGAAAATTTGAAGTGGTCAATTTTTTTGAGGCTAGATCCGTGAAGAGGAAGACAAGAAGATTCCAATGACGCAAGTGGCATTGAAAACAGAGTTGAAATGAGACTTGTAAAGCCATTAAATGTTTCAGTCAAACTGTAGGTGAATAATACCCATATTCCGGAGAATACACTACTGTTAACGGTGCTATAGAATTTTCTGAATAGGTTTTAGTAGCTGCTTCGGTGTGCCACATCATCGCCATGTTAGCAGGTGATCTCGACCATTGAACTTGTTTTGGCAATATCTCAGTCAGTCGGACACCATTTTTGAAGATCTAGGAGTCGATTCCCACTATTTAGACCATTTAAAAAGCATCCTCACAGTTAGTTTTTCAAAAATTTCATTCCATCAAGTGGTGTCAAAGGGGTGAGTCATCGACGACGGTGATCGCGTTTTGCGATAACGACGATTGCTAGTGGCGGAGCACTACCAAAATTTGAGATAGAGAAGTTCGATGGTCAGAATAATTTTGGATTATAGAAAATAATAATGAAAGATATTCTTATACAGTAGGGTATGATCAGACCATTGATCAGAGAAAATCCAGAGACAACTAGTGATGATGATTGGGAAGATCTTGAGATGCAGGTCGTCAGCACAATTTGATCGTGTCTGGAAAATTACGTAAAATACTTGGTGTTAGATGAGACCTCACCGAATGAGATCTAGAAGAAATTGGAGCAGCGATATATGGAAAAGTCTCTCACTAAAAAATTATTCTTAAAGAAGAAATTGTACCAGTTGCGGATGGACAGGGGAGAAAATTTTTGGATCACACCAACGAATTCAACAAGATCCTAATGCAATTATTGGGTCTCAGTGTGAAGGTTGGAGAGGATGATAAATGACATTTTATTTTATCATCTCTACCAAGATCATTTGATGGGATTGTGACTGCATTGCTCGTGGGGAAGGAAACATTGAAGTTGGACGAGGTGATGACATCACTTCATGATTTGGAGGCATTCTGAAGACCTGTGATGCATTCAGGTGAGAAAATCGTGATGATGTGAGATGATCAATGCAGGAGGAGCTGATATTGAAATTCTGTAGGTAAAGAATTGAGAAAAAAATTAAGAGGACATAATACTAGAGAAATCACATGTTTTTGGTGCAATAAAAAGGTTCACTATAAAAGTGACCGTGGAGAGCGTAAACAGTACGTTTCTGGGAAAGAGAAAGTTGAAGAGAAGGATGCGAACATCATAGAATTATCAGTAGATGATGAAGTCTACGTGATAATAAGAATCTTTCACTCATATGAGAGAGTTGAAAGGGGAGAAATACAGTGTCATTACCACAAAATATATGGGCACATGAAGCAGGAATGCTGATTTTTAAAAAGGAAGAACAAACGAGCTCAAAATATAAAGGAAGACATATGGGTTTTGGATTCAGTGAGCTCGATACACATATGTACGATGAAAGGTGAATTTCATACTTTTTAGCAGGTGCAAGATCTGGTGAGACTTAGTGATGGGTCAACATGTGTGGTTCAAGGAGTTGAGATGGTGAAATTGAAGACACCCGATGGAGGAGTACGTAAACTGGATGATGTGAAATTCATTATGAGAATAAGATAGAACTTGGTATCATTAGGTTGACTTGATGGGAAAGGGTTCAAGATTTCCATAGTAGGTGGAGTGTTGGAAGTATCACGTAGGGATATAGAAAAGCTTATTGGGAAAGAGTCTCAAGGGTTGTATCATTTTATGGGGACCGCAGTCAGTCCGAGATTGATTGGAAAAAGTGGAAGTGCCACATATATGTCGTGAAAAAGCATGTTCGATTTTCTAATGAAGTTTTCAACACCTGCAAGGAGACTACAGGTCTGGTTACTATTCTAAATTGGTCATGAGGGGGAGATTTTTGAGGGCCACTCCTAATTTGGGAGTATGATTGGGGGAAAAAAGTTTGTTGTCAACTGAAAGAGATGAAGTTTTCTGACGACAGAAGATGAAGGATTTTCCTTTTGTAGGCATCTGACATGGCTGACAAGAAACCGATGATGAGGAGACTTATCAAGGGTTGATGAAGGTTGGAGAACCACCCTTGAAGTTTCTGGATTTCTTACTCTATTTAAATGGGATATAATCCCATGTTTTTAAAGGAGGAGAGTGTATGTTGTAATGATGAGAAATTAAAGAGAAGTGAATAAAGAAATGGACCTTTCTCTCATGGATGTAGGTAAATCGCCAAACCATTTTAAAATCCGAGTGTTATTCCATTTCCCTTCTGTTTTGTGTGATTTATAGTGCCATGCACCTCTGATGAGCCCTTACACCATCCAAATGGTTCATAAATCTCAAGAATGGCAGAAATATGACCAACAACCCACTCACCATTCGGTATTTGGGTATCTACGACCAGAAGATGTGCTCCGTCAGCGGCGGTGCTCTCCGGCAGCCCTCCGCCGTCCTTCAGCTGAACTCATATCCGTCCTGCCCCAAGCCAGGGCGCGCCATGGGCCTCGCCTCCCACACCGACACCTCTCTCCTCACCATCCTCCACCAGAGCGGTGACGACATCCTCCAAGTCCTTTGTGACAGTTTGGCGGGGTGGGAAACCATGGGGGTGGTACCCGACGCCCTCATCATGAACCTTATTGACTTCCTGCACATCCTTTTGGATGCCAAGTTCCCAGCGGTGCTTCACTAGGTGGTGGACAACTTAAAAAACAACCGAATATCAATGGCTACTTTTACCGCCCCCCGGCAGATGCCCATGTCTAACCCCTCTTCCCGAGAGAATATTTCGGGTGATACCGGTCATTGGCGGTGAAAGAGTTCATGGACCTCAAGTACCGACATCCCGATAGTGAACTTAACCTGATCAGTGCTAGATGATTCTATGGTATTACAGTATTTCAAAAAAAGAAAATTTGTATTGCAGTATTTCAATATCATAAAAACTAATTATAATTGTAATGATATATAATACAAGATAAATTTAAATATTTCATAGTATATTTATTCATGAGATATGATATATCATCATAAAATGATAATATAATACAAATATAATTTTATAAATATATATAATAATAAAATAAATTATCAACATTAGATTTTTATCATCATTTTTTAGCGGTGATAAAGATATCCATTTACCACCGCTAAAAAATGTTGAGAATACTATTCTTTATCACTGCTATAATTTTAGCACTGATAAATACGCGTTTTATCAGCACTTTTTTAGCGCTGATGAAGGGATATCTATATCAGCACTAAAAAAGTGCTGATAAAGATAAGTTTTATCAATGATTTTTTATTTTAGATCTTATCAACGTTTTTTTGGAAAGTGATGATAAAAAAATTTCCTTTATTTTAAAAGAACCCTAACCAAATGTCTTCTCTCACACACCTTCTAACTCTCGTGGAAACTGGCTCCCATCACACCGCTGCTCTTGTCGAACCCCACTGCTGCCCTCTACTCTCGCCCAACCACACTATCATAGTTGTTTCGCGCCACCGCTCTTGCCAAACACCGCTGCCACTACACGCCACTCTCGCCCATCCTCACTAACTCTGCGCCGCCACTACACCACACCATCATCGCGCCGCCGTGACGAACCCCACTGCCACCATATTTTTGACGAATCAAGACCCTCAAAACTAAAGGTATGATATTTAGATCTTGTTTTTATGTATTTATCTATGATTTCTCATCCTCTCCCCTTGTTATTCATTATTCATTCCTTTTATTTAGTGATTGAAACTATATATGGCCATAGAGATGAACCTAGGGTAGGGGAGGAGGGTTTAATGAAATTTCATGGTTGTCTTGGTTCTTAAGGATCCTTAGTGATTCTATATGAATGTGATAGAGTTTATCAGTTTTAATGTAGGTGTATCTAAATATTTTTTCATTCCCTATGAACTCATAATGTTCTTCATATTTCCATTAGTTATTATTATAAAACATTCTTATAATGAAACATTATGGATTATTGTTTAATTTAATGATTTCTATTTTTAAAAAAAGAAATTCCACGTGGATTTTTAAAGCGAAACATTTTTGGGTGCATTGAGTGCTCAATGAAGTGATTCAATGGAATGATTTTGTTTCAAATAAATCATTAATATAATTTTTTTTAAATATAACATAGAAATGATGTTTTTTTTGTAATTGAAAACCTATGATAATTTAATTATATATGTTTTATTATTATTTGTACATGGGAGACATTGGGTGATTTGGTAACCTAGATATAAGCAACAACTAGTAAAAATTATGCTCTAGAAAGGGATAGTGTCCTAATTAGACTGAGTGTGTTAAAAGGATTGATTAGTACCATAATGAGATAGATGATCTCCCACATATGGAATACTTGGTTCATGTATTCCATCTAGTGTTCCTAGTGATAGTCTTAGTATCCTCAAACTCAAAGGTTTTATCATATGATGTAGGATTAATGACTACCTATGATGTGATATTTTAATTTCCCTCTTTATTATTGAATATTGATATTTCTAATTTCATCCAACATTGGTTTTAATTTATTTGATCATTTTCATGTTTTCTATTATGAAAATATTATTTTAAATAATTAATGGTTTTTATGTCATTTTTTCAAACTAGAACCAATGGTTTCCATGGTGAAAAACATTATTTAGATTAAATGTGTTATCCTATTAGGTTTTTCTTCACACCCTATATATTCCAAATGGGTGTATATAGACTTTGTTTTATATTATACATGAAAAATAAAGGGTTCCATTACATTTGGTGACTCTTATTGATCCGTTTGGTTTATCAGATAAGGAAATTATGGAAACTTTTTAATCAATCAAGTGACTTTATAAAGGTGGACTAATTTATAAATTGGTTTCAAGGGTGGTTTAAGTGTAATGTTTTAATAAATGTCTTATAAATGATTTAAAATTATTATATTGAGAATTGGACACTTTGTGTGTTTTCCAAGTGGTTTTATCCCTTGTTGTGGAATGATATTCGATGACAAGTGTTTTGGAAAATGCCTGAATGGATTTTTTTAAAGAATTACTTTGGTTTTAAAATTAGTGGTAATCACCAACTTGATTTTTTAAAAATTATTCTCATGTTAATTGGATTTCAAAACAAGAGTTTGGGTGATTTGAAAGTGTTAAGAATGTTGTAAAATGTTGTTTTATTTTTAAATTTATAAGTTAACCCTTGTGATAATATATTTAAAACCAATTTTTTAAGCCTTAGTTATTTTTTATATCAAAATTTTGGGGTGTTTAAAGCATTTAAGATTTCCAACTGAGATGGGTTATTTCAAAAGGGTGTGTTTTCCCATGTGGATTGGATTTTGAAGCTTATTATTTCTTTTAATGTTTTCAATAGCCATTTAAAGGGTAGTGTGAATTCCCATTTGAGTTTCAAAGGTGTTTTGATAAAATTGGTCCAAAGAGTAGATTAGGATGACTTTTATAAATTATAAAATGGATTTTCAGTCTAATCATGTTTTGAAAAGAGAAGTCCCCTTTGAAATTTTATAAAAAACGAGTTTTCATAAAATGTGGGATATCCACTTAAGCCCATTTGATTCTTGTATGACCATTATAGCTTGTGATCCCATGTGAGGATGTTTATTATCAATGACCAAGTTTGATGGGACTTCTGGGGGTGTGGATAGGTTTAGCAGTGATGAACTAGTTTCCTTATCTCTAGTTGAAGTACTTTTATTAATACAACCTAGTGACGATCCCCATGGCTCTAGAATCCTTTTTAGGATCATTTAAGGGTTTTATATCTCTATTTATATTGTATCCAATACTATTTATATTATTGTTTGGCATATATCTTCTTATCTTTTCCCCATTTTGTGTGACTTGACATAGTGGGGATTGACCATGTGATTTCTTCCTTCTTTGTTTGGTTTTCTTTTTAGATTTTTTGAAAAGGGATTGTGAAAGGTTTTTAATGAAGGAAAGAAGGAAAGCATGATTTTGAAGTGTTTTAAAAATATTTTCATAATTATTTTTAAAATTTTTCTCTAATGAGAAAAGTTAGAATGATTTGTATTTGAAACGCTAAGAATGTGTGAGTTTTGAAAATGGGGTTTTAGGCTACCATGCCTAGTTTTATGGAAATGATTGGTTTTTAAACATGTTTTAGAAAACTGCGTGGTAGTTGGAAACTTCTTTGAGTTTTGAAATGTGTATTTTAAAAATGGATGTTTATGAAATAGTTTAAAGTCATATTTTAAAAATGTAATTTGACCAAGAGGTATTTTCCAAGGAAAAATGTTTTCCAAGTGATTGTTTGTATTTAATGAAAATATTATAAAAGTAGTTTTAATACACTTTTATGTGTTACTACTTTTTTGGTAAAACTTTATAGAAAAATTTTATTTTTCTAATGTATTTAAAACTATATTTTTTAGGTTGTAATAAGAAAGTGATATCTTAGATTTGGTAGGTTGTGGTGACCTACTGGACTTTTAGATCACACTTATATTTAATTGGTTTAGGTTTGTTCTGACTTGTTTCACTTCCTTTGGATCTTTTGAGTGGGATATATGGTTGGATAGTGACCCAAGTTGAACATATTTTGTTTATTTATTTTGTTAAATATAAATATTACCAAATAAAATAAGATTTATATGAATAAATATTGGATGGATGTCTGTCGTATGAGAAAAGAGTGTGAAGATGTAGTAAAAGAGTTCATCAAGTTTGCAAAAGATCATGCAAATGAAACTCATCAAATCCTTTGTCTATAATTATAGTGTTTTTATTCAGGAATACTTAGTCCAGAGGATTTGGAAGAACACTTGATCTTTCATTTAATAGATCAAAGTTATAAATGTCGCAATAAACACAGGGAAAAAGAGAATGTAGCTAGTGGTTGGGATATCACTGTATTTTATGGATCATCTGATATGATTATAAGTATGAAAAATAAAGAAGACCGCATCACATATGTGATTACATATGTGAATGATGATGAAGATCATATTGAGTAAATTATAAGGATAGTTGAAGATAAACTTCATGATTTTCAAAAATTGTTTGAGAAGTTAAAGAGTTGTGAAAAGATGCCATTGTATGCTAGTTGCACCTAATATACAACATTGTCAGCTGTACTGAAGCTGTACAATTTTTAAGTAGGAAACATATAGAGTGGCACTGGTTTTATATAATAACTTTCTCCCTTGAATGACATTCTCCTAGAAGATAATGAGCTCCATAGATGAACATACGACGCTAACTGAATGCTATGATCAATATGAATGAGATCTAAAATAATACACACCTACCTGAATGATTGTATATTATTTTTCAAGGACCACAAATCACTTACAAAATTCCTAAAGTGTGGTGCTTCTTGATACAAGAAAGATGAATCTGGTCCTATGAAAGTTGTATAGCACTTTCCAATCATTCTATGTTTTAGGCGCCTATATGGAAGTGATGTGACTGTCTGGAATTTGACGTGGCACACAGATATAAGAAATAAAGATGGGAAACCACGTCACCTTGGAGACTCTCCTTAGTCGAAGATAATTGATCATGAGTATATTGGATTTGAAAATGATTCGAGAATACCTCATCTTGCATTATTTACGGATGGAGTTAATCCTTTTGGTTTTAAAAGAAGCACTCATGGTACATGGATGATTATGTTGGTAAATTATAACTTTCCACTATGGTTATGTATGAAAAGAAAATAATTCATGTTATCTATGGTTATATCAGGACAAAAACAACTGGGTAATGATATTGATGTTTATTTGGATCCATTTATCGAGGATTTGAAATTATTTTGGGATTCAGGCGTTACATTGTATAATGCTTACAGAAATCAAGATTTCATATTGAGATCCATATTGTACAGGATGATAAATAACCTTCCTACTTATGAATTTTTTTTAGGATATAGAATTAAAGGAACTCAAGGGTGTCCCATTTTAAAAAAAGGTACACAGTCAATTAGGTTGATACATTCACCAAAGACTGTGTTTCTATGATATCACAAATTTCTACCACGATGACATAAGTACAGATCTTTGATGACATCATTCGATAGAAGTTTAGAAGAACGTACTACACCATCTCCACTAACAGGTGATCAACTATTTGAGAAATTTAAATATGTGGACACCACTTTTGGTAAACCGTTTTTGAAAACCTTATGAAAACCAGTTGGAAAAAGAGATCATTTTTTTGAATTACCATACTGAAATTATTTGTACGTTAGACATTTTCGTGATGTTATGTATGTTGAAAAAAATATATGTGATAATGCCATTAACACGTTGTTAAATGCACTCGAAAAAAAAGGATGGAATTAAGTCTAGGTTGTCCATAGTTGACATGGGAATATGAGAAGAGTTGGTGCCAATAAAGGGTGCAAAATGAACTTTTCTTCTTCCAGTTGCTTACATTATTTCCAAGCTAAAGAGATATCAGTTTTTCAACTTCTTGAATGACGTAAAGGTTCCATAGGGGTATTTATAGAATTTCAAGAATATTTTTTCAATGAATGATTTAAAGTTATAGGGTCTGAAATCACATGACTTCCATGTTTTGATGCAAGATATAAAACCTATAGCTTTATATTGCATTTTACCCAAGAATATCTGTTATACATTAACCAAGATATTTTTCTTCTTCAAATCTATATTCAATAAAGTTATAGACATAGTGAAATTTCCAACTATGGAAAGATAAATTCTCATTATATTATGTGAATTATAAATATTCTTCCCATCAGTATTATTTGATATGATGGTTCACTTGATGGTTCACATGGTGAGAGAGATTCAACTATGTGGTTTTGGACACTATATATGGATGTACCCCCATTGAATGATATATGAAGATTTTAAAAGGGTATGCCAAAAATATAAGTCTTCCAAAGGTTTGTATTGCAGAGTGATATATTGTTGAGAAATATGTTGAATTCTATACCGAATACCCATATAGTGTGGAAAGCATTGTTCTACTAAAATCTCATCACACTGGGCAGCTTGCAGGTGAAGGAATTTCTTCTAGAAGAGATGTTGTCACAATAAATATTACAGATCATTAGTAGGACCGCCTCTATGTTTTGCATAATGTTTTGGAGGTTTCCCCATATATTGAAATCCACAAAGAAGTTATTAGGCATTTGAATCCATTAAGGTAAAATGACCTTATACACATGTCGATGTTATCGTTCTAGAGAAACAACAAGTTTCTCAACCTGCCCCTGCTTCTAAGGCAAAGGTAAAATGACCTTATACACATGATGATGATACCACTGTAGAGGAAAAACATATTGAAGATGTTGAATATGAGTAAATGGTAGGCAATGAAGGACTAGTGATGTATAAAAAACAAGAGCACCGTAGTTTGACAGTGTTAGAAAAAATCATTAAGGTGAAAAGAGAAGTCAAATGGAATGTGTGGGGCCTACATGTTAACCCTGATAAAGCCATGTTCAGTAGTTAAATTGGATTCATCACTCAAAAATGTGTGTCGATTGTTGTAGATTCATGACACCATGTTGTGCCCACGCTTAATACACCATTGTGGGAAGAGATTACGGTAACATTATGATATTATTTCTTTATTTTACTAAAAAATAAAATAATGAAATATTGATTTACTCTTAATATTCACTTGTAGAGTGCATTTATAGTAGATGAATACCACAAGAAATATGTATTAATGCTTGCTAGAAGGATTCATATACGCTTTTTCATAATTCTAACGAGACATTATATTAAATATTTCGAAGGGAAAATAAACCCACACCCATAGCTTATGCGTGCACACATGATAACCTAAGAATCACGAGATGTGTTTACTGGCCACTATATAGATCGGTCTTTTTAGGTACATTGTTGCTGGTAATACATTGTTTGAAAATATGTGTATTCATCACTTTGATGAAGAATTTTTTATTTATGAAACAAAAACTGAGTGATTAAAATAAGGAATGGGAAGCAAAACCAACATACCCCTACCATAAAGAAAGGATGGGGTATGCTTCATTTGAAAAAAAAATTGGTACATATTTTAAATATACCATAATACTTTTATGTGACATGAAACAACAACATAATTATGTTCCACTGTTTATATTTAGATTGATGAATCCAAATCCAAAGCCACTCCCATACCACATCATGTTCTATGGAAGAAGGAACATTTAAATAAATACGAGATACTAATAGATTAAAACACACAAAAATTGTGGGAAACATGTGTAATTATGACATAATAAAAATTTGTTTTGCTTTAAATCACTATTATATAACAATGATTACTTATTTTATTACTTTTTCTATATGATATAGTCACATGAATCATGTAATACCCCAAAATTCCATGATTTTTTTAAAATTAAATTGGATTATTTCGAGACCAGGCTCTGAGACGACACGTAATTTTGAGTTTCGGAGTGGCCGAAATGTATTTTTGAACTTTATTTGAGGTTCATTAAATAATCATACAAGCAGTTTTTTCTAAATTTTAAATAGGTTCATGGATAAAAAATATGATGGAACTTTTGAACTCAGAGCATCAAGATTTTCCTAGAAAGGGCCTAACATTGGCCAACACGGGCCAACTGTGGATGTTATTTTTTGGACATAAATAAAATAATTAAGTAACGATTATTTAATTTTAAGATCCTTATAACTCCTAAAAAATAACTCAAATTGGAAATCAGAGAGTACTGTTGAGATCATAAGGGCGTGTTGGGAGGACACTACCAACTCCCCCATCGCCCCACCCATATCTCCCCCACCCTGCACCAGTACCCCCACACCCTACTCCTGCACACCTCCCTTGCCTTCACCCCCCTGTAACCTGCAAATACCTTAAAAAAAATAATGGTTCCACAATTTCATCATAAAAAATCACTAGTATAATTTCCAGAATTGAGTTCCTACAATGAATCAACATACAAAAAAAAATGAATTCCAGTATGTACTGGATGAAGAGATCAATAAAAAATATCTCTTCTTGGCTTCACTATCTCTCACTATTGTATCAGTAGTAGCTAAGGAGCCTGACCTTGTGATGAACTTTTACAAGGACTCCTTCCTGTAGGCTAAACATGTCATCAAACAACAATTCAACCTTCTCTACAAGCACCACAAAACCACTGCATTTTTATGGCTGAGGAACATAATCTAGGACTGCACTGTCCAGTCATGTGATGCTTCACTGGTGATGGATTCAACGAGGAGCCTGTCTGAGAGGATATCCCATAGAACTCATATAGAGCCATCATTAACACAAATTAATTTGGATAATCTGTCTAACACACCACAATACCATGACTTATCATCATTGCAAACATAAAATAAATAGCAACAAAGAATAAAAAAATAATACTGAAATTACTACTTCAGTTATGGGCTATGGACAACATGTCATGCAGTTTAGGATCAGTTTTGTAGTATAGATTCATGAAGAAAATAAATGTGTTATCTAGTATAAATTCATACAACTAGGACCAATACATGATTGGATTTGAACAAATCTGGAACATACAGAAGATAAATATAAGTCTGCATTTCAATGAGTGTTCATCACAGGAATCTACATAGAAGAGGGGAAACACAAACACTATAATGGAACATAGTCAGATGGGGGATTTTATTACAGTCTGTAGTGTGTAGTGCATTTGGGGATGACCTGTAATGAATGTGAAGCCCCAAAACTAAGACTGTATTCTTGAAAATGGGAACATTTTTTACTTATCATAGTTTTATGGATAATGTCCTAAGAGTAGATCCCTACCATAGATAATTCCCTTCAAATTATATCACCCGCTATGACCTTTTAGATCTATCTTATACAATTCATGGTCAGAATATCACAATGATTAGAGTAAAAGAAAACAAAGATATGAGGGGGTTGGAAATTTGTGAATCCAATAGACCTGATTCTCCCTAATCACCATGGTGTATCTAATATCAAATGAGTTTCTTACATGCTATATTGATTTATATCCTAATGAAACCCTTGATCTTTATAGTTTAATATCTTATATCTTGTAGCAAGTGATGGAAATTTTAAGGTCTTGAATCCAGGACTGATGGTAGTTGTGCATTTTAATATCATGATGCCAAGACATGTAAAGTTATAGAATTTTGTAGCTGAGCCCATAGCAGGGGACTTGGGAATTGCTAATCATGAAAGGATAGGAATCAATCGACATATAGTTCATAAAAGAAGCATTTTATGATTTTCAAATCTATCTCATGTGCAGTGAATAGTCAATGAAATTGATAGGTGTCCTGGTGTGAGAAGGAAGGAAACCCAAGGAGAATATAGCCTCAATGCAAATATGGAATGTAATATATTTTTCCTAGTATAGGTATGAGGATGAAAACCCATCATTAGCTTGTAAACTTGAACAATAGAAACTATCTGCATAGATCTAGTAGAAATTTTGAAGGGAGGGTAGGTCCTACAGAATGACTTTATGTCATGAAATTTAATTTCATTCTACTAGGAATGTATTCTATGTTGTTTTGAGTCATTTATATAGGACTATGAATTTCTATTTTAATTCCCAGCATTGACCATGGTTTGCACATAGTTTAAAGACATACAACTAGGACATTTTCCTCTAACATGGTATATCAATTGTGGTTCCATCTAGTTGGAGTGAGAATGAATCGTGTACACATTTGATGCATCTTAAGATTCTATAACACAATCTATACCTCATTTATCAATTCTAGTTCTAATATTTAATGAAAAAACATCCTTCAAAGGTATTCCCCAATAGTTACTGATAAGGAAAATAATTTGGATGATTTTTCATAAGTGCTTCCTCTGTCATCTTAGTCTTCAAAATCTCAAGAAGTCAATGCTACATTCAAACCCCATTTCCCAAGTCACCGTCTTTCCCTCAAAATTCCAATACATTCAAACCCCTTATTTAAAATAAGATTTTATAAAATGAAACCTCTTCTAATTTAAAAATATAACTCACACCACTAGAACTTGTTCAAACATAGTTCCACCATTGAATTATTTAATAATCTATACAGTACATGATTCCTATAAGGAGAACAAAATCCCTCCAAATTTTATTCTAATATCATAAAAGTCATCAAATTTTTTGGAAGATAATACTAACACACACACAATAACATAAAATCACTACAATACCAAAAGACTCAGTAAAGTAAAGGTCACCTGAATTTTCGGTGGTCAAATAATTTACCACAATCTCTTATAAAACTTATCTGAATCTTCAATCACCTATATCGACCATAAACACCAACAAATTAACAAAAAACATTTAAAAAATAAAAAAGTAACATAACTAGTACCAAAATAATTGGGTGATGCAACGATGCCAAGAACTGGACCAACAAGGTGCATTCCACTATAGACATGCACTCACACCACTAGAACTTGTTCAAATATAGTGTCAACATTGAATTATTTAATAATCTATATAGTACATGATTCCTTTAAGTACAACAAAATCCCTCCACATTTTATTCTAAGATCATAAAGGTCATGAAAATTTTGGAAGATAATACTAACACCCACACAAGAATAAAATGTGTATGGATTGTAAAGTAATATGTCATAACTCAATCCCTCCACATTTTATTCAATATGTCATGGACTTGATATAAATTAATATCAAGATGTGTCTTCCTTCACTGTCTGTCCTTCCAAAACATTCATAGCCAAATTGTATCCCTTTAAATTCAATAACTCCAATGTATTTGTCAACTAGTCCAACTACCTATGGTTAATAATGTTTCAACACATCCCTAAAATACTATAATACTTCAATACATCACGAAGATATTATCAAAAACACTTCAATACATAAAATGACTATTTTCAACAAATATAAAAAATAAAATCTTGGTTGCAACAAGTCCTAATCCCTTACACTTTTCAAATTTAGTGAGACTTAATTATTTTCAGAGGCTGGTGTTGCAAATAGTTAAGGTCAAAATTTATGATTGATGTTAAAGCTTTGTATTTTGGAGGATACTAGTTTCAGATGATTTATTGATGGAGTTCATATGAAAGTGAGGTGTTTAGAAAAACGAGAAACCATGATAGGGAAAAAAAGAATTGTTTTAGAAGCTGTTATCCTAGTGAGATGGTTTATGAATTGGAAAGAGGATAAAAAAAGGTATATTGAATTAAAGATATGGAAGAATTATTTGATGTAAATTATCTAGACCACGGTTCTACACTTGGAATTGCGGAGGATAAAGAGATTTTATTAGGACTGTTGGGGCTAAAAGTTCTGTTCTGGTAGAGGTTATTGTCACGACCCGCCCTCGGGGCCCGTGCCGTGACCACCCCAAGCCCGCCTTCCATAGGCCAGGGGCTGGCGACTAGCACCAAGGCGTAAAATCCCAGTAAAAAGGGAAGGCATTTCCTTAATAAAGTAAACAAGCACCTCAGAGTAACAAGCGGAAGTAAAGCAGTACACAAAACTAGAACAACTGTGCTGAAGTAAAGGGGCCGGAAATACAAGCCCAACTGTAAAGTAAAGTACAACTCGAAAGGGGAAAACAACAACTGAAAGTACAAGCGGCTCCTGGGACGTCCTCCTCGATTCCTACCTGAAGGGTAGGTACAGACGGCTCAGCTCCTGGATCATCCACCACGGATCCTACCTGAAGGGTAGGTACAGATAGCTCCACAACTCCTCGGGTCCAACTGTCCGCTCCGAGCACGTCCCGCTCAGTGGTCCTCCTCCGGGTACCGACCTACTCCGAAAGCCTCAACCGCAGTCAGCGCTGTCCGTCGTCTGCAACCAACACAACGAAGTGCGGGCATAGCCCGTGCAGGGGTGAGTATAAGATACTCAGTAGGGACCCCGAGACCCTCGAAGGTCTCCCGAAATCCACAAAGGATAAACCACATGAAGGATACAATCACGAAGTAACATCCAGTATTGATTAGGTATATGCCCATACATATACCTATGTCACCAATTTCTGTTCGGCTCCAACACCGAGCCCAAGAACAACCCAATCCACAAAGAAGAGTAAACAGTACAAGTCCACACAGTTTATAACAAGTTTATGAAATCAACGGATAACCATTACCCAGGTATATGCCCATACATATACCTAAGTTATCAAGCGACCCATCTCAATCATGAGGAAATAAAAAGATCATTGACTCAGCTCAAACCAGGATTTTCGTTATCGAAACCGTAGCTGCTGAAGAGCCCCGTCTCTGAAGTGTGTAGTAGTCCTGTCACGACTCCGAGGTACTGCTCACTAACCTATGACTGCTGAGGTACTCCTCCTGTCGAGTACTGCGGGTCTGCTGCCAACTACTAGGCGCTCCGTCCGCTGAGGGTCTGCTGCCAACTACTGGGCGCTCACCCAAATAGCCTACAGAGGTACTCCTCCTGTCGAGTACCGCGGGTCTGCAGCCAACTACTGGGCGCTCCGTCCGCCGTGGGTCTGCTGCCAACTACTAGGCGCTCCGTCCACTGGGCTAGTCGACTCACTCCAAGTCGAGTCGGTCAAGCAGTCGTCGGGTCTCAGTCGGCTACACGGTCTCCGTACTCCGCACGCACGTCAACACCGTCGCGGGTCTGTCACTATAACCAAGCGCACACACTCCGTAGAGTATCGCGGGTCCGCCGCTACAACCAAGCGCTCCCCCGCCTGCTCGTCTCCGGGAGGGTCCACTCCACGAGCTACTGGTCGATACTCCAAGTATCTCAAAGTCCAACGAAGAAGTGCCACCAACGTCCGCTTCGTCAAAGGAGTCTCAACGCAACAGACGACGCGTCAATCGGACGCCCGGTCTGTGAGTTATTAGCCTTTTCGTCCCGAGGGCCCGGTTGGTTTCGTGAGCGAACCAAACCCGTCCATATCTCAACTGTACCCTGAAATCTCATAAGGTATGCTCATAGGGACCGTTTCTCATCGTGATCATCAACGCCGCTGACGGCTCGTCAAACGGACGTCCTGTCTGAAAGATATCAGCTTTTCCGTTCCAGGGGCCGGTGGGATTTCAGATACGATCCAACCCGGCCATACTCCAACTGTATCCAAAACTCAGGCGGAGTATGTCAAAAGTTCAGTCTCATCAAGAGGAAGTTATCGCAACAGACGGCACGTTAATCGGACGCCCGGTCTGTGAGTTATTGGCTTTTTCGTTCCAGGGGTCCGGTTGGTTTCGTGTACGAACCAACCCGACCGTACTCCGTCGGCACCCAAACCTCGAGCGGAGTAAGCCAAAAGGTCCGTCCCACTTAGAGGATTCCATCAAAGTCGACGGCACGTCAATCGGACGTCCGGAGCTCAAGATATGAGCGTTTCCGCTCCGAGGGCCCGGTTGGTTTCGTGAACGAACCAACCCGGCCGTACTCCACCTGCATCCAAACCTCGGGCGGAGTATACCAAAAGATCGTCTCACTAAGAGGAACTTATCAGAACTGACGGCACGCCATTCGGACGTCCGTAGCTCAAGATATGAGCGTTTCCGCTCCGAGGGCCCGGTTGGTTTCGTGTACGAACCAATCCGGCCGAACCCAAAGTAAACCGAAACTTTGAGTGAGTTAAACCGAAACGACCGTTTTGATCCAAGGATCGCGTAGCCGCAGACGGTTCGTCATTCGGAGGCCCGTAGCTCAAGTTACGGGCAAATAACCGTTCTGGTTCGAGAAGGAAGGGGTCCGGGCCGACCCGGCCCGGCCGGCGGCGCGCGGCGGCGCGCTGGGCGCGCAGGCGGCGCGCGGGGCGAGACCCCCGCCCCCCCCGTTTTTCACCCTGGCGGCGCGGCACGTGCCGCGCCGGTTTCAAAAAATAAACCGCCCCCTCACATGAGGGGGCCTGCTGGACGACACGGGGAGGGCGCTGCCCCCCCCCCCCTTCTAATGTTAACCGGCCCCCAATTTAATTGGGGGCCATTAAAGGCTAACCGGGGAAAATTAATTTCCCCGGTTTGACTTCCTTCGGGCCGGCCCGACCTGGCCGGCCGGTTCCCTTTCGTCTTCCGACACCGGCGGCCCGGTTTGCCGCCGGTCTTCTCAAATCCGCCACGGCCCGGAACCGGCCGCGGCCTTCGTCGTCCGTAGTGGCGCGTCAATCTTGCGCACTCCCATGAACCCCTTGCGTCCAAGCGCGGTGTCACGGCACCGCTCCGCCTCTTCTTCGAACCACGAGTAAAAATCCAACAACAAGGTTTGGGAGGAGGATCGACCGTGTTTGTGCGGTCCGATCCCCTCCCATGTTAATGATAACAAGCGGTCCAATAATTTATTTACGATGGCGTAAATTAAATTAAGAATAAAGGTACAACCCCTACCTCGAAGGAAGCTCGCGAAGCTCGTCAACGATCCGCGAAGGACGAGCGTCGCGGAGGTCGGACGTCACGGAGGTCGGTCGTCACGGAAGTAGACGTCATCAGCATCGCGGTTATGGTGTCGCGGTAGACGGACGTAGGTTCACCGCGAGAGGCACGTTGCGGAAAGTGCGTTGCGGCGTCGGACGTAGGTTCGCCGCGGAAAGCACGTCACGGAGAGGATGCGTTGCGGCTTCGTGGAGGAAAACCAACGCGTTGGAGTCCGACGTCATGGAAGAAGGTCGCCGCGCTCTTCGTCGGAGATGTTCATCGTGAGGAAGAATAACTTCAAAGGGAAAAGAAAGCTCTCCCTTCTCTTACGCACAGCAAAAACCCCAAAACCCCAAATAAAAGAAAAGGGTTCCACTTATTTAATAACACTACCTAAGTCTTTTGAAATTCAATAGATTGAATTTCAATAACGTTAGATAACTCCTCAATTAAAAACCATGAGTTATAACATTAATTAAGTGAGTTTTTTAAAGGGGGGAAGACAAGGGGGTTTAGAGAATATGAGGGGGTGGGGTTCGTGTGGGCCCACCACCCTCATAACCTCTAAAGGGAAGTTGGGAGTTACCCAACTTCCACCCAATGGATAAAACACTTAGTGTAAAATAAAAATTGTAGATAAATTATTAATTAATCTTCCACAATTTTTATCATCACCCCTCATCAGAACGCACCTCTGGAACAGGTGTTCCTAAGCAAATACCGGCGATACGGTTCCAACGGTGCCCTCGGAATTTGATTCCGGGCACCGGTTCATAAGTTAGAAATTCCCGCTCGTTCGTTTACTGAACGTACCCGAGCCGAACTCCAGTTGATGATTCCGGGCCCACCGGACCTCGGAATCAGGTGCCGTCTGAAACTGCGCTCTTGTAAAATTACAAAGAAAATTAACAAAAAATTTTCCTTGAAATTTCCGGGTCTTTACAGTTATTCCTAGAAATTATGCCAATCCCATAACTGAGGGGAGTGGTTATTTTCTATAGTGAACCTAAGATTTAGAAGAATATATTTTGTTGATCAAATGGAGAAGTGTTTTTTTAATATGTATTTAGTTGGAATGGGATTCATGAAAGGGCTCCGGGTTATGGAAAAGTGTGAGAATGGGGTGATAACTCTTTGTTGATTAAGGATTTATAGAATATCAGATACAAGGAGTAAATATTTTGCGCAGATTGTGGTCTTGGAATCGGTAGGTGGTGTTCTTATTCCTGGTAGAGAGGTACTATGAAAATTGAAAGCTCAGATTGTTCCAGTTTTTCTTACAAGTCTATTGTACTTTATACCTTAATCAATGATACGACACTATAGTGCATGTATTGTTTCCTCAATAGTAAGCCTACGGTGTTTCATAACCTTATTTGAAGGAGAGATATGGTGCGTAGGATACTGAAATATATTAGAGATGCTTGAAGTCTAGATCAGGGAGGTTTAGAGTTTAGAAGAAGTGGGAGTTTTGAAAGATCTGCTTGTGGTGTTTCCTGAAATTTGAGGAGACTAAACCTGGAACACTAGAGCAGTGTCTTGGAGCATATAATGTTCTCTTTGAAGGTAGGATCTTCCAGAGATACTCAAAGTCTAGAGTGATGGTCGTTTTGTCTCTCACCTGAAGTTTTTCAGAGTTACACCTATGACCACGTCAATGCTGGAAGAGAGACAACCCTAAGTCCTAAGTATGTTTCTTTGCAAAGGGTTGGTGTTAATGAATTTGTGTTTTGTCTTTGGTATTGTAAGTTAAGAAGGTTCTCTAGAGTTTCAGAATTTCCCCTATGATGGGGGGATCATTGGATATATCAAAACCAGGTTAATATATAATGGGATTAAAGGAGAAATTCATGTCTTAGTTTCATTGAGCAATCAACTATTATTCCAGATTAATTTAGTAGGATTTCATTAATTTGATGATACTGGACCTTATAGAAAATGTTTTGATGGAGGTTTGTTTTGTTGGTATCATTGAAGTTAGTTGTACCATATAAATCTCATATTAAAGAATATTAGTGGAATAATTTCAAGACTTTAGGATTCTAGAATGAGTGGGGCCATGGATACAAAACATAGTGAGACTGGTTGACAGGAGTTCAACAAATTTGGATAGATCTCGAGCCTATTTTCCTTGGAGTAAAATTCATGCAGGAATTTAGTGTTTATACTAAGAGATTTTTTGGGAGATTTTTGATCCCATGAAGAAGAAGGTGAAAATGGGGAAATAGTTGATACCCAAGGGGAGTTTCCTGTTATATGGACTTGAAAAAAGAATCCTCTAGCATGTGGTACTTTTCTAAAGAAGATGATTTGGATAAGTAAATAAGTGGATATGGTTATTCTATTTGATTTTGTTGAAAATACATAAATCATATTAAAAATCACATAAAATAAGTTTTATTATTTGAGGTGAAGTTCATTCCAAGGTTTTAGAGTGTTTAGAGGTGATTGAAAAATGTTGGGATTTATTTTGGAGGTTTTTTGAGTTGAGAATATATATGGATCAGAAAATTGGCTTAAGTCCTAAATTCATTAGAGTCATTGTACTCTCATCATAAGGGTCAATTTGAGATAAATCCAGAAAATCATCAAAGTCCTCACATGTGTTAGGTTTTTATAGGCAATACATAATCTATTTCTTAAGATCATAAATTCAGAAAAGGGAGAAGAATTATTAATATGTGTAAGATAATTTTTAGATGTGTAAGATATTCCTTTGTTGTGTAACATTTTTTTTGAATACATAAGATATTTTAAGATCATAGGAAAGTTTATATCTATGATAAAATAATTGGAAAATTCCTCAAAAAAAGTTTTAATTCATAATATTTTATGAATATTACATGACATGTAATATATTTCATGGGATATGTAAGATTTTTGAGATCATACGTAAGATATTTTTGCTAAGAAAAGAATTTTTAAAAGCCCTCATCATATGATTATTATGTAATTTTGTATATATATTATGTGATATGTAATAAATTTGGGAGATTTTGGTATCAAAGCATTATATTTTCATTTGAAGATCAAGAAGTTTGGGTTTTGTGGATTTGAAGGTTTTTGAACTCAGTTATCATTTGATTTCATTCAAGAAAGTCTCTCTCTATGGTTAAAGAATTGGTATCTGGATTTCTACTATAAACATGGACAACATTCATTCAATAAACAATAAAATGATTCCCACTTTTTATGGGAATAATTACTATATATAGAAAGATTACATCCTTCCATACTTGTCATCAATTAGTCTGGATGTTTTGGAGGCTATTACTAATTGATTTATTCCTTATAGTGAAGATACTTCTATGACAATAGTAGATAGGAAGAAGTTAGAGAACGATGGTCATGCTCATAATTCCATTTTTTCTTCTCTTTTAGAGAAGCAATTCCTCAAGTCTAAGGGGATGAAAACCAAAAAACACACTTGTTAATAATTCAAAAACATTTATGAAGTCAATGAAAAGGTGAATAAAACTAAGATACAAGTTTGGTGATTAAAGTTTGAAGATATCAAGATGACTGATGATGAAACAATATATAACTTCTTCACTAGAGTAAATGAAATTTTGACCACCATTAGTGGTTTTGGTGAGAAATTATAGGATACTATGGTTTTTGAGAAGATACTGTGTATTTTTTGAATAGGATTGATGTAAAGGTTTTAGCACTTGAAGACCGAGACCAAAATAAACTTCCTTTGTATTATCATCATATTATTCTTATTACTTATGAAATATGAAAGGGGAGTATTTTCAAGAATAATACAAAGGATGATAGGGAAATCTTCTTTAAATATTTTAATAAAGTTAATAGTAGGAAAAAAGATAAAGATAAATCTAGATGTTCAAATTTGAATGAAGATGTTGATGTAAAGTTTGATAATCTCATGTCACTCATCTTAAGAAGTTTCCGAAGAGGAAAAGATAAATTTTATGGTAAATTACTTTTAAAGTGTTCCAGTTGTTGGGGTGTTAGAAATTTTTCTGCTAACTGTCTAAGATTTGAAGAAGATTAAAATAAAGAGAGTGAAGATGAAGATGATATTCCAAGAAATTACTTGAAGAATAATAGAATAAAATTATTTTTTTAATGGGAAAGGTAATAATTTATCTAAGTTTAAGATGTGAAATTTTTTATCCAAGTGTGAAGATTGTGATTTTAGTAAGGATAATTAAGAGGTAGAATCATCTAGTGAAGATGGTGAAATGCTACTAACTGAAAAGGTGAATAATGAATTATTCAAAAGTGATGATAGAAGCAATGATGAAAATGAAAAATATATAAAAATAGAGTTCATGCTAAAAAAGAAACTTAAAGAGTGTCCCTTTAATATTTCTCACTTATAAATAGATAATAAAGGTTTTAAGAATGATGGTCAATTATCTATCAACAATGACATCATACATGCTACTTATTCAGTCAATTATAAGAAGGATGGTCAGTTATAAAAATGATTGACCGTACTTTTGACCATCTTATGGACATCTTCTCCATAATTACATCATCCAAACCTCTATATAATTGACCATCTTATGGATCATTTTTATAGTTGACCATCCTTCTTAAAACTTTTTATAATCTATCAACAATGACAACATAAGCATATTTCATTCCCTTAGTCACTTCATGGGAAATTTTACAAGCACTTGGAATAGATTAGGCCCATTCCAAGCATTAAAACCATCCAAACACCATTTTAAGCTTACTAAGCGCATGAAATATGCTTTTAAATTCATAAGGAAGCATTTAAAACACTCAAGCAATTTATAACAAATAATACAAGGGAGTTATAAAGTAACACCTACCTAAAATCAATGGCGGGTGAGCTGGAACCATCCGAAACACATAGCCTTCAGCGGAAGTTCCCCAAACAAGTATGAAGATACCCACGTGAGCCCTAGAAACAAATAGAACATCAATAATTAGCCAAATTAAAACCCCTAGTGTTTTACCAAACTAAAATCACAATGGGGAAGGAAGAAAAACACAGGGAAAAGGAGGGATAATTGAAGTAGAGGCCATACCTTGAAGAATCGGCCATGAATCACTATGAAATCACAAAAAAATTCAATAGGAGAGGTGGTCAGAGGAGGGAGGTGCACATGAATATGGGATCTCAGGCAGGAGATGGGCTAGTAGTGCCGTAGGATGAGGGTCGCGGTGAGGTTGGGGGGGGGGTGTCAGCAGAGAGGTGGGGAGATCGTGTTGGACAGGAGGTGGGCTGGCAGTGCTGGAGCTGCGTCGGCAGGGAGGCGTCAGAGCGCGTCGATGGGGAGTCGTGTTGACTACATCGGAGCTGGAGGAGGAGGAGTAATCGTGAGGGAGGAGTAGGGGAGGAGGGAGGAGGAGTGGCGAGGGATGAGGTGGAATAATCGTGATGGGAGAGGGAGAGGGTATGTAGGAGAGGGGGGAAATTCCTGATTAATTAAGGAACCGTGAGCTACATGTAACCCTTTTCCATGGGTACAATAATTCTAATTCCAAAATTTTAATACTATTATGGATATATCACATTGTATATCCTCAAATCATTTAAACTGTGGCTATAGATCCATAGCTATATGTCATTTTTCTAGTAGTAATGGAATGGGCCTTAGGGAACAGGTCGTGATAAATTGGTATCAGAGATGGTTGGTTCTACCTCAAAGACTGGGAGTCTATGGTTTTGTTTTGGGGAAACAATGATAAGTATTCCGAGTTCGACTTTTAGTCTAGGTACTCCAGTATTGGTGCGGCGGCTGACGTATCCACACACTAGGACTCTGGACACTTTCTTTCTTACTCATTACATGGAAACACTAGTTGCGGGAAATAAAGGGTAAATGCCTCATGTAGAATTTTGAGTATTTTTTCTCTTGTCCTTCTTGATTCAGCTCAACAGGTATAATATATTGACTATGGTACATCTTGATCTATTTCAGTATGCCTCCAGGTAGACAACTAGCTAGGATTCTGATACGTGACTGTGAGGACAGCCCGCCTAGCGATGAGGCACCAGTTCAGAGACCAGTGCTAGAAATGGCCCCACCGGGTGGTTCACCAGTGTTACCACTACCCATTGATCAGCAGTTACTATTGGAATTATTGATAGAGGATGCACTTAGGCTCAATGCCTTTCATGAGTTATAGAGGTATAGACCTCCTTGGTCTAGGGGTGAGACTGACCCCCAGGTGTCCGAGTGTTGGATTGAGGCGGTGACATGAGTCTTCCATCTTGTGAGGATTCGTCTTGACTAGATGGTTATCTTAGACACAATCCTTCTTCAAGGATCGACAAAGAGATGGTGGAGCTTGATGATTCAAAAACATGATGTGGTGACCCTCACCTAGGAAGAATTTGAGAATCTCTTTAGAAAGGAGTTATTCTCTGTGATGTTTCCCTTTGTGCACATACAGGAGCCACTACACCTACAACAGGTAAACATGATGGTAGCAGTATACTCAATGAGATTCACAGAACTTTATCGCTACTCTACAAATATGGTGCGAGACCCATTCTTCAGGGCTAGAGCATTTTAGTAGGTACTACACTAGGAGATCATGGCGTCTATGGTGTCTCTCAGCATCTCTACTCAGGAATGGGTACTAGAGTGTCCCCTTCTTGTAGAGAGCTTCCTAGTAGAGGCACCCATAGCTGAAGCCACTAGTAGACACCAGGCGGTAGATTCTTTAGTGGTGGGAAGCTATTAGCAGACGCAGGGACCCAAGAGGGGCAGTCCTTTTAGAGGATGACCCTAGGACTCAGGGTCGATAGTGCGGGGATTCCAGAGTAGAAAGAGTTAGTAGGGGGCCGGTTGTGCTTGTCATGCGGTAGTAAAAGACGCATGACTCTTGATTGCCCGAATCACCGCACAGATGATCAGTATATGGTTGAGGGACCACCGAGGCAGAGGTAGAGATTCGAGCTTGGAGGTTCATAGGGTAGTATATGTGGTAGAGGAGTTGGCCGAGTAGTAGGTGGTGGGTGAAGGTTCAAGGTGTTACCACCACCACCCCTAGGTGGTCCACCACGACCTCAAGAAGATGGTGGATAGGGGAGAGGCTAGCTTCAGGCGATGGAGGACTATGAACACAATGCTCCAAAGATGATTAGAGGTACGATCTATGTCTTCTACACCTTATCTATAGTTATTATAGACATAGATTTCAGTTACTCTTTCCTTTCCACAAACCTCGTTCGAGGTTCAAAGATTCTAGTCGAGTCGTTGGCTCGATCCTTATAGTTATATAATTCGATGGGAGGGGATTTGATGACTACAAACTGGTTCTGGAAATGTGAGCTTACTCTTGGAGGTGATAGATTCGGTTGTGATATCCTAGTAATGACATCGAGGTCTTACGATGTCATCTTGGGAATAAACTAGTTATCCACATTCTATGCTCAGATTGACTATTTCAGGTGCAGAGTGAAATGTGTCCACAAGGATGGAATTAGATTTTCCTTCACCAGTGAGAAGGGAGATCTTGTAGTATAGGAGAAATTTTCTCAGAGTAGGGTGTAGTCTATCACTTACTAGTTGGCCAGCCTCACCCTCGATGTAGTGGAAGAGGGGAGTCCTCACTTTCCTATAGTGGTGGACGAGTATGAAGAGGTCTTTCCTAAGGATGTTCTGGGACTACCTCCTCACAGGTAGGTAGACTTTTGCATCAATATGTACCCAAGAAAGACATCGATATCCACACCAGCATATCGGATGGCTCTTGCAGAGCTTCATGAATTGAGGGTACAAATGGAGGACTTGTATGAGAAGGGCTTCGTGAGACCCGACATTTCACTGTGAGCAGCCCCAGTTTTGTTTTCCAAGAAGGAATATGGGAGTTTTAGGTTGTGTGTGGACTTATGGAACTTGAACCAGGTGACTGTGAAGAAAAAGTATCCCCTTCCAAGGATTGATGACCTCTTCGATTAGCTAAAGGAAGTGAGATGGTTCTCAAAGATAGACCTTAGGTCTGTCTATCATCATCTTTAGGTACGGGATGAGGATGTAACAAAGACAACCTTCAGATGGTGGTATGGAAACTATGAGTTATTTGTGATTTATTTTGGCATGAACAATTCCCATCAATTATCATGGGACTCATGAATAGGATCTTCTAGCCTTATCTTGACCGATTCATCATGGTCTTTATTGATGACATCTTGGTGTACTCGGCGTCATAGGAGGAGCATGCGAAACATATGCATATAGTCCTGGATACACTATGAGAGCACCAAATTTATGGTAATATTTTGAAGTTTGATTTATATATATATGAGGTCCAATTTATAGGACATGTTATATCAGAGGCTGGAGTTACAGTGGATCCATCAAAGATAGTGTCAGTTCTTGATTGGGAGCAACCCAAGAGCGCGACTGAGTTGCAGAGTTTCTTGGGTCTGGCTCAGTACTACCATAGATTCGTGCCTGACTTCCCTAGGGTAGAATCAACCTTATAATATTTTACATGAAAAGGAAAACCCTTCATGTGGACAGAGAAGTGCCAATATAGTTTTTAGGATCTAAGGTAGAGACTGACGAGTGCACCTATCTTGAGTCTACTAGAGGAGGGCGTTGGGTTTGTAGTTTTCTGCAATGCATCAGGGACCAAATTGGGTTGTGTCCTGATGTAGGAGTGAGTAGTGATCACCTCTGGTTTGTGACAGTTAAGACAGTATGAGAAGAACAATTCAACCTATGACTTGGAGCTAGCAGTAGTGGTCTTTTCTTTAAATATGTGGCAATAATACTTGATGGGTGGACAATTTATAGTCTACTACGACCACAAAATTCCTAGGTATATCTTCTCCCAGAAGGACATTAAGTTGAGGTAGCAGAAATGGCTGGAGTTCCTCCAGGATTATGACTTCGAGATAGTCTATACTCTAGGGAAGGGGAACGTGGTGGCATACACGCTCAACAGGAGGTTCGGTTTTCATCTGCTGAGTGAGGTAATGAAGCAGCTAGCCATGATGTAGATATCCTTTGTGGATGATGATGGAGAATCTTACCTTCAGTCGATGACTGTCACTCCCCCACTCTTATAGTGAGTTAGGGAGGCACACCTAGTGGATGTTTACTGGGAGGATCGACGTGTTCAGTTATCCTCAAGATAGGATCCTGATGGATTATCGATAGGAGGGTAGCACGTCATCCTTTTTAGAGGATGCAAAATATTATCAGTGGCATTGCGAGAGAATATTTTGAGGGAGTTATATACTTCCACTTTGGTATTACATCTAGGAGTGGAAAAGATGTACCAAGATCTCCAATATTAGTACTGGTGGCTAACGATGAAGAAAGCTGTGGTAGAATTCGTTTCATGGTGCCTCACTTGTCAGTAAGTGAAGGCTGGGAATTAGGTTCAAGAAATCTTGGCCCAACCACTTGAGGTACTCGAGTGGAAGTGGGATGGTATCTTGATGAACTTCATGATGGTATTACCACACACATCTAGGGTCCACGATACTATCTGGGTGATCAGTGACTAAATCACCAATTCGGCTCACTTCCTACCCATATGGGAGGAGAAATCGGTAGAGGGATAGGGACAACTCTACGTCCTACAGATAGTGAGACTTTGGGGAACCTTTGATGGTCATCTTATACCATGATGCTCGCTTAAAATCCTGACTTTGGAAGAGATTATAGGAGGATTTAGGGACTCATCTATGCTTGAGCAGAGCTTTCCATCCCCAGACTGATGGTCAGATGGAGAGGACTATTTAGGTATTGGAGAACATGATAAATACTTGTATCTTAGATTTTTTTTCATAGTTGTGATGATCACCTGACTCTGGTGGAGTTTTCATACAACAATAGCTATCACTCAACCATTGTCATTGCACAATTTGAGGAACTTTACGGGCAGCCTTGAAGATCACCTATATGCTAGACAGACCTAGGGGAGTCAGCACTCATGGGTCTAGAGTTGGTACATACTACCGTTGAGAAGGTACAGATCATCCAGAGGTGGATGAGGACTGTACAGAGCAGGTAGAAATCTTATGCTGACATGAGACAAATGCCCTTGGAGTTTGAGGAGGGAGACCGTGTGTTCCTTCGGGTCTCACCATGATGGGGATTGCAGAGATTTGGCCAGGGCAGTAAGTTATCTCTGAGATTCATCGACCCTTTCCAGATTCTGAGCAGATTTGGAAAGGTGGCGTACCACCTAGATCTTCTCCCATAGATTCATCGGGTGCATGATGTTTTCCATGTGTTGTAGCTGAGGAGGTATGTGCATGACCCATCGCATGTCATCGACTGGGGTGAGCTGGAAATTGATGATGGGGTGACATTTGTAGAGTTTCCAATGGAGATAGAGGATCGATAGGAGTGGGTTATTCATGGGTGGTTGATTCCTATGGTTCACATTTTTTGGCAGTATAAGAATCTTCAATAGAGAACATAGGAGCAGGAGGCTCATATTCGTGCTCAGTACCCCTTTCTATTTGATTAGACCTTGTTTTTGTTACAAGATGTAAAGCCCTAAAATGGGGGAGTAATATAATATCCCATAATTCCATGATATTTTTTTAAAAATTAAATGGGATTATTTTGAGACCAGGCTCTAAGACAACACGTAATTATGAAGCCTGGAGTATCCAAAACGTATTTTTGAACTTTTTTTGAGGTTCATTAAATAATCGTGTGAGTGGGTTTTTTAAAATTTTAAACTGGTGCCCAGATTAAAAATCTGAGAGAACTGTTGAACTCATAGCATCAGGATTCACCAAGAAAGGTCCTAATAATTGCCGACGCGGGCCAACTCTATAAGTTAGTTTGTGGCCGTAAATAAAATAAGTAAAAAAATTTTTATTTTCAAATCCTTATAACTCATAAATGGTAACATAGATTATAAATCCCAAAGTAGTGTTGAGATTGTAAGGGTGTCTTTCCCTTTGGCATAACTTAACATTGACCGGTTCGGGTTGAGGGTGAAAGAGAATTTTTGAACATTTTTTAAGAAAATTAAAATGGTGCGCGTGCACGGTTTTGGAAACTTCTAAAAGGATTCCCGAATTGAAAATATGAGGGCACTGTTTCATCCAGAATAATGAAATTATCTAAGAATAGACCTAACCTTGACCATCACAGGTCGAGGTAAAAAGTTAATTTTCAATCGTTTTAAGAAAAAAAATAAAATAAAATTAAAAAGTTTATTTTATTCAAAAAAATTGCTTCACTGCAATGCAGCGATGAGTCGACTATTTCATTCCATAAATGAAACAGCGTAACGACTCTTTAACTAAAGCGTAATAGAAACAATATTTCATAAATGAAACAATGTAACGATGTGATGACTAATCATAATAGAAACTTTGTGATGCGTTTCTCTTTTAATAAGATTATGGGGTTGGAGAAACAGATTTAGATATGTAATTCTTCTGACGAATGATGAGAGAATTCTCTCAACGATGAACACCGACGAATCTGAAAAGTGGCAATGAAACATTGGAGAATGGATCTGGGACCCACAAATGACCAACACTAATGAATTTGAATAGATAATTAATCCCTACAGATGTATCACCATCAGCGATGATCCTTTCCTTTGATTGAAGCTTCTCCAGGTAGGGGTTTAATTTTTTATTTGATTTTCCCCGTTCTTCTTTCTAAAACAACGAATGTGGATCAACCCATGAATAGGTTGATCCATGGGTTTATTGTTCTTGCGGGAGGGTATTTTATATCTGGGTTTTTACTTCAGAGTTATATTGTTGATCGAATCTTGAACCTTCCCATCCCATGTTTTAAATACTCTAATGCGAAGGAATTGGGCGGACATGAACAAGTCCCTAATTCCTCTGTCTTTGGTTGTTCATGTGTTCTTCAAGACTGCACCTCCAAATTGACGACAAAGAAATATTGAGGCCCTAGAAGGGAAAACATCACCCAAGGAGGCTGAGGTGCGTGAAGTTTGAAGACCGGACTACTGGAGTGGACTTGGTGGTCCGCAGAAGGCACCGTCAGTGACCGAAAGTGGTGGACCACAGCGGTGGCCGCGAGTGTGTGGCGGCAGCCACGTGCATGTGGCGGTGCACCAAGATGGCTCGTCGAGGTGGAGGCTGTAGGCATGTGGCGGCGTGCCATGACGGTGTGTTGAGGTGGAGGTTGTAGCCGGCTCGGGCCGTGATGGTACAACAGGGGCTGCCGACACCCAGGCCGGTGGCTGGCGGAGACGGATGCGGCCACCCGTCCACGTCGAAGGGGCGACCCACACTGTGTGGGTTGGGGTGCACTGTCACATAGTCCAGTGATGACTGCGTGTAGGAAAAGGGGGAAGCCAACTTCAGCTGGTCGCATCACGGTGGAACCAGACGCCCAAGAGGCGTTTCAGCTAGGGGAGACCGGCCCACCGTGTGGGTCGGGCTGGGGAGCGCGAACCAGGCTGTTAGGTAGCCCAGGTTGGACCACAAGCTGACCTGCTTTTGTGGGCTGGTCTAGAGATAAAAAATTGGGCCATTGGGCTGCTCGGGATGGGAAAGAACTGGCATTCCTATTGCGGGCCAAGTCAGATGGAATTGAGTCGCTGGGCGACCCAGCGGGCTGGACCCATGATTGAACCGGGCCGGGTCCAGCAAGGCCCAATGGCCCTGGCCCAGTGGCCAGGCTGGACCGGGCTATCCCAGGCCCAAAATGGGTCGAGTTGTGTTGGTCTAACTAGTAAGGGTCGTGTGGGACCCCCCGAGCCGGTTTGGTCGGGTCAGTCTGACCAGGTCAGATTAGGCCCAAACACAACCAGTCCCACTTTACCAAGACGCCCATATCTTTCATACCAGGTGTCCGATTGGTGAGGCATTTGTGGATTTGGAACCCTCATGATGAGATGGTTTTATGGAGTGATCTAAGAAGACTTTCAAGGAAGTTTAAATACGACAAATGTCTTGAGGAGTGGATTCTCTTGGAATCAAGCACCCTATGTGTGGGGATCCTGCGACTGGCTGATACCTGAAGACTGCTGACGAGCAGGTCTAAGTGACCCTACATGCCTAGATGATAATCAGTTCTGTGTAAACTAGCTACAAGCGACCCTGTGTTGATCAGCTACAAGACACCCTATTTGAATCATCTACAAGCAGCCCTGTGTGGACCAGCTATGATGGGCTAAGTGGGAAGCGACTCTATATGACCCGACATGACCACATTGGGGAGTAGCTCTGTGTGACCCAATAGACCCATGGTACTCATCAGGGATGATTACCTCAACAGTACAAGGTGATCAGTGTACGACTGACAATTTTGATTTACATACTTTAGATTATACCTACGCGAGCAGACAATAACTTATGTATACTTTCCTATGTGGTCTTTCTCTTATGTTTCGGGATCCCTATTGAGTATTTTTTTACTCACCCCTATACGGGCTTCACCCTCACTTGTTGTGTCTAGTGAAGATGATATGCACTTCAATGGAGACCTTGGTGGCCCGGGACCAAGCGATACCCAGTGAGATATGATAAGCAATATGTACTTCCATAGCTTCTGACAACCACTCCTTTCCTACCCTTCAGGTGGGGTTTTCTATGGACGTCTTACAAAGATATTTTGTACTTTCCTATTTTGAGTTTTTCTTTTGTTGGGTTTGTATTCTGGACCATTTGACTTACAACTTGTACCTTTACTTAGTAGTTGTTTAATGGAATGAATGTTTTCCTTTACATCTATTTTGGATGTGGTTGTGTGTGTGCATGCTTACAGATACTCAGGAAAATTCCTCCCACTCATGGGATAATGCATTTGGTGCTAGTTTCCAGCCCTTGGACTTCAGGAGGTGGTCTTGGGGTAGTCACAGCACGGCCCCCGGAGGATGGGTCGTGACAAATCATCAATACATATTCAAGATGAACACCTACTATCAGGGGTCTTGAAGTGGCCATAACAGTATGACCGCATGAGAGTTGCGGGTTATAGAGTGACACCATGAACATATTTTGAAGAAAAAACAACAACATAATGATCATGTTATAGAAGTGGAAGATATAAAACTAAGAATAACATCCCTTGAATAAAAATTTCTTTGGTAGTCTGAGTTACTAGAAAATGTTATTGGGGGAAGCAAAGATAAGAAACAAATCAAGAACAACTATTTAATGAAGATCCCCCGAACCCCACTAACTTTGAGGTGATCCATTACCCTTAAAGATTTTTCTTAGTCAAGGTAATAAATATTTTAATAACTGTTTCTATGAAATGTGAATTAGACAGACACTGATACATTTTCTGTACTCATATTCCATGGGGTGAAAATTACTATGATTTATTCTATCAACACCCACCCATCACCTTGTAGAATGGGATACAGTTTTCAATATCTAATATGGAATGTTACACAACATACCACTTCTAACAGTTCATCTGAGAGTGGTGATATGGAAGCTCATGAGCTGAGTACTGAGGTACCTATTCCACTTGATGATGAAGATATTCATACAGTAGACCAAGCTGTTAGAATATTCATTGCATTGATATCAGATTTTGTAAAAGCACATTTTGACAAGGAGGTATTCATTTCAAATTTATTTTTCATGAAATTTTTTTAATAATTAATGAAAAAGGTCTGAAACAATGAATGTTCTTACAGACAGACAAATTTAAGAGGTTGAAACAAAAGGTCGAATCAAAAACCATATAAAGGATCAACCAAACAATCAAAAAGATATTTTGAAAGCACCTTTAACTTTCCCATTTAATATCCAAATTTACTAACATTGAAGGTTCATACAGATACAAGGTTAAAAATTTGTAGTAGTCACATAGTTTATTTTGAATAAAAAATGTATGAAGAGGAAGGTACCGACTACATTGCTTTTGATAATGTAAATGAAATACTCAACTACGATATCTAGGAGCCTACGTTGTAAATGTATATATAATGTATGTTTTCATGATTTAATTTTCCAAAATTTGATATACTATGTTAATTATAACAAAATAAATTTCATATTTTTTAAGACGTATATATCAATACTAATTGAAGGTATTTCCCCATGATTTTTTTGAATGTATTAGTCCCCATGCCACCTCTACATAACAAACAAAAATAGAATCCAACCAAATAGATGAAATACTAGAAAAACTGGCCAAATCATTTGAAAGAAAACTTAGGGATGACATACTCTTCTTAATACCTATGATGCATGGGTAAAACAATACAATTTAATCATATCAAATATATTTTCATTTATTTCATTACTTATTCCTTTTTTTGTTTTTAGGAAACATTTTATGTTCATTGCTGTTAATTTGTATACTCAAAATATTTATTTCATGGATTCAGTGCATGTATTACCAATAAACTGACCACACATGATGGCGTTTTTCAATTTGTAACACACCACATAAAACTTTTTAGAACTAAATATAAAGTTATATAATTTATATTATGTTTTAATGAGGATTTTTTTATTATAGGGTAGTGTGTAAATATCATATAAATCATGGAATGAGGACAAGCATTGTGCACAAGGACCTTGAAAAGTTATACTACTAGATAAGTGTCAGGGAACATATTGTAACACCCCAAAACTTGTGTCTCATATAATGATAATATTATTCTTTTGTTTAGTTTAAATTTCTTGTAACTGAACAAAATTTATAAGATAAACACAAGGGTTTTTATTTAAACAAGACACCGAATTGTTTACAATGTATCCAGATCACAAGAAACCATTTTACCCAAAAATACCTATTAAAAACCCTATTAAAATTACAAAAAGACCTCCCAAATCAACAAGAACCCCAATAAGATAATAAGGGTCCTTAGGATACTTCATAAAAAACATTAGTATGGCCAAGACCACCGTAGCCATGATAAACACCAATGGCATGATGAGATCCATTTTCTTCAATTACCTTGAATTTAGGACACCCTAAGGCATGGTTTTATAAGGCATTAACATGACCATTTCCATGGGTGACCGTTGAATTCCAATGGCTATAATTATAGCCATTGGCCTTTTGGTGAATTAATTGAAAAAATGTGAGTGTAATTTAGTTTTACAAATAGTTAAGTTATGGATTGAAAATTATAAAACCACACCTAATCATGAACTTTAAAAGGACACTTTGTAATATTTTTCAATTACACTTAAGTTATGTTGAAATGTAATAAGGAATTCAAAACACTTTGCAAATATTTCAAATATATTTTAAACATTTTCATTTATAATGCTTAAACAGTGTAGTGTTTTAAACTATGTTTAATTTATTTTTAATTAAAATATTTTTTTGATTAAACTAACTTTTGACTTCTATAATACTATTATAAGAATTTTCAATTTCTTACTTTGTATGTTAAAGGTTTAGTGTTTATAAATAATTTTAGTAATAATTTTAGCTAAGAAAAAGTATAATTTGTATTTATTAACCTTTTAATGTTTAAATAAAAGTCATGTTTAAAAAGATAATTTCAATATAGTTATAATGAATGTATTCATTTCTTTAAGACTTTATAACTTTGAAAGATTGGATTTAAAAAAAAATAGGCCCACTAGGGCCAACCCTTTAGCCGAACCAAGGGAGGTAGCTCATGCTAGGTGGCTGAGCTTAGCCCTCAGCCTCAGCTTTGGCTGGCCTGAGTGTGGGCATAGTCTCCCCGAAGGGCTCAAAAAAGCACATGAGCACTGGAGCACATGAGAATTACGCCGTGGGCGTGAGGCCACAGTAAGGAAGGGGTAGTCCGAGGCCTGCGGGGGTGGGGGGAGGCATGTATAAGGCTCCCTATGTGTGTGTTGTAGTTTTTCTGAGCCATTTTTTTTGGAGAATTAGGCTTTTAAAGGGGCCGTGAGTATCTTGCCATTTCGATGTGGGATGAGGATTTTCAGGTGAAACAGAATCTGGGATGTTGGATCGCGTCGCGCACAATCTGGGCCGTCAATTCTGATCCGACGCTCGATTCTTAGTGGCCACGATTATCACAACGTGTTTTGTGCACCGTACGATAAAACCTCAGATCTAATATCATCCGTTTGAGATTATTAAAATTCTACGTTGAACCAGGGCCATCCGATCAAACCCAGATCTAATCTGAGCCGCCCAACCTTTTAAAAACCGCAGACACATCCTGACCTTGGGATCAAGGCCAGAACAGATCCTGGCCGTCCTTTTATTTCCTGGTTTCTCTCCCCATGGTGTCTTCTTCTTCTCCACCTTATTTGAACCTGTAATCCCTATACAACCCTACTTACACTGTTTTCTTCAATCGTGACCCCACTGGTCCCTCTCCTCTCACACGGTTTCCACAAAGACCGAACCCCCTAGTATTTTTATAAGCCATTTAAGCCTCATATCCTATGAAAGTGACCTTAAAATATTCTATAAAGTCTAGAATAATTTATTTTATTTAGACACACCCATAGAACCTCAAGAACCCTCGGCTCTTCCACACTTGAACCTCCTGCAAGCTTCAGATAATCTTCCCAAGCCTCTCCTCCTCCTCCTTGAGCTAAGGTAAGGGTTATATTTCCTTGAATTGTGTTCTTGAGGGTTTATACATATGTATACTCATAATATATATTTATGATCCTTGTGGTCTATAAAAAAAATATCCCTCTAGGCCGATCCTATCCTTTTAATTTTTTAGGGTTATAGTAGTATTATGGTTGTAAGGGAATTTATTTTTTTCCTTTTCTTTTTTGTTTGAGGGTATGTGCATATACACATATACTCATAGAAATATATATTTAACTCTACAGTTCAGTTAAAAACCTCCACTTTAACCGAACCTAAATCTTCTATTTTTAGTGCAAAAGGTTGTATAAACATAAGGGTGTATTTATACAAGAAAAACTTAAGTATGTACTATATATTTGTATACGTGTTTGTTTGTAAATTCGGTTTATGAATTCATGAATGAATGAATGCATGTGTGGTCATATGGTTTGGGTGGGAGCCCTCAAATACCTGACCCTAGGTCCTATAGATTTTTGGGTTATGAAACCTTGAAGAAATAATTCCTTTACTCATGCATTATATATACGAATACCTTATATATATATATATATATCCGAATATACATGTACTTATGTACAACATTTCTATTTTACATAAACCCCTTATGTCCAAATTTAAAATTTCTAAACTTGAGCTTCAAAGTTAATTAAGAACTTCAAAATGTGAAGAACTATATTTTGTGTAAAACTTTTATACTTTACATACCTGATTATGTAAGTTCTTATATATATGTATAACTATACAGTTTTAAAATAACTTCCTTGAGGTTCAGTTTCAAGCCTTCTATATTTTGAGTTTCAAAGATGAAATAGAATTTGTTATATTTTCATATATATATATTTATATTAAGTATACACGGTTTATTATAATGATATAATTTGTGTATCTCACCTCCTCGACCAGTTGTAAATCCTTCAGCATGAAAATTTTATGATTAATGGTTGTTTTGACAAGTAAGTGGAAACTAATTTTTTGGTAAGACCTGTTAGTGTACTCTATATTAAATGTAAAATATTCATGTTTACATAAGTATATATGTACATACATGAGTATTTTAATATGTAAACCTTTTCATTTCACTCTATGATTTTTTTAAACTCAAGAACCCCTGTTAATTTTAAGTCATATGAGTGTTATTAGGTTTTTTTGGTATTGATTGTGGTTGAGTCTCTTGATCTATAATTTTGGCATTATGGTGTGTTATACAAAAGAATTTTTAGCCATAAATGGTTGAGCATCTGCAAGATTAAAAAATCCCACATGAAATGTTTGGTTTACCTTTTATTATGCATTCAGAAGAAATTTTAATATGTAATTGATTAATATGGTTTTTGAATTTATCATTATATGTGACCAAATTTGTATTTTTTTGTGTATTATTTGTCAACACAAGTACTCTTAATTTAATTTCCATTTAATGACTTAACCATGCATTTCTTAGTCTTGTGTCAAAATCATTATATATGTATAAATGCTAATGAATGTAATTTAAACCTTTATTACCTTTCATGGAATAATGAATTTTATTATTCAAGGTGGTATGAGACACCTTGAATAAAATGAAATGATAAAATTAAATATTCAAAGTGGTATGGTACATTTTGAATATACGACCCTTTGTGGCATATGAGGAATGTATAGACTCGGTATAACGGGTTGGGGACCGGTTAATGAAAGCCCCTCGATGCATCGACAGTTCTCATGAGACAATCAGGTTATGACACAAGGCCATTGACATATCAAGTCATGGCATGAGGACATTGAAATTTTAGAGTCTTGACACGAGGTCTTGAAAATGTCACGAACCGTCCCCCTAGGCCCATGCTGTGACTACCCCAAGCTCACCTTCCATAGGCCAGGGGCTGGCGACTAGCACTGAAGGCGTATTCCCTAAAACTGGGAAGGCATTGCCTTTATAACTGGTAACACACACAACTAAGCAGACATCAAGATACGAACTCAAGTAAACTGAATAGTAAATAGAGTGAGTACAGTAAGTAAAAGAGGCCAAAATACAAGCCCAACTGGAAAGTATATAGAAAACTGTAAAGTAAAAGACGACTGATAGGTGAAAAATAGCTCCTGGATTGTCCACCACGAATCCTACTTGAAGGGTAAGTACAACTCACGAATGACCGTCTCTATGGTTAGCCTCATATAACTTCCACCTCCGAGCCACCTCCAGTCCTAGTACTCTCATCCTCAATTAGTGTTGTCCATCGTCTGCACCAAACACAAAAGGGTGCAGGCATATCCCATGCAGGGGTGAGTATAACGATACTCAGTAGGGATCCCGAGACCTCAAGGTCTCACAAAATCCACCAAATATAAACCACACAACAAGAAATCAACTAACAACCCTACTTTGGTATATGCCCATACATATAATTAAGTTATCAAGTATACCCATCTCAATCAAGAGGAAAACACAGAGTTCAACTCAAATCCCAAAGCTCAACTATTCCACAAAGGAAGGAATACCACGAAGTCAAGTACCACACAGGTACACCACACAGAAGAATACTACCAAGGTATTACCATGAAGGAAAGTACCATAAGGTAAAAACTCAGCTCAAACCAGGTATTTCTTAGATAGAGTAGTAGAGATGATTAGATGTAACTACCGAATCATCTTACTCTATTAATATGCAGAATCACAAAGGATCCCTAAGTGCTGACCCACACAGGATCGCTCAGTGCTGACCCACATAGGATTTCTCGGTGCTGACCCACAAATGATCGCTAAGTGCAGACCCACATAAGATCTCTCGGTGATGACCCACATAGGATTTCTCAGTTATGACCCACACAAGATTGGTCGGTGTTGACCCACACATGATCGTTCTTCATTCTTCACGTCACAACCATCTACTGGGTTCCCGCACTAGCCTTGCTCGTCTTCGGGAGGGTCCTCTCCTCAATCCAATGGTTGATAATCTAACTGCTAATAATTCCCATGAAGTGGTATCTCAAAGGAACGCCACATCATAGGGGTATCAACGCAACAGACAGTGCGTCAATCGGACGCCCGGTCTGTGAGTTATTAGCCTTCTAGTCTCGAGTGCCCGGTTTGATTCATGCTCGATCCAACACAACTATACTCCAACTTTATCCAAATATCCAATGGGTTATAATCATAAGGACCGTATCTCTCTAAGGTTTCTAGTGCCGCTGATGATTCGTCAAATGGATGCCTGATGCCAATCTTATGGTCGATAGAGTGAAAAGTTCAAACTCGGCCCGGGTCTAGTCTGACCCGGCCCGACCCAGCCTCGGCTGACCCAACCTGGTCTGGGTCAACTCAGCCCACTAGGTCCGGCCCGGCCATGCTAGGGGGCCGGACCGCACTGGGTTCGGTCTGGCTTGCTGGGTCCAGCCCGACCTGCTGGGTCCGGTTCGACCCGCTGGGTCCGAACTAGCAGCGCTGGGCAGACTGGCCCGGGTTGGGCAGCGCAGAGGCCGCGGGGGCCACAGAGGTGGCGTGAGGCCATGGGGGTCACGAGGTTGTGGGGATTCATAGATTTCCAAGAGGTGGCGAGGTCGCGGGGGCCGTAGGAAGGTGAGGCTGGGGGCTGCACGAGGCCGCGGGGCGGCGTGGAGAGCTATGAGGCGATGAAGGCCGTGGAGGTCATGGGGTCAGTGCGAGGTTGTGGTGCGGTGGAGGCCGCGGTGGTGCGGTAGTCGAGGGGTGGTGGTGGCCACGGTGGCCACGGGCGGAGGAGAACGTGGGCAGTGCGGTGGCCGTGGGGCGGTGAGGCCACGGTGCGGCGAAGGCTGCTGGGTGGCGGTGGCTGCGGAAGACGGAGGCAGCGGGGGCGGCGGGTGGTGTCGTTGTGCTGTTGCCTTCGTCGTGGCCGGTGGTGGTGTTTGCCGCCGTTCTCATGCCCCACCGAGGTTGATTTCCATCGTCCTCGATCACGAAGAACACAAAAATTAAACACTAGATTTGCGGAGAGGTCGGGCCATGTTTGTTTGGCCCACACTCTCCGCGTTAGAGCGGTAGCAAGAGGCTATAATCATTTCCTGATTTTACAATGAATTATCAAGAATGGTTAAGGGGAAGAAATTCAAACAACCACCCTACAATGATTATTCCCAAAACTGCAGTAAAAGAAATCATTCGCGGATCAACTAATTGGAGAGTTGTTCTGCGTTCTTTGCTTGGAATGGAAAAACATGGGAACCCATAATCACACATAATAAAAAACCAACCTTGATTGTTCATTGATGTTGGCACGAGAAAGAATTAGAAGAAGGTGAAGAGGGTTCCCACGATTGTCACTTCGGAAACTACGCTTCGATGTCGGGCTCATACGTCGTCCTCTTCCTTGATTTCTGAAGAACGTTCTTTGATGGCGTTCTTTGTTGGAGAACTTTCTCCCACCAAGGAAATTCTTTTCCATCAAAAAATACTCCTCAACAAAGAGTTTCCAATATAATTAAATTAAGTAGTTTAATTATGTTGGCACATTGAAATAATTAATTGGCTCATTTAATTGTACCACATTGGAAAAATTAATTGGCCCAATTAATGAATGGTGTCGGCAAAATTTAAATAGGGCAGTTGATAGGTTTTCTCTCATTAAAGGGGGTTTGGGTGGTCCCCACCTCTAAATTAAAATTGGGAGGTTAGTTCAGGTGTTCCCTACCTCTTAACATCCATATGAAAGGTTTCAAAAAATAAAATAAAAATGTTAAACATTTTTATTTTATTTTATTCTTCCATGAAAAACCCAAAATCTAACTTTCACCCTAGACCTACTACAGTCGAGGTGAAGATCTCCTTAAGTGAATACCGGCATTGCGAGTTCATCGGTGCCCTCAGATTTCAATTCCGAGCACCGGTTCAAAAGTTACAAAAACCCACTCGCACATTTACTGAACGTACCCGAAAAAAAGTTCAGAAATTCTTTTCGGGCACTTCGGGCCTCAGAATCACGCGCTGTTAATTTTCTCAGACTCGTAAAATTTCTATAAATTAAAATAACTTACATGGAATTTCTTGGTCTTTTCATTCTCCCCACCTCATGGCTTTGTGTCTCCGTAATCCACAACTCAAAATAAGGGAACAAGTTGGGGTATTGAGCATGCATCTGAGCCTCCCGATCCCATGTGCTTTCCTGGAGGTTTCTGTGCTGCCAGAAAACGCGAACCAGAGGTATCGACCTCCCATGAAGTATGTGCTCTTGTTGATCCTCAATCTCCACTAGAACCTCCGAAAATTTCAACCCATCGTTGATGTCCAGATCTCTATGGTTGATGACATGGGAAGGGTCATGCATGTATCTCTTTAGCTAGGATACGTGGAAGAAGTCGTGTACCCAGTGCAACTGAGGTGGAAGAGTTAAGCGGTAAGCCACCTCGCCAACTCTACTGAGGACCTGAAAGGGCCCAATGAACCTCATAGATTACTTGCCGCCTTAGCCAAATCTTCGTAAACCTCATCGGGGTGAGACCCGTAGAAAGACGTGGTCACCATCCTTGAACTCTAGAGGTCTCCGTTTCTTGTCGGAATAAGACTTCTTCCTACTATGTGTAGTATTTATCCACTCCTGGATGATTTTCACTTTCTCTATGGTAGCCCGTACCATCTATGGTCCCACTAGTGCTGACTTCCCTGGGTTAGTCCAGCAAAAAGGTGATCTGAAAGGTCGCTCGTACAACACCACAAAAGGTTCCATCCCAATGGGGGAGTGATAGCTGTTGTTTTATGCAAACTCCACCAAAGGAAATTGATACTCCCAGCTGCGATCGAAGTTGAGGACGTAAGCATGCAGCATGTACTCGAGGGTCTGAATGGTCGGTTCAGTCTGACCATCCGTCTGAGGATGGAAGGTGGTGCTCAAACGAAGCTGAGTCCCAAAATCCTTCTATAACCCCTTCCATATTCGGGAAGTGAAACATGCATCACGATCAGAGACAATCATTTAGGGTAATCCATGTAGCCACACAATCTTCTGTACATAGAGGCATCCCAAGATCTCTACTGAACCCTGATCTCTGATCAGTAAGAAGTGGGCCGACTTGGTGAGTCGGTCGACGATCACCCAGATAGAATCATGACCTTTGGACGTATGTGGAAGTCCTGTCACGAAGTCCATGGATATACCATCCCACTTCCACTCTGGGACCTCTAAAGGATGAACCAAGACTATTGGTACCTGATGCTCCGGCTTCACTTGCTGGAAAGTGAGGCACCAAGAGACAAACTCTGCAACTACTTTCTTCATTCCGGTCCACCATTGCTGTTGTCAGAGATCCTGGTACATCTTCTCCACTCCTGGATGTACCACTAGAGGGGATGTGTGGAACTCCCTCAACACTTCCTTCCAAAGTGAAATTGGTACCATGGTACGTCCTCTGAAGAGGATGATGTGCTCCCCACCTTCAGAAAATCCATCAGGTTTCTGCCCTCTGGATATTTGGGCACATCGAGCCTCGTAGTCATCGTCCCCATGCTGCGCCTCCCTGAATCGCTGAAGAAGTGGGGGAGTGATTGTAAGAGACTGAAGGAAAGATTCTCCATCACGTTCCACGAAGGATATCTACAAAGCGGCCAACTTCTCTATCGCCTCACCTAACAGCTGTATATCAAATATTCGGCTGAGTGAATCTACTACAATGTTCCCCTTCCTAGAAGTATAGACTATCTCAAATTCATAGTCCTAGAGGAACTCAATCCATCGTCGCTATCTCAGGTCTAAGTCCTTATGAGAGAAGATATACCTGAGTCTCCTGTGATCAGAGTACACTGTAAAACACTCACCCATCAAGTAATGTCACCAAATATTCAAGGCGAAGACCACTACTGCTAACTCTAGGTCATGGGTAGCGTAGTTTAACTCATGCTGTATCAGCTGTTGAGAACCATATCTGATCACTGCTCACTCCTGCATCAGGACACATCCGTGTCTGGTTCTTTATGCGTTGCTATAGACTACGTACCCTACGTCGTCCTCTAGAAGCCTCAAGATGGGGGCACAAGTCAGCCTCTGCCTCATCTCCTAAAAACTTTGCTGACATCTCTCCGACCACACGAAGGGTTTCCCCTTATTCTTCAATGCTGATAAAGGTGCTGCAACTCTAGAGAAATATGGCACAAATCTCCAGTAGTATCCAGCCAAACCCAGGAAACTCCGTACCTCCGTCACACTCCTGGGTGGCTCCCAAGCAAGCACCACCTCAATATTCACTGGATCCACTGCAACTCCAACCTACATTATGACATTTCCCCGAAAGTGAACCTCTCAGATCCAGAACCGGAACTTTGAGATCTTACCATAAAGATGGTGCTCTCAGAGTGTGTCCAGTACTACCTGAAAATGATAGGCATGCTCCTCCTCAGTAGCCGAGTAGATCAAAATGTTGTCAATGAAGAATACTACAAAGTGATCAAGGTATGTATGAAATACCCTATTCATGAGTCCCATAAACACTAATAGAGCGTTGGATACACCAAATGGCATAACCAAGAACTCGTAATGGCTATACCGACCTCTGAAATCCATCTTTTTCACATCCTCATCTCGTACTCTGAGTTGGTGATAGCCTGATCTGAGGTATGTCTTCAAGAACCACCGTGCTCCCTTCAGCTGATCAAAGAGGTCATCAATCCTTGTAAGTGGGTACTTGTTCTTCACGATCACCTGATTTAGGCTCCGATAGTAAACACAAAGTCTCAAGCTCCCATCCTCCTTCTTGGAGAACAAAATCGGGGCTGCCCAAGGAGAAACACTGGGCCGAATGAACCCTTTCCCCTATAAGTCCTCCGGCTATACCCACAACTCATGAAGCTCTGTAGGAGCCATCCGATATGATGGTGTAGATATCGGTGTCATACCGAGGTACAAATAAATGTAAAATTACACCTATCTGTGAGGAGGTAGACCTGAAACATCATCAAGAAAGACATCCATGTACTGGTCCACCACTATAGGATAACTCAGACTCTCCAAATCAAATGCTTCGAGGGTAAGGCTAGCCAACTAATGAGTGATTGGCTACACTCTCCTATGGGTAATTCCATCCTGTGCTACAAAGTCTCCCTTATTTCCAGTGAAGGTAAACCTGGCCCCATCTGTGCAGACACACCGCAATTTACACCTAATACAATTAATCTGAGCATGGAATGTAGATAACCAGTCCATACCCAAGATGACATCGTAAGGCCTCTAAGTTTCTACTAGGAGATCTCATCCGAAGATCTCGCCTCCTAAAGTAAGATCACACTGTCGGTGCCAGTGCGTAATCATAAAATCCACTCCCATATGAGTCTCTAGCCGTAAGGATTGAGCCAATGGATCTGTCGGAATCTCCGAGATCTGAACGAGGGCAGTGGAAATAAAATAATAACTGGCACCTATGTCTATAAGTACTACAACTAAAGTGTAGTGGACACAGATTGTACCTCATATCATCTCCAGAGCATCGTGATCGTAAGACTCAGCTACCTGGAGCTGAGCTCGCCCCTGTCCTCCTACTCTCTATGGTTGGGGTGGACCACCTGGTGGTGGTAGCAGTAACATATCGAATCGTCGCACACCACCAGCTGCACGGAAAACTCCTCTTCCACGTCCGCCTGCTCCCTACGGACTTCCTTGGTCAAACCTATGTCTCTACCTGGGTGGTCCCTCAAACATATGCTGATCATCCGTACAGCAGGTCGGACAGTCAAAAGCCATGTGACCCTGCCCGATGCATGCGTAACATTGCCCTCTCCTGGCATTACTGGTTCTTCCTCGGGTGCCTCGCACAACCGACCCTAAATCCGGCGTTTGTCCTCCCTCAGGTCTAGTCCTCTTAGACCTTTGAAAAATTAGTCTGATGCTAGCTACAGAAGACTACACTACGTGATGACTGGTGGTGGGTCTTGCTGCCAGTGACTTCTTATCAAGGAAACTCTCTACTAAGAGGGATATCTCTAACACCCCTGCCTGTATCGGGATGCTAAGAGAAATCATCGAAGCCCTGATCTCTCACCTGAGTCCCTGATGGAAGGTATGGGCCCTGAAGAATGGGTCCCGCATCATATCGGTGGAGTAGCATGAGAGATCAGTGAACCTTGCCGAGTACTGATCCACAGTTATGCTGCCCTACTGTAGAGGAAGTAGAACCTGTATGCGCACTACCCAAAGAGTAGCTGGAACAAACTCTAACCGAAACAGGCTCTCGAAGTCTTCTGAGAGAAGCGTCACCTCATCGTGAACCTAGAGCATCAAGCTTCACCATCTTTCTGTTGCTGCCTGTATAAGGATGGCGGCAGGGATCACCATGAGATCAGTTGGTTTCCCTACCAGTTGGAAAAATCTCACCACAGCCTCCATCCAATCCTTAACCACCTGTGGGTCCGTCTCTCCCCTGAACCTAGGTGGGCTTTGGCGCTGGAACTCATACAATGCGCTCAAGTGGCGTGCACCCTCTGCTATAGGGGCTGGTGTCATCAGTTGGGTAATGATACTGCTAGTGCCTCCGTTGGTGCCTCTACTGGAAGAGGGCCCTACACCGAGGCCTCATCGCTTAGTGGGATGTCAGTGCATACTATATTCGGAACCCTAGATGGCTGTCTGTGTAGTGGAATCCTGAAAAGAAATAGGTGCGCTATGGTAAATAAGTTATACCTGGTGATCTGAATCAAGAGATCACAAAAAAAACTCTTGAAAACACACACAATCAGTGTTTTCATGTACTGAGTCAAAAATCAGAGGTCAGGGTCCTGGTATACGAATATGTCAGCTGCCGCACCAACACTGTATTTCCTAAACTGATAACCACACTCACTACACTTAACACTATTTTCGTTAAAAAGAAATATCATAGTCCTATGTTCTATGGTAGAACCGATTCCTCTAATACCAATTTGTCACGACCCGTCCCCCGGGTCCCATGCCATGACTACCCCAAGAACGCCTTCTATAAGTTAGGGGATGGCGACTAGCACCAAAGGCATATTCCCTAAAACTGGGAAGGCATTGCCTTTATAACCTGTAACACACACAACCAAGCAAACAACAAGATACAAACTCAAGTAAACTGAATAGTAAACATAGTGAGTACAGTAAGTAAAAGGGGATAGAATACAAGCCCAAATGAAAAGTATAAGGAAAACTGGAAAGTAAAAGATGACTGATAGGTGAAAAGAAGATCCTGTATCGTCCACCACAAATTCTACCTGAAGGGTAGGTAAAACTCACGAATGAATGTCTCTACAGTTCGCCTCATCTAATGTCCACCACCAAGCCACCTCCAGTCCTGGTACTTTCATCCCCAGTCAAAGATGTCCATTTTCTTCACCAAACACAACAGGGCACAGGCATAGCACGTACAAGGGTGAGTATAACGATACTCAGTAGGGACCCCAAGACCCTCAAGGTCACACAAAATCCACCAAAGATAAACCAAAAAACATGAAATCAACTAACAACCCTACTTAGGTATATGCCCATAAATATACCTAAGTTATCAAATATACTCATCTCAATCATGAAGAAAACACAGAGTCCAACTCAAAGCCCAAAGATCAACTATCACTACTGGAAAACAGGTCTATACCCACGGTTTTGCAAAAAACCATGGGTATAGGATACCCCTATACCCACGGTTTTACAAAACCGTGGGTATAGGGATAGTACGTGAACCTATACCCATGGTTCTCCAAAACCGTGGGTATAGGTGGCCTATACCCACGGTTTTGGAGAATCGTGGGTATATGGTATTTTCCGAAGACCTATACCCACGGTTTTGGATAACCGTTGGTATTTGGTTTTTTTTGAAGACCTATACCCATGGTTCTGGAGAACCGTCGATATAGGTTATGGCGGGGAATTAAAATTAGGCGGGACATGAAAAAAATTTGGCGGGAAAAATATTTTTTCACGGTTTATTTTAATATATTTATAAAAATATAAATTTAAATAATCAGAATTTCTATAGCTCGGTTGGTCACTAGTGTAAGCGCGACTGTGACTTGCGTTCGATTCTCACGGTCTACGATTTTTGAATTTAAATATCCGATTAGATTATATTAATATATATACGTATTTGTATATATAAATAACAATAGAAAACCGTAGCCTGGTTGGTGTGTTGTAGGTGCGCGTGCGGGAGTTTCAGTGAGAGATGCGGGTTCAAAACCTCTTGGCGGCGCTTTTCTGAATATTTTAGTACCCCACACAGATAAAATGAATATATATACACTGTTGTATAATTATATAATAAAAAAATATGCAGCTCGGTTGGTTACATGCAACTGCACAATGTTAGGCGTGACGGGAGTGCATGATCAAATCCTGCCTGCTGAAGATTTTTTGAAATTTAAATACACACAGTTTTAAAAACCGTGGGGTCTGTGGTGTGCCACGGTGGAATAGACGTGGTGCAATTAAAAACCGTGGGGTCTGTGGTGTGCCACGGTGGAATAGACGTGGTGCAAATTTGACTCCCCCTATACGCACGGTTTTGTAGAAACGTGGGTATAGGTTGAGACCCCTATACCGATGCCATTCCAGCCCACGGTTCCCAAAACCGTGGGTATAGCCTATACCCAAGGTTTTGGGGGCTATACCCACAGTTTTGAACCGTGGGTATAGGTCGTTTTTCCAGTAGTGTATTCTACAAAGGAAGGAATACCACGAAGGTAAGTACCACACATGTATGCCACACAGAAGAATACCACCAAGGTATTACCATGAAGGAAAGTACCATAAGGTACAAACTCAGATCACACTAGGTATTTCTTAGGTATAGAAGTAGAGATGATTAGATGTAACTACTGAATCATCTTACTCTGTTAAGAGGCATACCCATGAAAAATTCCTAAGTGATGACCCACATAGGATCACTCGGTGCTGAACCACACATGATCTCTAGGTGCTGACCCACACAGGATCACTCGGTGCTGATCCACATAGGATCGCTCAGTGCTGACCCACATAGGATCGCTCGGTGATGACCCACACATGATCACTATTCATTCTTCACGTCACAGCCAGCGACTGGGTTCCCGCACTAGGATTGATCATCTACGAAAGGGTCTACTCCTCAATCCACTAGTCAATACACCAAATGATACAAATTTCCATGAAAAATTACCTCAAAGGACTGCCACATCATAGGGGTCTCAACGCAACAGATGATGCGTCAATCAGACGCCCGATCTGTGAGTTATTAGCCTTTTAGTCCCGAGGGCCTGGTTGGATTGGTGCTCGATCCAACCCAACCATACTCCAAATTTATCCAAATCTCTAGTGGGGTATACTCATAGGGACCGTCTTACTCCAAGGTTTCTAGCACCGCTGAAGATTTGTCAAACGGATGCCCGTTGCCAAAGTTATGGCCGATAGAGTGAAAAGTTTGAAGTTGGCCCGGTTCTGGTCCGACCCGGCCCGACCCGGCCTGGTCCAACCCGACCCGATTTTGGTTGATCCAGCCCGCTGGGTTTGGTCTGGCCCGATAGGTCTAGCTAGGCCCGCTGAGACCTACCTGGTCCGCGGGGTCCGGCCCAGCCGCGCTGGGCGGCCTGGCCCGCACTGGGTCTGGTCCAGCCCGCTGGGTCCGACCTGACCACGTTGGGCGGCCCGGCCTGCGCTGGGCGGTGTGGAGGTCGTTGGGCCCACAGAGACTGTGGGGGCCACAAAGGCGGCGCGAGGCCGCATGGGCCGCGGGGCTACGGGGCAGCTCAGAGGGCCGCAAGGTGGCGATGCTGAGGGGGCCGCGGGATAACGAGACCATGGGCGGCGTGAGGCTGCAGGGTGGTGCAGAGGGCCGTGAGGCGGTGAAGGCCTCAGAGGCCAAGAGGTCAGCATGAGGCTGGGGGCAGCAAAGGCCATGGTGCGGTGGAGGCCGTAGGCGTCGTGGAGGCCGCGGGGCGGCGAGGCCATGGGGAAGTGAGGCCATGGGGCGATAGTGGTTGCGGACGGTGGAGGCCATGGGCCGGAGGTGGCTACAGGCGGCGCCGTTACGCCGTCGCCTTCGTCGCGGCCGACAGTGGTGACAACTGCCGTTATCGTTCCCCACCGAGGTTTATTGTCGTCCTCCTCCATCGTGAAGAACACAATAATTAAACACAAGATTTACGGAGAGGTCGAGCCATGTTTGTTTGGCCTGCACTCTCCGCGTTAGAGCAGTAACAAGCGGCTATAATCAATTCCTGATTTTATGATGAATTATCAATAACTGGTAAGGGGTATAAATTAAAACAACCACCCTACAATTATTATTCCCAAACCTGTAGAAAAATAAATCATTCGCGGATCAACTAATTAGAGTGTTTATCCACGTTCTTTGTTTAAAAGGTAAGAACATGGTAATACATAATCACACATAATAAAAACCCTACCTTGATTTTTCGTTGAAGTTGGCACAAGAAACAAGTCAAAGAAGTTGAAGAGGGTGCCAATGATCATCACTTTTGAAACTATGCTTCGATTTTGGGCTCGTACGTCATCCTCTTCCTTGATTTCTGAAGAATGTTCTTCAATGGAATTCTTCGCTGGAGAACTTTCTACCACCAAGGAACTTTTTTTCCAACCAAAAATCCTCCCTAAAAAATAGGTTCCAATATAATTAAATTAAGTAGTTTAATTATGTTGGCACATTGGCAAAATTAATTGGCTCATTTAATTGTACCACATTGTCAAAATTAATTTTCTTAATTAATGAATGGTGTCAGAAAAATTTAAAGTAGGGGAGTTGAGAGGTTTTCTCTCATTAAAGGGGGTTTGGGTGGTCCCCACCTCTAAATTCAAATTGGGAGGTTAGTTTAGGTGGTCCCTAGCTCTTAACATCCACATGGGAGGTTTCAAAAAAAATAAAATTGTTAAACATTTTTATTTTATTTTATTCTTCCACGAAAAACCCAAAATCTAACTTTCACCCTCGGCCTACTGCGGTTAATGTGAAGGTCTACTTAAGAGTATACCAATGCTGTGAGTTCATCAGTTCCCTCAGATTTCAATTCTGAGCACTGGTTCAAAAGTTACAAAAATCTGCTCGCACGTTTACTGAACGTACCCAAAAAAAAGTTCAGAACTTCATTTTGGGGACTCCGGGCCTCGAAATCATGCGCCGTAAATTTTCGCGGACTCATAAAATTCCTATATATTAAAAAAAATACATGGAATTTCCAGGTATTTACAGATAAGGTCTTACAGTATACGTTCCCTCATTATGCTTATGATAATTAATTAACCAAGTGGATATTCGACTAGTTGAATATCCATGGTTAAGAGCCATTACTTATGAGTATTATAAAAATTAAATGTTTATGGAATGAAGTTTATTTTTCACTCATTGATTTTAGTAAACATTTTATGTTTCACAGTAGTAGTGTATGAAATTGAAGTTATTACCTTTATGAGAAACTCTGATTGTGTATCATTCTCAGTTATTAATTAATACTTGAATATTCATACGTCATACTTATTTAGAATGTCTTTTACTTGTTACTCTAAATGTGCATGCTTATAATTGAATCATGTTTCCTTATAATTATTTTAGTATGATTTTAATTTTGAACTTTTATTTCTTAGTCAATTGTTATGATATGTTACATGTGTTACAACACTTCTTAAGAAAAATGTTTTATGAAAAGTTTTAAATTTTTTTTTCAAATGTTATATTAGTATATCATGTTATTGTAAAATCCCTTACTGGGCGTTCGTAAGCTCACCCTACATTTTTAAATGAAAATTTTCAGGTATCAGTTTGTGATGAAGAAGTGTGAAAGAAGTGGCTGGTTTCCCAGAACCTGAACCAAATTTGATTCTCTGTATGGGACATGATGTGTATTTTATCTGTGCATGTTTTTGTTGAAAGTCACACATCATGTTCTCAGGCACCGGCCCCTAATATTCTGGGGGTCGGGTATTTATAGTTGTTATTAGAGGATTTTATTTAGATAAATCTGGAAAACGAGAACTTAAACAAAGAAAAATTTACTTAAGAATTACTAAATATGAGGATTTTCCTAATTTTCTGATGGAAAATAAAGGTACTAGTCTTCTGTCTCTTCCCAATGAGGCCCTAGAAACCATAATTTCTATATCCATCCATGATTTTTTATAAACTATGACCATATCCATATGTCATGTAAACACCTCTATGACGTATCCAACTCTCCCCATGTATTACAACTCCACCGAGGAGCGGGTTTGGACCACATATTTATGATTCAAACCCAATTTATATCCTAAGGATGATGGGGAAAGTACTACAAGAAACTTTTTAGATGCTTCACCGTAATGGAAGGTATACAAATCCTTATGGATTTCCAAGAATCTATAGCAATGGGAGACCTCCGTGCAGCGTATATGTGTCAATTCTTGTCCTATGGCCATTATGGTCAAGTAATGGACTTTGACATCCTTGAATTTGAAGCCTCACATTCTGTGTATGGAAATCAAGTACATAATGATGTCTCTCAGCTATACACCCCAAATTCCGGACTTTGGAGACAATACAAGTGCACCCACGAGATCGAACCAGACTGCTTGGATTGAATATGGTTCAAGGAGATTGAGAGTTTTGAACTTGTTTTGGGGATTCGTGTATTAGGGAACTAGGGAAACCATTATCCCCTTTTCTTTTTTATTTACCATTGGTTATATGAGAATACAACTTGTTATCTCTTCTTTCTGCTATTTTTCTTTGTTTATAATTTTGGATGGGTTTCACCAATTGGACTTTCATAAAATTTTTTAGATAGAAGGACAAACTCACATATTATCTCTCCCTACCTAGATACTAGAGACCATCTTTGTCAAAACCTGTGAGGAAGAGTACCTACCTTTCACAATCTTGCGAAGAATGTGAAAGAAACTTTATGATATATCAACTAGTCCGAAAATTCTCTGATCCTGCCAGGATAATTATTACTTATACCACTGCATAGCCACGGTCCAACTGGCCAAGTATAGGCGAAGGGAAAAATACCATGAAGGGATTTTCCTGTGTTTCACTCTATCCTGGAACTTCACAACTAGAGTAAGTTTTCAAGAGGCTGCTTTGGAGGTAAACCTTTGTGCAACCTACATGAACCAACTCCTTAGTTTAAGCTTATATGACCAGGTATATAACTTATATTTTTTCAATTGGGAGATAGTCTGGTGAGTCCTTAGAGACTTTTTCCATTTAGACATCTCCAAACTTTCCACCGTTCGAGCCACACTATGGAAGCCCGAATGCACTATTCATGAGTTAAACACTTTCTTCCCAAGGTGTGTTTGGGCTAGGGAAGCAGAGGAGTTGAAAAACAATCTAGGAATTCACCTGGCCACACTAAAGGACCCTCCATGATGGAGGATGCGGTGAAGTTTTTAATGGGGTCTTTTAACAAGTTTATGTGAAAGGAATTTCAAGGACACAATTCTTTGTAGGGGGAATATTGTAACACCCAAAAACTTGTGTCTCATATAATGATAATATTATGATTTTGTTTTGTTTAAATATCTTATAACTAAACAAAATTAATAATATAAACAAAAGTCTTTTCAGTTAAATAAGACACATAAGTGTTTACAATGTATCCAGATCACAAGAAACCATTATAACAAAAAATACCTATTATAAACCCTATCAAAATTACAGGGAGACCACCCAAAACAAAAAGAACCCCAAGAAGGTAATAAGGGTCCTTAGGATCCGTCATAACAAACATTAGTATGGCCAAGACCACCGCAACCGTGCTAAGAACCAATGGTATGACGAGAGACATTTTCTTTAATTGGCTTGAATTTGGGACACCCTAAGGCATGGTTTTATAAGGCATCAACTTGACCATTTCCTTGGGTGACCGTTGAATTCCAACGACTATAATTATAGTTGTTGTCCTTTTGGTGAATTAATTGAAAACATGTGAGTGTAATTTAGTTTTCCAAATAGTTAAGTTATGGATTGAAAATTATAAAACCACCCCTAATCATGAACTTTAAAAGGAAATGGTGTAATATTTTGAAATTACACTTAAGTGATGTTGAAATATAGTAAGGAATTAAAAACACATTGCAAATATTTCAAATATATTGTAAACATTTTCATTTCTAATGCTTAAATTTTTTTTAAACATTGTTTAATTTCTTTTTAATTAAACTATGTTTTTTATTAAACTATGTTTTGACTTCTATAATGATAGTATAATAATTTTCAATTTATAATTTTGCATGTTAAAGGTTCAGTGTTTATAAATAATTTTAGTAATACTTTTAGCTAAGAAAAAGTATAATTTTTATTCATTAAACCTTTAATGTCTAATAAAAGTCATGTTTAAAAAGACAACTTCTATATAGTTATAATTAATTTATTAATTTCTTTAAGACTTTATAACTTTGAAAGATTGGCTTTAAAAAAAATAGGCCCACTAGGGACAACCCTTTAGCTAGGCCAAGGGAGGCAGCTCACACTAGGTGGATGAGCCTATCCCTCAGCCTCAACTTTGGCTAGCCCGAGCATGTGCATAGTCTCCCTGAAGGGTGCACAGAAGCACAGGAGCATAAGAGCGCATGATCGCACCACCGTGGGCACGAGGCCATGATGAGGCAGGGGTAGGCTGAGGCCTGCGGGAGGGGGGGGGGGAATGTATAAGTCTCCCCATGTGTGTGTTGTGTTTTTTCTAATCCATTGTTTAGAGTCTTAGGATTATAAAGGGGTCGCGATCATCTCACCATTTTGATGTGGGATGAGGATTTTCAGGTGAAATGGAATCTGGGCAGTTGGATCACGTCGTGCGCAATCTGGGCCCTCAATTCTAATCCGATGCTCAATTCTCAACGACTGAAATTATCACCGCATGTTTTGTGTGCCTTCCAATCAAAACTTAGATCTAATCTCGACCGTTCAAGATTTTTAAAACGCCACGTTGAACCAAGGCCATCTGATCAAACTCAGATCTAATCTGAGCTGCCCAACCTTTTAAAAACCACGGACGCATGCTGACCTTTGGATCAAGGCCAGAACAGATCCTGGATGTCCTTTTATTTCCTGATTTCTCTCCCCATAACGTCTTCTTATTCTCCACCTTCTTTGAACCAATAACCCCTATACTCCACTACTTACATCGTTTTCTTCAATCGTGACCCCGCTGGTCCTACTCCTCTCACGCGGTTTTCACAAAGACCGACCCCCTAGTATTTTTATAATCCATTTAAGCCATGTATCCTATGAAAGTGACCTTAAAATATTCTATAAAGTCTAGTATAATTTAGTTTATTTAGACACACCCGTCGCACCTCAAGAACCCTTGACGCTTCCACACTTGAACCCATTGCAAGCTTTAGTTAATCATCCCGAGCCTCTCCTCCTCCTCCTCAAGCTAAGGCAAGGGTTATATTGCCTTGTGTTGTGTTCTTGCGGGTTTATACATATATATACTCATAATATATATATATGATCCTGGAAGTCTATAAAAAAAATATCCTTCTAGGACAATCCTAGCCTTTAAATTTTTTTTGGGTTATAGTAGTATTATGGTTGTAAGGGAATTTATTTTTGCCTTGTCTTTGTTGCTTGAGGGTATGTGCATATACATGTATACTCATAGAAATATATATTTAACTCTATGGTTCAGTTAAAAACCTCCCCTTTAAATGAACCTAAATCTTCTATTTTTAGTGAAAAAGGTTGTATAAAAATAAGGGTGTATTTATACAAGAAAAACTTAAGTATGTACTATATATTTGTATACGCATTTGTTTTTAAATTCGGTTTATGAATGTATGAATGCATGTGTGGTCATATGGTTTGGGTGGGAACCCTCAAATACTCAACCCTAGGTCCTATTGATTTTTGGGTTATGCAACCTTGAAGAAATAATTTCTTTCCTCATGCATTATATATATGAATACCTTTTGCATATATATATATATATATCCAAATATACATGTACTTATATACAACCTTTTTGTTTTACATAAACCCCTTATGTCCAGATTTAATATTTCTAAACTTGAGCTTCATAGTTAATTAAGAACTTCAAAATGAGAAGAACTATATTTTGTGTAAAACTTTTATACTTTACATACCTGATTATGTAAGTTATTATATATATGTATAACCATACAGTTTTAAAATAACCTCCTTGAGGTTCAGTTTCAAGTCTTATATATTTTTGAGTTTCAAAGATGAAATAGAATTTGTTGTATTTTCATATATATATATATATATATATTCAGTATACATGGTCTATTATGATGATATAATTTGTGTATCTCCCCTCCTAGACCAGTTATAAATCCTTCAACATGAAACTTTTATGATTAATGGTTGTTTTGATAAGTAAGTGGAAACTAATTTTGTGGTAAGACCCATTAGTGTGCTATATATTACATTTAAAATATTCATGTTTACATAAGCATATATGTACATACATGAGTATTTTAATAAGTAATCATTTTAATTTCACTCTATGTTTTTTTAAACTCAAGAACCCCTGTTAATTTTAAGTAATATGGGTGTTATTAGGTTTTTTGGTATTGATTATGGTTGAGTATCTTGCTTTATAATTTTGGAATTATGGTGTGTTATACAAAAGAATTTTTAGCAATAAATGGTTCAGAATCTTAAAGCTTAAAAAACCCCACATGAAATGTTTGGTTTACCTTTTATTATGCGTTCAGAATAAATTCCAATATGTAATTGATTAATATGGTTTTAGAATTTATCATTATATGTGACCAAATTTTTATTTCTTTGGTGTATTAGTTGTCAACACAATTGCTCTTAACTTACTTTCCATTTAATGACTTAACCATGTAGTTATTAGTCTTGTGACAGAATCATTATATATGTATAAATGCTAATGAATGTAATTTAAACCTTTATGACCTTTCATGAAATTATGAATTTAATTATTGAAGGTGTTATGGGACACCATTAATAAAATTAAATGAGAAAATTAAATATTCAAAGTGGTATGGGACATTTTGAATATACGACCCTTTGTGGAATATGAGGAATGTATAGACTCAGTATAATGGGTTGGAGACCAGTTAATGAAATCCCCTTGATGCATCGATAGTTCTCATGAGATACTCAGGTCATGGAATAAGGCCATTGACATATCAGGTCATGGAATGAGGCCATTTACATTTTAGAGTCTTGACACGAGGTCTTCATAAGGTATTACAATATATGTTTCCTCGTTATGCTTATGATAATTAATTAACCAAGTGGATATTCAACTAGTAGAATATCCATGGTTAAGATCCAGTACTTATGAGTATCAGAAAAATTAAATACTTATGGCATGACGTTTATTTGGAACTCAGTGATTTTAGTAACCAGTGTATGTTTCACATTAGTAGTGTATGAAATTGAATTTATTACCTTTATGCGCAACTCTGATTATGTTTAATTCTCAGTTATTAATTTATACTTGAAAGTTCATACGTCCTACTTATTTAGAATGTATTTTACTTGTTACTCTCAATGTGCATGCTTATAATTGAATCATGTTCCCTTATAATTCTATTAGTATGCTTTTAATTGTGCACTTTTATTTCTTAGTCAATTGTTATGATATGTTACATGTTTTATAACACTTCTTAAGAAAAATGTTTTTTGAAAAGTTTTAAAAGAATATTTTCAAATGATATATTAGTATATTATGTTATTTTAAAACCCCTTACTAGGAATTCTTATGCTCACCCTATGTTTTTAAATGAAAATTTTCAGGTATCGGTTTGGGCTGAAGAAGTATGACAGAAGTGGATAGTTTCCTAGAACCAAAACCAAACTTGATTCTCTGTATGGGACATGATATGTAGTTTATCAGTGAATGTTTTTGTTGAAATTCGCACATCATTTTCTTGGGCACTGACCCCTGGCATTCTGGGGTTTGGGTCTTTACACATATAATAATATTTCACTATCCAAACACATATCAAAACAAATTACTTATTTTTCTCAATGTTTCTACAGTATCTAAAACAAAAAATGGAAAATATTGTGGTTATTTTGTTTGTATATTTATGAGATTGATCATGTTCCATAGAAAAAACACATCCCTGAAGAGATATTTTCAATGTTAATTACTATTTCATTTAAAACATTTATCAATAATTTGTGTATTTAGATTTTTCCATCACTATTATGACTCTAAAAAAATCATATTCACAATACAATATACATTTTCTTATAAATTAATTAGCATCATACCTGATCATAGAATGTACACAAATAACATAAACATGTGACTTCCATATAATTAATATATTGTTTCATATTTATGTTTAATTTATTTATTTTTATATTTACTCAAATAAGAATTGTTTTTTATATAGGTGGATTCCTTTCATATTTATGGGTCAAGAATGTATACAACCATCATGAAAAGTTGAATTCCTATCACTTATTTAATTATTTTTTTCATTATATTATCTACTATTTGTAATTTATTTTCCCTATTGTATTTATCTAATACTTATTTAGTTGTTTTCATAGATATTTTGGGAAGACAAATTTTTCTTTCAACTACCTCCAACAAGCCATAAAAGAGATAGCATGTTCCTTTCTTCAAATTTTACCATGCTTTCTATTTATTTTCTTTTTCATGCTACCAATACTGCATATTGATTCAATGTTCTTAGCCGAAAAACATTTCTTGAATCAATATGAAGTGTTGGAATTTTGAAAAATAAGGATAATGGTAATCATTATAAAATTGGTATTTATTATTTTTTTGAGACTTTAGGGTGTGTAGGAATCATCCTCAATCCGACACATGGTGTGACTAGTATGACTCCAGGTGCGTCTTTTTTTTAAATTGACATTAATTTTAGTAAAATAGACAACTCAAATACTCAAAACTGAACAAACGCATTCACATTATTTTGATACTTTAGGAAAATAATCCATAATACATTTAGAACATTTAGGAATCATTCACACCTCAATACAATGCATTTTGTGACCAGTATAACTCAAAGCGGCTGTTATCTGTTTAAAACTGACATTTTTACTGCAAAGTGTGTCACACATTAAAAAACAAGAAAACACACTCATATTCTATTGATAATTTATGACATAAATTCCTAAATCATTTTTGATGTGTATGAACCAGTCTCATGTAAAACTTGATACATGATGTGACCAGTATTATTCAAATTATGTGTTTTCAGTTTAAAATGAAATTTTAGTAAAAAAGAAAAGTAACATACCAAAAATGGAGAAAAAATATTCAGATTGTTTTGACACTTTTGGAAAATTATCCATGAGTCATTTTGGACATGTAATAATCATCCACACCTCAATATGATGCATGGTGTGACCGATATGACTCCAAGTGCATCTTTTTATTTAAAATTAACATCAATTTTAGTAAAAAAAACAAGTGACATAATGAAAAATGATCAAAAACATTAGTATGGTTTTTATACTTTATGAAAATGATTCACGAGTCATTTAGGATGTGTAGAAATCAGACGTACCACAATCCAAGGCAAGGTGTGACTTTTATGACTCCAGATGTGTATTTTCTATTTAAAATTTACATCAATTTTAGTTAAAAGGACAACTGACCAACTCAAAACTGACAAAACACATTCATATTGTTTTTATATTTTATAAAAATGATCCATGAGTCATTTAAGACATTTATGAATGAGTTGAACCTCAATATGATGCACAGTGTGACCGGTATGACTCTAAGTGCATATTTATATTTAAAATTGACATCAATTTTAGTAAAAAAGAACAAGTTATGTACTGAAAACCAATAAAAAATATTCATATTGTTTTAATACTTTAGGTAAATGATACATGTGTTATTTAGGATGTGTAGGAATCATACACACCTCAATATGAGGCGTAGTGTGACTGATATGACTTCAAGTGCACTTTTTATTTAAAATTTGCATCAATTTTAGTAAAAATAAAAACTGACCCACTCAAAACCTAGAAAATAAATTAGTATTTTTTTATACTTTATGAAAACAATACATGAGTAATTTTAAATGTGTATAAATTATACACACCTCAATCTGATGCATGTTGTGACTAGAATGACTCAAAGTGCATCTTTTTATTTAAAATTGACATCAATTTTAGTAAAAAAGAACAAGAAAGTACTGAAAAATGAGAAAAAAATTGTATTGTTTTCACACTTTAGGGAAATTATCCATGAGTCATTTGGGACATGTAGGGATCATCCACACCTCAATATGAGGCATGGTGTGACTAGTATGATTCCAAGGGCATCTTTTTTATTTAAAATTTACATCAATTTTAGTAAAAAGGAAAACCGACCTACTAAAAACTAGGAAAACACATTTATATTAATTTGATACATTATTAAAACTATCCATGAGTCATTTGAGACATGTAAGAATCATCCAAACCTCAATCAGATGCACATAGTGACCAGTATTACTCTAAGTGCATCTTTTTATTTAAAATTAACATCATTTTTAGTAAAAAATTACAAATAATGTATTGAAAACTAAGATTATTCACTCATATTTTTTTTAATAATTTAGTGAATAATCCATGAGTTATTTTGGATGTGTAGGAATCATCCAAACCACAATCCAAGGAACAGTGTGATCGGTATGACTCCTAGTGCATCTTTTATTTAAAATTTGCATCAATTTTAGTAAAAAGGAAAACTAACCAAATCAAAACCTATAAAATGAATTATTATTGTTTCTATACTTTAGTAAAACAATAAATGAGTCATTTGGGATATGTAGTAATCAGAAAAACCTCAATATGATGTACGATGTGACTGGTATGACTCCAAGTACGTCTTTCTATTTAAAATTGACATCAATTTTAGTAGAATGGAACAAGTCACATACTAAAAACCAAGAAAATGAATTATTATTGTTTTTATACTTTAGGAAAATTATCCATGAGTAATTTTTAATGTTTATTAATCTTCTGTACCTCAATCTGAGGCATGGTGTGACCGGTATGACACTAAGTGCATATTTTTTATTTAAAATTTACATTTATTTTAGTAAAAAGGAAAACTAACCTACTCAAAACTAAGAAAATGAATTAATATTATTTTTATATTTTAGGAAAATTATCCATAAGTAATTTTAGAGGTGTATGAATCATCCACACCTCAACCTGACACACATTGTGACCTATATGACTCAAAGTGCATCTTTTTATTTAAAATTAGCATCAATTTTAGTAAAAAGGACAACTGACCTACTCAAAACCAATAAAATGCATTTGGACTGTTATAATACTATATAAAAAATATACATAAGTCATTTTTGATGTTTAAGAATTAACCTCACCTCAATCTAACGCATAATGTGATCGGTATGACTCAAAGTGCATCTTTTTATTTTAATTTGACATTAATTTTAGCAAAAGGAACAAGTGACGTACTAAAAACCAAGAAAACACATTTGGATTGTTTTTATAATTTAGGTAAGCATTAAATGAGTAATTTTTTATGTGTAAGAGTCACCCTCCCCAAAATTTGATGCACGATGTGACCTATATGACTCAAAGTGCCTGTTGTGAGTTTAATATAGATATTTTAATTTAAAACATGTGTCACTCACTGAAACCAAGAAAATGCACTCCAATTGTCTTTATAATTTAATAAATAAATTCATAAGTCATTTGTGACATTTAAAAAGAAGTCTCACATCAAAAAAATAGAATATGTGACCCATATGACTCAAAGTGCATGTTTCCAATTTGAAATGACATTTTAGTAGAAAACATATCTAACATACTAAAAACTGAGCAAACACATTCGTATAGTTTTGATACTTTAGGAAAATGGTCCTTGAGTAATTTTTGACTTATAAGAATAATAAGAACCTCATTACCATTCACTATGTGACCGATATAACTCTAAATATGTCTTTATTTAAATTTACTTTAATTTAATTAAAAAGAACAAGTGACATAATCAAAACTAAGAAATCACATTCAAATTGTTTTGATACATTAAGACAACGATACATACCTCATTTGTGATGTGTTGGAATCAACCTAACCTCAATTAAATTCATGGTGTGACTGGTATAACTCAAAGTGTTTCTTTTTATGACATTTTTTAATATATTATTCATATTAATATTTAATTTATTTCTTTATAATATTACTAACATAAGATTTTTTTTCTTATATAGGTGTATTATTTTACTCAGTTTGAGGTGATTTGTTCAAAAATGGATACCATGGGTGGTACTTTTTGAGAGGGGATCATGGGTTCCAAAGACAAAAATTAATGTTTTAAATTGTTTGTAGATAGTAATTGTAAATTTAATTATACAAAACTTTGTTAGAAATGTATATAGTAGTGTTTTTATTGTATTAGTGATGTAAGATTTATTTCAATTAAATTATATATTTTGTTTATAGGTTACATTAGGTTGGTGTAGTGTACTGTTATATAAAAAAACATTGTTGTAGATGGGGCCTTTATCAACACTATTTCTAGCACTGATAAAGTGGGACCTTTATCAGTGCTAAAAATAGAGGTGATAAAGGGTGGCCTTTATCAGTGCTAAAGTAGCACTGATAAAGCAGGTCCTTTATCAATGATGAGATAAATAGAACTTCTTTAGCACTATTAAAATCCTTTTGTGTGATGTTAAAGGGAATATCTATAGTAGTGCAACCCCATACCAAAGAAACCATGTGCTTATGATAATAAAATTTATTTTTTATTAATACTACATATAGAAATAAAAACTAATTATAATTGTAAAGTTATATAATACAAAATAAATTTAAATACTTTACACCATTAATTAATGAGATATAGTATATGAAATATCATTAAAAAATGATAATATACACGGTATGTCGAGGGGTGGGGGAACAAAGGAATAACAATCACAATAAATATCAATTGCAGATGAAAAATTTACTTTGAGTCATTACAAATAGAAAAAAATTGGATTACATGAAGTTTATTCCAAAAAGTTGAAAATTAATAAAACATGTGCTTGTCCAAAATTTTCATGAAAATGTCAATTAGTTGGTAGATTTTTAATAGTTTGACATACATTTTCAAAATAGAATTCCAAAAAATAATATCGGATCATTAATGAAATATCACACGTCGAATCGACATGTTGTTTTTTACAAGTGAAAAATTAGTTGAAAACTATTGTCATCAAATTTTAAGACAATATTGAGTGCAATTTTATTGTTTTATAAATATTTATAAAACTAGAAATACTTTTTATAGTAAAAACACATAATATATCATTCTAAGAAAATAAAAAATGTGGAAACCCATATCTTTTATGCACATTATTTCATGATTTATTTCATAAAGATACACTTAATATAACCCCATAAGATCAATAGTATTAATGTATTTGGGTAATTAGGTACATAGAATATCAATATAAAACATAAATATAAAAACATAAACTAAAACTCCATAACATGCCCTTAAATTTTCTTGATATTCTAAAATTGCATGAGATAACGCATACATAAGAAAAAGGGTGATCTATAAAGCTCAGTAAGGGAATAATAAAATCATAACATGATGAAATTAATACATGTGAGTCAATATGAATATCAATGTAATATAACAAGGGCAATAATCATAAACTTTAATATCAGATCATGATATAAGATGATATCATAAAGGCAACATGAGATTGTGGACATGACATAAAACATGAAATCATAAGAATAAGTCAAAGCTAACAACCAATACATAATAACATAGTGTGATTAGAATAACGTCCCATGAACCAAAAATAGTATCTAATTAGATAAAAACATTATAAAATTCATTTTAGGTCTATATAATTCCAAACTCAATTGTCACATGCATATCATGTACATTCATAAGTGTTCCACATAAACCATAACATAATAATACATTTTATCACTTTTAATATAGTGATTAAAGAGTGTGGGTTACATAAATAAAAGTAACCAATAAATTAAATATAGGTTCATCTATGTGAATACCATTGAGTGAAAATGGTGATGGGTATTCACAACGCAATGTTCAGCATAGAAAATCGCAATATATTTTTTGCAGCATAACTAATGTTTATAAAGGTTTATGGAAGGGGTAAATTAGAGTGAAAGGAGGTATCTCATTGCATGTACATATTAAGAAAATTAAATTTATGTGTAAAAACAAATTACAACATGGAAAATTTTAAATCAATTGGGGCTTAGTATAAAAAAAATTACTTGAAATAAAAAGAATAGGAGAGAGCCCCTTACCTTGAGAGGGCGCTTCTAATAGCATAGGAAGGGATTTTTAAGATCTTGGGAATGCCCTGGCAGGGATCTAGAGATGGAAGTATAGAATAAATTCATACTACAAGTGTTTTTAGTGAAGATTAATATAAGTTTGGGTGAGTTTTTATATCAAAAGAGTGGCAAATTATTTATTAATTTCAAACCTTAAGTTTTGGACTCTATATGATAAATTAATCCAAACCACAAACCATATCACGGTTTTTTCCCATGGGTTTTTTCAAATAGGAGTGTATTTAATTATTTTATAAGGATAATAACTTAAATATATAAAATAATACCCTTGGTGATGTGTAAGTGAGTCATGTTTACAAAGAATTGATTTTAAATCCTTAAAATATAATATATGGTTTGGAGGATTCATTAAGGGTTTATAAAATTAATTAAATAAATTAAAAACAAATTATTTTAAAGTATAAAAATAATTTTGGTTGTGGATAATATTTAAAGTTTTTATTACAACACTTTTGGGATTTTATGATGTTATAATACATACTGTATACTTATATCATATTTAATTTTTACCCAAAAATTAGAATGTATCAAAAAATTATAAGAAAAACTGTGGTTGGATAATTTTGATAGGATAATTTCAAAATTAATATTTATTTTATCAAAATAAATATCTAAATATGATAATTTAAACTTTTAAATAGAAACACCCATTTATAGAAAAATAATGGGTTTTGAAAATAATAGTTTTCTAAACCTTACAAAATTACATTTGACTTTACAAAATTATATTATCATTTATATCTAAAAAATATTATTTAATAAACATAATTTTAATTTTTTTAGTAAAATATCATTTATTTCCAAAAAATATTAAATTCATCCAAAATAGTATCTTGATCGAAATGATATATTTCTCAAAAATACAATTTTCATTTCATCATATCAAAATATAGTTTTTATCAAGATTATTGTTTAATAATTATAAAGTAATAAAAAAAATACAAATTTTATTTTATTAAAAATAAAAATATAAAAATTCATTCTATTGGGGTCCAGATACATAACCCTTTATTGCATACTAGTGAATTCTTTTAGGGTAAAGTATGCGATGGTGATATTTTCTTGGGGGTGGTTTGGAGAATGTGGTTTGGGCCATGATCTCAACAAGTTTGAACTTATCCCATAAATGGTTTCACTCATGCTTCAGTTATTGAATATTGTCTTGGGCTTAGTCAATGTCAAATCCCATTGATGTTATCTTCCTCAAAATATTTGATAAATGGGCTTCATATGGTATGATCCTAGTAGTCAAGGCCATCTATTCCTTTATCTGTGTCAAATAGATTTAACATAACCCTATATTTATACTAATCATATGATCATAGTATAATGACTATACCACCAATGGTTATGATGGTTAATATTCTTTTAAATATGAAAATATAACTTATTACATTCCAAAATAACCAATTTCGTACATGCGTTTTCTATAATTTCATTACTTAATAAAGAATTTACTTATTTAAAAAGAAAATTTCATTTATAAATTTTCGGGTTATTACATTATTCCCACCAATATAAATTTCACCCTAAAAATTTCATTTGTAGACTAAAATAGATGAGGATGATTTTGTTTTATCTTCTATTCTGGTTCCCAAGTCACTTCCTCAAACTTGTGGTTCTGCTACAACACTTTAACCGGGCGATTTGCCTTATTTCAAAGAATATTGTCTCTACGATCTAAGATCTTCACCAGTTACTCCTCATATGAAAGATAATTATCTAATGGAAACACCTATGGATTTAGTACATATAAGGGGTATAGTATATACTTCCTCAAGATGGATAAAAATACTACATATTGTACTTGAGATAAGTTATGTGGGAGTTCTAGTCGATAGGTCATTGCTTCGATGCAATCAAGGATATTGAAGGGGCCAATGCATCTTGGACTAAGTGTTTCCTTCTTCTCAAGCCTCGTGACCTTCTTCCATGATGATATATAAATGAATTATTTATCTATGATCTCAAACTCCAGGCCTTATTAATGATTGTCTGTATATATTTTCTACCAACTTTGTGTGGATTTCATATGAATCTGAATGGTTTGAACCTTATCTATCATCTCCTAGATATGATTAGGTCCCATCAACTTCCACTATCCAACTTCATTCCAACATGTTGGATTCTAAAACCTCTTCCCATATAGAGTCTCATATGGTTCTATTTTAATACTAGAATGGAAAATGTTTTAATATGAGAACTCCACTAGGGGAAGGTGTTGATACCAACATCCTTGGGAATCCATTGAACATGATCTCAACATATCCTCTGGTTTGAATAATTCTCTTAGACTAACCATCCATCTAAGGGTAATAAGTAGTACTGAAACTCAACTCTATATCAAAATCTTACTGAAGGATTCTCTAAAACCTCGAGGTAAACCATAAATCTAAATTAGATATAATAGAGAGTGGAACTTCATGTAGTATTACCACATCCATTATGTATATCTTAGTGAGTTAGTTAGGAGTGGAATCTTCCTTTATATATATAAAATGCACTAACTTGGTAAGGCGATCAACTACCACCCAGATGGTGTTATTGTCTTTATGGGTCATTGGGAGTCCTTTGATGAAATCCATGGTTATGTTTTCCCATTTCAATACTGGTATGAGAAATATTTGCATCATACCCTTATACTTTTGTTGTTTATCTTTGACTTGTTGTTATACCAAGCATCATGATACAAATTCTGCAATCTCCCTCTTTATGTTATCCCAAAATAAGTTTTTGTTCAAATCTCTATACATCTTAGTGCTTCCTAGATAAATAGAGAAGGACAACCTATGCACATCATCCAAAAGTTCCCTCTTCAGTTACCATTTTTATGGGACACTAATTTGGGTTCTGAACCTTATAACTCCATCCTCATAAAAGTTGAACTTTGAAATATTCACTATCATTTTCTATAGCACCTCATCATCTTTATGAGACTCCTTGATCCTCTCAATAATAAATGGTTTAATAGTCATTTGAGAAAGGTAGGATGAATATACTTTTATTATTCCCTTTTCCATCCTCTATATATCCAAGAATTTTGGATCCATTTCAATTCTCATCATGAATAGGGTTGTAGAATCCTTTATATTCAGAGAATATTCCACTTTATATACCTTCCATGGATAATAATGTATTGAAAAATCACAATACCTGATTATCTCTAACCACCTTTGTTGGCGTATATTGAGCTCCTTTTATTTGAATATATACTTACAAATTTTATGATTCGTATATATGTCACACTGCTCCCCATAGAGATAATGTTGCCAAATATTCACTGTGAATATCTCTATAGTCAATTCTAGATCATGTGTTAAATAGTTCTACTCATGGATATTTAATTGGTGGGTGGTATATAGTATCACTTTTTTTTATCTTTCATGAGTAAAAAACCCAAGAATTTTTTGGATGCATCACTGTAGATCAAAAATCCTTCCCCACTGATGGGTAATGTGAGCACATGTATAAAGATTATCCCCTTCATTATCTCTTTAAATCATTTTTCACATTCATTAGTCTAGATAAGATTCACCCCTGTCGAGTTATCTTGCTTAGTTAGATTCATAATTGTGAAAAGTTCCTAAAAAATTAATGATAATATTCAGCTAATCTAAGGAAACTATGGATTTCCATCAGAGATATTGGTTTAAGTCATCCTTCAATTGACTCTATCTTTGAAGGATCCACATATATATCTTTGTTGGTGATAATATACCCCAAAAATGTTACTTTAACCTCGTATAAGTTTGACCATGAAATCATCCTCCAGTTTAAGATGATGTCTAGGCTATTCATTGAGGAACATTTTATCTCATATTTTTCATGTCATAAAGGATGGTATTTTCCTCAGTCTCAATCATTTTACTAGACACGCTTCCACGCACAGAAATAATATATGAACTTGAGATGATAATTCTAAAGGAGATCCATCATCATCCTTACAATTGTATAGAATTAGAGGGTTATTCATGGTATGAAGGATGAATTCCTTTTCCCAACAATTTATGTTGGCTCTATAAAATGAAAACTAATCCATAAAAGAGAACATAAAATTAATCTAAAGGGAGAATGATAATATTTTCAAGAAGAGTATTCCAAAAAATATTAAATTATGACACAATAATCATATAATTTTTCCCCGATGATATAAAATCATTTGGGGAAGTGTCTTGATGTTCTCAGAAAACTTACAAGATATGCTAGTGTGGTATGAATTGAAATACAATAATATATACACAACTATAGAGTAGATGTTATGTGTACTTCAATAATCATGATCCATCTCAATATATGACCTTCCTTTTTTCCTTGTGTTTAGAGGTTATTCATTCCTGTCATCATTTTTATCCCTTACAATAGAGCATTATCATGGTTAATTCTCATGTTCCCTACATTTACTATTGTAAACCTTGATTTAATGATCACCAAATCATGTTTTTTATGCTATTAATAAGTTTTATGTGTTAAATAATTTTTTTCACTATGAGACATATTGGAGAAAATTCAACTAAGTCTACGAAAGACTCACTGTTGAGGTTGAGTCTTCTCCAAGGATGAATCCCCATTGAAGATTAGTCACATCCAAGGATGACTCACCATTGAGGTGGAGTCACTGCCAACAATGTATCACTGCCAGGACAGAAATTTGGCTAAGTACTATAATCACCTACTGCCAACTATGAGTCACCACTAGAAAGGAATTTTGGTAAATTATGGGAAACACCTACTTTCAGAGGATGAATTTCTATTGAACATGAAGTTTTTCTAAGTATCCGAAAGGCCTAATGCCATACCTAAGTCTCCATTGAAATTGAGTCACTTCTAGAATCAGTCACCACCAGATCCAGTCACCGCCAGATCAAGACATTGACAGACTATCTCACCATTCTAAATAGTTATCACCAATATTCTATTTATTTTGAATTAAATATGTCTAACAACTATATTATTTAATTTAATGCATAAACTTATTTTAATGTTTGTTATTAATTGTTTAGCGAAGTTGAATTATAGAATGTGTCATCCCTGAGTATGAGGAAGTAGGATATGGAGATGGTTTTTCTTCACATGGACACTCCTGCATGCTACCATTAAATTAAGGAGTAGACTCCCTCATGAAAAGAACACAGATGATTACTAAATGAACTAAGAACAGAGATACACAGAGAGAGATAAAGATGAACATTTTAGGATCAAAAGAAGATTGATGTGATTTATACGAAGCATATTTACCAGTGATCAACTATAGTATAAGTAAACCACATTGGACACCCATAATACTTCCTACAGTCAGAAAAAAAGAGAGTCTATGACATTCTGTTCTACTGTAAATTTCAGAAACTCAACCCGAGATACCACTAAATCTATAATCAAGGATTCACAAGCTTCAAATCTTATCAGACAGAGAAATACATAAATTCTAATTATTTTCATTTTCACTTTTTTTATTTTATTTAAATTATGAGTAGTGTGCACTTTCTCTATTTCAAACACACACACACACACACACCGAATCTTGCACTTTATCTAGAAGATACAAGATATCTTCTCAAAATCTCTTCATTCTTATTTTCCTATGGTGTTGTGGAATAGGTCCCTATGTGGCCTATGTATTGTTTATTCCTACGAGTTTTTGTAAGATATTATGTGTGTTCTAGATAGTTTTTGGAAGAGGTCCCTTGATAATGTAGAAGTGAGTCATGTTTATAAAGAAATGATTTTAAAACCTTAAAATATATTATAGGTTTTGGGGGATTCATGATGGATTCATAAAATTGATAAAATAACCTAAGAAAATATTATTTTAAAGCTAAAACATATATTTGGTTATGGATACCATTTATAGCATTTATTTCATCATTGTTGGGTCATTATGATATCATAATACACGCTGTATATTTATATCGCATTTAATTTTTACATGAAAATTCGACCGTCTCAGAAAATTATGTAAAATTAACCCTTGGATAATTTCAAAGTTCTGAATCCAAAAATAATATTAATTTTATCTAAATAAATTTATAAACATGTGAATTTTTAATTTTAAAATAATAATGGATATTTACTAATAAATGATTTTTTTATAATAACAGTTTTTGAACCCTTATAAAAACCACATTTGACTTCATAAAAAATATATGATAATTTATATTTAATAAAAATTATTTAATAATAATATTTTAATAAAATATTAACTATTTAAAAAATAAATAAATTCATTAATTCCTTAATTGAATTTGAATATTACCCAAAACTATAAGTTGTGTTTTAGTATACCAAAATCAAAAAACAATTATAAAGTAACAATAATAAAATGAAAATATATTCATTATTCTATAAAGTATAAATATTAATATTATTAGGGTCTTGATACATATCACTTCATTACGCTAGAAATTTTCCAAAGGGTAAGGTGTGCAAAGGTGATACTTTAATGGGGTGGTTCGATGTACATGGTTTGGGTCATGATCTTGATGAGTTTTAAATTCTATCATAAATAGTTTCACTCATGCTTAAGTTATTGATCTCAAATTGGTATTGGTCTAGGTAAAAACCTAGTGATGATATATCCCTTAGAATCTTTGATAAATGGGCTTTGTAGGGTAAAATTCTATTGGTTGAGGTCATCACTTTCTTTATCTATGTCAATTGGATTTGTTTAAAAATTATATTTATACTAATCATATGATCACTATTCAATGACTATATTATCTATGGTAATGATTCTTAGGAGTATTTTAAATATAATAGGATTTAATGAAACCAAATAAGTGCTTGTGTTTTCTATATCCATAATATATAATATTGCATTTAATTAAACCACAAAGGGAACTTTATTTACAACAGTTCAGGTCATTACATGACCGACCTCAGAAAACTTTCATACTCTTATCAACAACACAAATAAGATGCTTCTCAAAGGATATATCTACTAGTAACTCCACCTCATCCGGTTACAGAGTGTAAGATGGTTTTGAGTGATAATGACGTAGTTGAGATATATAGAAGATGTAGTGCATGGCTTGGTACCTCTGAGGTAACTACAACCGATAGGCTACCATCCCGAATCTCTCTAGAATCTCAAACAACTTAATATATAGTGGTGATAGATTTAACTATTTCATAATTTTTCTTTGTACCAGTCTCTGTGAGATACACAAAATACCTGATCCCAGACCTCGAACTCTAGAGGTCGTCGACAAAAATAAGTGTAAGACTTCTTCCATGATTGTGCAGTAGCCATTAGTTTATGAATCAATTAGACCTTCTTTGAAATCAATAGAATGATATGAGGTCCATGCACTACCACAAAAATAGCTTTACATATCCCCACCCTTTATCAGAGATAAAAAAACACTGATAAAGGGGGTACCTTTATAAGCACTAAAAAAAGAGTTGATAAAAGGTGCTTTTAACAATGGTAAAAAGTGCAATGTTAAAAGTACCCCTTTATCAGTGATTTTTTAGCGGTGATAAAGGTACCCCTTTATCATCATTTTAGGGCTGTTAAAAGGACCCCCTTTATCAAAACTTCTTTAGTAGTGCTCATAAAGGGGGTCTTTATCATCTCTTTTTTACTATCACTATTAAAAGGTATATTTTAAAAAAAATATTTCATTAAAAATAATATATTAATATATAAATATATTTATACTCATATAAATATAATATATATTTTTTAAATATGTTTTAGATAAGGTAAATAGGTAATTACACATGATATATAAGATATTTAGTGAAAATGGATTATAAAATAATTAAAAAAATATTTTTAATTAATAATTAACAAATTATTATCGAGTAATAGTCATTTAATAACAATTTGTTGGTAAAAAACAAAAAATTAATAAAATATCTAAAATAAGTTTAAAACGTACTCAAACAATCAAATGACCATAACTTTTGATTCCGGTATCCATTTGGGATATACCATATATCAAATCAAATCCTGTGATGAGATCTATGTTGTAGAGGTCTAGATTAAGCTATATAATCTTTTTCCAATTTTTCAACCCCTAAAAGGCCCAAAAGGCCTCCAAAACTGAGTTTTTAGTTGGGGTATCCAATTTTTTTAACATTCGATGAATTTTCAACTTCGTTTAAGGGTTTATTTTCCCTTTTTTAGCGGGGGATGAATTTATTCCTAGGTATTACATTAATATTGATATTATGGATTTGAAATTTTATCATTTTTCACAATGTACTGTTATTTATAATCAAATATATAACAATATATACATATTTTTTTATATATTCAAACATAAAATTTAATTTTATAAATAAATAATTAAATATATTTACATATAAAATAAATTTCTCAATATATAAATGTTATCAAAATAAAAACTAATATCCATTTTATTTAAAATGCAAATGTATGAATATATATATACATATACAATTAATCTATATATAATGTTTATTTATTTATATATATATATATATGTGCGAGTATTGACAAAAAAAATATACTTATCTATATATTATAATATATGTATATAAATAATAATATATAATATATGGAATAAATATAAACAAGTATAATTATATTTATAGATGCACACACATATATAAATATATATATTTATGTATGTATGTATGTATGTATTTATAAACACACATACACACACAAAACATATTTTATATACGTATTTAAATATATATATATATATATAGGGATAAAAAATGTAAAAAAATATATATAAATATAGAGATATATCTAAAATAAACAGAAAAACAATATAGGTGACTGGAAAAGGTGCGTGATTATGAGGGGAGGTCTCAGGTTCAAAACCCACCAAAGGCAGGGGTGTATGGGTGGGTGAGGCAAATGGATAATGCTGATAAAGGGGGTGAGAGGCTAGAAAAACATTATTGGGGGTGGGGGTGGGGTTAGGTGCTAATAAAATGGGGGATGGTCCACCCTTTAAATTTACAGAAAAAAAATCATTTTAAAAATCATTTTTTTGACTTTTATCAGTGCTAAATAAAGCACTGATAAAAGGGGATTTTATCAGTGCTAAGGGACCCCCTTTTAAAAGTTCTTCAATTATAAGTGTATTTTTAGTGATGTAAATGATCTTTTTGCATGCTTTTAAAGACCATATCTACAGTAGTGAAGAAACACTGCTCACTTGCCTCTTACTAGCACAAGGGTGATAGACATGGCCTACCATACAAATTATCATAAGGTGTCATATGTATCATGTCCGAATAACTATTGTTATAGGAGAACTCAACTAGGGGTATATGCCTCTCTCAAGAGCCCCTGAAATCGAGGGTGCATTCTCTAATCATGTCCTCAAGTAGCTGAATGATCCATGGGATCAGTAGGTAACCTTAGTTTCTCGGTTGATCCTTTTTAGAAGTTGACCATTCTCATTTATCATTGAACCAAACAAATAAAAACCTAATTTACATTTTTTTTTGAAAAAACCAAACTTAAGTAACATTACATATATTATTCATAATCAAATTCCATTTTGAATTTTGTAGAAAACAACAAAATGTAACGCTATTAATAAAGTCAAATGTTATTTCCCCTGAGGATTAGCCTAGTGGAAAAGAGCCCTGTGGGGTGTTAGGGGGTCTCGAGTTCAAGTCTCCTTAGCTTCTTACATGTGTGTGTTTGCATGTTTCTTTGTAGTTTTATAATTCCCCTTCAATAAACATTTTTAATACTAAAAATAAAGTTACCTTTTATTAATCTTAAAAAAACATTGATAGATGAAGTCTTTATGAAAACTAGTTTTATCGGGACTTTTTCTTATCATTGTTGGTTTTATCAAATGTAAACTCATATCAATTTTATATCTCATAGAGCCCAAATGGGCACCGAGATCAAAATTTATGGTCATTTTTAAGTTCAAGTCATGTTTTCAACTTATAGTATCATATTAATTAATTCTTAAATTTTTTACTATCGCCAAATTGTTATTAAATTCCTATTACTCCATGATAATTAAAAAAAGTGTAAATCTATATTAATTTTTAATTATTTTTTAAACAATTTTCACTAAATATTTTATATATTAATTATAAATACATCATTGGTATTATATAAATCATATTTATGAAAATATATTTTATATATATCAATATAAATATATTTACATATTAAAATATTATTTTTAATAATATATATATATATATATATATATATATAAAGAAAACCTTTAATCAGTGTTAAAAAAATTCTAATAAAGTCCCACTTTATCAGAGCTAAAAAAATTGTTGATAAATGCATCCTTTTTCAGTGCTAAGAAAAATAACTGATAAAGGGGATAAAAGTACTCCTTTATTAGCTTGTGGTGATAAAAACACCGCTTTATTGGCTATTTTTTTAGCATTAATAAAGGATAGCGCTGAATAAGTGTGATTCTGCAGTAGTGATACACACATACATGCATGCATAGAAAACTTTTACAAATCAGAAAGTATCTTTCCCGCTGACAATAGAATTATGGCCTCTTCTCTGGATCATCCTACCCCCCCCCCCAATGCAATGATTGATGGTGGTAATACTGCATTGAACCTAGATCAAAGATCTTGGGATGATATTGCTACGACTGAACAGGTTGAATAATCACCACCTCTTGTTGTCCCTACTCCTAAGGTTGAAATCAATGGCCAATATGACTTAGAAGTGATGATACAAAAGGAGGTGGATCATGATTTGATGCAGGAGAAGGTATTAGACACCTCCAAAATGAAGGGAAAAAAACAATCTGGTTGTTGTTTATTCTCCTGTAAGCTCTTTAGTGGGATCCACTGACCCTCTTAATACCCATCATGTTAAGAAAGGGTTATCATACAAGTCAATGGATACTGATGGTTTTCAAATAGTTCTGTATAGCATGGCCGGACCTACCTCCTCTACGATGGGATAACCATATAATTCTGGTGGTGTTACAAATTTAGCTCCGTCTGTGTTGCCTTTCTAGGTAGAACACCATTCAATCTATTCCTTCTCTAAGCACAATACTACTGACCCACCTAATGGTTTAAGTGGCCTTGTGGCTATTGCACAGGAAATTGAAGCATCATGAAAGATGTCAGAGGCCAACTCAAATCAATTTAATGTACTAGGAAAAATAATTAAAGAAAATGATGAGGCCTTAACACATGTTCATCCCACTAATGATGCTACTACAACAAAATATATTGATCATTAGATTGGGAAAATGAAGGAGAATCCACCTTGGGATCATAATGAATCACGATGTTCTTATCTAATGAATATGGATGCATTGTCTCTAACTCCATAGGAAACACTGGACACTATCCATGTTAATATTCAAAACCTTTTTGGTGTTATTGATTATCTAAAAGTTGAACAGGTTTCTAGCATGGTTATTCTAGCAGGTGAGGTGAAAAACCTTGAAAAGAAAGAAACTGACTCATTTGTGGGCATTGAGGAATCTAAATTCAAGAAGCAAACTCCCACGAAGATAAAGAAATTTGAATCGGGGGAGGAAGATATATATAAGGATAAATATGAAATAGAGGAGGAAGAGCCATAAGGGACCTGAAAACAAGCTAAATCATGGAAATGGGGATGCCATCCAAAAACTTGTGGCAGAGGTTGCAGACAAGCTGAATGGGATGTATAGAAGGAAGAAATTCAACTAGAGGATCCTGATTCTAATGATACCGATATTGAAACTCTTCTTCAAACAAGTGGAAGGTCTAGAAAATCACTTTTCTTGGGGTATCAGTCATAGACGTGGTTGAGGATTTAACTGGAGTGCCTCACGAAAAGAAGAACACATGGTTAAATTAAAAATTAGAAAAAAACTTAACTTTAACTATTCTTGATGTGGGTAGGATTTCCTTATCTGACCCCATCCTTTATTTTCTCTATTTTCTTTCCTTTTTATTAATAAATGGGGCCTTATCCTCTAAATTTCTAAAAAAAAGAATATATAAATATGTAAATATAAAATATATTATTCAAGGTACCCTTTATTAGTGCTATTTTAGTGTTGATAAATATCAAAGCTAAAAAAACATTGATGGATGAGTATTTTTATTAGGAAAAATAAAAGATTGAAAAAAAGTGCCCTTTTATTAGGGCTTTTTTAGAGATGATAAATGTTATATTTACCAGCACTTTTATTTAGCATCTATAATAGTTTTCTCTTTATTGATAATTTTTAGCATTGATAAAAGACAACACGATATTATGAAATCTATAGTAATGATATATGTATATTATAAATTATATAATATGAATATAAATATATTATAAACAAATGCTTAAACGATTATATATATATATATTGTGTATAAATATATATATATATAGTATTATGTAAGATGTCATCTATCATCGTTAGTATAAAAATGATAAAGGGAACAGCTTTATCAATACTAAAAATTAATGATAATGGTTTACCTTTATTATTGTTAAATAGAGAACTGACAAAGGGTTACCTTTTATCAATTTTTTAACATTGAAAAAGGTGAAATTTATCAATACTTTTGTTTAGCATTGATAAAAGTTCTCCATTTTTCTGCATTTTTTTCAACGGTGATAAAGGGAATCACTGCTTTTTTGATAATCCATTACAGTGAGAGTTTGTGTGGGGGGAATGGTGGGAGGAGTGGGGCAATATATCTTTTTTTACAACCACCATTTAGTGGTTAGTATTATGTCTATTAGAGACCATGAAATTGAAGTAACCCAACTTCCTTGGTGAAAAAGCCAATTTTTCTAGTAGTGATGTATTTTTATATCCATATATGTAATTCAAGAAATATAGTTATTTAGATGGAAAATTTATATGTGTTTATATATATAAAGATAACTTAGTAATAATAAATATTCTTATATATTTTTATAATTTATAATTTTGATATATACATTAAAAATTAAAAAATGACCTTTGTCGCCCCCTATTATTCACTGATCAAGTAATGTTTTATAATTCCACATCCTTTATTTATTTAAAATTAAAAAAACAAATAAACTTCACATTTATAGATGTTACAACCTGTGTTGGTGCATTGACGATGCACTGCACTGCCAACCATTGGATCAGTAACTGGCCTATGTTTCTTGGTTTCTCATTTTTAGAATCTGACCATTCTCATTTATCATTAAACTAAAAGAATCCATACCTAATTAACATCTTGTTTTTTAAAACAAAAAACGCAATTAACATTACATATATTATTCATACTTTAATTTCATTTTATATTCTATGGAAAACCACAAAATTTATCACTATGAATAATCAGGCGATGTCTAAGTTTTATAGTAATAGACACTTTTTTTAACTCAATTTGTAATGGCCCGAATCTCTCCGGCCCATTCCTTTGTCAAAAAGTAGGTCAAGATGTGTTCTGGAGGGTAAAATGGACTTTTCCCACACCTTCCAGAATTTTGAAACTACACGCCGTGTAGTTTGAGTACACGCTGTGTACCCCCTTGCCGGGTATACCCCGTGTTGAAGACCGTGTCCTTATTGTGTGAAATAATGAGTGCACGCCGTGTGCCCAGTTATACACGCCGTGTAGTCCTTCCCCACGTACGCGTTACCAGTCAACGACCGTGTGCTGTGTTGGAGTCGTGTCCTTGCCGTGTGCAATAAATTTATACATGTCGTGTGTCCAAACTATACGTCGTGTAGTCCTTCCCTGTGTATGCGTTACCCTCAAACCGTGTGTTGACCATTCAACGGCCGCTGAGCCGTGTTTGAAGCCGCGTGGAGACCATGTAAAATAACCGAGTACACGCCAAGTACCATAAAGTACACGCCATGTAATTTTCCTTTTCTTTCCTATAAAAGGAGGGGTCCCATCCTTTTCAATTCACTCATCTCCTCCCCTTTCCTCTGAGAAGAGTTCTCCCAAGAGACTCAAAGGCTCTTTCTTCCATAACTTCTTCATCCGAGCTCCGATTTACGATCCGTCAGCGGCCACGAGATCGTAACGATGAGGCGGAACTTCCGAACTTGGATCTGTTGTCTTTACTTCGGTCTTTCCTTTCTGACTTCCACCCGAGGAGGTTTTTCCATGACCCGACAGAAGTGACGGACGCCGATGGAGTTCTTCTAAAGTTGATCTGGGGGAGCGCTATGATCAGAACCTGTTGAGGTAGGGATCTTACCTTTGTCTCTAATTTTTTCATCATGTGGGGTGGGTATCCGCTTATTTTCATGAGAAACAGTTGAACCATTAAATGAAGATAATAACTGGTTAAAGAATGGGGTTGGGAAGTTTGTGATTGCTGTTACTTTATATCCTGTGATATTATGTTGTGAATTGAATAGGACTATGCCTACTGAAAATCACGGTCTTTGGGGGCCTTTTCTTGCGCAATTAAATTTTTCCCTATCTTTCTAGACCGTTTTTTGGATAGAACTATGTGGAAGTTGGTTAATCACGTAAATTTGGCTGTTTAAAATCTGGAACCCTTGTGTGATCACCCCGGTTAAACAAAAACGGAATAATGAACATGTGGGTGTTGGCTTGGATTCGTGGCATGTGATGGGGGTGTTTTGTGGGTTGTTGTGGATAGGGTGAGCCGCGGGGCTGTGATTGGCTTGGTTGTGGGTTGGTGTGAATGATATGTTAGTAACGGGCAGCGGGGCTACGATAAGTGGTGTTAAAGGGATAATGATGTATGGGTTTCAGTGCGGTTGTGGTTATGGTGGTTGGCAGTGGGGCTGCGGGGATGGGTTGAATGTGAACGGACTTTGGTTTGTGAATAATAAAAGTGGAAGAGTTGATGAATAGTGGGGCTTAGTAATGGACCGAGATTAATAATCAATGGGTTGGTTGGTTGATAATAAGGACTTGGTTGTGTTTCTTGTGTTTTCCTAACTTGATTTGTGGATGGAAGAGATATGTTTTATGAACGATCGATGTGGTTGGTTGTGGATAGTTTCCCAGTAGTTAAGGAACTAAATAAACTAATTTTGTTGAAACGTGAAAAGCTAAATGGGGTTGGGGTTGTTTGTTGTATGCATGCTTCGTAGTAGCAGTGCCGAGGCACGTGCTCAGTTTCTCTATTTAGAAGCCATAGGTTGGGCTGTGTGGTTGGTATATATATATATATTTGTAACTTTTGTGTTTTATCGCACCCCACCCATGTTGAGCACTTAGTGCCGAACCCTCCCATTTCATGGGAGAGGGTGTTTTTTCCTTAGTTACTAGCTCCTTCCTGCTCCTTCTCCCCTAGGCTATGATGGCTTGAGGCGACCTTACACCTAAGACTCTTTGGGTAGGTTTCGATTGGGGTGGCTTTATCCCAAGACTCTTCGGGCAGGTTCTACTGTTTCCCAAGAATCTTCGGGATGAGGCCCAAGTGTGTGTGGGCGGGATACGTGGTTGTGAGGCCCAGGTGTGTGCAGGCGGGATACGTGGTTGTGAGGCCCAGGTGTGTGCGGGTGGGATACGTGGTTGTGAGGCCTAGGTGTGTGCAGGCGGGATACATGGTTGTGAGGCCCAGGTGTGTGCTGGCGAGATACGTGGTTGTGAGGCCCAGGTGTGTGCGGGCGGGGAGAGTGTGGCAGCGTCAGGACATTCGCCATTAGGAAGAGCAGCCAACCAAAGAGAAATGGTGCAGGGTACCCAATACTCTTGTTTCTTATATACTACTACCTGTTGTGCTTGTGTTTTGGTGAGTGTGTCTAGTGAGGTTGGTTGGATAGAATTTCTTTCTTGGTTTCTTCTGTTGTTCTCACAGGACATTAGGATGTCTCCCCACTTGTGCACGAGAGCTTTAGGTTTCCCTACTGAGTATACTTGTATGATCACCCTACGTTTACTTTCAGGTTTCCAGGAGGACTACCAGGGCCGTGTGAGACCCTACTAGTCAGACAGTTGGAGTTGTTTCAGTTTTTGTACTCTTGTTTTCTTTTGGTATTGTTCTTTGAGCTTTCCTGTACTTGCACCTTGTTATAAAATTGTTTAAACATGCATGTGGGCTTGGTTTGGGTTTATTTCTATACACTTGTTCTTTTTCCTTTTTTGTGGTTGAATTGTCCTATTTCCTGATCCTAAATAATAAAAAGTTGAATGCCTCCCATATTTGTGAAAAATCATACCCTTGGTGCTAGTCGCCACCCCGGGGCCTACTGGAGGCGGGACTCGGGGGTCATTATCTCCCTTTCACCATTGCCAGCTCAGGAGGGGCATCTTTGGTGGGAGGGGGTCATGACAGAATGGTATTAGAGGTGATGGTTGAGAGATAGGATGGAGTATGGAGGTAGGCACAGTGAGGATTGCATGGGGATGGTAGGGCAACAATGTTAGTTAATCTTGGTGCGTGACATAGGCCAGGGAAGACTGGCTAGGACACGAGATTTTAGGGCCCCCCGTGATCTGATGCAAGGACTCTGAGGCTACTGAACGACCAAGTGAGACTACATTAATTGCAGGGTAGAGACCCTAGGGAAGGTACATGCATCATCATGATTGTGTTTTACTTGATTTGGGTGTTCTGGGAAATAAATTGAAATAAAATGATAAAATAAAACCTTGAGTTTTCTTTACTACTGGGCTTAGGAGATCTTTGTTTACCATATAGCTATGGCACATGGACGTCATCCCTAGGTGGCTCAGACGGCCGAGGCCTAGAAGATTCAGGCGGTCGATCAGTTGAGGATTGACCGAGAGGAGGAAGATAGCCAGTGGCATAAGACTCTCTGTTCTTTCCAACGGCAGACCCTCAAGAAGTACGAGGGTAGTACTTCGGATACGGAGACAGAGGGGTGGCTTGAGGAGCTAGGGATCACTTTTACCTTGATCCATGCTTCGAGGGAGTACTGGGCTCCCCTAGAAGTCAATCAGCTGAGAGGTGCGGCACGACAGTGGTGGACACTCTACCTTGGATAGAGGATAGAGGCAGAGGAGCTGGGCGTGGACAGTTGCATGCAGCAGAGTTGACAGCTCCGACAGGACCAGAGGTGGTGTGAGGTATGATTTGTTTGTTCAACACTCTTGTTTCTGCTTTGTTCGATTCAGGAGCTTCACACTCCTTTGTTTCACCTGGTCTAGCCCATGCTTTGGGGATATATGTAGAGAGACTTTCTATACCACTGGTGCTGAGTACACCAGTTGGAGGCCAGACCAGCAAATCTTGTGTTTTCCGGGGATGTGGGCTGACGTTGGGACCACATCGATCTAGTGGGGACCTTCTTCTGTTACAGATGCAGCCATACGATGTCATTCTAGGCATCGACTAGTTGTTTTCTATTAGTGTCATTATCGACTGCTTCTAGAGAAGATTCGTGTTCTCCAATGTGGACGGGAAGCGTGTAGCTTTTGTTGGCGAGAGGAGCTATCAGGTGGGAATCCGGCGTGTGGAGCCTCTCCTTTCCTTGTTAGGTGGGATATCAGTGTTTCCAGCTGATATAGAGATGATGGATGTCCCAGAGGTTGTTGGGGAGTTCCTCGATGTTTTTCCTGAGGAGGTTGTGACTCTACCCCCCCCCCCCCCGACGTGACGTTGAGTTCGAGATAGACTTACAGCCTGGTGCCCGTTCGATTTTGATGGCCCCTTATCGGATGGAACCTTCGGAGTTGTGAGAGTTGCGGATTCAGATTGACGATCTGATGGAGAAGGGTTTTGTTTGACCCAACGTATCGCCATGGGGTGCTCCAGTTTTGTTCGTGAAGAAGGCAGATGGTGGTCTCAGGCTATGCATAGACTACCGAAGGTTAAACTAAGTAACGGTCAAGAAACGATATCCCCTCCCAAGGATAGACGAACTCTTCGACCAACTGAGGGGAGAAGGTTGGTTTTCCAAGATTGATCTACGATCTGGATATCATCAGTTGAGGGTAAAGGACATCAACATCTCGAAGACGGTTTTCAGGTGAAGGTATGGGCACTTTGAGTTTGTGGTGATGCCGTTTGGAGTTACGAATGCACCAGCTGTGTTCATGGGACTTATAAACTTTGTCTACCAGGAGTTTCTGGACCGGTTCATCGTTGTGTTTATCGATGACATCTTGATCTACTCAAGATCAGAGGAGGAGCACGTTGAGCATCTCAGGGCAGTCTTGGAAGTCCTTCGACACCACCAGCTTTACGATAAATTGTCAAAGTGTAAGTTCTTGACACAAGAAGTACACTTCCTTGGGCACGTAGTGTATCAGCATGGAGTGTCAGTGGAACCGTCAAAGGTGGAGGCATTTGTTTCTTGGGCGGCACCCAAGAGCGTGATGGAAGTTCGTAGTTTCCTGGGGTTGGTAGGTTACTATCGCAGGTTCGTTTTAGACTTCCCTCGAGTTGCTGCTCCATTGACAGCTTTGACGAGGAAGAACCAGGTCTTCCTATAGAGCGAGCTGTGCCAGAAAGATTTTGACTACCTGAAGGAGAAGTTGGTCAGTTCTCCCGTACTCAGGTTGCCAGAGGAAGGGTTGTTGTATGAGGTGTTTTTTGATGCTTCTGACCTTGGTATGGGGTGCATGCTGATGCAGAAGAAGGGAGTAATCTGTTATGGGTCTAGGTAGTTATGCCCTCACGAGCGTAACTATGCCACCCATGACCTAGAGCTTGCAGCAGTAGTGTTTGCACTGAAGTTTTGGCGACATTACCTCTTTGGGGAGAGCTTTGTGGTCTTCTCAGATCACAAGAGCCTGCGTTATATCTTCTCCCAGCGTGACCTGAACTTACGGCAGCGGAGATGGGTCGAGTTTCTCCAAGACTATGACTTTGAGATCTCTTACACTGAAGGTAATGGCAACGTTTTGGATGATTCCCTGAGCAGGAAGTCACATCAGGAAGTAGTTCGGGAATCCACTGATGCTTGGAAGGCGATGGGAGAGTTGGCTGCCTTGCACTTGGATGCCAGGGTAGAAGGTGTTAGAGGCTGTTTGTTTCAGATGACGGTGCAGTCCTCCTTGTTACAGCAGGTGGAAGAGTCTCAGTGGGGGGACTCCGAGGTGGAAGTGATGTGGGATCGTGTTGATTAGGGGAACACTCCAGAAGGATGGTCAGAGGACAACCGACATCAGATGCTTTTCTATGGAAGGTTGTCTGTTCCAGAGGCGATACGTGAGGGAGTTCTCAGTGAATTCCATAGCTCAACCTTGGAGGTACATCTAGGAGTTTCAAAAATGTACCAAGGCCTGAGGGAACAGTTTTGGTGGCCCGAGGTGAAACGAGCAGTGGCAGATTTTGTGGCTAAATTCCTAGTGTGTCAGCAAGTGAAGGCTTAACACCGTGTTCCCAGTGGTTTGTTGCACCCTTTAGATATCCCTGAGTGGAAGTGGGATGACATCTCAATGGACTTAATCACATGACTACCCAGAGCTCAGGGTGGTTATGATGCTATCTGGGTGGTGGTGGATCGACTAACGAAATCGGCTCACTTCTTAGAAATTAAGGAGTCGGGCCCGGTGAGTACCTTAGCATAGAGGTACGTAGACGAGGTTGTGCAGTTTCATGGAGTCCCGAAGACTATCATCTCATACCAGGATACTCGGTTTACCTCACGAGTCTGAAGGGGGTTACAACATGCTTTTGGCACCCAGTTACGCCTTAGCACTACTTTCCACCCCCAGACTGATGGGCAGACGGAGCAGACTATCCAGACGTTGGAGGACATGCTGCGAGCATGCGTTCTGGATTTCAGAGGATCATGGGTATGACACTTGCCTTTTGTAGAGTTTGCCTACAAAAACAGCTTCCACTCTACTATTGGCATGGCACCGTATGAGGCTTTGTATGGGAGACCATGTCATTCACCCATTTGCTGGGCAGAGGTTGGTGAGACGGGTGCTCTTGGGCCAGAGGTAGTGCAGAGCACCACAGAAAAAGTCCATCTTGTTCGTGAGAGGATGAAAGTGGCTCAGGACCGACATAAGTCTTATGCTGATCGCCGGAGGAGGCCCTTGGAGTTCGAGGTGGGAGATCATGTGTTCTTGAAGGTTTCCCCTCGATGGGGGCAACAGAGGTTTGGGAAAGGGAGCAAGCTCTCACCTAGGTTCATCGGACCTTTTGAGGTGTTGATGCAAGTTGGCGAGGTGTCATATCATCTAGCCCTATCACCTCAGTTGGAGAAGGTTCATGATGTCTTTCACATCTCCCATCTTCGTCGGTACTTACACGATGACTCCCACGTTATCGACTGGGGAGAGTTAGATATGGGAGACGATGTGACCTTCGAGGAACGTCCAGTCAAGATCGAGGATCGTAAAGAGAAGGTGCTCCATGGACGAACCATTCCATTGGTTCATGTGTTGTGGAGGAATGGTGGCCTCGAGGAGAGCACTTGGGAGCGGGAGACCCAGATGCACGCTCAGTACCCGGATTTGTTTTGACTTGTGTTTTTCCCTTGTTCTTCTGAGATTTGTGTTGATGTTGTACTTTGTACCCTTGATATATGGAATGATTGGCTTGTTAGTTGTGAGAACTTTTTGTTTACTTGTTCCCTGGTAATGTGTTACATGTACGGATGTGTGGGGAAAGGGAAAAACCTGACCCTTAATAGAGACGCATTAATGAGGATGTGATTGAACCCATGCAGGCGAGTCAGTGCCGCCTAAAGCGGATAATATCTCGACATAGGAGAAGGAATTTCCCAAAACCACGTGTACGGGCACTGTGTTGGTTATGTGGTTTTGGGGGTAGTACGAGTTGAAAAAAAATCCTAATGTATGAAAGTGGGAAGACCCAATTCTTAATCGAGACGCATTAATGAGGATGCGATTGAACCCGTGCAGGAAAGTCAGTGCCGCCTAAAGAGGATAATATCTCGACATAGGAGAAGGAATTCCTAACACATATGATTAGGGTGGTTGGTTGGGTTCCTGTTATAACGAGAACCCTAAGAGGTATCTTGTTGGGTTTCCTCTCGGTTGGTTTTGAATTCTCGAGGACGAGAATGTTTTAAGAGGCATCTGATGTAATGGACCGGATCTCTACGGCCCATTCCTTTGTCAAAAATAAGGTCAAGAAGTGTTCTGGAGGGTAAAATGGACTTTTCCACACCTTCTAGAATTTTGAAACTACACGCTGTGTAGTTTGAGTACACGCCGTGTACCCCCTTGCCGGGTATACCCCGTGTTGAAGACCGTGTCCTTGCTGTGTGAAATAATGGGTGCACGCCGTGTACCCAATTATACACGTCGTGTAGTCCTTCCCCACGTACGCGTTACTAGTCAACAGTCGTGTTCTATGTTGGAACTGTGTCCTTGCCATGTGCAATAAATGGATACATGCCGTGTGTCCAAACTACACGCCGTGTAGACCTTCCCTGCGTATGCGTTACCCTCAAACCATGTGTTGACCAGTCAACGGCCACGAAGCTGTGTTGGAAGCCGTGTGGAGACCGTGTAAAATAACCGAGTACACGCCGTGTACCATAAAGTACACTCCGTGTACTCTTCCTTTTCTCACCTATAAAAAGAGGGGTCCCCTCCTCCTTTTCAATTCACTCCTCTCCTCCCATTTCCTCTGAGCAGAGTTCTCCCAAGAGACTCAAAGTCTCTTTCTTCCATAACTTCTACATCTGAGCTCCGATTTACGATCCGTCAGTGGCCACGAGATTGTAACAATGAGGTGGAACTTCCAATCTTGGATCTGTTGTCTTTCCTTCGTCCTTTCATTTCCGACTTCTATCCAAGGAGGTTTTTCCGGGACCCGACAGAAGTGACGGACGCCGACAGACTTCTTCTAAAGTTGATTCGGGGGAGCGTTGTGATCAGAACCTGTTGAGGTAGGGATCTTACCTTCGTCTCTCTAATTTGTGCATCATGCGGGGTGGGTATCTGCTTGTTTTCATGAGAAACAGTTGAACCATTAAATTAAGATAATAAATGGTTAAATAACGGGGTTGGGAAGTTTGTGATTACTGTTACTTTATATCCTGTGATATTATGTTGTAAATTGAATAGGCCTATGCCTACTGAAAATAACGGTCGTTGGGGGACTTTTATTGCACAATTAAATGTTGCCCTATATTTCTATACCGTTTTGGGGATAAAACTATGTTGAAATTGGTTAATCACGTAAAGTTGGCTGTTTAAAATCTGGAACTTTTGTGCGATCACCCCGGTTAAACAAAAACGGAATAATGAACATGTGGGTGTTAGATTGGATTCGTGGCATGTGATGGGGGTGTTTTTTGGGTTTTTGTGGATAGGGTGAGCAGTGGGGCTGTGGTTGGCTTGGTTGTGGGTTGGTGTGAATGTTATGTTAGTAACGGGCAGCGAGGCTGCGATAAGTGGTGTTAAAGGGATAATGATGTATGGGTTTTGGTGCGGTTGTGGTTATGGTGGTTGGCAGCGAGGTTGCGGGGATGGGTTGAATGTGAACGGACTTTGGGTTGTGAATAATAAAAGCGGAAGAGTTAATGATTAGTGGGGCTTGGTAATGGAACGAGATTAATAATCAATGGGTTGGTTGGTTGATAAGAAGGACTTGGTTGTGTTGCTTGTGTTTTCCTAACTTGATTTGTGGATGGAAGGGATATGTTTTATGAACGATCGATGTGGTTGGTTGTGGATAGTTTCCCAGTAGTTAAGGAACTAAATAAACTAATTCTGCTGAAACTTGAAAACCTAAATGGGGTTGGGGTTGTTTGTTGTATGCATGCTTCGTAGTAGCAGTGCCGAGGCACGTGCTTAGTTTCTATGTTTAGAAGCCATAGGTTGGGCTGTGTGGTTGGTATATATATATATCTGTATATTTTGTGTTTTATCACACCCCACCCATGTTGATCACTTAGTGCCGAACACTCCCATTTCATGGGAGAGGGTGTTTTTCCCTTAGTTACTAGCTCCTTCCTGCTCCTTCTCCCCTAGGCTGTGATGGCTTGAGGCGAACTTTCACCTAAGACTCTTCGGGTAGGTTTCGATTGGGGTGGATTTAGCCCAAGACCCTTCGGGAAGGTTCTAATGTTTCCCAAGAATCTTCGGGATGAGGCCCAGGTGTGTGTGGGCGGGATACGTGGTTGTGAGGCCCAGGTGTGTGCGGGCAGGATACGTGGTTGTGAGGCCCAGGTGTGTGCGGGAGGGATACGTGGTTGTGAGTCCTAGGTGTGTGCGGGCGGGATACGTGGTTTTGAGTCCCAGGTGTGTGCGGGCGGGGAGAGTGTGGCAGCGTCAGGACATTTTCCGTTAGGAGGAGAAGCTAACCAAAGGGAAATGGTGCGGGGTACCCAATACTCTTGTTTCTTATATACTACTACCTATCGTTCTTGTGTTTTGGTGAGTGTGGCTGGTGAGGTTGGGTGGATAGAATTCCTTTCTAGGTTTCTTCTATTGTTATCCCGGGACATTAGGATGTCTCCCCACTTGTGCACGAGAGATTTAGGTTTCCCTACTGAGTATACTTGTATGCTCACCCTACGTTTACTTTCAGGTTTCCAGGTGGACTACCAGGGCCTTGTGGGACCCTGTTAGTCGGACAGTTGGAGTTTTTACAGTTGTTGTACTCTTGTTTTATTTTGGTATTGTTCTTTGAGATTTCTTGTACTTGCACCTTGTTATAAAATTGTTTAAACATGCATGTGGGCTTGGTTTGGGTATATTTCTATACACTTGTTCTTTTTCCTTTTTGGTGGTTGACTTGTCCTATTTCTCGATCCTAAATAATAAAAAGGTTAATGCCTCCCATATTTGTGAAAACTCATACCCTTGGTGCTAGTCGCCACCCCGGGGCCTACTAGAGATGGGACTCGGGGGTCATTATCTCCATTTCACCATTGCCATCTCAGGAGGGGAATCTTTGGTGGGAGGGGGTCGTGACACAATTAATGAATTTTATTTAGAAATTGATGAATCTTGTATCTATATTAAATTTTGTTGAGTCATATATTGATTGTTTATAAATAGGTTTTTGTCGACCCAAAATCAAAAAACACAAAACACTCCCAATCTCTCATTCTTCTCCATACAACCAATGCCTACCCCTCCCCCACCAAATAATCCCACTAAAATTTGATACTCCCCTCCAAGTGGTGTGATTCAAGCGGTGCCTGAATCTCACAAATGGATGGAATCAAACTAGTTACCCGCTCGCCGTCTGGTCATCCCCGTCATTGACTTGGTAGACTCAGATGTCATGGGACGCATCGGGGAGGAATGTTAGACACGGGGATCATTCCACCTCATACTACCACATATATTAGCAAGGGATACGATGGGTTTTATTAGTTCTAAGAAGAAAAAACTAATAAAAGTGGGGACTTTATCAGTGCTAGTTAAAAGTGTTGATAAATCTACCCTTTATCAGCACTAAACAAAGCACTGATAAATATGTACCCTTTATCAGTGCTTTATTTAGCACAGATAAAAGGGGGCCTTCATTAGCGCTATTATTCGCATTCATCACTACTATAAAAAAGGGCATTAACAACGCTAAAAAGGGGCTTTAACAGTGCTAAAAAAGCGCTGTAAAGCTCGGCGCTGATAAAGGGGGTACCCGTTTATCATCGCTTAGTAAGCACTGATAAAGGGTTACTTTATCAGGGCTAAAAAAGGGCTGATAAAACAACCCTTTATCAGCGCTAAAAAAGCGCTTCTTTAGCGCTGATAAATGATTGTTTTATCATTGCTCCTTTAACGATGATAAAATTATCTTTTATCAGAACTTCTTTAGTGCTGATAAAGGTGTAGTTTATCAGCACTTTTTTAGCGCTGATAAAAGCACAATTTATCAGCGCTAAAAGAGCGTTGATAAATGCCCTCTCTGTTGTTACAATAAATCTGCAGCAGCACACCCGAACACCTGCAAAAAAAATAGCATCTCAACAATCCAATTAAAGCAAGTATACCCATACAAAATTAACTCATAAATCATAAGAAAATTAGACCAAGTATACCCATACAACAATTATACCCGTACACCATTAACACATAATTTTTAAGTTAATCAAGTACTTAAAGAAATCAATTCAGAATTCAGGGGGTTTGGGGGCTGTTCAAGGGTTTGGGGTGGCTGTCCAAGGGGGGGTAGGGGGTGTCCGGGGGGATTTCCAGTTAAATCCTAAGGCTCCACATGGGTGTGTTTTATCAATACATAACTCTTTGTACTTTTCTCTATCCACTATGCATCATGTTCTCAACCTCAAAGAAGTTATAAGGTTTGTACACACACTGAGGTGCACATAATTGGGGGGGGGGATGAATCTCATTAATAAACCCCCAATATTAAACCTGTAATAGGCTATTGTAAGTGCATGATCAGGAAATATGCACAACCTAGTTTAGAAAGAACCGGATTAAAACTAATAAAAAAATCATCATTGATCCTCAAATCCATGACCATGATTAAACCCAAATTAATTTTACAAGTGCTGAAATTTTACGAAGCATTTCACAAGGATCGTGTCGACATTATAAAAATATAGTTTGACCAAGTCCTACCCCATCTACATCAAGACACATTTATTCTCAAGTATTAAAGATTGATCAACCATACCTACTTCATCAAAAGTTAGGGTTTCTCTGAGTACATCATAGGAACCACACAAAACATATAATATACCATGGTCTCCCCACTATATACATAATTATCATTGACCTCCAATATGTGAGTTTTATTTAAACTCCATCATGGAAATCCACTTATGGGAGTTTTCTCATCCAGGGAATACCCTCAACAGTATCTCAGACCACCCATATGTGTTCTTCCAATTCCGAGGCATAAGACCTACAAGGATCTCATCCCTATACTATGGCAGTACCCTTATTTAGGGAATAATACTAAGAAGCATATATTCTTTACCATATGGGAGTATTATCATCCAAATAATAATCCCTAGAAGCATATCAACCCTCCAATATGGGTTTATTCTCATTTGAGACATAATCTATATAATCATCTCAGCCCTCCCCTATGGGATTATTTTCATTTAGTGAATATTATCGATAAGAATCTCATCCCACTCCTATGGTTGTATTCTCATTTGGGGAATAATACCTATATACATCTCATCCCTCCCCTATGAGTGTATTCTCATTTAAGGAATAAGACCCATAAGCATATCCACCCTCCCAAATGGGAGTATTTTCATCCAGATATAAGCCCATAAGTATCATAGAACCAAAAACATGATCACCCTAGTATACCAGGCCAAACATGACTTGATATATATGAGGCCCCTGATAGATCACATTCCATGACCCCCCATTTAAAAGATCAATGCAATCCGAATGCGTTTGGTCGGATTTCCGTAGGTCAGTTGTTGTTTTTACTTAAAATCTTGTCTATTTTAAACAAAATAGAGACCCTTTGAGTGCTAGCGGCCAAACTGTGCCTCATATTAAGGCAGAGTTGACTATTAAATGTCACCAAGGACCCTTGGATCGTTCTTATAAAATATCAATGAAATCTGAATGCGTTTGGTCGGATTTCCGTAGGTCAGTTGTTGTTTTCACTTAAAATCTTGTCCATTTTAAACAAAATAGAGACCCTTTGAGTGCTAGCGGCCACACCGTGACTCGGATTGAGGCGGGGTTGACTCAAACATGTCACCAAGGACCCTTGGATTGTTTTTATAAAATATCAATTCAATCCGAATGCGTTTGGTCAGATTTCCGTAGGTCAATTGTTGTTTTCACGAGAAATCATGTCCATTTTAAACAAAATAGATACCCTTTGAGTGCTAGAGGCCACACCATTACTCGAATTGAGGCGGCATTGACTCTTACACGTCACCAAGGACCCTTGTATCGTTCTTATAAAAGATCAATGCAATACGAATGTGTTTGGTCAGATTTCTGTAGGTCAGTTGTTGTTTTCACTTAAAATCTTGTCCATTTCAAACAAAATAGAGACCCTTTGAGTGATAGAGGCCACATCGTGCCTCGGATTGAGGAGGGGTTGACTCTTACACATCACCAAGGACCCTTGGATTGTTATTATAAAATATCAATGCAATCCGAATGCATTTGGTCGGATTTCCGTAGGTCAGTTGTTGTTTTCAATTAAAATCGTGTCCACTTTAAACAAAATAGAGACCCTTTGAGTGATAGCGGCCACACCGTGCCTCAGATTGAGGCGGTCTTGACTTGTACACATCACCAAGGACCCTTGTATCGTTCTTATAAAATATCAATGCAATAGGAATGTGTTTGGTTGGATTTCTGTAGGTTAGTTGTTGTTTTCACTTAAAATCTTGTCCATTTTAAACAAAATAGAGACCCTTTGAGTGCTAGCGGCCACACCGTGCCTCGGATTGAGGCGGGATTGACTCGTACATGTCACCAAAGACCCTTTTATAGTTCTTATAAAATATCAATGCAATATGAATGAATTTGTTCAGATTTCCGTAGGTTAGTTGTTGTTTTCACTTAAAATCTTGTCCATTTTAAACAAAATAGAGACCCTTTGAGTGATAGCGGCCACACCGTGCCTCAGATTGAGGAGGGGTTGACTCTTACACGTCACCAAGGACCCTTGGATTGTTATTATAAAATATCAATTCAATCCGAATGCATTTGGTCAGATTTCCGTAGGTCAGTTGTTGTTTTCAATTAAAATCGTGTCCACTTTAAACAAAATAGAGACCCTTTGAGTGATAGCAGCCACACCGTGCATCTGATTGAGGAGGGGTTGACTCATACATGTCACCAAGGATCCTTGGATCGTTCTTATAAAATATCAATGCAATCCTAATGTGTTTGGTTGGATTTCCCTAGGTCAGTTGTTTTTTTCACTTAAAATCTTGTCCATTTTAAACAAAATAGAGACCCTTTGAGTGCTAGCGGCCACACCCTGCCTCGGATTAAGGTGGGGTTGACTCGTACATATCACCAAGGACCCTTGGATCGTTATTATAAAATATCAATGCAATCCTAATGCGTTTGGTCAGATTTCCGTAGGTCAATTTTTGTTTTCACTTAAAATCTTGTCCATTTTAAACAAAATAGAGACCCTTTGAGTGCTAGCGGCCACACCGTGCCTCAGATTGAAGTGGGGTTGACTCGTACATGTCACCAAGGACCCTTGGATCATTATTATAAAAGATAAATGCAATCCAAATGTGTTTGGTTGGATTTCCGTAGGTCAGTTGTTGTTTTCACTTAAAATCTTGTCCATTTTAAACAAAACAGAGACCCTTTGAGTGATAGCGGCCACACCGTGCCTCAGATTGAGGCGGGGTTGAATCGTACACATCACCAAGGACCCTTGGATTGTTCTTATAAAATATCAATTCAATCCAAATGTGATCTACTAATTATTCATTATGCAAAACATAAAGGTACCATTAAATACTTACATTGCCCCAAACACCCATAACATAACCCAACCACAACCTTCATATCAATGTACTCAACCGATATAAACACAAAGATGGATTTTAACCAAGAATATCTAATTCAAAACTCCGATCATGTCATCAATCGACCACTTAATTTCTATGGTGCTCCCCACTATACGCTTTAGCTCACAAACACCACCATATGATGTTTAACACCTCCATCATCGGGAAAGAACCACTAGAACCCCAACTAAAACTCCACAACATACCCAACATGTTTTATAACTTACCATGCTTAGACATGAATGAGAACACCAACCAATTTTATCATCCATCCTTTCCATCAAAACCACTTGGAATGGATGTGAATCCATCATCCATACATGAATCAAGAACAATTCAACTTTTCCTCAATGATTGAACCCATTTTCAAAACATAATTAACATTTCAAAACATCAAATAGATGTGGCTTAAAACTCACCACATTTGTTCATTTTTCCTGGAGGAATTTGAAACATGCACCACATAGGTTGTAAAAGCAATAGAGGATAGATCTCTTTGATCATACAAATCCATGAACCCAAGTTTATCCTTGAGGAAACTGATGAGTGATGTTTGTGAATGCTTTTTGGAACAAGGAACTGACTCGCTTGATGAAACATAGGAAATATCTTTAAATGTAGCCTCACTTTCCAAATCATTGGAACAATTTCCTGTATTGGATGCTCTTAATGTCAGATTTAGCATCCCATCCTGTTCATCAAATGGATTGGTCAACTTCCAATCTATCATGGAGGCTGCCACACCACCTTTACACGCAACTAATGATCAAAGGCATCTTGATTAGAAAAACAATCCTGAGGGCACTGGACATGAAAGATCATGCGGTGCCATAGTTTCTCAGCAACCTCAATTTACCCCACATGATATAAGGCTATTTCATGATGTCCAAGACATAGTGAGAGGAAAAGAGAAGGTGAAAGTCTCATAGACGAACAACATCAACAATGAACATCCACCACCCTTTCACTATATACATCAAAATCATATCTTTAAGAACTTCCATGTGAATTTCTATCTTACTTCCATCGAGTATGATGCATGTTGGTCAACTTGTTTTAGAAATTGTTTATATTCATCCGTGCCTTGTACTTTCACCCATGAATTTGAAGGTGAGTATGCGTACACGATAGTTGACCTTCTTAGAGAAGAGTTTATCGAAGAGTATAAGAGACATTAAGGAATGAAGATCATTAGAGTGTTGGAACAAATGTGGTTGCAACAAACAATGTGGAAATCGGCTTATGCAACGCAACCTAAGTTACAACTTGCAGGTATTGTAATTTATTTTTTTCTGGAGGGTTTCAGTGTAAATGCATTTTGGAATGATCATTTCTATTCATTATCTTTTAGGTTTTTTTGACAGCCGAGGGGAAAGGGTGGGGTCTGCAGACATTGGAGGATATGTCAAATGGTGACTTTATGGGAAATTGCATCCTATATTTTTACAACATTTCCATAGTATCTAAATTATAACCAAATGGACTCTTTTCCCTTCAAGCTGCCCGAACCCCAATGGTGATCAGGGTTTGGGGAGCTTGAAGGGAAAAGAGGCCATTTCTCCAACATATTCACACACAAAATCACCCTTTGACATATCCTCCAATGTCTGCAGACCCCACCCTTTCCCCTCGACTGTCAAAAATAACCTAAAAGACAATGAATAAAAATGATCATTCCAAAATGCATTTACACTGAAACCCTCCAGAAAAAAAGTACAATACCTGAAAGTTGTAACTTAGGCCGCGTTGCACAATCTGATTGCCACATTATTTGTAGCAACCACATTTTCTCCAACACTATAATGATCTTCATTGCTTCATGTCTCTTATAATCTTCCAGAAACTCTTCTCTAAGAAGGTCAACTATCATACATGTCACCAAGGACCCTTGGATCGTTCTTATAAAATATCAATGCAATCCGAATGCGTTTGGTCGGATTTCCGTTGGTCAGTTGTTGTTTTTACTTAAAATCTTGTCCACTTTAAACAAAATAGAGACCCTTTGAGTGCTAGCGGCCACATCGTGCCTCAGATTGAGGCGGGGTTGACTCGTACACATCACCAAGGACCCTTGGATCATTCTTATAAAAGATCAATGCAATCCGAATGTGTTTGGTCAGATTTCCGTAGGTCGGTTGTTGTTTTCACTTAAAATCTTGTCCATTTTAAACAAAATAGAGATCCTTTGAGTGCTAGAGGCCACACCGTGCCTCGGATTGAGGCGGGGTTGACTCTTACACGTCACCAAAGACCCTTGTATCGTTCTTATAAAATATCAATGCAATCCGAATGCGTTTGGTCTGATTTATGTAGGTCAGTTGTTGTTTTCACTTAAAATCTTGTCCATTTTAAACAAAATAGAGACCCTTTGAGTGCTAGAGGCCACACCATGCCTCGGATTGAGGTGGGGTTGATTCATACACGTCACCAAGGACCCTTGGATTGTTCTTATAAAAGATCAATGCAATCCGAATGCGTTTGGTCGGATTTTCGTAGGTGAGTTGTTGTTTTCACTTAAAATCTTGTCCATTTTAAACAAAATAGAGACCCTTTGAGTGATAGAGGCCACACCGTGCCTCATATTAAGGTGGGGTTGACTCTTACACATCACTAAGAACGCTTGGATCGTTCTTATAAAAGATTAATGCAATATGAATTTGTTTGGTCGGATTTCCGTAGGTCAGTTGTTGTTTTCACTTAAAAGCTTGTCCACTTTAAACAAAATAGAGACCCTTTGAGTGCTAGCGGACACACCGTGCCTCGGATTGAGGAGGAGTTGACTCGTACATGTCACAAAGGACCCTTGGATATTTCTTATAAAAGATCAATGCAATCCGAATGCATTTGGTCAGATTTCCGTAGGTCAGTTGTTGTTTTCACTTAAAATCTTGTCCATTTTAAACAAAATAGAGACCCTTTGAGTGGTTCAGCATTCTTGCATGTTGTTGGTGCATATCATCTATTAAAATGGGAAAATGACTCATTGGAGAAAGGATTTTTTATTTAATAACAATTAAAATTTTCCTATGAATATTTACATACAACAATGTTTCATATTTTGATCCCCTTAACCCCTCTCAAAAATGACCACAAATTGTACATGTCCCAAAGTCAGATCTTCATTGTATTTGTGTACAATCTTCCATCAAGTATGCAACCAACTCGTTTCTGAACACATCTATATCTTCTTGTGAGTATGAGGCTTTTTTTAGTCATAGTAGTACTGCAAAATAAAAAAATAAATAATTAACAAATAACTTAAATGAACTAGTAGTTGTTTTTAAAAATACCTTTTTAGGGATTCTAGTTTGCTGATGAAAAACGATCTCTTTCATAAATTTACAAACATAATAACCGCAATCATTACCGTTTGTTTGTTTTGGACACTGCAAAAAAAATTGATCATTAGGAGAATGAGTAACTTGTGTTGAGATGTGTTTGGATAGTGAAATTTTATTATATATACCCGGATATTTGTCCAGACGTAGTACTTGCTCGCATCCTTATGCTTAGCCCCTGGCCTCATTCATTTTTTTAGACAATAATGATACACCTACCTATTAGTAAAAGATAATATAAATTATATTACTTGATGTTTAGACCTAAAACGTAAGATGTAGTGTCTTATAGATTCATAAAACTCCATCATGTGTGGTCGGTTTGATGGATATCCTTGCTTTGAATCCAGAAAATAAATCTTCAGAGTATCTAAGTTCACCGCAATTAGAAACCAATGTCTCCTAAAAACAAAAAAAGAAATAAGTAATAAAATAAGTGAAAATATAATTGATATTCTTTAATCGTAGAGTATTACCCCTGCATGGTTGGTATTAGGAAAAGTTTGTCATCTGTAATCTTGCGTTCAAATGTTTTCAGCAAGCCGTTCACTATTTCATCCCTTTTTGATGGCTCTATTTTTGTTAGGTGTGTTTATGTGATATGAGGACTAACTAGTCCAAATCTTGTCTCATGGGAAAATTACTTCAATTTTTTTTCATAAATGCGTCTGTCAACAATATAAAATGCATTTAGTCATAATTTTCATGCTAGATCAGCTTTTGGAAAATCAATTCATGGAAACATACCTCATATATACATTTACAACTGTGACTCCTAGCCAACCGTTTTCAAGGATTTCATTTACATTTTTAGCAGCAACAAAATCTTGACTTTCCTCTCCGTATATATTCTCTTCGAAAACCACTATATGACTATTACCATCTTTTAGCTTCATATCCACATGAGTCTTCAATGCTAGTAAATGTGGAAAGAGAATAGGTGGTGTTATTGTGATTTTAGTAGCTCATTGGGATCAGTTGGTCGATCCTTTAGATGGTTTTGAGCTGATGTTTGTCACCCCATTCCCTTTCTCCGTCTATAACAACAATCATTGGTTCAGACCCTTTTTCATTAATTGTTAAGGGTTTAGCTTGAAAAGAAAAGGAAATAAATACCTCTTTGTCCACATGTACTCTTACAAGTTGTGACGACCATGCAATGAATGTCCCAATAGCCTTTCCGACCGTATGAATATCATCGTCATGAAGTGGAATAGGTAGCTCTGCCTTTGGCTCATGAGCTACAATAATCGTCACATTCAGATGATCTTTCAGAAGTGGTCTATTATGCAGTGTGGCATCTAGGATATTGAACACTATATCCCTCGCTATAAGGTGATAGGTGGGTGTTGACAGATATAAATCACAATCAGTATCACCCTGTAGAAGATGAGTACAGAAAAATTATTAGTATTTGTCTGATTCATATTTCATGGGAACAATTATTAGAATATTGATTACCATGGCTAAGACAGTTCTTTGAGGCGAATGGCTCGCCTCAAAGCTGGTGGGGGGTGGGGCAGGATGTTCTTGCGATAGTTGTTCTTGAGTTGTGGCTTCCCTTTGCTTCCCACCCATAAAAGTTGCTAGCAACTCTCCTTGCCATTGCAATTGTTCTTCAAGGGTTGCTATTTTTTCTCTCATTTGTTCCAATTTTTCATCTGTATCATCCATTTTTTTCTTCTTCTCAAAATATACTCGGGATGTCACCCCAAACCTTGCACCTCTGACACGACCATATTTTTCTAGCTGCTTCAAAGTCGTCGATAATAGGTCTGTATCAGCTATAGGAGTAGCTGATTCCTGTGACTATCAGATATAGGAAAATAACTAATTATTTTTATGTAATGTCAATTTTAAACAAATTATTTTATCATCGTGTCATACTTACACATATTTCCCACACTTTCTGTGTGTTCTGATCTACTAACTTCCCATATTTGTTCACACGTGCCTCCTTCCATAGCACATGACGTGGGATGAAAGTGCATTTGGTTTTAGACTCATCAATCTACATATAAACATAGAAAAATAATTATGATGTTTTTTATTGGAACCTAACAATATTATTGTAAATTTAAAATACATACCATCTTCTTTTCTAATAAATCATACCCCATCCTTGCTTTATGATAGGGGTATGTTGGTTTTGAAGCATGTTCCTTATTTTCAGTACAGAGTTTCTGTTTCATAAATGAAATATTGACAATCAAAGTGATGAATACATGTATCCTCAAACAACGTATTATAACTCACAATGTACCTGAAACTTCTCATCCCCATGAAGGCCAATAAATGCATCCCATGCTTCTTGGGATATCAGGTGAGCGTAGACAATGGGTGGGTGCAGGTTTATTTTACCTTTATAATATTTGAGGTGACATCTTGTTAAAATAGCACGAAAACCTCAATGAATCTTTCCTGCAAGCCTTAGTACATAATCCTTGTGTGAATCGTCTACTATAAATGTACTCTGCAAGAGATTGAGAAGAGTAAGGCATTGTTTTATTATTTTATTTTCTAGTAAATTAAAGAAATAAATTCATAATGTTACCGTAATTTCTTCCCAGATCACAGCCTTCAGCCCGGACACAACATGGTTCCATGAATCTATGTCAATTGGCATGCGTTGCCAAGTGAAAAATCCAATGTAGCTGCTAAACATAGCCATGTTGGGATTCACATGTTGGCCTCTTGCATTCCATCAGACTTCAAATTTGATGCCTTTGCTTTTCGCCTTAATAATTTTGGCTAACACCATCAAACTATGACGCACCTGTGATTTCTGCAACGCTGGTCCTTCATTCCCGACCATTTAATCGATATCAACATCATCTATATGTTCATCTAGAATGGTATCAACAACATGTGTTGATGGTTTTTGGACCTCAACACTAAGAGAAGCAGGAGCCGCAGCAGCAGGAGCAACAGGAGGAGCAGCAACAGCAGGAGCCGCAGCAGGAGGAGCAGCAGGAGAAACCAGAGCCACAGTAGGAGCAATAGCAGCAGCAACATGAGCTGTAGGAGCAGTAGGAGAAGCAGTAGGAGAAACAGCAGCAGCAGCATGAGCTGCAGGGGCAGCAGCTGCCGCAACAGCAACTGCTTGAGATACTTGTTCAGCCTCAAGGTTAGGAGCATTAGAATGTGCAGAAGTCATTATCTACAAAAGTGGTTGAATAGTTAATTCAGATTACATAAATTTAGTAATGATAAGATAATAACATGAGATAACAAGATCTATATTACAAACAAAATATAACCTGTTTACTGAACTCTCTTTCTTTTTTTCAAAGGTTGAAGGGATTTGACACCTCTATTAACTATCCAAATCCCTTCATTGTGGTCTCCTCTAACATACAAAATATCATCTGCATTGGGACTACTCCGAAATGATTGCGACGTACCACTAAAAGGATCATCCGCAACTGAATTTTCATCAGAACCTTCAGTAGTTTTGGATGATAACAGAAAAATCGACCACTTTCGGTTTGCGGGATCTAGAACATAAAAAACTTGTACCGCTTGTGATTCCATTATAAAATGTTCGTCTTTGTACCCTTCTTCACTAAAATCAACTTTCACAAATCCCCATTCATCTATTTTAACACCACTGTTGTTATCAATCCATTTTCATTGAAAAATCGGCAATTGGAATGTTGTATAATCCAACTCTCATATTAGTTTGATAATGCCAAAGTATGACATATTTGCATAAATTGGATTTCTATAATTACTACCAGAAACATGCATCGCTTCATCCACTAGTGTAACTACACTATTTTTCATGGTACTATCTTCATCATGTTCATCTGTATAGAATGTATAACCATTAATTACATAACCACTACAAGATAATACATACACACTTGGTCCAGCGGACAGCCATCAAAGACGTTCTAAAATTGAATTTGGATTTTCATCCAAATGCTTAAAAATATGGTCCTGAAACCATCCTATAAACTGGTGATTATGTGTATCTGAAAACCATTTTTCATCCCTCGATGGATTCAACTTCCTAAGAATTTCTTTGTGAGTTTTAATATATGGAGCAACCTCCCAACTGTTATGCAAAACATAAATATGAGCCTTCTCCTGATCTGTAATACTGATTGTCACAACTTCTCTTCCAGAAATTCCCTCACCCTCAATGTGTCCAGTGTGACAAGATTTCGGGAGACCAATGCTTTCCACATCAGATAGGTATTCAGTACAAAATTCAATGGCTTCCTCAACAATATATCGCTCCAATATACAACCCTCTGGGTGACTTCGATTTTTGACATACCCTTTCAAACTCTTCATATACCGTTCAACATGATACATCCATCTATAGTGCATAGGACCATTAAGTCGAATCTCTCTCACCAAGTGAATCATCAAATGAACCATCATATCAAATAATGTTGGCAGGAATAACATTTCTAATTCACATAATATGATGACAATTTCTTTTTCCATAGATGGAAATTTCCCCGGGTCTAAAACTTTGCTACATATATCTTTGAAAAAGAAACAAAGTTTGGTTAACGCATGACGAACATTCTTGGGAAAAATGCAACGTAAAGCTATAGGAATTAGATCTTTCATCAAAACATGGAAATAATGTAATTTCAAACCTTTTAACTTCAAATCATTCATTGAAAAAATGTTCTTGATATTTGATGAGTACCCCTCTGGAACTTTATATCATTGAAGAAGTTGCAAAACTGATATCTCTCCGCCCTAGAAAGAGTATAAGTAGCTGGAGGAAGAAACATTCGATTTTCACCCTTCACGGGAGCCAACTCTTCTCATATTCCCATGTCAACCATGTCCAACCTTGCCTTAATTACATCTTTTGTTTTGCCAGGGGTATTTAGCAACGTTCTGATAACACTTTCACATACATTTTTTTCCACATGCATCACATCAATAAAATTTCTGACGTACAAATAATTCCAGTATGGTAATTAAAAAAAAACTGATCTCTTTTTCCAACCAATTTTCGTAAGGTTTTTTGAAAATGGTTTACCAAAAATAGTATTCAGATCTTTTACTTTCTCAAACAGCTGATCACCTGTTAGTGGAGACGGTGTTGCGTGTTTTTCTGAACTTCCATTGAATGATGTCGTCCAAGATCGGTACTTATTCGGACGAGGTAGAAATCTACGATGTCCTAGAAACACAGATTTCGATGAATGTTTCAACCTAATTGATTCTGTATCTTCTTCGCACATGGGACACCCTTGAGTTCCTTTAATGCTATAGCCTGACAAATTTCCATAAGCAGGGAAATCATTTATTGTCCCATACAACATCACTCTCAACGTGAAGTATTCACTTTTATAAGCATCATAAAACATTACACCTGAGTCCCACAATAACTTCAAATACTCAATCAAAGGAGCCAGATAAACATCAATATTGTTACCTGGTTGTTTTGGTCCTGATATAAGCATAGATAACATGATGAATTTACACTTCATGCATAACCAGGGTGGCAAGTTATAATTTACCAACATAAAAGGCCATGTACTATGAGTGTTGGTTTGAAAACCAAAAGGATTCACTCCATCTGTAGATAACGCAAAACGAAGGTTTCTCGGCTCTTTTCCAAATTCAGGATACTCATGATCAATTTTCATCCATTGAGGAGAGTCGTACGGATGATGTAATAACCCATCTTTATTTCTTTTATCTGCATGCCATGACAATTGTCTTGCAATTTCTTCACTTCCATATAGACGCCTAAACCTTGGAATGATTGGAAAGTACCATACAACTTTCGTAGGATTGGATTTATCTTTCTTGTATCGAGAATCACCACACTTTGGGAATTCTGTAAGTGATTTGTTCTCTTTGAGAAACAATATACAGTCTTTCGGGAAGGCATGTATTCTTTCAGAAATCATTCCCATCGAGCGTAGCATTCGTCTAGCTTCATATGTACGGCTTGGGAGCTCATTATCTTCTGGGAGCATGTAATTCAAGAGAGCAAGTAGTTCCGTAAAATTGACATCACTCCATCCGTTTCTTGCTTTCAATTTATACAACTTTAGTACAGCTGACAATGTTGTATACCTAGTGCACGCAGCATACAATGGCATCTTTGCACAAATCTTTAACTTCTCAAACAATTTTGGGCAATCACGGAGTTCATCTTGAATTGTCTTTGTCATTTCCTCAATACAATCTTCATCATCATTGACATCTATAATCACATCCTCCATACGGTCTTCTTCATTATCCATATTTGTATTCATATCTGACGATCCATAAAACATAGTTTTATCCCAGCCAGTAGCTACATTCTCTTTTTCTCCGTGTTTATTCCAAAATTTATAACTCTGATCTATTCTGTGACATATAAAATGCTCTTCTAACTCCTCTGGAGTAAGTAGTCTAGAATAACAAAAACGTAAACACGGACAAAGGATTTGAGAAGGATCCTTTGCGTGATCCTTTGCAAACTTGATGAACTCTTTCACTCCGTTCTTGTACTCTATTGCTAAACGATTAGCATCCATCTAATCTTTATTCATCTCCATCCTATTTGAATATGAAATATTAGTATTTATGGTTCAAGTACACAAAACAAGAATTCCAAATACAGTAGAAGATAACCACTTCCTTATAAAAATGGAGATTAATAGAGCCTAACCATTAGTATTTATTCATCATGCCTAAATACTCACTATTGGTGGAAGTGAAACCGTTCATGATGATCATGCCAAGAAGAAATGGAAACCAAAAGGGGGGAGTGAATCAAAATACCCCAAACAAGATGGAAAAACATGGTATTTGAGAATACGTTAGTGGATTTCATGTTGGCTAGAAGGAAACCTAATTTATTTCAATGAAAAAGGTTAATTCACAACAAGATACCATCAATTCCATATATTATTTTCATTAATATGGTTATTTTGTGCTTCAAAAAGATCAAAACATGTCTAACTAACTTCAAATGGATAAAATATGAATTCATGAAACACATGAATCACAAAAAGAATATATATTATAGAAACACCCACTTGGAATCTTAATGAGTCTACTCAAATTAAGAACATCATACATCTCCAACTACATCGATGATTTCTCATATACAACGACACCACTAGCTAGATAGTGGCCCTCACCAAGAACATCATAAATCTCCAAATAAGAGACTACAACCACTAAACATGAAGAACATAATATGATGGAAATATACTAAGAACACATCCCTTCACCCAAATAAGAGACTATAACCACTAACCATGAAGAACCACTAAGAGCATAATTTGAAACCTAAGGAAAGGTACACCCAAAACATACCAATGAATTCAAATGAAATACTTTCTAAACCAAACCATTGAAATCCTCAAATGTTCCTAACATCAAACCCCATCATATCTCCTAATAAAATTCTTTGATAACACTATTTCATGGCCTATACCCATTTAGACCCCTCTATTGGTTAGTATATTATAGTCTAGTGACCCCCTAAAACCATCCTCCAAGTGAAATTTAGTATGGTAAATATGTGTGATAAGACATTTTTGGTCTAACTAAAAGGGGATATAGCCTAATGAGTGTATTTTGGATTCACAAAAAATATGACTCTATGTGGTATAGGGTTTTTTCAACTAGTAGGAGTATGGAGCACTAAGTGAATATGGTCCTCTATGTGTGGGAATGTTTTCATTTAGAGTATGGCCTAATATGTATGGTTCCCATAGAATAAGGCCCATTTGAATTGGATATTTGGGCTCATTACACAAGGTGGATCACATTTTTCATGTGAGGAATCTACACCAATTTGGTTCATAAAATATATTCATAGCACATAAGGATTTCTATATTCATCAACTAATAAATCATGTTCTTATCACACCAGGTAAGAACATAAGATCATCTACTAAGGGAAGTGTTTAGAGATCATATTCTCATCACATAGGGGATTCTTTGGCACATCGCCTAAGGAATCTCATGCTCCTCATGTGAGGTATAATCCTAGGATCATTACCTAGGAGATGAATAAGATATCTTATGATCATCACTTAGGGGATTCTTAGGCATATCCCCTAATGAATCTATTTATAATCTCATGAGGTATAATCAAGGGAACATTATTTGGGAGATAAAGAAGATCTCATATTCCCATAACATAGGGACTTCATATTCTTGTCACCTAAGGCAACCTAGGATTATCACCTAGAGTTGGATATTTACTGAATTAAGAGTGGTCATAGGTTTATATCTTGGTAAAGGAACTCACATATTTGAATTTTAGAAGAGGGAACCACCCGATACACTCATCGCGTAGGGGGTGAGCATAGTTTTATAGCCACCATTTCATTTTTATCCATGAAGTTATTCAATTCCCACCAAACCATTTTCAATTTCATCATTAACAACTATATTCTATGTCACTGGGAAACTAAAATGAAAACCTATATCAACTAACGATGTCATCTCCCACAATAACCCACTCATTACATCTTTTTAACAATGGAAAGGTTGATGCTTCTCCACTGCATGATTTACCACCTCAACCATCTCACATTTTCCCCCAATGGAATCTATCACAACCAAACTAATAAAAAACTTCTCAAACAACCCCACCAAAAAACAATGATGATTTTCAACAATAAAAGAAAACAAGCACCATGTTCTTGAGAAATATAATGAAAATTAGTAAACACATGTGAATCATCCCCTTTACATCATTTTCCATCAAGTATGGTCCATTTTCTTCAATAGGTCAATCCATAATACTCACCCATAGAATAAAAAAGCATGTTAAAAAAATGATATAAAAATGGGAGAGGAGAACAATATTGAAAAAAGATTTGGAAAACATTCCTTAAAGGAGGTCCTACAAACCGAAGCTTGAAAGAGTTGTGGGCGGCGGAGGTCCATCAATGTGATCTCAGCGGGCGGTAGAGGGGAGTCATAGGGTTCCAGTACCGCGAGAGATTTAGGTCGCGATAAAACGAGGGCACTGTGCGACCGAATTTATAAAAAAATTCACTAAGGTTTTATTAGCGCTAAAAAAGTGATGATAAAGACTGCCTTTATCAGTGCTTTTTTAGCGCTTTTTTAGCGCTGGTAGTAGTACACTTTATCAGTGCTAAAAAAGCGCTGATAAATCCTTACTGTATCAGCGCTAAAATTTTACCGCTGAAACAGGGAGTCTTTATCAGCGCTAGAAAAGTGCTGATAAAGACTCCCTTTATCAGCGCTAAAATTGTAGCGCTGATACAGGGTTTCTTTATCAGCACTTTTCTAGCGCTGATAAAGAGGCCATATATCAGCGCTAGAAAAGCGCTGATAAAGAACTCCTTTATCATCGCTAAAATTTTAGCACTGATACAGGGTAACCTTCATCAGCGGTTTTTCTTAGCACTGATATAAGGGGGCGCTTCCCTTGCCCGTTTTTGTAGTAGTGCATAAAAGTTTTTAATAAGAAATATTATTAAATTATATAAAATTATTATATTTATATTCAAAAATAATGTTTATTTGTATACATTAAATAAAGAATACATGTTTATAATTAATATATATTTTTTAATAATTCAAATATAAATAATGTTTTAAAAAAGTATTTATAAGATTATAATTAAATAAATATATATTTAAATAATTATAAGATTATAATAAATTTTTAAATAATAAATACATTTATTATATTTATAAATATATATAAATACTTTTTAAATATATATATTTATAATTATAATTATAAATAAATATATATATATTTAAATAAATATATGTTTTCAATGAATTTGGTCAATAAATATATTGATGTGTGAGTCTAATTAACGTGCATATATGTTATATATTCATCATGAATGTTCATTTATAAATTACACCCTTATTATTATTCATGTTGCCATATGTGATGACTCGATTTTTATTATCTATACTTTACTAGGTATATGATTCATTCATGGTATACTCATGAATCTATCATGTTCTCAAAAGTAGTTATAAAATTTAATAAATATATTTAAATAATAAATATATTCATCATATTTATAATTATAAAATTTTAATTATATATAAATACTTTTTAAATATATTTATTTGTAATTATAATTATAACTAATAATTATAAATTTATAATAAATATATTTATTTATATTTATAATTATAAATAAATAAATAAATAAATAAATGTAAATAATTATAAAATTATAATAAATATATTTATTATACTTATAAAGTTATAAATATATATAGTTAAATAAATATATTTATAAATATATACAAATATTTATAAATAAATATAAATAGTTATAATTGTAATTCTAAATAAATATAGATATATTTAAATAAATATATAATTATAATAAATATATTAATTATATATATTTGTATAAAAATATTTATAAATAAATAAAAATAGTTATAATTGTAATTATAAATAAATATAGATATATATATGCACTTGAGATGATAATTCTAAAGGAGATCCATCATCATCCTTACAATTGTATAGAATTAGAGGGTTATTCATGGTATGAATGATGAATTCCTTTTCCCAACAATTTATGTTGGCTCTATAAAATGAAAACCAATCCATAAAAGAGAACATAAAATTACTCTAAAAGGAGAATGATAATATTTTCAAGAAGAGTATTCCAAAAAATATTAAATTATGACACAATAATCATATAATTTTTCCCCGATGATATCAAATCATTTGGGGCAGTGTCTTGATGTTCTCAGAAAACTTAAAAGATATGCTAGTGTGGTATGGATTGAAATACAATAATATATACACAACTATAGAGTAGATGTTATGTGTACTTCAATCATCATGATCCATCTCAATATATGACCTTCCTTTTTCCCTTGTGTTTGGAGTTTATTCATTCCCGTCATCATTTTTAGCCCTTACAATAGAGCATTATCATGGTTAATTCCCATGTTCCCTACATTTACTATTGTAAACCTTGATTTAATGATCACCAAATCAGGTTTCTTATGATATTAATAAGTTTTATGTGTTAAATATTTTTTTTTTCACTATGAGACATATTGGAGAAAATTCAATTAAGTCTACGAAAGACTCACTGTTGAGGTTGAGTCTTCTCCAAGGATGAATCCCCATTGAAGATTAGTCACAGCCAAGGATGACTCACCATTGAGGTGGAGTCACTGCCAAAAATGTATCACTACTAGGACTGAAATTTGGCTAAGTACTATAATCTCCTACTGTCAACTATGAGTCACCACTAGAAAGGAATTTTGGTAAATTATGGGAAACACCTACTTTCAGAGGATGAATTTCTATTGAACATGAAGTTTTTCTAAGTATCAGAAAGGCCTAATGCGATACCTAAGTCACCATTGAAATTGAGTCACTTCTAGAATCAGTCACCACTAGATCTAGTCACCGCCAGATCAAGACACTGACAGACTATCTCACCATTCTAAATAGTTATCACCAATATTCTATTTATTTTGAATTAAATATGTCTAACAACTATATTATTTAATTTAATGCAGAAACTTATTTTAATGTTTGTTATTAATTGTTTTGAGAAGTTGAATTATAGAATGTGTCATCCCTGAGTATGAAGAAGTAGAATATAGAGATGATTTTTCTTCATATGGACACTCCTGAATGCTACCATTAAATGAAGGAGTAGACTCCCTCATGCAAAGAACATAGATGATTACTAAATGAACTAAGAACAGAGATACACACAGAGAGATGAAGATGAACATTTTAGGATCAAAAGAATATTGATGTGATTTACACGAAGCATCTTTACCAGTGATCAACTATTGTAGAAGTAAACCACATTGAACACCCAGAATACTTCCTACACTCAGAAAAAAAGAGAGTCTATGACATTCTGTTCTACTGTAAATTTCAGAAACTCAACTCGAGCTACCACTCAAGCTATAATCAAGGATTCACAAGATTCAAATCTTATCAAACAGAGCAATACATAAATTCTAATTATTTTCATTTTCTATTTTTGTTTATTTTATTTAAATTATGATTAGTGTGCACTTTTTCTATTTCAAACACACACACACACTGACTCTTTCACTTTATCTAGAAGATACAAGATATCTTCTCAGACTCTCTTTATTCTTATTTTCCTATGGTGTTGTGGAAGAGGTCCCTATGTGGCCTATGTATTTTTTATTCCCATGAGTTTTTGTAAGATATTATGTGTGTTCTGAATAGTTTTTGTAAGAGGTCCCTTGATAATGTAAAAGTGAGTCATGTTTATACAGAAATGATTTTAAAACCTTAAAATATATTATAGATTTTGGGGGATTCATGATGGATTCATAAAATTGATAAAATAACCTAAAAATATATTATTTTAAATCTAAAACATATATTTGGTCATGGATACCATTTATATCATTTATTTCATCATTTTTGGGTCATTATGATATCATAATACACACTATATATTTATACCGCATTTAATTTTTACATGAAAATTCGACCATCTCGGAAAATTATGTAAAATTAACCATTGGATAATTTCAAAGTTCTGAATCCAAAAATAATATTACTTTTATCTAAATAAATTTATTAACATGTGAATTTTCAATTTTAAAATAATAATGGATATTTACTAATAAATGATGTTTTTTTATAATAACAGTTTTTGAACCCTTATAAAAACCACATTTGACTTCATAAAAAATATATGATAATTTATATTAAATAAAAATTATTTAATAATAATATTTTAATAAAATATTAACTTTTTAAAAAATAAATAAATTCATTAATTCCTTAATTGAATTTGAATATTACCGAAAACTATAAGTTGTGTTTTATTGTACCAAAATCAAAACAAATTATAAAGTAACAATAATAAAATGAAAATATATTCATTATTCTATAAAGTATAAATATTAATATTATTAGGGTCTTGATACATATCACTTCATTACACTAGAAAATTTCCTAAGGGTAAGGTGTGCAAAGGTGATACTTTAATGGGGTGGTTCGATGTACATGGTTTGGGTCATGATCTTGATGAGTTTTAACTTCTATCATAAATAGTTTCACTCATGCTTAAGTTATTGATCTCAAATTGGGATTGGTCTAGGTAAAAACCTAGTGATGATATCTCCCTTAGAAGCTTTGATAAATGGGCTTTGTAGGGTAAAATTCTATTGGTTGAGGTCATCACTTTCTTTGTCTATGTCAATTGGATTTGTTTGAAAATTATATTTATAATAATCATATGATCACTGCTCAATGACTATATTATCTATGGTAATGATGCTTAGGAGTATTTTAAATCTAATAGGATTTAATGAAACCAAATAAGTGCTTGTGTTTTCTATATCCATAATATATAATATTTCATTTAATTAAACCACAAAGGGAACTTTATTTACAACAGTTCAGTTCATTACATGACCGACCTCAGAAAACTTTCATACTCCTATAAACAACACAAATAAGATGCTTCTCAAAGGATACATCTAATAGTAACTCCACCTCATCCGGTTATAGAGTGTAAGATGGTTATGAGTGATAACGATGTAGTTGAGATATATAGAAGATGTAGTGCATGGCTCGGTACCTCTGAGGTAACTACAACCGATAGGATACCATCCCAACTCTCTCTAGAATCTCAAAAAACCTAATGTATAGTGGTGATAGATTTAACTATTTCATAATTTTTCTCTGTACCAGTATCGGTGAGATACACAAAAGACTTGATCCCAGACCTCGAACTCTAGAGGTCGTCGATGACAATAAGTGTAATAGTTCTTCCATGATTGTGCAGTAGCCATCAGTTTATGAATCAATTAGACCTTCTTTGAAATCTATAGAATGAGATGAGGTCCATGCACTACCACAAAAATAGCTTTACGTATCCCCACCTTTTATCAGAGATAAAAAAACACTGATAAAGGGGGTACCTTTATCAGCACTAAAAAAAGAGTTGATAAAAGGTGCTTTTAACAATGGTAAAAAGTGCACTATTAAAAGTACCCCTTTATCAGTGATTTTTTAGCGGTGATAAAGGTACCCCTTTATCATCATTTTAGGGCTCTTAAATGGACCCCCTTTATCAACACTTCTTTAGTAGCACACATAAAGGGGGTCTTTATCATCTCTTTTTTACTAGCACTGATAAACGGTATATTTTAAAAAAAAAATCATTAAAAATATTATATTAACATATAAATATATTTATACTGATATAAATATAATATATATTTTTTAAATATGTTTTAGATAAGGTAAATAGGTAATTACACATGATATATAAGATATTTAGTGAAAATGGATTATAAAAGAATTAAAAAAATATTTTTAAATAATAATTAACAAATTATTATCGAGTAATAGTCATTTAATAACAATTTGTGGGTAAGAAAACAAAAAAACAAAAAAACATCTAAAATAAGTTTAAAATGTAACACAAACAATCAAATGAAAATAACTTTTGATTCAGGTATCCATTTGGGATCTACCACATATCAAATCAAATCCTGTGATGAGATATATGTTATAGAGGTCTAGATTAAGCTATATAATCTTTTTACAATTTTTTGACCCCCAAAAAGGCCCAAAAGGCCTCCAAAACTGAGTTTTTAGTTGGCGTATCCAATTTTTTTAACATTCGATGAATTTTCAACCTCGTTTAAGGGGGTATTTTGCTTTTTTTTAGCAGGGGATGAATTTATTCCTGGGTATTACATTAATATTGATATTATGGGTTTGAAATTTTATCATTTTTCACAATGTACTGTTATTTATAATCAAATATATAACAATATATACATATTTTTTTATATATTAACACATAAAAATTTAATTTTATAAATAAATAATTAAATATATTTACATATAAAATAAATTTCTCAATATATAAATGTTATAAAAATAAAAACTAATATCCATTTTATTTAAAATACAAATGTATGAATATATATATACATATACAATTAATCTATATATAATGTTTATTTATATATATATATATATATAAATTTGTGCGAGTATTGACAAAAAAATATATATTTATCAATATATTATAATATATGTATATAAATAATAATATATAATATATAGAATAAATATAAACAAGTATAATTATATTTATAGATGCACACACATATATAAATATATGTATGTATGTATGTATGTATGTATGTATGTATGTATTTATAAACACACATACACACACAAAACATATTTTATATACGTATTTAAATATATATATATATATATATATATATATATGGATAAAAATGTAACAAAATATATATAAATATAGAGATATATCTAAAATAAACAGAAAAACAATATAGGTGACTGGAAAAGGTGCATGATTATGAGGGGAGGTCTCAGGTTCAAAACCCACCGAAGGCAAGGGTGTATGGGTGGGTGAGGCAAATGGATAATGTTTCTAAAGGGGGTGGGAGGCTAGAAAAACATTATTGGGGGTGGGGGTGGGGTTAGGTGCTAATAAAATGGGGGATGGTCCACCCTTTAAATTTACAGAAAAAAAAATCATTTTAAAAATCATTTTTTGAATTTTATCAATGCTTTTTTTAGAACTGATAAAAGGGGATTTTATCAGTGCTAAGGGACCCCCTTTTAAAAGTTCTTCAATTATCAGTGTATTTTTAGTGATGTAAATGATCTTTTTTCATGATTTTAAAGACCATATCTACAGTGGTGAAGAAACACTGCTCACTTACCTCTTACTAGCACAAGGGTGATCGACATGGCCTACCGTACAAATTCTCATAAGGTGTCATATGTATCATGTCCTAATAACTATTGTTATAGGAGAACTCAACTAGGGGTATATGCCTCTCTCAAGAGCGCCTGAAATCGAGGGAGCATTCTCTAATCATGTCCTCAAGTAGCTGAATGATCCATGGGATCAGTAGGTAACCTTAGTTTCTTGGTTTGTCCTTTTTAGAAGTTGACCATTCTTAATTATCATTGAACCAAACAAATAAAAACCTAATTTACATTTTTTTTCGAAAAAACCAAACTTAATTAACATTACATATATTATTCATAATCAAATTCCATTTTGAATTTTGTAGAAAACAATAAAATGTAACGCTATTAATAAAGTCACCAGTTATTGGCCCTGAGGATTAGCCTAGTGGCAAAGGGCCCTGTGGGGTGTTAGGGGGGTCTCGAGTTCGAGTCTCCTTAGCTTCTTACACTGTGTGTTTGCATGTTTCTTTGTAGTTTTATAATTCCCCTTCAATGACCATTTTTAATACTAAAAATAAAGTTACATTTTATTAATGTAAAAAAAACATTGATAGATGAAGTCTTTATCAACACTAGTTTTATCAGCACTTTTTCTTATCAGTGTTGGTTTTATCAAATGTAAACTCATATCAATTTTATATCTCATAGAGCCTAAATGGGCACCGAGATCAAAATTTATGGTCATTTTTAAGTTCAAGTCATGTTTTCAACTTATAGTATCATATTAATTAATTCTTAAATTTTTTAGTATCGCCAAATTGTTATTAAATGCCTATTACTCCATGCTAATTAAAAAATTGTAAATCTATATTAATTTTTAATTATTTTTTAAATAATTTTCACTAAATATTATATATATTAATTATAAATACATCGTTGGTATTATATAAATCATATTTATGAAAATATATTATATATATATAAATATAAATATATTTACATATTAAAATATTATTTTTAATAATATATATATATATATAAAGGGAACCTTTAATCAGTGTTAAAAAAATGCTAATAAAGTCCCACTTTATCAGAGCTAAAAAAATTGTTGATAAATGCATCCTTTATCAGTGCTAAGAAAAAGAACTGATAAAGGTGATAAAAGTACCCCTTTATTAGCTAGTGGTGATAAAAACACCCCTTTATTGGCTATTTTGTTTAGCATTGATAAAGGATAGTGCTGAATAAGTGTGATTATGCAGTAGTGATACACACATACGTGCATGCATAGAAAACTTTTACAGATCAGAAAGTATCTTGCCCCTTGACAATAGAATTATGGCCTCTTCTCTGGATCATCCTACCCCCCCCCCCCCAATGCAATGATTGATGGTGGTAATACTGCATTGAACCTAGCTCAAAGATCTTGGGATGATATTGTTATGACTGAACAAGTTGAACAATCACCACCTCATGTTGTCCCTACTCCTAAGGTTGAAATCAATGGACAATCTGACTTAGAAGTGATGATACAAAAGGAGGTGGATCATGATTTGATGCAGGAGAAGGTCTTAGACACCTCCAAAATGAAGGGAAAAAACAAGCTGGTTGTTGTTTATTCTCCTGTAAGATCTTTAGTGGGCTCCACTGACCCTCTTAATACCCATCATGTTAAGAAAGGGTTATCATCCAAGTCAATGGATACTGATGGTTTTCAAATAGTTCTGTATAGGATGGCCGGACCTACCTCCTCTACTATGGGACAACCATATAATTCTGATTGTGTTACAAATTTAGCTCCGTCTGTGTTGCCTTTCTAGGTAGAACGCCATTCAATCTATTCCTTCTTTAAGAATAATGCTACTAACCCACCTGATTGTTTAAGTGGCCTTGTGGCTATTGCATAGGAAATTGAAGCATCATGAAAGATGTCAGAGGCTAACTCAAATCAATTTAATGTACTAGGAAAAATAATTAAAGAAAATGATGAGGCCTTAACACAGGTTCATCCCACTAATGATGCTACTACAACAAAATATATTGATCAATAGATTGGGAAAATGAAGGATAATCCACCCAGGGATCATAATGAATCACGATGTTCTTACCTAATGAATATGGATGCATTGTATCTAGCTCCATAGGAAACATTGGACACTATCCAGGTTAATATTCAAAACCTTTTAGGTGTTATTGATTATCTAATAGTTGAACAGGTTTCTAGCACTGTTATTCTAGAAGGTGAGGTGAAAAAACTTGAAAAGAAAGAAAGTGACTCATTTGTGGGCATTGAGGAATCTAAATTCAAGAAGAAAACTCCCACGGAGATAAATAAATTTGAATCAGAGGAGGAAGAGATAGAGAAGGATAAATATGAAATGGAGGAGGAAGAGCCATAAGGGACCTGAAAACAAGCTAAATCATGGAAATGGGGCCGCCATCCAAAAACTTGTGACAGAGGTTGCAGACAAGATGAATGGGATGTATAGAAGGAAGAAATGCAACTAGAGGATCCTGATTCTGATGACACCAATATTGAAACTATTCTTCAAACAAGTGGAAGGTTTAGAAAATCACTTTTCTTGGGGTAGCAGTCATAGACGTGGTTGAGGATTTAACTGGAGCGCCTCACGGAAAGAAGAACGCATGATTATATTAAAAATTAGAAAAAAACTTAACTTCGACTATTCTTGATGTGGGTAGGATTTCCTTATCTGACCCCATCCTTTCTTTTCTCTATTTTCTTTCCTTTTTATTAATAAATGGGGCCTTATCCCCTAAATTTCTAAAAAAAAGAATATATAAATATGTAAATATAAAATATATTATGCAAGGTACCCTTTATTAGTGCTATTTTAGTGTTGATAAATATCAAAGCTAAAAAAACATTGATGGATGAGTATTTTTATTATGGATAATAAAACATTGACAAAATGTGCCCTTTTATTAGGGCTTTTTTAGAGATGATAAATGTTATATTTACTAGCACTTTTATTTAGCGTCTATAATAGTTTTCTCTTTATTGATAATTTTTAGCATTGATAAAAGACAACACGTTATTATGAAATCTATAGTAATGATATATGTATGTTATAAATTATATAATATGAATATAAATATATTATAAACAAACTCTTAAACGATTAAATATATATATATATATATTGTGTATAAATATATATATATATATAGTATTATGTAAGATGTCACCTATCATCGTTAGTATAACAATGATAAAGGGAACACCTTTATCAATACTAAAAAGTAATGATAATGGTTTACCTTTATTATTGTTAAATAGAGCACTGACAAAGGGTTAACTTGTATCAGTTTTTTAACATTGAAAAAGGTGACATTTATCAATACTTTTGTTTAGCGTTGATAAAAGTTCTCCATTTGTCTACATTTTTTTCAATGCTGATAAAGGGAATCACTGCTTTTTTGATAATCCATTACAGTGAGAGTTTGTATGGGGGGAATGGTGGGAGGAGGGGGGAAATTTATCTTTTTTTTACAACCACCATTTAGTGGTTAGTATTATGTCTATTAGAGACCACAAAATTGAAGTAACCCAACTTCCTTGGTGAAAAAGCCAATTTTTCTAGTAGTGATGTATTTTTATATCCATATATGTAATTCAAGAAATATAGTTATTTAGATGGAAAATCTATATGTGTTTATATATATAAAGATAACTTAGTAATAATAAATATTCTTATATATTTTTATAATTTATAATTTTGATATATACATTAACAACTAAAAAATGACTTTTTCCGCCCCCTATTATTCACTGATCAAGTAATGTTTTCTAATTCCACATCCTTTATTTATTTAAAATTAAAAAATCAAATAAACTTCACAATTAAAGATGTTACAACCTGTGTTGGTGCATAGACAATGCACTGCACCGCCAACCATGGGATCAGTAGCTGGCCTATGTTTCCCGGTTTCTCATTTTTAGAATCTGACCATTCTCATTTATCATTAAACTAAAAAAATCCATACCTAATTAACATCTTGTTTTTTAAAACAAAAAACGCAATTAACATTACCTATATTATTCATAATTTAATGCCATTTTATATTCTATGGAAAACCACAAAATTTATCACTATTAATAATCAGGCGATGTCTAAGTTTTATAGTAATAGACACTTTTTTAACTCAATTAATGAATTTTATTTAGAAATTGAGGAATCTTGTATCTATATTAAATTTTGTTGAGTCATATATTAATTGTGTATAAATAGTTTTTTGTGGACCCAAAATCAAAAAACACAAAACACTCCCACTCTCTCGTTCTTCTCCATACAACCAATGCCTACCCCTCCCCCACCAAATCATCCCACTAAAATTTGATACTCCCCTCCAAGTGGTGTGATTCAAGCGGTGCCTGAATAACACAAATGGTTGGAATCAAACTAGTTACCCGCTCGCCGTTTGGTCATCCCCATCTTTGACTTGGTAGACTCAGATGTCACGGGACGCATCGGGGAGGCATGTTAGACACGGGGAGCATTCCACCTCATACTACCACAGATATTTGCAAGGGATACAATGAGTTTTATTAGTGCTAAGAAGAAAGCACTAATAAAAGGGGGGCCTTTATCAGTGCTAGTTAAAAGCGTTGATAAATCTATCCTTTATCAGCACTAAACAAAGCACTGATAAAGATGTACCCTTTATCAGTGCTTTATTTAGCACTGATAAAAGGGGGCTTGCATTAGCGCTATTATTCGCATTCATAAAAGTTTTTAATAAGAAATATTATTAATTTATATAAAATTATTATATTTATATTCAAAAATAATGTTTATTTGTATACATTAAATAAAAAACACATGTTTATAAATAATATATATTTTTTAATAATTCAAATATAAATAATGTTTTAAAAAAGTATTTATAAGATTATAATTAAATAAATATATATTTAAATAATTATAAGATTATAATAAATTTTTAAATAATAAATATATTTATTATATTTATAAATATATATAAATACTTTTTAAATATATATATTTAAAATTATAATTATAAATAAATATATATATATATTTAAATAAATATACGTTTTCAATGAATTTGGTCAATAAATATATTGATGTGTGAGTATAATTAACATGCATATATGTTATATATTCATCATGAATGTTCATTTATAAATTACACCCTTATTATTATTCATGTTGCCCATATGTGATGACTCGTTTTTTATTATCTATACTTAGGTATATGATTCATTCATGGTGTATACTCATGAATCTATCATGTTCTCAAAAGTACTTATAAAATTTAATAAATATATTTAAATAATAAATATAATCATCATATTTATAATTATAAAATTTTAATTATATATAAATACTTTTTAAATATATTTATTTGTAATTATAATTATAACTAATAATTATAAAATTATAATAAATATATTTATTTATTTTTATAATTATAAAGAAATAAAGAAATAAAGAAATAAAGAAATGTAAATAATTATAAAATTATAATAAATATATTTATTATACTTATAAAGTTATAAATATATATAGTTAAATAAATATATTTATAAATATATACAAATATTTATAAATAAATATAAATAGTTATAATTGTAATTCTAAATAAATATAGATATATTTAAATAAATATAAAATTATAATAAATATATTAATTATATATATTTGTATAAAAATATTTATAAATAAATACAAATAGTTATAATTACTAGAAGGGTCGGGGGCAAGCCCCTTTATTAAAAAGAAAAAAAAAAACAAGAACCCCGTTTGAACTGGGTAAGGGAAAACTCGTTACAAGCCCATAGGTCTAGAGGGATCAAACCCAATACAAAACCCATTACATTGGCCCGAAATCCGAGAGGGATAAAGCCTATTACAAACTCAAATTCAATGGACTACCCGAGTACAACACCACTCCATCGCCGCCCGCAACAGACCTCCGTCATCAACCGGCGACGCACCATGTCATCCCCGAGGACGTCGCCCCATCCAAGCCAGGTCTGCATCAGGGTTACACCCTAGTTCGCATGAACTGGAGGTCGTCTCCCCGTGTGAACCCAAATCAGAACCCTCACCGTCCGCAGCTCACCCCGAATGAAAAACCCACGAATCACCGCCATCAGCGTAGGAGGCCCACCATCGTCTGAATCCGTTGACGAGCCCATAGAAGCGTCACCCACCTACAACTGCACCCGTCAAAGCCTCGCTCGCCACAGCCAGATCACTACGAGACCACCGACGCAACCACTGACGCGCACCCATCCGAATATATCTGAACCAGATCTTACACCACCGTGCGGAGAACACAGTTTCTCGAGCTCCATCACCCAAATCCGGACCTTCACCACCGGTCATCGACGCTCGAAAAACCCTAGAGAAGGACGATGCCACCACACAAAAAATGGGAGTCACGACCCACCAAATAGTTATAATTATAATTTTAAGTAAATATAGATATATTCAAATACTTATAAAATTATAATTAATATATTCATTATATAACCAGAAACGGTGCGAACCATGAGTTTTCAACTCATGGTCCTAAATTTTTTATTAAAAAGATAAAGTTATAGAGAAAGAAAATATGGGATTACAACAAGCGGCCCACACAAAGCCACACAACCATATAAAGCAGTCACCTTCAGTGTCTGCCACCCCTTCCTCGAGAGTCTGTAAAGACCCGTAAAATTCAAGGGAAATTTTTTCTTAATTTTCTTTAGAATTTTACAAGAGTGCGGTTTCAGACGGCACCTGATTCAGAGGCCCGGTGTGCCCGGAATCAATTCCCGAAGTTTGGCTCGGGTACGTTCAGTGAACGAACGAGCGAGATTTTCTAACTTTTGAACCGGTGCCCGGAATCGAATTCCGAGGGCACCGATGGAACCGTAGCGCCGGTTTACGCTTAGGAACTCCTGTTATGGAGTTGCGTTCATGCGAGTGTTGATAATAAAAATTGTGGATGTTTACTTTGTAATTACACTACAATTTTTATTTTTTTTACTCTAAGTGATATCTCTTGTTGGAAGTTGGGTAGCCACCCAACCTCCCATGGGAGGTTATGAGGGTGGTGGGGCACACACGAAACCCATCCCTTCATATCCTCTAAAACCCCCTCAACTCCCACTTAAATTATGTTAACTTAAGTTATAAACCTATGACTTAAATGTAATGAGTTAATGAGGTGAGTTGTGAGTGGTTATTGAATTTCAAACCTTTGAAATTCAAAGAGGATGGGTTGTGTGAATAAAATAAGAAAGAGTCTTATTTTATTTTGTTAGAATTTTATCTCCTTGAGAGAGTTGGGAAGTCTTCTTCATCTTCTTCAAACTCAACGAAGAACGCGAAGAACGCCGTTCTACAACGAAGAACTTCTCCGCCGAAGAACACGGTCCATCCGCGACGCCGTATCCGCGACGCGACGTACTTCTTCCGCGTCGTCTCTTCCGCGACGGTTTTCCGCGACGAACGCCTTCGACAACGACTCTTCCTCCGACGTCAAAGGAATCGACACCGATATTCCACGACTACGTCAACGTGCGACTATCGAGGTAGGGGTTCTTGAGTTCGTTGTTTACATTTTATTTGACATCCCTCAAGTATTTCTAAGCCACTTGATATCAAACTAACGGGAGGAGGCCGGTCCGCACAAACATGGCCGATCCTCCTCCATCGTGGTTTAGTTTTATTGTGGTTTGAAGCGGGGTAACGCGGTACCATTGCACCGCGCGAAAAGAATTATTTAAGGCCGGTTTGGGTCACGACGAAGAACCGCGACGCTATAATGCCGCGCCTTTGAGATCGGATGAGACCGCGACCGGAGTCGGGCCGTGGCGGTGGGGCGCGACGTCGTTACGCTGCAAAAATCTTACAAGGACCGAACAAGAAGGGCGGCCGGAAAACCGGCCACCGGCAGAAAAAGAAGAACCGCGGCTGGACGGCCACGGCGGAGCACCAAGAGGCGGCCGGCCTCGCCGGCCGCCGGTGATCAGAACAGCCGCGGCCCTATGGCCGCGGAGGAGGAGCTAGGGGCGGTCGGCCTCGCTGGCCGCCGGGAATCAGGAAGGGCCGCGGCGGAGCAGCCAGGGGCGCCGGCCTTGCCGGCGCCGGAGATCGGGTGGGCCGCGGCCCTACGGCCGCGGCGGAACAACCAGGGGCGGCCGGCCTCGCCGGCCGCCGGAAACCGAGGAGGAGCCGCGGCGGAGAAGAGAAGGCGACCGGCCGCGCCGGCCGCCGGTTTGGACAGGAGGCGGGACCCGCGGGTCCCGCATGTGTAAAGAAACGGCCAGCCTTTGGCCGGCCGAGATCCGAAAAAGGGGGGGGGGGGGGGTTTCACCCCCCCGCGTGCGGCACATTCGCGGCGCGCTGACCGCGCCGCCGCTGGCCGGCCGCGCCGCCACCGGCCGGGCCGGGTCCAGCGGACCGGGTCGGTCCGACCCGGTTCGGTCGGACCCGGTTTGGGTCGACTCGGGCCGGGTCGACCCGGACCCGGACCCCCCGTTTCGAAGCAGTTTTGGTATTTTGGCCATAACTTGAGCCACGGACCTCCGATCGACGAACCGTCTGCGGCAACGCGATCCTTGGATCGAGACGGTCGTTTCGGTATGTCGCACTCAAGGTTTCGGATTACTTTGAGTTCGTCCGGGTCGGTTCGTTCACGAAACCAACCGGGCCTTCGGAGCGGAAACGCTCATATCTTGAGCTACGGACGTCCGATTGACGTGCCGTCAGCTGTGTTGTGTTCGTCTTAGTGAGACGGATCTTTTGGCATACTCCGCTCGAGGTTTGGACGCAGGTGGAGTACGGTCGGGTTGGTTTTGCCTTAAAAACCAACCGGGCCCCGGGGACGAAAATGCCAATAACTCTCAGACCGGGCGTCCGATCGACGCGCCGTCTGTTGCGTTGAGTTCCTGTTGACGATACGGAACTTTTGGATACATCAACTCTGGACTTTGTGACAGTTGATGTATCAGCCTCTCGGCTCGTGGAGCAGACCCTCCGAACGAGCTTGCTGTGTGCGGGAACCCTAGTGCTGGCTGCGACTGTTACTGTGACTACTACTGCTACTGTGACTGCGACGACGACAGTACAGAGATCCTGTGTGGATTCGACGACGACGACTACAGCACTCAGCGATCCTACGTGGAACAGTGCTACCGAACCTGTGTGAGCTGAATCTTCTGTTTACCTTGGGCGGTGAAGCGCTTGGTTGTAGCAGCATATCCTTGGCAGTGGAGCGCTCGGTTGTAGCGGCAGACCTGCGATACTGGACGAGCGTACAGAGTACGGAGACCGTGAAACCGGCTGAGACCTGAAGACTGCTCGACCGACTCAACTTAGAGTGAGTCGACTAGCCCAGTGGACGGAGCGCCCGGTATTCGGCGGCAGACCCACGGCGGACGGAGCGCCTGGTAGTTGGCAGCAGACCCGCGGTACTCGACTGGAGGAGTACCTCTGTAGGCTATCTGGGTGAGCGCCCAGTATTTGGCAGCAGACCCTCAGCGGACGGAGCGCCCGGTAGTTGGCAGCAGACCCGCGGTACTCGACAGGAGGAGTACTTCAGCAGTCTTAGGTTAGTGAGCAGTACCTCGGAGTCGCGACAGGACCACTGTACACTTCAGAGATGGGGCTCTTCAACAGTTACAGTTTCGTTAATGAAAATCCTGGTTTGAGCTGAATCCTGTTGTTTTCCTGTGTGGATTGTGTTGTGCTATCCTGTGTGGATTACGTTTTGCTTTCCTGTGTGGAATACGTTTACTTTCCTGTGTGGTCTGAGTTGTACTTGGGCTCGGAGGTTGGAGCGTATTTGAATTGATAACTTAGGTATATGTATGGGCATATACCTAAGCAGTGATGGTTGTTACTTCGTGATTGTACCTTTCTTCGTGGTTTATCCATTGTGGATTTGAGAGACCTTCAGGGGTTTCGGGGTCCCTACTGAGTAGCTTATACTCACCCCTGCACGGGCTTTGCCCGCACTACGTTGTGTTGGTTGCAGACGACGGACAGCGTTGACCTTAGCTGAGGCTTGCAGAGCGGGATGGTACCCGGAGGTGGACTACTGGACAGAACGTGCTCGGAGCGGACGGCGGGACCCGTGGAGCAGTGGAGCTATCTGTACCCACCCTTCAGGTGGGATTTCCAGTGGACAGCTCGGTGTAGCGGCTTTTACTTTCCAGTTGCTGTTTTCCCTTTCGAGTTGTACTTTACTTTCAGTTTGAGTTTGTATACTGGCCCATTTACTTTTCCGCACTTTCAGTTGTACTCTGCTTTTGCTTAGTGTTTACTTTCCGCTTGCTTACTCTGTGTTCTTTGTTTACTTTACAAAGGCAATGCCTTCCCTTTTTACCGGGATTTACGCCTTGGTGCTAGTCGCCAGCCCCTGGCCTATGGAAGGCGGGCTTGGGGTAGTCACGACACGGACCCCGAGGGCGGGTCGTGACAAATTGGTATCAGAGGAGTTCGGTTCAACCGCGAACTCTGATCTTTTCTATGTGAAGCAATAATGTTTAGCGTATTGAGTTTGGTTATCAGTCCAGGGAGTCCAGTGTTGGTGCGGCGGCCGACGTATCCATACACCAGGACCCTGACTTCTGATTTCCGACTTAATGCACGAAAACATTGATTGCGTGTGTGTTTCAAAGTTTTCTTTGTGATTACTTTATATCAGCTCACCAGGTATAATGTTCTGACCGTGGCGCACCTGTTCCCTTTTCAGGATGGCCCCACGACGGCAGCCAACTAGGGTTCCGGGAGTCGAACGTGACGACAGCCCACCGAGTGACGAGGCTTCGGTGCAGGGCCCTTTGTCAGGAGTGGCACCGACGGTAGTTCTACCCGCCGAGCCCCCGATGCTTCCAGCACCAGCCGCTGACGATGCACGTCGCCTCAGCGCACTGCATGAGTTTCAACGCCAGCGACCGCCCAGGTTTCGTGGGGAGACGGATCCCCAGGCAGTAGAGGACTGGCTGGAGGCAGTGGTACGAGTGTTTAGGCTAGTGAGGACACCAGCAGACCTCATGGTGATCCTCGCTGCGAGCCTACTACACGCAGCAGCAGGACGATGGTGGAGCTTGATGCTCCAGGTGCACGATGAGGCATCTCTACTTTGGACGGACTTTGAGAGCATCTTCCGCTCGGAGTTCGTCCCAGCCACCCTTCGTGCGGTGCGTATCCAGGAGCTTCTTCAGCTGCGGCAGGGTAGCATGACGGTCGCTCAGTACGCGGCGAGGTTCACCGACCTTTCTCGGTACTCGACAGACATGGTATGAGACCCCTTCTTCCGGGCCCGGACCTTCGAGCAGGGTTTGAGACACGAGATCAGGGCATCGCTGATCTCCCTCAGCATACCGACTCAGACAGGAGTACTGGAGCGGGCCCTTCTGATCGAGAGTTTCCTTGCTGAGTCTACACCAGCACAGCGACCCACCGCAGGGCGGCACGTGGCAGAGTCATCTGCAGCAGATAGCCGACGGATGACTCAGGGTTCCAGGCAGACCAGACCTACCAGTGGCCGACTGCACGACTCAGGCTCAGTTGTGCGGGGAAGCCGGGGTGGAGTCAGAGCCAGGCGTGCCGAGAGTTGGCAGTGTTACTCCTGTGGCGGGATTGGTCACATGGCTCGTGACTGTCTGACCCGCCATGCTGATGATCAGCAGTTAAGTGAAGAACCTCCCAGGCAGAGGCAGAGGTTCGACCGTGGCGGTCCGCAGGGAGGAGGCGGACGAGGCAGAGGAGCTGGACGAGCAGCCGGTGGTGGGCGACGCTTTGAGGCTCTGCCACCACCACCACCAGGAGGTCCACCCCGACCACAGGGAGTAGGTGAACATGCGAGAGCTCAGCTTCAGGCAGCCGAGGCCTTCGATCATGGAGCTCTGGGAGCCGATGGACAGGAGCAGAACTAGTGGATACATCCTTTGTACTTCTGGTTCCTTGTTGCATTTGTGTAGCATCTTGTATTATGAGCTGCAATAATAAAAGACGCATACCTTTGTGATATTTTCGTTCCTGTCCTCTTTCGTGATGTTACTAAGAGGTTCCAGTTTTGGCTGTTGACTTGACCCTCACTTGTGAGACATCTACTGGAGGAGACCCAGTTACCACACACTGATGCCGACAGTGTGACTCAACCCTTGGAGGCGAGAGTAACGGTTGAATCTCTTAGTAGTAGCGTCGAGGCCTTACGACGTCATCCTTGGTATGGATTAGTATCATCCATGTTAGGATTGACTGTTTTAGGCAAAGAATGTGGTTCATCCAGGGGATGGGACCAGATTTCTCTTATCGGCAAAGAAGAAATCTTGCAGCTCTGGTGGGACCGGAGATGGTCCAGGCCACGACAGAGAAGGTCCAGGTCATCCAGGAGCGGATGAGTACAGCTCAGAGCCGGCAGAAGTCATACGCTGACAGGAGGCGGAGGCCACTGGAGTTCGAGGATGACGACCACGTCTTCTTGCGGGTCTCACCTCGACGTGGTATTCAGAGATTTGGCCGAGGCGGCAAGTTATCTCCGCGCTTCATCGGACGCTTCCAGGTCCTCAGCAGGGTTGGCGAGGTGGCTTATCGCCTGGCTCTACCACCTCAGTTGCACCGGGTGCATGACGTCTTCCACGTGTCTCAGCTGAGGAGATACGTGCACGACCCGACGCACATCTTTGATCATGGGGAGCTTGACGTTGACGATGGGGCGACTTTTACGGAGGTCCCGGTGGAGATAGAGGATCGACAGGAGCGGGTCCTGTGTGGGCGATCGATTCCTCTTGTGCGCATCAGATGGCAACACGGGAATCTCCAGGAGAGCACATGGGTGCAGGAGGCTCAGATGCGTGCTCATTACCCTCATTTGTTTCCCTAGTTTTTGATGTATCTTTACGGGGACGTAAATCCCTGAGGTGGGAGTAATTTAAAGACCCGTAAAATTCAAGGGAAATTTTTTCTTAATTTTCTTTAGAATTTTACAAGAGTGCGGTTTCAGACGGCACCTGATTCCGAGGCCCGGTGTGCCCGGAATCAATTCCCGAAGTTTGGCTCGGGTACGTTCAGTGAACGAACGAGTGGGATTTTCTAACTTTTGAACCGGTGCCCGGAATCGAATTCAGAGGGCACCGATGGAACCGTAGCGCCGGTTTACGCTTAGGAACTTCTGTTCTGGAGTTGCGTTCATGCGAGTGTTGATAATAAAAATTGTGGATGTTTACTTTGTAATTACACTACAATTTTTATTTTTTTTACTCTAAGTGATATCTCTTGTTGGAAGTTGGGTAACCACCCAACCTCCCATGGGAGGTTATGAGGGTGGTGGGGCACACACGAACCCCATCCCTTCATATCCTATAAAACCCCCTCAACTCCCACTTAAATTATGTTAACTTAAGTTATAAACCTATGACTTAAATGTAATGAGTTAATGAGGTGAGTTGTGAGTGGTTATTGAATTTCAAACCTTTGAAATTCAAAGAGGATGGGTTGTGTGAATAAAATAAGAAAGAGTCTTATTTTATTTTGTTAGAATTTTATCTCATTGAGAGAGTTGGGAAGTCTTCTTCATCTTCTTCAAACTCAACGAAGAACGCGAAGAACGCCGTTCTACAACGAAGAACTTCTCCGCCGAAGAACACGGTCCATCCGCGACGCCGTATCCGCGACGCGACGTACTTCTTCCGCGTCGTCTCTTCCGCGACGGTTTTCCGCGACGAACGCCTTCGACAACGACTCTTCCTCCGACGTCAAAGGAATCGACACCGATATTCCACGACTACGTCAACGTGCGACTATCGAGGTAGGGGTTCTTGAGTTCGTTGTTTACATTTTATTTGACATCCCTCAAGTATTTCTAAGCCACTTGATATCAAACTAATGAGAGGAGGCCGGTCCGCACAAACACGGCCGATCCTCCTCCATCGTGGTTTAGTTTTATTTTGGTTTGAAGCGGGGTAACGCGGTACCATTGCACCACGCGAAAAGAATTATTTAAGGCCGGTTTGGGTCACGACGAAGAACCGCGACGCTATAATGCCGCGCCTTTGAGATCGGATGAGACCGCGGCCGGAGTCGGGCTGTGGCGGTGGGGCGCGACGTCGTTACGCTGTGAAAATCTTACAAGGACCGAACAAGAAGGGCGGCCGGAAAACCGGCCACCGGCGGAAAAAGAAGAACCGCGGCTAGACGGCCACGGCGGAGCACCAAGAGGCGGCCGGCCTCGCCGGCCGCCGGTGATCAGAACAGCCGCGGCCCTATGGCCGCGGCGGAGGAGCTAGGGGCGGCCGGCCTCACTGGCCGCCGGGAATCAGGAAGGGCCGCGGCCCTATGGCCGCGGCGGAGCAGCCAGGGGCGCCGGCCTTGCCGGCGCCGGAGATCGGGTGGGCTGCGGCCCTACGGCCGCGGCGGAACAACCAGGGGAGGCCGGCCTCGCCGGCCGCCGGAAACCGAGGAGGAGCCGCGGCTACGGCCGCGGCGGAGAAGAGAAGGCGACCGGCCGCGCCGGCCGCCGGTTTGGACAGGAGGCGGGACCCGCGGGTCCCGCGTGTGTAAAGAAACGGCCGGCCTTTGGCCGGCCGAGATCCGGAAAAAGGGGGGGGGGGTTTCACCCCCCCGCGTGCGGCACATGCGCGGCGCGCTGACCGCGCCGCCGCCGCTGGCCGGACCGCGCCGCCGCTGGCCGGCCGCGCCGCCACCGGCCGGGCCTGGTCCAGCGGACCGGGTCGGTCCGACCCGGTGCGGTCGGACCCGGTTCGGGTCGACTCGGGCCGGGTCGACCCGGACCCGGACCCCCCGTTTCGAAGCAGTTTCGGTCTTTTGGCCATAACTTGAGCCACGGACCTCCGATCGACGAACCGTCTGCGGCAACGCGATCCTTGGATCGAGACGGTCGTTTCGGTATATCGCACTCAAGGTTTCGGATTACTTTGAGTTCGTACGGGTCGGTTCGTTCACGAAACCAACCGGGCCTTCGGAGCGGAAACGCTCATATCTTGAGCTACGGACGTCCGATTGACGTGCCGTCAGCTGTGTTGTGTTCGTCTTAGTGAGACGGATCTTTTGGCATACTCCTCCCGAGGTTTGGACGCAGGTGGAGTACGGCCGGGTTGGTTTTTCCTTAAAAACCAACCGGGCCCCGGGGACGAAAATGCCAATAACTCTCAGACCGGGCGTCCGATCGACGCGCCGTCTGTTGCGTTGAGTTCCTGTTGACGATACGGAACTTTTGGATACATCAACTCTGGACTTTGTGACAGTTGATGTATCAGCCTCTCGGCTCGTGGAGCAGACCCTCCGAACGAGCTTGCTGTGTGCGGGAACCCTAGTGCTGGCTGCGACTGTTACTGTGACTACTACTGCTACTACTGCTACTGTGACTGCGACGACGACAGTACAGAGATCCTGTGTGGATTCGACGACGACGACTACAACACTCAGCGATCCTACGTGGAACAGTGCTACCGAACCTGTGTGAGCTGAATCTTCTGTTTACCTTGGGCGGTGGAGCGCTTGGTTGTAGCAGCATATCCTTGGCAGTGGAGCGCTCGGTTGTAGCGGCAGACCTGCGATACTGGACGAGCGTACAGAGTACGGAGACCGTGAAACCGGCTGAGACCTGAAGACTGCTCGACCGACTCAACTTGGAGTGAGTCGACTAGCCCAGTGGACGGAGCGCCCGGTATTTGGCGGCAGACCCACGGCGGACGGAGCGCCTGGTAGTTGGCAGCAGACCCGCGGTACTCGACTGGAGGAGTACCTCTGTAGGCTATCTGGGTGAGCGCCCGGTATTTGGCAGCAGACCCTCAGCGGACGGAGCGCCCGGTAGTTGGCAGCAGACCCGCGGTACTCGACAGGAGGAGTACTTCAGCAGTCTTAGGTTAGTGAGCAGTACCTCGGAGTCGCGACAGGACCACTGTACACTTCAGAGATGGGGCTCTTCAACAGTTACGGTTTCGTTAATGAAAATCCTGGTTTGAGCTGAATCCTGTTGTTTTCCTGTGTGGATTGTGTTGTGCTATCCTGTGTGGATTACGTTTTGCTTTCCTGTGTGGAATACGTTTACTTTCCTGTGTGGACTGAGTTGTACTTGGGCTCGGAGGTTGGAGCGTATTTGAATTGATAACTTAGGTATATGTATGGGCATATACCTAAGCAGTGACGGTTGTTACTTCGTGATTGTACCTTTCTTCGTGGTTTATCCATTGTGGATTTGAGAGACCTTCAGGGGTCTCGGGGTCCCTACTGAGTAGCTTATACTCACCCCTGCACGGGCTTTGCCCGCACTACGTTGTGTTGGTTGCAGACGACGGACAGCGTTGACCTTAGTTGAGGCTTGCAGAGCGGGACGGTACCCGGAGGTGGACTACTGGACAGAACGTGCTCGGAGCGGACGGCGGGACCCGTGGAGCAGTGGAGCTATCTGTACCCACCCTTCAGGTGGGATTTCCAGTGGACAGCTCGGTGTAGCGGCTTTTACTTTCCAGTTGCTGTTTTCCCTTTCGAGTTGTACTTTACTTTCAGTTTGAGTTTGTATACTGGCCCATTTACTTTTCCGCACTTTCAGTTGTACTCTGCTTTTGCTTAGTGTTTACTTTCCGCTTGCTTACTTTGTGTTCTTTGTTTACTTTACAAAGGCAATGCCTTCCCTTTTTACCGGGATTTACGCCTTGGTGCTAGTCGCCAGCCCCTGGCCTATGGAAGGCGGGCTTGGGGTAGTCACGGCACAGACCCCGAGGGCGGGTCGTGACAGAGCCACCCTAGTTTCTCGGATGCCTACCCCTTTTCCACTGCTTAAGAGCCCTCCAAGTGTCATCAGGTTCTTCCATTCCTGAACATCCTTGTAACTAGAGTATTTTCCTCCAGAGGATCCATGAGTATTACCAAATTCCTATCGAAAGACATCCTTACTATAAGATCTATTTAGAATTTCAAGAAGAGTGAAGTTACCACAACCAGCATCCGATGTAACAGTTACACCCTCCACCACATTTGCCTCCATCACAACTTTATTAGGAACCAGCCAACATGAATCAACTTGCAAAGGAGTAACATTGCCAATAGACCTTGTAATTGAGTCTATCTTGGAAAAAGAAAGAGCGGTATGTCATGCCTTAGAAGGGTCAGATTGGTTAGCTTTCTTATATAAGACCATTTAAAACTCATCCCCATCCACATACCCACCTCCTCTGCCACGAACCCACCTCCGTTGCGAACCCCTCTACAGCCTCCACTGCCGCCGCCGCCACCACCTACCCTGACTCTGCCACTGCCATACCCTACGACTACCATGGTTATGCCATTTTTCCACATTATTATGAATTCCTAATTTATAGATAGATTTTGGTTCAATTGATTTCATGGAATCAATGGATCAGAATCCGATAGATGGATCCCCATCCCTATCTATTTTGGAGGGTTAACATTTGTAGTCTTCTCACATTCAATGTTCATCTCAAATTTTGATGTTTCGGTATGATCATAATTCATTAAAGATATTCTCCATTGTAATCAACTCATTTGACCTCTATGGTATGAATGAAACTTCAATCATGAACAAGAAATCATTTTTCAAACATCTTTTATTAGAGATAGATTTCCTCTGAACATTTTTTAGGATGGTCATAGTTGTAGTTGTAATAGCTTTATCCTTTTTTGAGGGAACTTATATTCTTAACAAGATAAATATTCATCACTGGAAGAATTAAGAATTCATCTTTCTAATCTCCCTCACCCATATTAGAATACTTCAATTCTCTAATCAATTTGGAATGTGTTTGGACTTTTTTTATATTCCAAAAAATCCACTATCCAGATGAAGACCATATTTCAAAGGTGGTTCCTCCTTTAATTATGTAGGAATCATACTCCTTGATCCCTCCCTCTACTACACATACACCTTTAATGCTCAACAATGTTGAGTCATGTCGTTCTCCCTTCTTGGATCCAGATTCTCTTGTTAAACTGTAATTCCCTTATTCATAGGATCTGTTTCCCTTGATTTAGCCAAATATCATTTGATACTTTTTTTACGATAGTAATCTAACTAATATATTTACATATAGAATTATACTAACCATGTTCATTAGGTCCCACCCTCTTGTGTGTCTCCTCCATTGGACTTGGATTCTCCTCAGGATCAGATTATGTAGTCAGTCGAATCACCCAACACATTAGCCTTCATGAATCAATTGTAGACAATCACCCTTAACTTCTCAATAAAAGAAATAAGAATAAGAAAAATAAATCTTTTTCCTATAATCCATGATATATGATCACTCGACCAATGCATAATTACAAAATAAATGTTGATACCCAACATAATTGTGTTTCAAGCACCCATGACTCCACTATGTCATCTTGATAAACTCCACATTGATATAGAATTCTAAGGGGATTTTATCCCCATTAAAGATTAAATACTAGTTCAATGAAATTGGGATTAATGTAATTTCACCACATAAATTTATGTATCCCATCAATTAATATTGATTATTTGGGTTTTTTTCTCAAAATAATCATATAACTAATAGCTTACATGCTTATCTATAGATCTAACTAAAATTGTACTTTGAATTTCTAAAATATGTATATATATTTATATCACATAGTGATTATTATTCTGTTTAACAATAATTTTTTAATTTTCTTGTAATATAATTCACATTAATAGGTTATAATAGTTTTCCACTATAATGAGAACACATATATTCCATAAAGATGTTCTTAAATCAATATATCATATAGTATAGATACATCTATCTTACATGACATAGATGATGGTTATCTATCAGGTGATGGTGTTTCATATGAAATTGATGCATCTTCTCATGAAGTTAACACTTTTTGATCTCTAAGAAGGATGGTCACAAGGAAATACCCACTAATAAGAATTCCATATGTTTTATGTGTCATTTGATATTACTATATGAAAAAATATTTATTTCCTCTAAAACTATATTTTTTTGGTTTGTCTTATAACTTTATATTTTATAAAATATTGGTTATTTTTTATTCATGTATCTTTTATAAAGTGACTCTCTTGGGATTTATGTCTTTGTGAAAATACCTAAGTGCCTCTTTTAAAACGATTCAAGTGTTTTGAAATGTTTCTTAAAAAATTATATATGTTCAAAATACATTTTTTTGGTTTTAAAAAGCTTTAAAATGATTTAAACACTTAGCATGGACTTAGGTTGCATGTCAACAATTTTTCAACTCACCCAATTGGATTTTTTAAAGGGATTTGAATGTTTTGAAAGTTTATTTAATGATGGTTTCATTTTAACAAGGGGTGTGTGAAGTTTTAAATGAAAATTTGTAAAATATAGAGGGTTTTAATTCATTTTAAATGATTAATACTTTTGGGTCATGAAGTTTCCATTAATTCTTTTAAAAAAGGAATTGTGGTTTTCTGAAAGAGTTCTTGGAATTGATTGGTTTATTTTAAAATGGGTGTGTTATTTTAAAGAGGAATTTTTGTAAATAGTTTTTTAATGGGATTTAAAATGTGATTTTATAAATAGTTTTCAAAGGACATCTGAAATGTAGTTTTTTCATAACCTTTTATGTTTAAATTTTTATAGAATTAAGAAAAAAATACATTATATAGGGAAGAAAAGCAGATTGATAATAACACCATGGCATGGGAATGTCACTAACTCTATCTAACCCAGAGGATATCCATCATGAACTCACTCTTGAGAAAGGTAAATTAATGTTTAACCTCATTGAAACTCCTAAACTTTCTTTGTATCCAACATCACCTACATGGTTTAAATTAGGGGGCCCCTTGTTTGATATGTCTATTTAGGAATTTTACCTTAGAAGGATGCAATTGATTATTAATATGAAATGCTTGATTCTTATTCATGGATGTAAAAACAATATCTTTATTGTGATGGTGTTAGAGTTGACATGTGATTTTCTACTTATATTATATTTATTCATGTGATGATCATTGACTTTTTGTTTCTCACTTCCACTTGTTTGGGTGTATGGGAACCCTGTGAATTAAGAAATAGGTCCAGATGTATACCACACTAGTTATCTCATGCACTAGCTAGTTTCCCCTAGTTTTATGGTTTTCTTAGTCTATAGGAGTGTCCCTAACGATGAATGTGTGGGTAGGTTAGGTGGATTTTCTATTTTTTTAAGATTTTACATAGGCTGAATATTTCCCTCATTGTAGTGTGAGTAAAAAATGAATGAATAATTGAATTCCCTCTATGATTTTGATACATTACATATAATAGAATTGGAACTAGGGAAAACGATCTATAGAACAATTAGATATATCATCTAAAATAGAAAGTAGATGATAGGAAATAGTAAAAGGTATATCTAGTTGTAAATGTATTTAAATAATTAGAATGATTATATTTCAGTTATATTTTCTCTCCAACTGTAAAGCATATAATAATTCAGAAGGTTCTCAACTTGGTTTCCATTTAAGGTTTTTTATAGAAAAAATGGATGTCATGATTATATTGTTTCATGGAGATTCTTAGGAATAGATCTACATAGATCAACTGGAAGGTTTCATGCTAAATGTAAGAGAATGTTTAATTCCAGTCTGAAATAAAATTTTTGTGGGCTTAAGTAGGCACTAAGACAGTGTAAATTTAATTTCAATGATTTCATGGTATAATTAATGTTCATGTAGTGTAATGTAAATAATTTCTACTATATGAAGGTGTATCATGAAAAGAGTTTTTTCATTTTACTTATTTATGTTTATTAATTTCTCTTAGTTGGACCAATGAAGGAAAGGCCAAAAGAGTTGAATATTGATTTATCTAGAAGATCAAAAATAATGGACCTTGGTTCTAGAAAGTGGATATTGGGGATAAATATTAAAAGAGACTTGAAGTTTATAATTTTTTACACTTGGTTAATTTTTATATTAACGATCTGTGTATTTATTTTGTTAAATATTAATATTACTGAATCAAATAGTATAGATATGAATAAATAATGGATGGATGCCAATCGTCTGACAAAATAGTATGAAGATAGAGTAAAAGAGTTTCTTAATTTTTCAAAAGTTTATGCATATGACCCTTCTTAAATCCTTTTTCAGTGTTTAAGCTATTCTTATTAAAGAAAAATTTGTCCAGAGGAGTTGGAAGAACTCTTGATCTATCATGGAATAGATCAAATTTATTAATGTTGTAATAAACATGTGGAAAAAGAGAATGTATCTAGTGGTTAGGATAACACTGCATTTTATGGATCATTTGATATGATTGAAAGTGTGAACAATGAAGAAGATTGTATTGAGGATGTGATTACAGATGTGAATGATGATGAAGATCTTATTGAGGAAATGATAAGGAAAGTTTAAGATGAACTTCATGATTTAACAAAATTGTTTGATAAGTAAAAGAGTTGTCCAAAGATGCCATTGTATAATGGTTGCACTAAATACAAAAATTTTTAAGCCATACTGAAGCTGTATAATTTGAAAGTAGGAAAAAATGGAGTGAATCCAGTTTTAAAGAACTACATGCTCTCTTGAATGACATGATCCTAGAAGATAATGAGCTCTCGATCTGAACATACGATGCCAAACAGATGCTATGATCGATGGGTATGATCTATGAAAGAATAAACACTTTCACAAATGATTTTATATTGTTTTACAAGGACCACAAATCACTTACATAATTCCCAAAGTGTGGATCATCTCAATACAAGAAATATGAATCTATTCCTATGAAATTTGAATGGAACTTTCCAAACATTCCAAGGTTTAGATGCCTATATAGAAGTGAGGAGACTACAGGGAAATTGACGTGGCATGTAGTTACAAGAATTAAATATGGGAAACTAAGTCACCTGAAAAACTATCCTAAGTGGAATATAATTGATCATGAGTATTCTGAATTTGAAAATGATTCGAGAAATGTTTGTATTGCATTGTCTACAGATGGATTGAATCTTTTTAGTTTTCAGAGCAGTACTCACAGTACATGGATGGTTATATTGGTAAATTATAACTTTCCACAGTGGTTATGCATGAAACTAAAATACATCATGTTATATTTTATTATATTAAGACCAAAACAACTAGGTAATGATATTGATGTTTATTTGGATCCATTGATTGATGATTTGAAATTATTGTGGGATTTAGGTGTTACGTTTTATAACGGTTATAGAAATAAAGATTTCATGTTGAGAGCCATGATGTATGGGACAATAAATGAATTTACTACTTATATAAATTTTCTAGGATATATAATTAAAGGAACTCAAGGGTATCCCATTTTCAAACAAGGTACACAATCAATTAGGTTGAAATATTAATCGAAAACCATGTTTCTTGGACATCGTAAATTTCTAACCCAATGGCATAAGTACCGATCTTAGACGTCATCATTCGATGGAAGTTCATACAACACCATTCGACACTAACTGGTGATAAATATTTTATAAAGTAAAATATGTGGACACTACTTTTGGTAAACCATTTTCAAAAAACCTTAGGAAAACCAGTTAGAAAAAGAAATCAATTTTTTTGAATTAAAATACTATAATTGTCTGTACGTTAGAAATTTTCTTGATGTTATTCATATTGAAAAAGATATATATGATAATTACATTGATACATTACTAAATTCACCTAAAAAAGGATGAAATTAAGGCTAGGTTGGATATGGTTGACATTGGAATATGAGAAGAGTTGGTGCATGTGAAGGATGAAAAATGAACTTTCTTCCTCCAGCTGCTTATACTCTTTCTAGGCAAGAGAGATATTAGTTTTTTAACTTCTTGAAAGATGTAAAGGTTAGAGGGGAGTATTAATCGAATATCAAGAACATTTTGTCAATCACATATTTAAAGTCCAAGGGTTTGATATCACATGACTTTCATGTTTTTATGCAAGATCTAATGCCTATAGCTTTATGTTTCATTTTACCAAGAATTTCCATCATACATCAACCAAGCTCTGTTTCTTCTTCAAATCTATATGTAGAAAAGTTATAGACATGGTGAAATTACCGACTATGGAAAGAGAAATTACATCTATATTATGTGAATTGGAAATGTTCTTCTTGCCCCAATTATTTTATATAATGGTTCAGTTGATGGTTCACTTAGTGAGAGAGATTCGACTATGTGGTATTTTACACTATAGATGGATGTACCCCATTGAATGGTATATAAATATTTTTAAAGGGTATATCAAAAATCTTAGTCGGTCAAATGGTTGTATTGAGGATAGATATATTACTAAGTAATCCATTGAATTCTGTACCAAATACTTGTCTGGTGTAGAAATAATTGGTCTACCAAAATCCCATCACACTGGGTGGCTTTCAAGTGAAGGAATTTATGAAAGAGATGTTGTCACAATCAATATTACAGATCAGGAGTAGGACCACATTTACATTTTTCATAATAGTTTGGAGGTTTACCCATATGTTGAAACCCACAAAGAAATTATTAGGTATTTAAATACATTAAGGTCTAAAATATGGATATAAAATACACATAATCAATAGTTTATATGATGGTTTCATGACCATATTTTTATGGAGTCTAATGAAAATCCAGATTCAATTTCAGAAAGATTTCAATGGATAGCCAAAGGACCAAGTGTGTATGTATTATCTTATAATGGTTATGTTATTAATTATTATATGTACTATACAAATAAGCATGATAAAGAAAATACCATGATAAATAGTGGATTTACACTTGTGGCTGAAGTGATGCATGTTTCTGATACTAAGGATAGAAATACAATTTATATGAATATGTCATACTTTGGAATCATCAAAAAAAATATGGGAGTTGGATTATACAACATTCCAAGTGATGATTTTTCAATGAAAGTGGGTTGATAATAGGAATGATTTTTAAATAGATGAATTGGGATTCATGAAATTTGATTTCTTTAAGGAAGGGTACAAAGAAGAACCTTTTATAATGGCATCACAGGCAGCACAAGTATTTTATGTTCCAGATCCTGTAAACCGAAAGTGATCAATTGTTCTGTTATCGACCAAAACCAATAAAGGGTCAGATGAAAATTCAACTGAGGATAACCCTTTCATTTGGATGTTGTAATCATTTCAGAGGGTTCCCAATGTAGATAGTGTTTTGTATGTCATAGGAGATCACAATGAAGGGATTTGGATAGTTGATAGAGGGGTAAAATCCATTCAGCCTTTGAAAAAAGAGAGTTAAATAACCAGGTTATATATTTTTTAATATACATTTCTTTACCTCATGTTATTATCCATTTTCTTCTTCATTTTAATACTCTAAAATAAATGTTAAACTACTTATGTAAATAATGAATTCCTCACATGCTGATGCTCCCAATCTTGAGGAATAACAGGTCTCTCAACCTATTGTTGCTCGTAGTGAAGAGTATCTATGACCTTATGCACATGATGGTGATCCCAATTCCAAGTCACAATAGGTCTCTCAACCTGATGCTATTCGCAGTGAGGAGGAACAAGCATCTTCACGTGCTAGTGCTCCCATTCCTTAGAATAAATAGGTTTCTAAAAATATTGTTTCTCTTAGTGTAGAGGTACAAAGACCATATGCACATGTCGATGCTACTTCTCCGGAGGAACATATTGACGATATTGATTTTAGGGAAATGGTAGGTGGTGAGGGACCGATGAAGCATAAAAAATAGGAGCACCATAGTTTTACTGTGTTAGCAAAAATCATTAAGGCCAAAGTCAAAGGAATCAAATATGAGGTCAGATTGAATGTGTGGGGCTAGCATGTTAACCCCAACAAGGCCATGTTCAGTAGCTACATTGGAATCATCACTCAGTAACACGTATCAATTTATGTAGATTCGTGATGCCATGTTGTTCATGGGTTTAAGACACCGATGCGGGGAGATATTATAGTAATATTATGATATCATTTTGTTATTTTACTAAAAAATAAAATAATGAAACATTGAATTACTCTTCATCATCCATTTCAAAGTAAATTTATAGTATATGATTTCTATAAGAAATATGTATTAATTCTTGCTGGAAGTATTCACATAGGATTTCAAAAAATTCTAACAAGAAATCATCTTAAAGATACTGAAGGGAAAATAAACCCTCACCCACCACTTATCTATGCACACCTAATAACCCAAGAAGCATGGAATTCATTTACTAGCCATCGTGCTGATGTGTCTTTTCAAGTACATTGTGGCTAGTAATACATTGTTTGAATATATGTTCATTAATCACTTTGATTGATTTTTTTTTTATTTATGAAACAAAAATTGAGTGTTGGAAATAAGTAATGAGTAGAAAAACTAGCGTACCCATACCAGAAACAAAGGATGGGGTACACATACTTGAAAAAAAATTGGTGTGTATTTTAAATCTATTGTAATAATTTTATGTGACATAAAACAACATCCTAATTATGTTCCTCTATTTATATGTACATTTATGAAACCAAATCCAAAGTCACTTTTATCCCATTCCATGTGCTATGGAAGGAGGCATGTGTAAATAAAGATGGGATACTAATAGATGAAAAAACACAAAAAGTGTGGGAAACATGTTTAGGTATTACATAATAACTTTTTTTTGATTTAAATCACTATTACATAACAATGATAACTTATTTTTATATATTTTCTATATGACATAATTATAGGAATCAGAAACATCTATATGAGATGAACACATACTATCAGTGGCCTTGAAGTGTATAAAACAATATGTTCGCATTAGAGGTGTGGGTTTTGGGGTGACACCCCGAACATATTTTGAGAAAAAAACAAGAGGAGGATCAAAGTTAATTAATAAAAAATATGAGATAAATAATAACTACCATTGATGAATAATTCCACACGAAGAGAGAGATGATGGAAACTTTTATGTGGGGGGGGGGGAGGCAAAGAGAAGAGGCAAATCAAGAATAGACATCATTTGAAGATCCTACCACACCCTCCACCAGCTATGAGGTGATCCATTCCCCTCAAAGATATGTATTAGATGAGGTAATCAATGTTCTAATAAATGATTATATGAAATGTGAATCAGATAGATACTGATACCTTTCATGTACTGATATTATACAGGGTGATAATGACTGTGATTTATATCTATCAACTCCCACCCATCGCCTTGTAGCGAGGGCTATGATGCTTAATATCCAAAACAGAATGATACACAGTAGAACACTTCTAATAGGTCATGTGCAAGTGCTGATTAGCATATCCCATGAGATGAGCACCGTCCAACATATTCCAATTCATGAGAAAGATATTCATACCATCAAAAAATCTTTTGGAACATTCATTGCATGGTCGTTACATCTTGTAAGAAAACATGTATATAATAAGGTATTTAATTACAATTTATTTTTCAAGATAAAACTTTAAAAATCAATGAAAAAAGGTCTAAAACGACGAATTTTATTACAAACAGACAAAGGGAAGGGGAAGAAATGAAATTCATACTCAAAACCATCTAAAGGATCGACCAAACGATTGAAAATATCTAATAAAAACACCATTACCCCACCTGTTCTATATCCTCATTTACTTCATTAAAGGTTCATGTGGATACAATGTTAAAATATTTTCATAATCCCATAGTTGATTTTGAATAAAATATGTATTTAGAGAAATATCAAGAATTCATTGGTGTTGAGAGTGCAAGTGAAATCCTCAACTATGATTGGCTAGGTGGCTCAGTTGTAAATGTATACATGAGGTATGTTTTCAGGATTGGATTTTCAAAAAGCTGATATAAAATGTTAATTATGACTAAATACTTTTCATATTTTTGGCAGGCGTATATATGAAAAACAATTAAAGTGATTTTCTCATGAAAAAATTGGAATCACGAGTCCTCACATCACCTCTACAGAAAAACCAAAAATAGATAAAAAAAGGATGAAATAGTGGTAGGTTCGATCAAATTGTTTGAAATAAAAATTTTAGATGAAAAAATCTATTTAATACCAATGATAAAGGGGTAAAACTCTATAATTTAATCATATCAAATATATTTTTATTTCTTTCATTACTTATTATTTTTTGTGTTTTTAAGTATCATTGGATTCTCATTGCGGTAAATTTGGATACTACAAAGATTTATTTTCTTGATTCAATGCATGTATATCCAACAAACTATCCACAAATGATGGTGTTTGTCAATAAGTAATACACTACATCCAAAGTTTTAGAACTAAAAATCAAGTTATATAATTTATATTATATTTTAATGATGATTCTTTTATGATAGGGCGGTGTGTCAATATCTTGAAAAAAAGGGAATGAGGCCAGGGGATAAGGAAAAGAAAGAAGTCAAGTTATATGACTGAACAAGTATCAGGGAATATATAATAATATTTCACTATCCAAACACATATCAAAACAAATTACTTATTCTCCTCAATGTTTATGAAGTGTCAAAAACAAACCAATAGAAAATATTATGGTTATTATGTTTGTAAATTTATGAGAGAGATCATATCCCACGAACAAAATAGCATCCATAAAGAGGTATTTTTGAAGATAATTACTATTTTATTTAAAATATTTATAAATCCTCTTTGTATTTATATTTTTCTAGTACTACTATGACTATAAAAAAGACTTATATTAACAAGACGATATAGATGTTCTTATAAAAGAATGGGTATCATACCTGATGGAAGAATGTACAAAAATAGAATGAGGATGTGACTTCCATAGAATTAGTATATTGTTTCATATTTATGTTTAATTTACTTCTTTTTAGTATTAATCACATAAGAATTGTTTTTTATACAGGTGGATTCCTTTGTTTGAGTTGGGACGGTTTGTTTGAAACTGATCATAATTATGAGAGATTGGACTTCAAGGATGAAACTCAAAATTAAATGCGAAGGTAAATTATTTTTTAATATACTATGATTTTCCCTATAATATTATTTTTTCTCTACTACATTAACATAATCTAAATTAAATGTTTGACTACTCATGCAAACAATGTCTTCTACATACTTATTCTACCTCAAAAACTTATCACCCCTGCATTGTTGGCATTTACCACATTCCTTCCAAGGCAGTGGAAGTAACTTGAACGAAATTTATAAATTTTGACAATATAGTGTTTCCATTTCGACAAATAAAGCCAATGGAAAGCATGGTAATGCACGATGTGGCGGGTATGACTGAAAGTGTGACTTTTTTATGTAATTAATTAATTTTTTTCATCATTTTATATACTATTTGTAAGTTAATTTACTTATCATTTTTATCCAATAATTATTTTGTTTTTTACATAGATCTTTTGTGAGGTCATACTTTCCTTTAAACTATTTGCAATAAGCCAGAAAAGAGAGAACATGTTCCTTTCGGGTGGAAGAGGAAACCCCATGTTGCATGAAATGTGAAGTAAATCATAAGGATGCATATAACAAGGTATTTATTAGTAGTTGAATGCAAATTATGACTTCCAAAAATATCTATCATAATAATTTTCCTAAATAGTGTATTAATCCACTACAGATCAATCAATTATAGATCAATCCGTCGCACCTCAATCTGATACACAGTGTGCTCAGTATGACTCAATGTGTATGTTTTTAGTTTATAATATTCTTTGATTCTATATATATTCATTTATTCTGAACTACCATTATTTGATCATTGACTCATTATTATGATCTATGATTTTCATGGCATGAATTTCTAATGTTAATATCACCTTCTAACATCTTTATGCTCATGTTATCGTTATATGATCATTAATATCTCCCTTTTTACACTTATTGAGAATATATGATCACCCTTTAATATGTTTCATATCCTTCTATTATTTATAATTTTTTTATAAATTATATGTCTAAGAAGGTTTCTAGTAAATAATTATTTAACGAGAGACTCTTATGAACTAGTTCTTTATGTCTTCATGTTTCCAAAAGCACTAGACCTAAACTATTCTGGCATGAATCATTATGTTATGAAAGGAATATTAATATACTAAGATGTGATATCTATATATGAAATGTCTAGGTCAATATAGTTGGTATCATATAAAATTACCTACTCAAAACCGAGCAAAAAGAATAGGTGACCGATATCACTTAAAGTGTCTCTTTTTATTAAAAATTGACATTACTTTTAGTAAAAATAACAAGTGACACACTGAAAACTGAGAAAATTAATTCATATTATTTTGATAATTTAGTAAAATTATCCATAAGTCATTTTTGATGTGTAGTAATCAACCACACCTCAATTCAATGCACGGTGTTGCCGGTATAACTTTAAGTGTCTTTTTTATATTAAATTGACAATAAATTTAGAAAAAAGAATAAGAGACATACTGAAAACCAAGAAAATGCATTCCTATTGTTTTTATACTTTAGAAAAACAATTCATGAGTCATTTGTGATGTTTATAAATCAACCACACCTCAATCTCATGCATGGTGTGACTGGTATGACTAAAAGTGTCAGTTATCAGTTTAAAATCAACTTTTTAGTTCAAAATATGTCACTCACTAAAAACCAATAAAACATACTAAAATTATATACATAATTTAGTAAATAGATTCATAAGTCATTTGTGAAATGTATGAAGCAGTATCACATCAAACTAACGCACTATGTGATCCGTATGACTCAAAATACATGTTTCCAGTTTGAAATGACATTTTAGTAAAAGAACATAACTAGCATACTAAAAACTAATAAAACACATTCAACTTTTTTTTTCATACTTTAGTAAAATTATCTGTAAGTCATTTTTTACATGTAAGAATGAACCATACCTCAATATTTATCGTGGTGTGTCATGCAAAACTCAAAGTGTATCTTTTTATTTAAAATTGACATTAATTTAAGTAAAAACAACAAGTGATATACTAAAAAAATAAGAAAACACATTCGATTTTTTTTTGATATTTTAGGAAAATGATCCATGAGTCATTTTTGATGTTTATAATTCAACTTCACCTCAATACGATGCATGGTGTGACCGGTATGACCCCAAGTGTGTTTTTTTATTTAAAATTGACCTTAATTGAAGTAAAAAAGAAAAAGTGACATACTAAAAACTGATAAAAAGAATTAGGATTATTTTGATATTTTATAAAAAACATCTATGAGTAATTTTTGACTTTTATAATTCAACCTAACCTCGATATGATTCACAATGTGGCCGGTATGACTCAAAGTATGTCTTTTTATTTAAAACTGATATTAATTTAAATAAAAAGAACAAGTTCCATACTAAAAACTGAGAAAAAACCTTAATATTGTTTTGATACATTAGGAAAATGGTCCATGAGTCATTTGTGACATTTAGGAATTGACCACACCGAAATCTAATTCCCAGTGTGAACAGTATTACTAAAAGTGTCAGTTATTAGTTTAAAGATGACATTTTTTTCAAAACATGCCACTCATTGAAAACCAAGAAAACACACTCCAATTGTCATGATAATTTAGGAAAATGATTAATAATTCATTTTTAACGTGTATGAAGAAATCTCATGTCAAACTGATGAACGATGCAATCGGTATGTCTCATAATGCATGTTTCTAGTTTGGAATGAAATTTTAGTAAAAAACACAACTGGTGTACTAAAAATAAATAAAACATATTCAGATTGTTTTTATACTATAAGAAAATTATCTATAAGTCATTTGTGACATTTAGGAATTAGCCTCAACTCAGTACCATGCATGGTGTGTCCGATATAACTCAAAGTGTCTCTTTTTATTTAAAATTGACATCAATTTAAGTAAAAACAATAAGTGACATATTGAAAACTGAAAAAACACATTAATATTGTTTTATATTTTATTAAAATAATCCATGAGTCATTTTTTATGTTTAGGAGTCAACTGAACCTCAATAAAATGAATGGTGTGACCGATATGATTCCAAGTGTGTCTTTTTATTTAAAATGGACATTAATTTAAGTAAAAAGAATAAGTGGCATACTGAAAACTAAGAAAATGCATTCAGATTATTTTGATACTTTAGGAAAATGATACATGAGTTTTTTTGACCTGTAAGAATCTACCACACATCAATCTGACACATGATGTGACTAGTATGAATAAAAGTATCTATTATCTGTTTAAATTTGATATTTTAGTTCAAAACGTATCACTCACTAAAAACCAAGAAAATGTGCTTCAATTGTCTTTATAATTTATGAAAATGATTTATAAGTTATTTTTGATGCATATGAAGTGGTATCATGCCAAACTGATGCATGATGTGACTGGTATGACACATAATTCATGTTTCTAGTTTGAAATGACATTTTAGTAAAAAAACACAACTGGCATACTAAAAAATAAGGAAATATATTAGTATTGTTTGGATACTTTAGAAAAATGATCTATAAGTCAATTGAGATGTTTATGAATCAGTCTCACCTCAAAATGACACAATATGTGGCTGATATAACTCAAAGTGTCTCTTTTTATTTAAAATTTACATTAATTCAAGTAAAAACAACAAGTGACATACTAAAAATCGAGAAAATGTAGTAGTATTATTTTTTGATATTTTAGAAAAATAATTTATAAGTCATTTTTTACATGTAGGAATCATCTGAACTTAAATAAGATGCATGGTGTGTTTGGTATCACTCAAAGTGTCTCTTTTTTATTTAAAATTGATAGTAATTTAAGTAAAAACAACAAGTGGCATACTAAAAACTAAGAAAACTTATTCATATTGTTTTTATAATTTAATAAAACAATCCATGAGTCATTTTTGACATGTAGGAATCAACCCTACCTCAATATGACACACAGTTTGACCGATATGACTAAAAGTATATGTTATCAGTTAAAAATTAACATTTAAGTTTAAAATGTGTCACTCACTAAAAACCAATAAAACACACTATGATTATCTTGATAATTTAGTATAGAAATTCATAAGTCATTTTTGACGTGTATGAAGAAGTCTCATGTCAAAATGATACAAGATGAGACTGGTATGACTCATAATGAATGTTTCCAGTCTGAAATGGAATTTTAGTAAAAAAACACAACTGACATACTAATTATTGAGAAAACATATTTGGATTGTTTTGGTAGTCTAGGAAAATTACATATAAGTCATTTGAGATGTGTAGGAATCAGTCACACCTCAATATGATGCACGATGTGGCTAGTATAACTACAAATGTTTCATTATTTAAAATTGACATTAATTTTAGTAAAAGGACAAATGACATACTCAAAAACAGGAAAACACATTCATACTATTTTGATATTTTTGCACAATGATCCGTACCTCATTTGTGATTTGTAGGAATCAAACCCACCTTAATAGGACTTATGATGTGATTTGTATAACTCTAAATGTGTATTTTTTATTAAATATTGAAATTTTATTAATGTATTTTTTCATATTAATTTTTAATTAATTAATTTATATTATTACTATCATAATATTTGTTTTCTTTTATAGTAGGAATATTTTTCTTGGGTTGAGATCATTTTTTCGGCAACTGATACCATGGGCATACATTTTTGAGAGGGGATAACGAGCATCAAAAGATGAAACATTATTGTTTTTAAATGTTTGTTGGATAATTTTATATGTAATTATATAAAAAATTATTTGAAATGTATAGAGTAGTGTTTTTTTGTATACAACATGGGTGGAAATTTTTTATTCCTAGTGTCACATTAAATATATAGAGCATTGTTTGAAATTATAGGTTTTTACAGGTTTTTTCTGGGTGTACTGTTATATTAATAGCACATTGCAGCCAGTAAGGCCTTTATCAACACTATTTCAAGTGCTAATAAAGGGCCTACTTTATCAGCACTATTTAAAGAACTGATAAATGGGGTCCTTTATCAGTTTTTTTAGCACGGATAAAGGACCCCCTTTATCATCATTGCGATTAGCAATGAATTTTTAGTGTTATTAAAAGAAATTTTGTGTGCTGTTAAAGGGCATATGTGTAGTAGTGATTTCAGATGTCCTTTGAAAACTGTTTATAAAATCACACTTGAAATATCATTAAAAAAACCAACCATGTACACAAATTTATCCTTGAAATAACACACCCTTTTTAAAATAAACCAATCAATTCCGAGCACTCTTTCACAAAACCACAATTCATTTTTTTAAACCATTCAAGGAAACTTCATCACTCAACATTATTAATCATTTTAAATGAAATAAAACCCTATAGATTTTACAAATTTTCATTTAAAACTTCACAAACCCCTTATTAAAATGAAACTAACATTAAATACACTTTTAAAACATTCACATCCCTTTATGAAATTCATTTAGGTGAGTTGAAAAACACTTGGCATGAAACCTTAGTCCACATCAAGTGTTTAAATCATTTCAAATCTATTTAAAAGAAAAAAGGTATGTTGAACATATATAATTTTTAAGAAACATTTTAAAAAACATGAATCATTTTAAAAGAGATACTTAGGAATTTTCACAAAGATATAAATCCCAATAGAGGCACTTTATAAAATATACATGAATATAAAATAACCAAAATTTTATAAAATATAAATCTATAAAAGGTTTACACATGATCCAAAATATAAAGGTAAAACAAAAATAAATTTATTTTCAAGAGAGGTACTTTATAGTAAATATATTAAAATAACATAAAATGAATATTGTCTCTTTATACCCTATGGTGACCTCTATATCCCATTATCATTATATCTTTAACAAGTGACTATGGAACACCACTATAAAAGTGCAACCCTTTCCTTTTACCTGTATCACAGACAACTAAGTCTATATACAAACCAATGTGTATATGTATGGTTTGAGAAGACATCCTAGTAGGATATCATCAAATATTTTATTCCATTCATTTTTAAGAATAACAAAAAAATTCTAGTTTTAGGGAAAATAGTGAAAATAATATTATTACACAGGGTTGAGTAAATAAAACTAATAAAACATATATTTTTCAATTGTGGAAAATATAATTTACAAAGATAAAACTATAAGATAAAATAATAATAAAATATCAAGCATCAACCATTAAGGGGTACCTATCAAAGGTCCAATGAGATAATCTAAGTTGAAAAATTAAGGGAATCATCACACTATAATATTGTTGCAATACAAATGAAACATAAGCAACTCACCATTGATGGCCTCATTGAGAAGGCAATTATAGTATCTAGTGTGAAACCTAAGATAGGGGTACTTTAAATGTGTAACCATCATATTATAACTAATGTCTATAGAATCCCCACACCTCTACCTAAATATTCCCATGATGTTTTTTTCTAAAATCCTAACACTAATAATCGAAGATTTTTTTTATAAAATTATCATGTAAACATGGTATAAAATCCATTGAACCAACCACTTACACATAAACACCCATAATTAAACATGATAAAATTTCAAATATATATTAGAAAACCATACATAGAAAACACCTCGATTCATCCCAAATCAATCATCAAAATGGTAATCAAAACCCAAACACTCATCCCACTTTCACTATAAGTTCCAACTCAAAAGTGTTTTATCTTATTTATCCATTGAAAAAATTATATTTTATCCAAACAAATAATAATAATCAATCCAGTATAATATCAATCATGATACTTTTCACCAAAAATAGTCCCTATAATGTTTCTAATAGATCAAACCACCTCATCCAAATATGTTGTGATATTTACATCAATCCAAATTCAAAAATTTTAATTATACCAAAGTCCCAAAACTATACATAGAAAATTATCAAAAGTTTCATAGAATATACCCAAAAAACCAATCAAACACTTTACCAATCAAAAAACCATTGTCTCACACTAATGAATCAAACTAAACACATAATTCATACATCAAAAATATTTCAAACACTAAAACCCTATAATTAATATTTCACTATCTAATAATTACAAATCAAATAAGAAAAATCCTTATATTTGGAGTTTTGACAACAAAAGTAGGTTCTGGTGGCAGCGGAGTTGGGGTAGGCGGCAGCGACAACAACATCAGAGGTTGTAGAGGGGTTTGTGGTGGAGGTGGGGTTCACGGTGGAGTTGGGTTCATGACAGATGAGGGGTTTGCGGTGGAGGTGGGGTTCGATGCGTGGTGTAGGTGGGGTTCATGGCGGAGGTGGGGTTTGCGGCGGATGAGAGATTCATAGTGGCAGAGGGATTTGTGGTGGCATAGGAGGGATCGAGGGAGAGGGGTTGGCAGTAGAGGAGGGGTTGACAGCAAGTGGGGTTGGATTTTGTGAGAGTTTAAGGTGTGTGAGAGAAGAAAATGACTATTAGGGTTCATTTATAAAACTGAGTAAAGCTTTTATCCGTGCTAGTTAAAAAGCGCTGATAAAACATGCATTTATCAGCGTTTTTAGAACTCATAAAGGTGTATCTTTATTAGTACTAAAAACACTGATAAATATATAATGTTAATAATTTTTTTATATTATTATATATATTTATAAAGTTATATATATAATAAATAAATATATTTATTTATAATTATAACTATAAATAAATAAATATTAATTTATATTTATATATATAATAAATATATATTTATAAAAATACAAAATTTTAAAAATTATAAAAAATATATATTTATTTATAATTATAACTATAAATAAATAAATATTTATTTATATTTATATATATTTTAATATATATTTATATAAATATATAATTTAAAAAAATATAATAAATAAATATATATTTATAGTTAAAATTATAAATAAAAAAAATATATATATATTTAAATAATTTTAAAATTATAAGAACTGTATTTATTATGCTTATAATTTTATAAATATATATAATTAATATATTTATTATAATTTTATAACTATTCAAATATATCTATATTTATTTAGAATTATAATTATAAATATTTGTATTTATTTATAAATATTTGTATATATTTATAAATATACTCAAAAGGTTTAGTTATGGGGTGGGAGCCCAAACCCAAGACTCAAAATTTATTGGGAAAAAGTAAAGTTGCAATAGGAAAAGAGGAACAAACATGACACCACAAGAAAAAAATGAAACACAAGTCACTTCCTGTGGACACCACTAGATCCCATATTATGAGTATATCTGTCCATTCCCTTGGGATGTATGCCTCTCCACCATGTCTTGGTTTGCAGGGATTCATTTTCCTCATCTGATGATGATTGAGAAGCTTCATCCAATATTTTGAATTTAAAAGACGAGTCTCACAAATTCATGTCTGAGTTCCAGCAGAATATACCCTCCAAGTTTATAGCAAGTATCTTCTAGACTACTAAATAGACACTGCAGCCGAACACATCCAGCTCCATCATAGCGAAGATCCCCTCCAACTGTGGAAAAAAAAACAATCGACCACTTCCTTGTTAATGTCTTCAATTTATCATTCCCCTTTATATTATTATGATAAGGTGACATTCATATTCTTATTAATTTCACTCAGACACTCCTCATTCAAGGATTTTCTAAAGTATTCATTTTCATTCTTCATGAGAGCATAAAAATTGGAAGGGTAATTCCAATTCAGATGCTTGTGATCATCCACAATCATGATTGGGGTAGCATCTTGAACCTGCACCAGTTCAAAAGTTTTGGGTTTCCAAGGAAGAACCATTTGAAATCCCTCTACATCCACTATTTTATTCTTGGACTTGTTACTAACCATGTGTGCATAGTCACACATAACAATAGAACCAGATTACTTCCTCAGCTGCGGGGAGGTGACCACCAACATGCTTTTCCTTTCCTATTGGTGATGATGAGAGATATTTCCATATATAATTCCTCATCCAACTCCCTTTGGATTCTAATATCAGAGACATTTAGTTCATCATAATCATAATAACATTTCACCTTCTCTTCCACTACTACTTTATCCTAGACCTGTTTAGTCGAAGAAGTACCACCATGAGTCAAAAAATTCAATTTATTATTGTCATCATTGATAGAATACATCTTACAAACATGGGTATCAAAGAAACCAACAACAAGAAGTTGTACGAACTTATTCAATTTATCATTTTTCCACCTTCCAATATACCAGAGACAAATTGCTAATCTTTGAAAGGTTGTGAAACAACCCTAGCAGCGATCATGGACTGGGAAGTATACTGAAGTCCTCCCCTTGAAATCCCCTATCTAGGATAAGATCCATGCAAAATATCACCATCATGAAATGAAGCTTCACCTTGCATCCTCAAATTTCCAGGATGCCTAACCCACCTCGATTTATCAAGTAATTTTTTTGTAGCATGTAGAATCATCATGGCCCCGCACTAAAAAAAATGCACAGACCAAGGCTTTTTTACAGGTTGAGATTTCATGGACAATCATTCTGAATTCCATAAAGAGTTTTGGAACACGCTCATAGTTTTCAAAGAAAATTCATCTGAATCAGTGGAAAGAAAAACCATATCAACAAGAGTGGATCCAAGATCCACCACCACCAGAAATCGAAAAAAATGAAAATAATGATCCAATTATATTTCTTTATCTAGCTCAACCTATACACCAATTGAAAGTGCAATATCATATAGAATTCTTGGATGCCACATGATCAAGTTCAAACCATGGAATTTAACACAAAATTGCACAGAGGATTTGCTGATATCCTTTGGATTGAAGTTCCTATCCCAGTCTCTAATATGCATCACACTTGACTTAAGGGATACCAATCCATAACCCCATGGTTTCATCTTTAGATCTTCATAGGGGAAGAGAAGATGATAAAAACCTCATTCCATTGAGATGCATTTCCACTTATAAAACCCCAAATTTCAGAGATTCACGCAAACAAATCATCCAATTTACAGGGTTTGGCACCTTTCAGTAAAATAATTTGAGCGATTATGGAATGATTACCCAGAAGCAGCCATTCCACAATCACTTATGAGTCCTCTTGGACAAGGGAAACATTTCCCTTGCGTCGAATCACACTATGAGCTACATCATTGAAGATCGATAAAGAGTTTTCATCATCACCACCGGGGTTTAAATCCACCAGTACAGGTCCACCCCGAGTAACCCATGATTGAGATTCAGTATTGCAGTCCCTCTTCTACAAAAACGAGGTCGAACTGGATAGAAAGCAACCTAGTTTGATTCAAAAGTTTGAAGATTTAAGCTTCACATATGTATGGTAGCTTGATCTCCAGGAGGCGATATTCTCTCCGATTCCCCCATCTCTTTATTTATAAATATATTTATTTAATTATATATATTTAACATTATAATTATAATAATTATAATAATTATAATTTTATAATTATGTAATCATATATATATTTACAATTATAAGTATAAATAAATATATATTTATTTATGTAGTTGGGGTTTGGATTAGTGGTAAAGCACCCCATAATACTACATCAAGGTTGGAGGTTCAAAACCCATGGGGCGTAGGTTACTATAGTGGTACTGTAGTAGAAATGTAGTGGCATCAGAACTGTAGCACCGACCACACTGTAGCGGTGGTGGGCACTATAGTAGGACTGTGGGGGAAATAACACTGTAGCAGCCGAGTTACTATAGCACCCCTATTCACTAGAGGACTTTCAGGTTAATAATTTGGGCCTTCAGGGCAATGTAATGGGCTTTCATGCCCATTGGGCCTACGATCTATGTAATGGGCTTCATACCCACTAGGTCTACAAGCCATGTACTAAATAAATAAGACTTGATGGGTGGGTTATCCCCTTGGAGGGGCTATGGCCTACCTTTCCAGGCTGTGTGTGTGGCGTGTGTGTTTAAATTAAATTGAACCCCCAAGCACCTAATATATATATATATATATATTTATAATTAAAAATTAGAATAAACATATATATATATTTATAGTTATAATTATATATATATAATTATAAAATTATAACAAATATATTTATTATATTTATAATTTTATTACTATATATGATTAATATAATTGTTATAATTATTATAATTATTTAAATATATTTGTATTTATTTATAATTATAATTATAAATATTTCTATTTATTTATAAATATTTTTATATGTTTATAACTATATTTATTTAATTATATATATTTATAACATTATAAGAATAATAAATATATTTTTTATAATTTTATAATTATTTAAATAAATTTATATTTATTTATAATTATAACTATAAATAAATATATATCTATTTGTAAATAAAAAATTATAATAAATATATACTTATTTATAGTTATAATTATTAATATATATATATTTATTAAAATAATTATAAAAATATAACAAATATATTTATTATATTTATAATTTTATAAATATATTTAATTAACATATTTATTATAAATTTATAATTATTTAAATATATCTATATTTATTTAGAATTATAATTATAAATATTTGTATATATTTATAAATATATATATATATATATATTTATATATATTTATAACTTTATAAGTATAATCAATATATTTGTTATAATTTTATAATTATTTAAACACACACACATATATATATATTTATAATAATAAATATAACTAAATATATTTATAAATAGTTGTAAATAATTATATATATATATATTTATAAAATTATAATAGAAGCATCAATTATAACTATATAATTATTTAAATTTATGTATTTAGTTATAATTATAATTATAAATAAATATATTTAAAAAGTATTTATATATAGTTAAAAATTTATAATTATAAATATAATAAATATATTTATTATTTAAATATATTTATTTTAATTTTATAAGTATTTATGAGAATATATTCAAGGGTATAACATGAATGAATCATATACCTAGTAAATTATATAGATAATAAAAATGAGTCATCACATATGGACAACATGAATAATAATAATAATAAGGGCGTAATATGTAAATGAACATTAATTCATAATGAATACATAACATATGCATGTCAATTATACTCATGCATCAATATATTTACTAACCAAATTCATTGAATATATATATATTTATAATTATAATTATATATATTTAAAAAGTATTTATATATAATTATAAATATATAATTATAAATATAATAAATATATTTATTATTTAATAAAATTTATTATAATCTTATAATTATTTTAATATATATTTATAATCTTATAAATACCTTTTTTGAACCATTATAAATATATTTGAATTATAAAAAAAAATATTAATTATAAACATGCATTTTTATTTAATGTGTATAAATAAACATTATTTTTAAATTTAAATAAAATAATTTTATATAAATTAATTATATTTTTTATTAGAAACATTCATCAACACTAATAATAGCGCTGACAAATATACATTTTATCACTGCTAAAAAAAGTGGTGATAAAGGGTGCACCTTTATCAACACATTTTTTAGCACCGATAAAGGGTAGATTTATTAGCGCTTTTATCTAGTGTTGATAAAGCCCCCCCTTTTATCATTGTATTTTTCTTAGCACTGATAATTGTCAACCTTTATTCCACTCTATGGTAGTGATGTTTTTTTATTTAAGAAAAATCATAACATTAGAAAAACCATAATATTTGAAAGAGACAACAAATATTTCCAAAATATCTAAATTCACTGGCACATAAAACTCTTTGTCTCATCATCTTCCAAGATCAAAATCCATCAATGAATAAAACCACATGAATTTTTTTTATAAAATAATTAGTATATAAAAAATATCCCAATTAATAATTGAAATGAAATAAAATATTTCAATTAAAGTTTAGTACAATAGATCAAAGTTATTTGATTTCAAAAATATATTAATAATTTCTAATAATTTTTAAAAAATCAAAATCACTTATTTTCTCGTTTTGAGCAAACCACATGTCTGATTGATATGTCAACTACTTAAACATGTCACAAAGAATAATAAGTTGGTTGTCTTGTGATTTCATGCCACTCTGAGGTCGTTTGCTATGCATTTGACTGTTAAACGCGTGTTTTGATGTTTTATGACACTAAAAGTGCGTTTGGTATCATCCCGGTCAAACGACACCACCTATGGATGTATTGTCTGCTCAAAAATTTCACAACTCACTCCATAGTTATTGTCGTGTGATTTCATGGAATTCGGTGGTTTTTTGGCTGGTTTTGACCCCTAGACACACCTTTTTAAAGGGTGTCAAATCTTCAAAAACCACAGATTTAGTCATACCATGCACACCTCACGTCTGATTAACATGTTGTCTCCTCTTACATGTCACAAATAATAATAAGATGGTTATCCTCTGATTTCATGTCATTCTGATTTTGTTTTTTATGGATCTGACCGTTAAACATCAGTTTTTATGTTTTATGACACTAAAAGTCTGTTTTCCATCATTGAGGTAAAATAACACATCTAATTTACAAACCAACTACTTGAACATTTCACAATTCACTCCAAAGTTGTTGTTGTCTGATTTCAGGGAATTCCGAGTTCATTCGACTGGTTTTGACCACCTAATGTACCTTTTTAAAGGACATCAAATCTTTTAAAACCACATATTCAGTCGTACCACACACACCACACATCTGATTTACATGTCGTCTCCTTGTACACATCACGAATAATAATAAGAAATTTTTTCTCTAATTTCATGTCATTTGATATGTATCTGATCATTAAGAACACGTTTTAGTGTTTTATGAGACTAAAAGTGTTTTTTCCATAATCACGGTCAAACAATACCTCTGATTGATGTACCATCTACTTGCCCATTTCAAAATTCACTCCATGGTTATTGTCGTATGATTTCATGAAATTTTGAGGTTGTTTGTCTGGTTTTGACCACATGACGCATCTTTTTAAAGGGTCTCAAATCTTTAAAAACTATAGATTCAATCATACCACGTTGACCAAACGTCCGATTGACATGTTGTCTTCTCGTATACATCACGAATAATAATAATACATTTTCCCTATAATTTCAATTCATCCCAAGGTTTTTTTAAACTATCATGTGTCGAGGGGGATCTTCGTGTGATGGATTATAAATTTGAAACCATGGGGTCACTAAATGACATCCTCCATGGTTGGAAGGGGGTTCAAGGTGCACAACCTGGACCAATGCTTGACTGGATGCAGTGGGTGAAAATTTTTGTTGATTTTGCAAGTGGGTTAGAGTATTTTCATGAAAAATTTAAACCATATATAATACAAAAAGACATTAGATCTAGAAATTTGCTTTTATTTTAAGACTTTAAAGCCAAGATCGTAGATTTGAACCTTTCAAATCATGCTCCTGACATGGCTTCTCGACTCCATTATACTAATGTTTTGTGGAATTTTGGTTATCATGCACCAAAATATGCAATGACTGGACAAATGACTTAGAAGGGAATTGTGTATAGTTTTGGGGTGGTCCTCCTTGATCTCCTCATGAGGAAGAAGCCTATCGACCATATGATGCCATGTGGGTAGTAGAACTATGTCACATGGGTGACTATGAGATTGAGCGAACACAAGGTTAAAAAGCTTGTTGATCCCACGATAATGGGTGGATACCCTCCAAGGGAAATTGCCAAGCTGTAGTGGAAACATTGTGTGAGCCGGTATAAGGTGGAGTTTCGGACGAATATGAGCATAAGGAACTAATGCCCCTTTTGAAGTCCCCTTTAGTTTCATAAGGGGCATGCAGAAGGGTTTGTTTTTCTTCCTTTTATTTAGGTGACAGCCTATGGGCATTTCATTTTAATTTTTGTGTGTGGGGTGAAGGGGACTCCCATTTGCGTTGTTGAGTTAAAATTTACTTTCATTTTTATTGCACAAATTTGTAAATAAATTATTATGTCGTGTAAATGCACAGTCGGGTACTAGTTATTTATGTATATTACTAAAACCAAATAGGGGTGGGGGAGAAATAAAAATAAAATTATAAATGATTAAAAATATATAGAAATTTTATTTATATAAATATATATTTATTGTTATATAAATCATAGTTAAGAATATATAAATATGTATATATAAAATATATTGTGCAAGGTAACCTTTATTAGTGATATTTGAGTGTTGATAAAGGTCACACTTTTATCAATGCTAAAAAAATACTGATAATATATTACATTTATTAGGGCTAAAAAACATTTACAAAGGGTTCCCTTTTTTGAGGACTTTTTAGTGATGATAATTTTTATATTTATTAGTGATTTTATTTAGCATTTATAAATTTGTTCTCTTTATTGATAATTTTTAGCACTAATAAATGAAAACTTATTATTATGAAATCTTTAGTAGTGATATAAGAATCTTATAAATTAAATAATATGAATAAATATATATTATAAGAAAATGAATAAATGAATATATATATATAATATGTGTTTATATTATTATGTATATATTATTATGTAAGATGTCATTTATCAATGATAAAATAGTGATGATAAAGGGAACACATTTATCAATGCTAAAAAAAGCACTCATAATGGTTTACCTTTATTATTGCTAAATAGTGTACTGAAAAAGGCTTCCCTTTTCTTAGTTTTTTTAGTTCCATAAAAGGTGGCATTTATCAATACTTTTATTTAGCATTTTTTTAATGGTGATAAAGGGAAGCGTTGATTTTTTGAAAATTAATTTTAGTGAGAGTTTGAGTGGGGGGATTGGTGGGGGGATAGGGGAAATTTTGTTTTTTATTACAACCACCATTTTGTGATTGGTATTATGACTATTAGAAATCGAAAAAATGGCAGTCACCGATTTCCTTGGTGAAAAAGCTAATTTTTCTAATAGTGAAGTTTTTTTATATCGATATATATAATTTAAGAAATATTTTTATTCATATGTAAATTTTATATTTGTATAAATATATATGCATAACTTAGTAATAATAATTTTTTTATATATTTCTCAAATTTATAATTATATATATATACACACATATAAAAAAAGACCTTTATTAGCCCCTATTATTCACTGATCTATAGTTGGGTTTCCTAATTCCACATTCTTTATTTATTTAAAATTAAAAAATAAAATAAACTTCACATTTGTAAATGTTACACCCTGTGTTTGGTGTGTAGATGTTGCACTGCATCGCCATCCACGAGATCAGTGGCTGGCCTAAGTTTCTTAGTTGCCCATTTTTAGAATCTAACCATTATCATTTATAAATAAACTAAAGAAATCCAAACCTAATTAACATTTTTTTGAAATCAAAAATCATAATAAAAATTTCATAGATTATTCATAATTGAATGCCAATATATATTTCATAGAAAACCAAAAATTTTAAAGCTATTAATAATCGAGCGATGTCTATTTTACAGTCATAAAGAGTTTTGCATCTAACTCAATTAATGTCTTTTATTTAGAAATTGATGAATCATATATTTATATTAATTTATGTTGAGTCATATATGAATTGTGTATAAATAGGTCTCCATCGATCCAAAATCAAAAAACGAGTTTTTTTTATATATATTTTTTTGAAAAAAAATATATATAATTTTTTTTGTAGGATTTATTTTCTATTTAATATCCAACAGTACTACCACTACAACAGTTTGGATTCTCACAGAAACCCTCACCCATGACTCCCTTTTATAATAGGGCCTGCCCAAGAAATCATTCTGTATTTCTAATGTGGGATTCAGGTTCTCCCTTTCCTATGCAGAATTACTAATATTTTACTATTAATCATTTTAAATCAATTAATTAGTACTATTAATTTCTATTTAATAATATTATTAAACAACTAATTAATTTATAAATAGTTAATTATATATAATAGGTTTTAATTAATTAGAAATTAAATAATATATAATTAATAAAAAATAGTCTTAATAATAACTAAATAATATTGCTTAATTATATAATGTATAATTATTAAAAATAATTATATAATTATTAATCATTAATTAATTTGTAATTAATAAATATTTAATTACTTATTAAATTAATTATTTAATAATTAATTATTTAATTAATTATATAATTATTAATTACTTTATAATTAATTAGTTAACTAGTAATATTATTATTAATTATTAAATATTAATTATTCACAGAATAGGCCTTGGGAAAAAAATTTCAAGCCTACGGGCCATGTAATGGGCTACATGTCCAATAGGCCTTCGGGCAAAATATATATAATATAATAAAGTGGGTGGTTGGGTGGGTTATCCCTTGGGGGGGCTATGAGCTACCTTTCATGTCTGCATGTGTGCAGTGTGTGTGTGTTTAATGTAATTATACCCCCAAGCACCTAATATATAATATATATTATATAATTAATAATGATATTACTAATTAAATAATTAATTACACTATTAATAATTAATAATTAATAATTATATTACCAATTAACTAATAAATTATTAAGTAATTAATAATTATATTACAAATTAACTAATTAATTATTAACTAATTAATTTAATAAGTAATTAAATATTGATTAATTACTAATTAATTAATTATTAATAATTATATAATTATTTTAAATAATTATACATTATTTAATTAAGCAATATTATTTAGTTATTATTAAGTCTATTTTTTATTAATTATATAATATTTAATTTCCAATTAATTAAAACCTATTATATTTCATTAACTATTTATAAATTAATTATTTGTTTATTAATATTATTAAATAGTAATTAATAATACTAATTAATTGATTTAGAATGATTAATAGTAATATTTTTGGAATTCTGTATAGGAAAGAGAGAACCTGAATCCCACATCAGAAATGCAGAATGATTTCCAGAGTAAGCCCTCTAATAAAAGGGAGCCTTGGGTGAGAGTTTCTGTCAGTATCCAGACTATTGTAACAGAATTACTGCTGGATATTAAATATCAAATAAATTATCCTGAATTTTAATTATTTATATATATATATATAAACAAAATAAAAGAAAATAAAAATTTGAAATATACAAATATTATTTTTAAAATAGTAAAAAAAGTTTTTTTTTAAATTTGGATGAAAGGTGGCAGGACCTTTACCGCCCTTCACACACATTTTTGAAAAAAATTGACCTACATATATTTTAAAAAAATTATAAAAACACATAAAAAACTCTGCAATTTTGTTTTGTGATTTTGTTTTTATTTTTATCCCCTTTCCCTGCATCGATATAAATATAATTGTAATGTTATATAATAAAAGTTTATTTATAAAATATGATATATCATTAAAAATGATAGTATAATACATATAAAACATATCAAAAATTAATACATAACCATCTCAATAAATACTAATTGTAGTTGAAAAATTCACTTGGAGTCATTACAAATAGAACAAAAATTGGATTACATGCGATTTAGTTCAAAAAGGCTTAAATAAACAGAACATGCACTTGTATACAATTTTCATGACAATATCAACTAGTTGGTATAATTTTTATAGTTTGACATACATTTTCAAAACATAAAATCTGTTTCATTCGAAAAAATCATATCAGATCATTAATGTCATATCACATGTTGAATTGACATGTAGTTTTTTCCTACAAGTGAAAATTATCATCATCATCAATTTTTAAGAAAATTTGAGTTAACTTACACTATATTGATCATTTGATACATATTTACAAAACTAGAAATACTTTTTATAGTAAAAACTCATATTGCATCATTCTAAGAAAATCACACATATGACAACCCATATGTCACATCCATGTACCTCTTTTAAGGTACTTTTTTCTCTTCTATTATTGGCATAACTTTCCCCCTAGGTTTCCCCTAGGCCCTCTAGAATTTGGAATTTTTTTGACTTGTTTTGGGTGGCTAGAATGGGCTGCATGGTTTGGCCACATGGTCTACTAAACCGTGCGGACAAACTGTGCACAACCTCCAGGCCATTAAAAAAATATTTTGAAATTAGAACTTTTCCCTTCCAAAATTAAACCTAATACACCCATTTCTTCTCTATTTCGTGTCTATCATCCATGGAAATCCTTTAATATCTCTCAACCTCCCTTGGAACTCAATTTTGAAGGGAGGTTTGGTGGATAAACTTCAAGGATTTTCAAGTAAGTGATTTTCATTCCTTGTTTCTTCCAATTCCTTGGGATTTATTCCACTTTTCTTGAAGTTACAAATGTCCAAAATCAAGGGATTCTTACCTAGGGGTTTTTTGGTCCAATATTGTGGTTTTAGGTTCATTTTCACTCCCTTGTGGTGCGGCGGTGGTGCGATTGAAGTTTCACACAAGGATTTGAGGGTTTTGACACATTTGGTAAGTGATCCCATGTGTAAGCATTGTATAATGAGTTAAATTTCTAGAATAATATTTTCAACATGTTACTATTTCATTGTGTTTGGTGAGAAAACTATTTTTGGTATCATTTGTTAAGAGGTTGATTTTTAAGTGTCATTTTTGTATGAAAATGGGGGTTTTACAAGTGCATTCTATGTTGTACCAATTGGGATTGTTTATACTTAATGGAATGGTTTTATTAAAATGTTTTAGTTCTACAAATTCTGGTTTGGTGTAATATTGGTATGCATTTGGTTTTAAAAGAGGTGTTTTAAATGGATTTTATGTGAAAAGTTTTGTCATACTTTGTGAAATTGTTTTATTGAAATTATAACTGTTTATTTGAGTTATATGTATAGTGAAAAGCATGTTTAGCTATTGTTTTGAGTGTGGATGAATAGAAGTTGTGTATTAATTTGTAAATGACATTTGATATCATGTGGAAACTATTTGATCACAAATAAGGAAACCTGGGTATCTAGGTGGGCGGATGTGTACTAGTATGCTAGTGATCCAAAGTAATTTTGTCCCTGTTTCACTTAACAGGTTTGACGTTGATAACACTAACAAAACTATAATGATGTTGATTTAGGACCACTAGGTTATGGGTATATTCCCTTATAGTGTCTTGTGCATGAGAATATATTTTTTTTATGGTTACTTTTACACCGAGATATGAGGTACTTGGGGCCCATAGCTAGATAGTGCCTAGGCGTGTTCCCGTGACTAGTGCACATTGACTATTTGGTATTTACCATTGGATTATGGAGTTTTTGGCCAGAAAATTAAGTATATTACTTGTTTTATTTAAATTTAATCATTATTTAATGTTAACCCTTTAAAAATATTTTCCATTAAAAGTTTCACTTTAGAAATTTTTTCAACGATTTTTTGTTTATAAAAACTTGAAATATTTTTATCTTATAATGATTGTCACATGGAATATATGGGTGGTATCCTATTGGGATTAGGATAACACACTATTTACACCCTTGGGTGTAAGTATACTTGATCATGTTTGACACAAGTAGGGGAAAGGTCCTTGGAGACGGCAGTTCGAGTTGTTAGTCTCCTTCCATGGTGCGGTGTTGTGGAGACGAATCTTCGGTGATGAACCCTCATCGTGTGGTGGTACTTGGTATATTTTGATGCTAATTTTGTTATTTTGGACCACTTGTGTCATGTTTAAAACCTTTTATTCAGTTCTAAATTTTATTTTAGGATTTTTTGGTTGGTAATTTTGAGATTTAGTTTATTTATTATTTTTGGTTGTTTAATGATTCTAAACTTAGGTAAACTATTCCCAAACCATTTTTTATCATACCCAAGAACTTGTTCCAGTCCATGGGGTTAGAGAATGACCATCAAGCCTTTTCATGGACTAGGTCGGGTTCCAGTTTTAATGGTGACTAGATTCGGTTTGTGACAAAATGGTATCAGAGGCAGGTAAATCTTTTTGGGTCATATCATTATTTTTGGATGAGTCTAGATAGACAGGAACTTGGAATTTCGGGGTTCAAATTTTTGGTTATGAGTAGGGTGCTTGGCCAGTACCTCTCATGAAAAACCTTGATTTTCCATAGGACATTAAGATTTTTTGTTTGAATTCTCTTCTAGGTGGGACGTGCGGGCTACAGACTGCCCGTATACATCGGGTGGGAGTGAAGTGGTTGTTTATTTCATTGTTGTGTTGTGTTTTACTTATTTATATTTGATGTAATTGCTGAAAATTTTCATAATTTTTGTACTTATGATTTCTTTTGTGAATGCTACCTTGTGTAGCAACATGCCTCCCCGGAAAGCTCCCATGCACCGACAGGAGGACGCCAGAGAGAGTTCTCCCTCATCGATTGATCATAGGATGATAGAAGCTGTGGCCAGGGCTATCCAAACCCTAGGAAAGGGGGTAGCTTATTCTCCTACATCAGTTATAGAGGAAGATTCTGGTTCTAGTAAGGAAAAATCCCATGTGTTCCTAAAGAGAAAGCCTTATATTTTTTGAGGTAGCACATAACCCCATGAAGCAGAGGAGTGGTTCGAGAATATAGAGTGCATGTTCTAGTTTATTTACACACCTGATGAGGTCAGGGTGAATTGTGTGTCCTTTTTGTTAGAGGGTCCCAACAGCTGGTGGTGGGAATCAGTGCTTCAAGCTAGGAATCATGAACATATGAGCTGGAAGGACTTCAAGGTTACCTTCAACGAATAGTGAAAACCTGAATTCTTAGAATATGATAGATTTTAGGAGTTTATGGTGTTGGTTCATGTGGATATTTTAGTGATGGAGTAGGCCAACTGTTTTGTTGATTTGGTTTAGTATGCTCCAGAAATGGTATCCAATGAGAAGATAAAGGCCTAGAAGTTTGGGAGGGGTTTATTGCTAGAGATCTATTCCCAGGTCTTCTTGTTCAAGCTGAAGACTTACAACAAGGTGGTTGATTGGGCTTGTATGGTGGATATTGACCACAAGGGGAGGTCTGGTTTCTCTAGGGAAAGTGTCAGTGATAGGCAGTGGTAGTTATTCTGAGAAGAAAATAAAGTGAGAGGAGTAGGGGAAGAAGGGAGGTGGTAGTTCTATCCAACCTTCCTGTCAGTTTTCTTCAATGGATTCTGGAGCAAGTTCCATTGTTTTCCACCAGTAAGGGAGGCCAGGGAACATCCAACTAACATGCAAATATCCTCCAAAGCCTTGTTATTACTTTGGAGGTATGTGAAACTTGCAATATTTTTTCAGGATGGCACATCCACTCTAGAGTAGGGTATGTTGAGATCAATTTGTGTATAAGGTTGTATTTTTTGTCAATAGTTGTCAATGAAGATCAAAATATAGGAGATCAAGAAGTAATCCAATGAAATGGAGGAATAGAAATTCAGATGATTGTTGTACAGATTAGAAATTCAAAGAACTTGTGTCAAAGGTGACACATTGATTACAATAGTGAAGAATGGTGAGGTATAATACATCTAAGGATGATTGAAGAAGAATGGGGATTTGATAAAGACCATGAAATTCTTCATGATTTCATGAGAACCATGAAAGAGTCTACTTGAAGAATAGAATCATATGATTTTCATGAAGTAGAGAATGATGATTGAAGAAGAAGAGAGTGTGTAAGGGCTTGGCATTCCAAGATGGCCATGCATTTCACATCGTATCAAAATCTGATGATGCTAAAGCTGATCTATCAAAGGATATATACCAAAGTAATGGAGTTTGTGATGAAATAAGAAGAGTTTTTGAAGAAGGAAAATCATATAAAAGAAGCATGAAGGTTATGGAAGAAGCATATATTGAAGGTGGCGCTGTTCTCCAGTGTTTGCCAAAATTTTTGGGCCTAAAAATCAGAAAATGAATAAATGGGTTGTTGGAAAAAAGAGGTGCGCACAAAGAGGAAGTGGTGCGCGAAATAGGTGAGTGGTGTGTGAAAAACTGCATGGTGCACGAAATAGTGGAGCGATATTTTTCATGCAAGAGGTATTTCGGAATCCGAACGTCAGAAAATGGCAAAGGCATGGGCTGTGTGAAAAACATGGAGATGTGTGCAGAAAATAGTTTCTGAGTGAAATAGGTGGATCGTGCGCGAAAAAGAGCATGGTTCACGAAATAGTGGAGCAAGGTTTTCTGAGCAAGAGGTGTTTCAAGATGAGATGCTCAAAATTGGAAAAAGAATGAGGTGCGAGAAATATTGGAGCAGTGCATGAAAAACCAGAGATCGGCATGGAAAATGGGAATGCATGCGGAAAAAAATGTGTTGCATGAAATATATGGGTGAGTTTTTCTTGCAAGCAGTGTCTCAGATCAGAAATGCTGAAAATTGGCAAAGGCAAGAGGTGCACAAAAAATTGGAGATGTTTGCGCCATGTGGATGGAAAATAAAACCTGTGCGCGAAAAGTTGGTTGTGCGCAAAATGTGGGTTTGATGTTTTACGGGAAAAGGAGGCTTCATGTTCACAAAGATGAAAAATGGAAAAGTCATGAGGTGCATGAAAAATCCCGGTGGTTCACAAGAATAAAAGGAAGGTGCACATAATATAAAGAACTGAGAGACAGTTTTTCACGCAGGAAGGGGTTTTACGCACAGGGTCAAAAATGCATATAAATACGAGGTGAACCCCTCTCATTCAGTGTGGATCGACACTTAGACAAATCCCAAGCTTTGAAACACAGAAAAATTGAATTATAGAGTGGTGAGCGAAAAGAAGAACTGTTGCACGAAAAATAAAGTGTTGCGTGAAAAAGAGAAGTTCTGTGCGAAAAAGAAGAGTCGCACGAAATGGGTTTTTCTCTCCAAAAGGTATTTTTATGCGCAAGGTTTGAATTTTATGTGAAAGATTCCAAGAAGGTTGGGTGAAAAAGAGAAGTTCTGCATGAAAAATAAGAGTTGCGCAAAAAGGATTTTTTGCACCAAAAGGTATTTTTACACGCAAGGTTTGAATTTTACGTGCAAGACGCTGAGAATGGTGTAAAAAAAATTTGGGGGTCCCACAACCCTTGAAAGGTGTGTAGCACTCTCAATACAGCTTTTCGAAAAAGGAATTACAGCGAACTATTTGGTCTTACCAAGAGAAGTAGTACTGCACACACATGACAGGTGTTTAACACCCTCGTTGTGATTTTCTAAGAGAAGAATAATGATTCATGAAACTTAGATCAGATTTGAACAGAAAGAAGGAAGTATAAAGATACACTTATGTGTTAGTATAGGGAATTTAAGGAAGAGAAGAAGGAGATTTAGTGCATTTAGTTTTTTCACTAAAGTAGAAGATTGAATGAAAAAGAGTATCAATTCTGGACTCTGATGCAAGCATTGTCTCTTGCTAAACATGATACAAATACTTCAATGCTTATCTATTGAAGAGACCTTCACGTCTATAAATTGAGTGAGACTTCACCAAAGGCAGTGAGCCAGGGGTAGTCAACGAGAGTGACTAGAGGGATGCAGTAATTTATCCCTAAACTTTTGTAAAGGCAGTGAGCCTGGGATAGTGTGATCGTGCCCAAACCATTGTAATCCACAACTAGTGAGGAATAGTGGAATTAGGTATGACCAACAACCTGTCAGCGTATGCTCCTTGGACATATCCTTTAGTGGTGAACCAAGTAAAAGTGTTGTGTCAACTCATTACATGTGAATGTTCGATTGCTGGTCATATACATCATATAGGTTTAATAAGTTCCTACAAACATGGGAACAAGATCCATCACATTAAGAGAAAAATTTGACACCCTGATTCAGCCCTCCCCTCTCTGGGTGTCCCGGGGTCCTACAAGTGGTATTAGAGCTAGGTTAACGTATTTTGGATACACTAGAATAATTATATTCAGAAGAGGATTTGATTTTCTTTCCTAAAGTCAACAATGAAGTACAGTCTTGATGAAGATTCAATCATTTCTGAGCAGAAGCCTACATCCAACAACACCATGACAAATAGGAAAAAGAAAGAGAAGAAACAGTTCAAGAATCCCCTCATGTTCAAAGAAGATACAATGTATTGTTATCCTTTCCCTTCCAATGATGAAGAAATATTAGGCTTGGAATGTAAAGAGCAGGTGGCTCAGGCTTCTACTAGAGAAAAGGAAGAAACTTTTATCTCAATTTCAAGTGATCAGGATAAATTAAGAACTTATCTTCATGATATTCATGAAGAAATATTTTCTACTGTTTGTAGAATATTTCAATGTATGCAGGCCGAGATCAACCGACTTGATAATATGGAGGAAGACTTGGTTAATAAAATTTCAAAATGTTGTAAGCTCTCCAGAAAAATTATAGACTTTGAAGAAAAAGAGGGAGTCAATAAGACTCTAGAATAAAAGATCCATGTGCTTGAAGTTGAGATGAAGAAGAGAACTGAAGTCAAGAGTTTGGAAGAAACTTCCAATAGATTCAGGGAACTTGAATCTTTGTTAAAAAACAAAGTTAAGATGCATGAAGATGAGGTTGAAATATTGAAGAATAATTGTGAAGATAAGATGATCATGATTAAATATTATAAGATCATCCTCAATTTTGAAAGTCAAAAATTGGAATTCCAGTTGAAAAATCTTGATAAGACACATATTGAGACTTTACAAAAGAATGAAACAAGAGATGCTAGTACTCAATGTTCATTGGAGGATTCTAAAGCTGAAATACCTCCAACATGTGACAAGAAGAGTTTGAAAACTCTTTATTATCCATATCAAGAATTAGTTACTGCGGGTACTCAATGATCACTGGGGGATTCTACTTTCAAAAGAACTCTAACATGTGATAAGAATATCATTAATTCACTCACTGATCTATCACAAGAAGCTAAGAAAGTGAAGTTACCATCTATACAAACTTGTACTATTGTTTCTAAATACATTTCTACAAAAAGTGCAGGTTGGAAGAAAAATTCTAAATAAGTATGGATGAGGAAATGTGAGGATAAGAAACCTACCACCATGGCTAGGTTGGATTGGAAGAATAAGGAAAAATATGGTTCCTCAGATAGAGTACAAAAAATCAAGAAGAAGGCCCAAAAACCTCATACAAAAGATATAAAGAGGAAAAGATTTTTGGGTCAATATTGGTGCTGCAATAGATTTGGGCAGTGTGCACTGGATTATTGGTATAATCCCTTATATAAAAAAGCACAAAGAAAGAATGTATCAAAGGGAATAAATCCAGAGAAGAAGAAGAAACATCCTTAGGTCCAAAAGAATTTGTTTACCGCAAACAGATTTGGAATGCTTGATAACATCTATGATGTGTGCAACGATAGTGGTCACAAGGTATGTACAAGTCCATATCAACATGCATTATCTGAGAAGACCTGAGATTTTAGATCCATGAAATTGAAGGGTCATTTATCCAAAAGAGAAACTAAGAGGGATGAAACTTAGATAAACCTGTGTGGAAGATCTAAACCAGCTGCAACAGTTCCAACTAACATGTTAGTCATCTATCCAGAAGATTTGAAAAGAATGAGGAAACATGAAGATGAAAAATCCAAGGTTGGTGCTAAAGGAAAAGGAAAACTTTCCCATGATGAAGATAAAGTGCATGAGATATTTAAAACCAATAAAAACACATTTTTTAAAGAAGTTTTTTGTGAGATATGTATGAAGTCTGATCACATTGCAAAAGGTTGTCTAACCTTAATACCAGAGTAAGAATCAGTCCTTAAGATAAGTAAGAAGGTATTATTAATGATGACTGTTAAGCAGGAAAATTATCAACACAAATCAAAAAATAATGTGAAGAGATCCATGTGACATCAACAGACATCACAACATATGTTCAAATATGCAAGCATGAAGACTAGAGTAAATGGAGGAATTGGGTTGAGAAAATCATCTCAACCATGCAACTCATATTGATGAAGCAAGGAGGAACCAATTTATTCCATTAATAATCTGTGTATTGTATTTGTGCTAATAATACAGGGAATTGAAGGTGAAGCATGCTCTCAGGGGGAGAACCTGAGAAGTAATGAATGCTGTCAACTCTTGATAGCTAAGTTGAAGAAGTTTCCATCCTTGGAATATTCTTCAATTGATATTCAAAGATTAAGATGATGAAGGATCACTCTTGATGAAGATGATGAGGAGTGTTTCCCTTGAGGGGGAGAAAAATGAAGAAGCTTCCAAAATTATTGTTTCAATTAGTATCAACTTTAGTTGGTATTAAATGCAATTACTCTGGAAATATATTGAAGAATATGTCATTGGAAAAGTGTGTGGAGGAGTTTCAGGTTGATTATTTCCTATAACATTCAATTTATTCATCTTGAAATGAAAGTGGAAAACCCTTGAAGACAAATTACATGAGTTCTCATCTCATGTGGTATCCTGACCGGTGAATAATGGATATCCTTGTTTTTTAAATCAAATTCTCTTCTTTTCTACACCAAGAATTGCTCAAGTAGACTTAGAGTGAAATGATCGATGACACCTTTCTTAAGTATAGATTGATACCCTATCTACCATGAACTTTGTATTTCTTGTTAATAAGGGGGAGATAAAGTGAAATGAAAGTTTGAAAAGTAAGAACAAGAGAGAAGATTCTCATTTTGACATTGACATATTTATTTAAGGAGATTTTTGAGGTATTAACAACAAAATACAAAGGGGGATATTGTTGGGACCAATTTATGTATAAGATTGTATTTATTGTCAATATTTGTCAATGAATATTAAAATTAAGGAGATCAATAAGTACTCTAATGAAATGAAGGAATGGAAATTCAGATGATTGTTGTACTGATCATAAATTCAAAGAACTTGTGTCAAAGGTGACACATTGTTTACAATAGTGAAGAATGGTGAGGTATAATCCTTCTAAGGATGATTGAAGAGTAATGGGGATTTGATGAAGACCATGAAATTCTTCATGATTACATGAGAACCATGCAAGAGTCTACTTGAAGAATAGAATCATATGATTTTCATGAAGTAGAGAATGATGATTGAAGAAAAGAGAGCGTGGAAGGGCTTGGAATTCTGAGATGGCCTTGCATTTTACATTGTATCCAAATCCAATAATGCTAAAGCTGATATATCAAAGGATATATACCATGATATTGGAGTTTGTGATGAAAGAAGAAGGGTTGTTGAAGAAGGAAAATCACAGAAAATAAGTATGAAGGTTATGGACGAAGCATATGTTGAAGGTGGCACTGTTCTCCAGTGTTTGCCAAAAGTTTTGGGTCAAAAAATTGGAAAATGAAGACATGGGTTGTTGGAAAAAGAAGGTGGGAACAAAGAGGAAGTGGTGCGCGAAATAGGTGAGTGGTGCGTGAAAAACTGCGTGGTGCGCGAAATAGTGGAGTGAGATTTTTTCACGCAAGAGGTGTTTCAGAATCAGAATGTTGAAAAATGGTAAAGGCATGGGATGCATGAAAAACATGGAGATGTACGCAGAAAATAGTTTCTATGCGAAAAAGGTGGATCGTGTGTGAAAAATATCATGGTGTGCGAAATAGTGGAGCAAGGTTTTTCGCGCAAGAGGTGTTTCAAGATGAGAAGCTCAAAAATTGGCAAAAGAATGAGGTGCGTGAAATATTGGACCAGTGCGCGAAAAACCAGAGCTGTGCACAGAAAATGGGAATGCACACAAAAAAAATGTTGTGTGTGAAATAGCTGGGTGAGTTTTTCATGCAATCAGTGTCTCAGATCAGAAATACTGAAAATTGGAATAGGCAAGAGGTGCATGAAAAATCGGAGATGTTCGCGCCATGTGCGCGGAAAATAAAACCTGTGCACGAAAAGTTGGTTGTGGGAAAAATGTGGGTTTGATGTTTTACGTGCAAAAGAGGCTTCATATTTAGAAATATGAAAAATGGAAATGTCCTGAGGGGCATGAAAAATTCAGGTGGTGCACAAGAATAAAAGGAAGGTGTATGTAATATAAAAAACTAAGAGGCAGTTTTTCGTGCAGGAAGGGGTTTTACGCGCAGGGTAAAAAATGCCTATAAATACTAGGTGAACCCATCTCATTCATCATGGCTCGACACTTAGAAAAATCCCAAGATTTAACGTGCGGAAAAATTGAAGTATAGAGTGGTGCGTGAAAAGATGAACTGTTGTGCGAAAAATAAAGTGTTGTGCGAAAAAGAGAAGTTCTGCGCGAAAAAGAAGAGTCACGAGAAAAGGATTTTGCACGCGAAAAGGTATTTTTACGTGCAAGGTTTGAATTTTACGTGCAAGATGCCGAGAAGGTTGCGCGAAAAAGAGAAGTTTTGCATGAAAAAGAAGAGTTGTGCGAAAAGGATTTTTCGCGCCAAAAGGTATTTTTACGTGAAAGGTTTGAATTCTATGCACAAGATGCCGAGAGGGGTGGGCAAAACATTTGGGGGTCCCACATGCCTTTGATAGGTGCGTAGCACTCTCTATATAGCTTTGAAAATAAGGAATTACAGTGAACCATTCGGTCTTACAAATAGAAGTAGAACTACATACACATGATTGGTGTTTAACACCCTCGTTGTGATTTGTGAAGAGAATAATAACGATTCATGCATTAAACAGAGATCTGAACAGAAAGAGGGAAGTATAATGATACACTTAGGTGTCGGTATTGGAATTAAAGGAAGAGAAGAAAAAGATTTAGTGCATTTAGTTATTTCACTAAAGTAGATGATTGAATACAAAAGAGCATCAATTCAGGACTCTGATGCAAGCATTGTCTCATGATGAACAGGAGAGAAATACTTCAATGCTTATCTATTGAAGAGACCTTCATGTCTATAAATTGAGTGGGACTTCACCAAAGGTAGTGAGCTAGGGGGAGTCAATAAGAGTGACCCGAGGGACGTAGTGAGCTATCCCTGAATTTGTTTAAAGGTAGCGAGCCTGGGGAAGTGTGACTATGCCCAGACCATTATAATCCACAACTAGTGAAGAATAGTGGAGTTAGGTACGACCATAAATCTGTTGGCATATTCTCCTTGGATGTAGCCCTTAGCGGTGAACTAAGTAAAAGTGCTATGTCAACTCATTGCATGTGAATGTTCGATTGTTGATCATATCCATCATATAGGTTTAACAAGTTCCTACGAACATGGGAACAAGATCCATCACATTAAGAGAAAAGGTTGACACCCTGATTCACCCCTCCCCTCTCAGGGTGTCCCGGGGTCCTACAAGTGGTATCAGAGCCAGGTTCACGTATGTTGTACACACTACAGTATTTCTATTCAGAAGAGGATTTGAGTTTCTTTCCTAAAGTCGAAAATGAAGTGAAGTCTTGATGAAGATTCAGTAATTTCTAAGCAAAATCCTATATCCAGCAAGACGATGACAAACAGGAAAAAGAAAGGGAATAAGTAGTTGAAGAAGTACCTCATGTCCAAAGAATATACAATGTATTGTTCTCCATTCCCTTCCAATGATGAAGAAATATTAGTCTTGGAATGTAAATATCCAGTGTCTCAGGTTTCTACCAAAGAAAAAGAAGACACTTTTATCTCAATTTCAAGTGATCAGGAGAAATTAAGAACTTATCTACATGATATTCCTGAAGAAAGAGTTTCTACTATTTGTATAATATTTCAATGTATGCAGGCTGAGATCACCAGACTGGGAAGAGAAGCTAATAATATGGAGTAAGGCTTGGTAAAGAAAATTTCATAATGTTATAAGCTCTCCAGAAAAATTAAAGGCTTTGAAGAAAAAGAGGGAGTCCATAAGACTCTAGAAGAAAAGACCCATGTGCTTGAAGATGAGCTAAAAGAGAGAACTGAAGTCAAGAGTTTGGAAGAAACTTCCAATAGATTCAGGGAACTTGACTCTTTGTTTCAAAACAAAGTTAAGATACATGAAGATGAGGTTGAAAGATTGAAGAATAATTGTGAAGAGAAGATGATCATGATTGAAGATCAGAAGATCATCCTCAATTTTGAAAGTCAAAAATTGGAAGTCCAATTGAAAAATCTTGAGAAGACACATATTGAGACTTTACAAAAGAATTAAACAGGTGATTCTAGTACTAAATGTTCATTAGAGTATTATAAATCTGAAATACCTCCAACATGTGACAAGAAGATTATGACAACTCCTGATTATCCATCTCAAGAATTAGTTACTGCGGGTACTCAATGCTCAATGGATAGTTCTACTATCAAAATACCTCTAACATGTGATAAGAAGATCTTGACTTCACTCACTAATCTATCACCAGAAGCTAAGAAAGTGAAGGTACCATCCATACAAACTCGTACTATTGTTTCTAAATATGTTTCTACAAAAAGTGCAGGTTGGAAGAAAAATTCTAAACAAGTATGGATGAGGAAACGTGAGGATAAGAAACCTAACACCATGGCTAGGTTAGATAGAAATAAAAATGAAGAAGATAGTTCCTCAGATAGAGCACAAAAAATCAAGAAGAAGGCCCAACAACCTCATACAAAATATATAAATAAGAAAAGATTTGTGGGTCAATGTTGGTGCTGCAAAAGATTTGGGAATTGTGCACTGGATTGTTGGTACAATACCGTAAATGAAAAAGTACAAAGAAAGAACATATCAAAGGGAAGAAATCCCTAGAAGAAGAAGAAACATCCATTGATCCAAAAGCATTTTTTTACCGCAAACAGATTTGGAATGCTTGATAACATCTATGATGTGTGCAACGATAGTGGTCACAAGGTATGTACATGTCCATCTCCACATGAATTCACTGTCAATAAGAAAATACGTCTTCTGATTCCAGCCAAGTATAAAGCAATTACCTTGGAAAGAAATCAGAAGAATATCGTGAACACACATTTCCCCAATAAGATCACATGTGGGGAAGCTGAGAAGACCCAGGATTTTAGATCCATGAAATTGAAGGGTCATTCATCCAAAAGAGAAACTAAGAGGGATGAAACTCAGATGAACCTATGTGGATGATCCAAACATGCTGCAATAGTTCCAACTGACATGTTAGTCATCTGGCTAGAAGATTTGAAAATAATGAGGAAACATGAAGATGAAAAAGACAAGGTTGGTGCTAATGAAAAAGGAAAAATTTCCCATGATGAAGATAAAGTGCATGAGATGTTGAAAACCAAGAAAAAACATTTGTTAAAGATGTTTTGTGTGAGATATGTTTTAATTCTGGTCACATTGCAAAAGGTTGTCTAACCTTAATACCAGATCAAGAAGCAATCCTCAAGAGAAGTAATAAGGTATCATTAATGATGACTGTTAAGTAAAACAATTCTCCACACAAATCAGAAAATAATGTGAAGAGAGCCATGCCACATCAACAAATATCACAACATATGTTTAAATATGAAAGCATGAAGACTAGAGTAAATAGAGGAACTTGGTTGATAAAATCATCTAAACCATAAAACTCATATTGATTAAGCAAGGAGAAACCAATTTATTCCCTTAATCATTTGTGTATTGTATTTGTGATAATAATACAGGGAATTGAAGGTGAAGCATGCTCTCAGGGGGAGAACATAAGAAGTAGTGAATGCTGTAAACTCTTGATAGATAAGATGAATAAGTTTCCATCCTTGGAAGATTCTTCAATTGATATTAAAAGATTAAGATGATGAAGGATCACTCTTGATGAAGATAATGAGGAGTGTTTCCCTTGAGGGGGAGAAAAATGAAGAATCTTCCAAAATTATTGTTTCAATCTTTATCAACTTCAGTTAGTATTAAATGAAATTAATCTGGAAATATCTTGAAGAATATGTCATTGAAAAAGTGTGTGCAGGAGTTTCAGGTTGATTATTTCCTATTACATTCAATTTATTCATCCTGAAATGAAAGTGTAAAACCCTTGAAGACAATGTACATGAGTTCTCATCTCATGTGGTATCATAACCATTGAATAATGGAAAACCTTGTTGATTAAATTAAATTCTCTTGTTTTCTACACCGAGCATTGCTTAAGTAGACTTAGAGTGAAATGATTAATGACACGTTTCTTAAGTGTAGATTGATACCCTCTCTACCATGAAATTTTTATTTCTTTTCAATAATGGGGAGAGAAAGTGAAATGAAAGTTTGAAAAGTAAAAACAAGAGAGAAGATTCTCATTTTGACATTGACGTTTTTATTTAAGAAGATTTTTGAGGTATTGAAAAAAAATACAAAGGGGGATATTGTTGGGATCACCTTGTGTATAAGGTTGTATTTATTGTCAATAGTTGTCAATGAATATCAAAATTAAGGAGATCAACAAGTAATCCAATTAAATGGAGGAATGTAAATTCAGATGATTGTTGTACTGATCATAAATTCAAAGAACTTGTGTCAAAGGTGACACATTGTTTACAACAGTGAAGAATGGTGAGGTATAATCCATCCAAGGATGATTGAAGAAGAATGAGGATTTGATGAAGACCATGAAATTATTCATGATTTCATGTGACCCATGGAAGATCCCAATTTAAGAATATAATCATATGATTTTCATGAAGTAGAGAATAACAGTTGAAGAAGAAGAGAGTGTGGAAGGGATTGGCATTCCGAGATGGCCATGCATTTCACATCATATCAAAATCTGATGATGCTAAAGCTGATATATCAAAGAATATATATCATGGTAATGGAGTTTGTGATGAAATATTAAGAGTTGTTGAAGAAAGAAAATCATAGAAAAGAAGCATGAAGGTTATGGCTGAAGCATATATTTAAGGTGGCGCTGTTCTCTAGTGTTTGCCAAAAGTTTTGGGCCTAAAAATCGGAAAATGAAGAAATGGGTTGTTGGAAAAAGGAGGTGTGCGCAAAGGGGAAGTGGTGTGCAAAATAGGTGAGTGGTGCACAAAAAACTACGTGGTGCATGAAATAGTGGAGCGAGATTTTTCGCACAAGAGGTGTTTCAGAATTAGAACATTGGAAAATGGAAAAGGCATGGGCTGCACGAAAAACATGGAGATGTGCACGAAAAATGGTTTCTGCATGAAATAGGTGGATCATGTGCAAAAAAGAGCATGGTGCACGAAATAGTGGAGAAAGGTTTTTTGCGCAAGAGGTGTTTCACGATAAGATGCTCAAAAATTGGAAAAAGAATGAGGTGTGCGAAATATTGGAGTAGTGCCTGAAAAACTAGAGCTGTGCATGGAAAATGGGAATGCATGCAGAAAAAAATGTTGTGCATGAAATAGCTGGGTGAGTTTTTCATGCAAGCAGTGTCTCAGATCAGAAATTCTGAAAATTGTCAAAGGCAAGAGGTGTGAAAAAAATCGGAGATGTTCGCGCCATGTGTGCGGAAAATAAAACTTGTGCATGAAAAGTTAGTTATGTGAAAAATGTGGGTTTGGTGTTTTACATGCAAAGGAGGCTTCATGTTTAGAAAGCTGAAAAATGGAAAAGTCATGAGGTGCATGAAAAATACAGGTGGTGCACGAGAATACAAGGAAGGTGCGTGTAATATAAAGAACTGAGAGACAATTTTTCGCACAGGAAGGGGTTTTACGAGTAGGGTCAAAAATGCCTATAAATATGAGGTGAACCCCTATAATTCAGTGTGGCTCCACACTTAGACAAATACAGAGCTCTGACGTGCGAAAAAAATTGAAGTATAGAGTGGTGCGTAAAAAGAAGAACTATTGCGTAAAAAATAAAGTGTTACCCGAAAAAGAGAAGTTCTGCGCCAAAAAGAAGAGTTGCCCGAAAAGGCTTTTTCATGCCAAATTTTTTTTATACGCAAGGTTTGAATTTTATGTTCAAGACACCGAGAAGGTTTCATGAAAAAGAGAAGTTCTGCGTGAAAAATAAGTGTTGCGCAAAAAGGATTTTTCACTCCAAAAGGTATTTTTACGCGCAAGGTTTGAATTTTACGTGCAAGTCACTGAGAAGGGTGCACGAAAAATTTGGGGGTCCCGCAGGACATTGACAGGTGTGTATCACTCTCAATAAAACTTAACGAATAAGGAATTATAGTGAACCATTCTGTCTTACAAAGAGAAGTAGCACCGCACACACACCACTGGTGTTTAACACTCTCATTGTGCTTTGAGAGGAGAAGAAGAACGGTTCATGCAACTAAACTCAGATCTGCATAGAAATAGGGAAGTATAATGATACACTCAGGTGTCAGTATTGGGAATTAAAGTAAGATAAGAAGAAGATTTACTGCATTCAGTTATTGCACTAAAGTAGAAGATTAAATACAAAAGAGCATCAATTCAGGACTCTGATGAAAGCATTGTCTCATGCTGAATAGGAGACAAATACTTCAATGCTTATCTATTAAAGATACCTTCACATATATAAATTGAGTGGGACTTCACCAAAGGCATTGAACTAGGTGGAGTCAACGGGAGTGACCTAAGGGAAATAGTGAGCAATCACTGAAATTTTGTTAAGGTAGTGAGCCTGGGGCAGTGTGACTGTGCCCGAACCATTGTAACACACAACTAGTGAAGAATAGTGGAATTAGGTACGACCGAAAACCTTTCGGCATATGCTCCTTGGATGAATCCCTTAGTGGTGAACCAAGTAAAAGTGTTGTGTCAACCCATTACATGTGAATGTTTGATTACTGATCATATCCATCATACAGGTTTAACAAGTTTCTACCAATTTGGGAACAAGATCCATCACATTAAGAGAAAAAGTTGACACCCTAATTCACCCTTCCCCTCTCAGGGTGTCCCGGGGTCCTACAGGGTAGGATCAGTGGATTCCAGGGGAGTGCCAGCTCAATTAGAGCCATCAAGGATAGGGGATCTCAGTTTGTTGGACATGGAGGTAGGGTCAGATCATATTCTATAAAGATATAGTTTAGGTCAAAGCAATTAGCGAGTGACCATTATCAAACATAGATTAGGCATCTTCATGCTGTGGAGCAGGAGCCGATAGGATCGGATGCAGGGCCTTTGACAGTTCGAGGCACCATCTTGATTTCATCTGCTATATCAGCATCTCTTTTTGATATTGGTTCTTATATTTCATTTATCTCTGCCTATTTTGTGATCTTTCTGAATTTACCCACTGAGTTGTTATCTGTTGCGATGGATTTGGTGACACCGTTGGTTAAAAAGAGGGAGTAAGGTATTAGGTGACCTTTGTGTGAACCAACCATGTCTGGGGTTGAGATGGAGTGTGACCTCCTGGTCCTAGATATGGAACTTTTTGACATAATCCTTGGAATGTATTAGATGGTGAACTTTCAAGAGCATATCAATTTCTGTAGTCAGCGATTGAGTTTCATGACACCTGATGGAGGCGCTCAGGTTTTTCATGGGGAATGGGATCCTCGGTCAGGTTGTGTGGGACCTCCACTCCCAGATTTGGGTAATATTATCTTTTGGTTATCATTTATCGCACTAGAGGAAAATAATCATGCTCTTGAGGGTGGATTACCTCATATAGTGGATGAGTTCCAAAAGGTATATCTAGATGATTTTTTAGGATTTCCCCCAGAGCTGTATGTGGAGTTCTCTATTTATTTGGCATTTGGAACACAACTGATATCTCTTCCCTTGTATCATATGGCCCCCACTGAGATGAGGAAATTAAATATATAACTGGATGATTTGGAATCCAAAGGAATCATTTTCCCAAGCATCTCTCCTTGGGCCGCTCCGGTTCTTTTTGAGAAAAAGGCCGACGAGTCACTTTGGTTGTTTATCGACTACCAGAAGATGAACAAGGTAACCATCAAGAACAAATATCCTTTTCCACAAATTGATGACTTGTTTTATCAATTGAAGGGTGAAAAGTGGTTTTCTAAGATATAATTGCGTTCTAGTTACCACCAACTCATGGTGAAAGAGGTAGATATCCCAAAGACAGCTTTCTAAAATAGGTACAACCACCTTGAGTACTTGGTCATGCATTTTGGGTTGACCAATGCTTCTGTAGTTTTTATGGAACTCATAAATAGGGTGTTCCACCAGTATCTTGACTTCTTTATGATGTTATTCATGGAAGACATCCTAGTTTACTCTTGATACAATGAGGATCATTATAATCACCTATGGATAGTGTTGGAAACCTTGCAGGAGCATCACCTTTATGAAAAGTTGTCCAGGTGAACTTTCTGGATAAGTGAAGTGATGTTTCTAGGTCATGTGATCTCAAAGTAGGGAGTATTGGTGGACCCTGAGAAGATCAGTGTAGTGATGTCATGGGATCAGCTGACGAACATGTTTGAGATCAGGAGTTTCCTCGGTCTGACAGTTTATTACATGTGGTTTGTTTGGGATTTCTCTTGGCTTGCCTCGCCTATGACCACACTCACCTGGAAAGGGGTGAAGCTTGTATGGCCCCCAAAATTTCAAGCATCCTTTTAAGAGTTGAAGTAGTAGTTTACTACCACCCCTAGGTTGATATTTCCAGAATCTAGAAAGGGATATGTGGTGTATTGTGATTCTTTAGGTATGGGTCTCAGGTGTGTTCTTATGTAGGGTGACCACGTGGTGGCATATGACTCTTTCCACCTTCGACCATATGAAAATAATTACCCAAACCACAACTTAGAGTTGGCAGTGGTGATACATTCTTTGAAGACATGGAATCACTACCTCTTTGGGGAGAAGTTTGTGGTCTACTCTGATCACAAGAACCTAGCCTACATTTTCTATCAAAAGGATCTTAATCTAAGGCAGCGACGTTAGATCGAGTACCTAAAGGGGTTCAAATTTTACATTGTATATACCCCGAGAAAGGGTAATGTGGTGGATTATGACTTGAGAAGGAGAGTAACAGTATAGTCTTTGAGGAATTCCACTGATGAGTGGACTCTAATGGGGATCTTTAATTAGATGCACGTGGAGACCAAAGAGCACTATGGAGGCGAATTCTTGGTGAGCATTCAATTGAATCCCACTCTTTTAGAGTTAGTTCAGAATGAGCAGCCCAATGAAGATCTATGTTAGAGTTAGAGGTAGTTTCTTCATTGTGGGAAGACGTACCATAATTTTTCTTCATCCCCCAATGGTATCTTGTTCTTAAAGGGCGGTGCAGTGGTTCCGCTATTGCCGAGGAAGGTGGTGATGTAGGATAGCCACCATTCTCAGTAGGCCATCCATCCTGGGGATACCAAAATGTATTGTGATGTTTTTCATCACTTATGGTGTCCAGGTATGAGACAAGTCATAGAGGACTTCATGTTAAGATGCTATACATGTCAGTAGGTAAAAGCAGAGCATCAAAGACCCTTCAGTTTGCTCCAGCAGTTACCCATTCCTACCTAGAAGTGGTATGAGGTCACCATGGATTTCATTGTTGGTTTTCCTCATAAACCTCAGGGTAAGAATTCCATTTGAGTGGTGATTGATCGTCTGATGAAATCAGACCACTTCATTACAGTCAGAGATACAACTAAAGTGGATGAGTTGGGCCGATTGTATCTTCAAGAGGTGGTAAGGATTCACGGTGTGCTGTCAATAGTGGTATCAGATAGATACCCCCATTTCAATTCTTTATTTTTTTAAGACCTTCATAAGCCCTTGAGATATCAAATTAAAATGATCACAACATACCATCCTCAAACGGATGGTCAGACAGAGCAGGTGAATCAAATTTTCGAGGACATGCTCCATGCATGTGTTTTGGACTTTGGAGGTTCTTTGGATAGTCATTTGGGATTGGTTGAGTTTTCTTATAATAACACTTACCAATACTCTATTAGAATGTCTCATTTTGATGCACTCTATGATCGGCCTTTTCGGTCCCCTCTCTATTGGGATGAGGTAGCTGAGACCTCATTGTTGGGGTTAATCCTTGTGCAAGAGACATTTGGGAAGGTAAAGTTGATCAGGTAGTGGTTATCGACAGCTCAGATTATCCAAAAATACCATGTTTATCAAGGGAATATAGACCTTGAGTTTTCTATGGGTGATCAGGTATTCTTGAAAGTGTCCCCTCGTCTGGGAAAGTAGTGAAAGTAGGGAAAGATGACACTGAGGTATGTTGTACATTTTGAGATCACTGAGCACATTGGAAAGGTGGAATACATGTTATATTTTACCTCTCATTTGACATATATTCATGACATATTCAATGTATCCCAGTTGAAGAAGTACGATATGGATCCATCTCATGTGCTGAATTGGGAGGAGTTAGAGATAGAGCCCGATTTGTTTATTTTTTGAGTGGCCGGTGCGAATAGTTGATTTCCAAGAGAAGGTGCTTCGGGGAAAGTCTATTCCACTAGTTCGGTTCCTTTGGAATCATGGGAAATATTTTCATGAAAATTGGGAGTGGAAGTCATGGGTTGAGAAATATTACCTATTCTTGTTTTCTGATCATGCTACGGGTTGACTTTCCAGGGTGGAAAGTCTTTCATGGTGGGGAGAATTGTCACATCCATGTCCCTATTTTAAGGTAATTTTTTCTCTTCTATTCTTGTCCTAAAATTTCCACCTTGTTTTCCATTAGTCCTCCTTGAATTTGAATGTTTTTGAACTTGTTTTTGTGGCCATAATGGGCCGCACAGTTTACTAAACCGTGAGGACAAAAAATGCACAACCTCCAAGTCATTAAAAATTCTTTTGAAATTCAAACTATTACCTTCTGAAATTAAACCTAATATGGCCATTTATTCTCCATTTCATTCCTATAATCCATGGAAAGCCTCAAAGATCTCTCAACCTCCCTTGGTACTAAATTTTTAATTGATATTTGGTGTATAAAATTTAAGGATTCTCAAGTAAGTGATTTACCTTACTTGTTTCTTCTAATTCCTTGGGATTTATTTCACTTTTCTTGAAGTTAAAAATTTATAAAATCTATGGATTTGTACCTAGTATTTATTTAGTTTCTTGGTCCAATATTGTGGTTTTAGGTTTTTTTTTTCACTCCCTTGTGGTGAGACAGTGGTGGGATTGAAGTTTTACACAAGGATTTGAGGGTTTTGACATATTTAGTAGGTGATTCCATGTGTAAGCATTGTAAAATTAGTTAGATTACTGAAATTATATTTCTATAATGTTCTTATTTCCTTGTGTTTGGTATGAAAACTATTTTTGGTAGCATTTGAGTGGTTGATTTTTAAGTGTATTTTTTTGTGAAAATGGGGGGTTTTTATGTGCAGTCTATGTTGTATAAATTGGGGTTGTTTATACTTCATGGAATGGTTTTATTAAATTTTTTAGTGCTACCAATTATAGTTTGTGTAATATTGGATTTTTTTAAAAAAAACAATTATTTTAAATGTATTTTATGTCCAAAGTTTTGTTATACTTTATGAAATTGTTTTATGGAAATTCTAAGTGTTTATTTGAGTTATACGAATTGTGAAAAACATGTTTAGATACTATTTTTATTGAGTATGAATAGAACTGGTAGTTTTATGTGTAAATAAAATTTGATAGAATGTGGAACCTATTTGAGAACAAATATGGAAACTCGAGTATCTAGGTGGGTGGATGTTTACTAGTATGCTAGTGATCTGGAGTGGTTTTGTCCCTGTTTCAATTAGAAAGTTTGACATTGACAACAATAAAAAAATTATAATGATGATGATTGGGGAACAATAGGTTATGGGTATGTTCCCTACTAGCGGTTCTTTCATAAGAACATATATTTGTCATGGTTACTTTTACACTAAGATACGAGGTACCTGAGGCCCACAACTAACTAGTTCCTAGGGGTGTTCCCGTGACTAGTGCTCATTGACTATTTTGCCATTTACCATTGGATTATGGGGTGTTTGGATAGAAAATTATTTAGATTACATGTTTTATTTAAATGTATTTATTCTTTAATGTTAACCCTTTAAAACTACTTTCCATTAAATGTTGGACTTTAGAAATTGTTTCCACTATTTGTTGTTTATAAATACTTACAAACTTTTTATCTTATAATGCTTGTCACATGGAATATTTGGGTGGTATATTATTGGAATTAGACTCAAAACCTACTTACACCCTTGGGTGTAAGTAGAATTGATCATGTTTGACACAGGTAAGGGAAAGGTCCTTAGAGACGATGATTTGGGTTGTTAGTTTCCTTCCATGGTGCAGTGTTGTGGAGACGGCTCATGGGTGATGACCCCTTGTCGTGTAGTGGTCCTTGGCCTGTTTTGCTGCTAATTTTATAGTTTTGGACCTATTATTTCATATTTAAAACCTTGTATTCAGTTCTAAATTTTATTTAAGTATTTTTTGGTTGTTAATTTTTAGATTTAGTTTATTTATTTATTTTAGTTGTTTGATGCTTCTAAATTCAGGTAAACCATTCCCAAACCATTGTTTATCATACCCAGTCACTTGAGCCAGCACATAGGGATTGGGAACAACCATCGAGCCTTGCCATGGACTAAGTTGAGTGCCAGTTTTAATGGTGACCATATTCAGTTTGTGACACCATATATTTCATACACATTATTTCATGATTTATTACATAAACACTAATAAAAACACGTTCTTTAACAGCGCGTAAAAATGATTTTAATAGAACTAACCTCAGTGATGTTAATAGAGGGTCCCCTTTATCATTACAAAAAAAACCACTGATAAAATCCCCACCTAATACAATGTACTATTTGTATAACATCAAACTATAGAAACTTATAACCCATACACAAAATATATAATTTAATTGAAATAAATTTTACATCACAAATTAAAAAAAACACTAATATAAAAAGTTTGGAGCCATGAATTTTGGTCTCCCAATCCATGGATGATCCTTTTCAATACTATCCAAAAACATTTAATAAATTTAATGTTTCATTGTATTCTTCACCGGTGATCCCTCTCAAAAATGTCCGCCGATGGTATCCATTGCTGAAAAAAGCACCTCAACCTGAGAAAAAAAATACACCTATATAAGAAAACAAATATTATTTTAGTAACATTATATAAAGAAATAAATTAAACATTAATATTAAAGAATAAATTAAAAAAATGTCAACTTTAAATAAAAAGACACCCTTAGAGTTACCAGTCACACTGTGCATTATATTGAGATGCGGTTGATTCCAACATGTCACAAATGAGTTATGAATCACTGTCCTAAGGTATCAAAACAATTCAAATGTTTTTTCTTAGTTTTGAGTATTTCAATTGTTATTTTTAATAAAATTAATATCAATTTTAAATAAAGACACACTTAGAGTTATAGCTATCACACCATATGTGGGATGGAGGTGCGACTGATTCATACACGTCAAAAATTACTTATGGATAGTTGTACTAAAGTATCAAAATAATACTAATGTGTTTGATTGGTTTTTAGTATGTCAATTTTTTTTTACTAAAATGTCATTTCAAAATGGAAACATGAAATTTGAGTCATAAAACTCACATCACGTGCCAGTTTGATGTGAGACTGCTTCCTACAAGTTACAAATGACTTTTGAATTATTTTCCTAAATTATTAATACATTTATATCTTATTTTCTTGGTTTTCACAAAGTGACACACGTTTTGAACTAAAATGTAAATTTTAAACTAATAACGGGCACTTGGAGTCATATCGGTCACACCATGTGTTTGATTAAAGTTAGGGTGATTCCTACATGTTATAAATTACTCATGGATTTTTTTCCTAAATTATCAAAACGATATGATCGTGTTTGCTCGATTTTTAGTATGTCACTTGTTCTTTTTGCTAAAATTAATGTCAATTGAAAATAAAAAGAAACAATTGGAGTAATATCATTCACATCATGCATCATATTGAGGTGTAGTTAATTCCTACACATCACAAATTAATTATGGATATTTTACTTAAAGTATTAAAACAATATGAATTTATTTTCTTAGTTTTGAGTAGGCTAGTTGTTCTTTTTACAAAAATTGATATAAATTTTTAAAAAAGATGCACTTGGAGTCATACCAGTCACACCATGTGTTGGATTAAAGTGAGGCTGATTCCTACATGTCTCAAATGACTCATGGATCATTTTTCTAAAGTAGAAAAATAATCCAAATAATTTTTCTTAGTTTTCAGTATGTCACTTATTCTTTTTACTAAAATTAACGTCAATTATAAATAATAAGATGCACTTGGAGTCATACCGATCACATTGTGCATCAGATTAAGGTACAAATGTTTCTTACATGTGACAAATGACTCATGGATCATTTTCTAAAAGTATCAAAATAGTTTTAATGCATTTTCTCAGTTTCCAGTATGTCAATTATCTTTTTTTGCTAAAATTAATGTCAATTTAAAATAAAAAGACACACTTTGAGTCATACCAGTCACACTGTGCATCATATTGAGGTGTGGATGATTCCTACACATCTAAAATGATGTATGGATAGTTACACTAATGTATAAAAACAATTTGAATGTGTTTTATCTGTTCTGAGTAGGTCAGTTTTCCTTTTTACTAAATATGATGCCAATTAAAAAAAATGCACTTAGAGTCATACCAGTCACACCATGTGTCATATTGATGCGAGAGTGATTATTATACATCAAAATAAACTCATGGATCATTATGATAAAGTATAAAAACAATATGAATGTGTTTTCTTGGTTTTTAGTATATTAATTGTTATTTTTACTAAAATTAATGTCAAATTAAAATAAAAAGATGCACTTTAATTCATATTGGTCACACCGTAAATCATATTGAGATGTTATCAATTCATAAAAATTACAAATAATATATGGATCATTTCTCTAAATTATCAAAAAAATATGAATTCATTTTCTCGGTTTTGAGTAGGTCATTTTTCCTTTTTACTAAAACTGTTTTAATTTTAAATAAAAAACACACTTGGAGTCATAATAGTAACAAAATGAGTTATATTGGGGTAATATTGATTTCTATATGTCTCAAATGACTCATGGGTTGTTTCCCAAAAGCATCAAAACAATCTGAATGCGTTTTCTCAGTTTTGAGTAGGCCAGTTGTCCTTTTTATTAAAATTGATGTAAATTTTATATAAAAAGATGAACTTGGAGTCATAATGATCACATAATGCATCATATTGAGATGAGGGTGATTAATACATGTCCCAAATGACTCAGGTATTGTTTTTGTAAAGTACCAAAGCAATTAAAATTCATTTTATTGGTTTTCGGTATATCAATTTTGATTTTTTTCTAAAATTAGTGTCAATTTAAAATTAAAAGACACAATTGGAGTCATATCGATCACATTGTGCATTAGATTGAGGTATATTTTATTCCTATATATAAAAAATAACTTATGGATCACTGTAATAAATTTTCAAAATAATCCAAATGCATGTACTTGGTTTTGAGTAGGTTAGTTGTCCCTTTTACTAAAATTGATGTCAATTTTAAATAAAATTATGCACTTGGAGTCATACCAGTCACACCGTACATCATATTGAGGTTTATTTGGTTCATAAACCTCTCAAATGACTAATTTATCATTTCCATAAAGCACCAAAATAATAAAAATATTTTTTTTTGGTTTTGAGTAGGCCAATTTTTCTTTTTAATAAAATTTATGTCCATTTTAAATAAAAAGATACAATTAGATTCATACTAGTCACACAGTGCATCAAATTGAGGTTTAGGTGATTCATACACACCCCAAATGACTCATTTATCATTTTCCTAAAGTATAAAAACAACGAGAATTCATTTTATTAGTTTTTAGTATGTCAATTGTTCTTTTTTCTAAAATTAATGTCAATTTAAAATAAAAAGACACACTTGGAGTCATATCAGTCACATCCTGCATCCGATTGAGGTGTAGTTGATTCATATATGTAAAAAATTATTTATGTATTGTTTTACTAAATTATCAAAATAATATTAATTCATTTACTTGGTTTTGAGTAGATCAATTTTCCATTTTACTAAAATTGATGTTAATTTTAAATAAAAAGACACACTTGGAGTCATACCGGTCACACCATGCATCATATTGAGGTGATGATGATTATTACATGTCTCAAATGACTCATGAATCATTTAACTAAATTATAAAAACAATAATAATGTGTTATCTAAGTTTTGAGTAGGTAATTTGTCCTTTTTTCTAAAATTGATGTCAATTTTAAATAAAATGATGCACTTGGAGTCATAACGGTCACACCGTGTGTTAGATTGAGGTGTGGGTGATATCTATATATAAAAAATGACTCATATATTATTTCACTATAGTGTTAAAATAATATTAATGTGTTTTCTCAGTTTTGAGTACGTCAATTTTCTTTTTTACTAAAATGTCACTTTAAACTGGAAACACACACTTTTACTCATATCAGTCACATCATGTTTCAGTTTGACATGAGATCAATTACTATATGTCACAAATGATTTATGAATAAATTTATTAAATTATCAATACAATTCGAGTGTGTTTTCTAAGTTTTCAGTGATAAAAACATTTTTAACTAAAATATCAATTATAAAATGATAACACACACTTTGAGTCATACCGGTCACATTGTGCATCGAACCAAGGTGAGGCGGTTTCCTATAAGTCATAAATTACTTATGGATCATTTTTTATAGTATAAAAACAATATAGATATGTTTTCTCAGTTTTGAGTATGTGAGTTGTCTTTTTTACTAAAATTAATGTTAATTTTAAATAAAAAGAATCACTTGGAGTCATACCGGTCACATTGTGTGTCGGATTGAGATGAAAATGATTCATACACATCCCAAAGTCTCAAAAAATCCTAACTGCCAATGTTATCATGATTTCTATTGTCTTCCTTTGTCGAACTACCAAAACTACATATTGAGTCGATGTTAGCCAAAAAACCTTTCCCTTTGTTGAAATCCAAAAGAGAAGAGGAAGATCATGTGCCCATTATATCACAAGAAGTCACCACAATTGGAATATGATCTTACTAAACTCTTATGTGTTTCAACAATGAGAAAGGTTTTTTAGCTAATAATTTAGACTTAATGTGCAGTGTTGGAAGATCAACAAAGAAAGGAAATGGAAATGGAAATTATTGTAACATTGGAAGAATTTTTTTTCTCTTTTGTTTCTTATTGCAGATAGTTGAAAGAAAAACATGACTTCCCAAAAGATATATGAAAAAAACTAAATAAGTATTAGATAAAAATGATAATGAAATTAACTTACAAATAATAGATAAAATTATTACAAAATCAATTAAATAATTAGTAGGAATTAAATTTTTCATGAAAGTTTTATACATTCTTGACCCATTTACATTTTATCATTATCTCAGTTGCATCCCAAAGTAAAATCTCTCACAAGCATGAGTACCTTCAAAAAAACCACCCCAAATCTAACAAAGGAATCAACCTATATAAGAAAACAATTCTTATGTGAGTAATACTAAGGAAATATTGATTAAACATAAATATGAAAAAATCCATTACTTTTATGGAAGCCACATATTCATGCTATTTTTGTACATTATACCATCAGGTATGCTGCCTATTCATTTCGAGGAAAGTGTATATCATCTTGTGAATATTATTTTTTTGGCAGTCATATCAGTAGTATAAAAATATAAATACAAAAAGTATTAATAAATATTTTAAATTAAATAGTAATTATCTTTGAAAATACCTTTTTAGGGATTCTAGTTTGTTTATAGAATATGATCACTCTCATAAATTTAAAAACATAATAACCACAATATTTTCCATTTGTTTGTTTCTGAAATTAAAAAAAATTGAGAAAAATAAGTATTTTTTTATATGTGTTTGGATAGTGAAATATTATCATATATACCTTGATACTTTTCTAGTTGTAGAACTTTTCAGGGTCCTTATGCACATGGGATATTGTCATTCCATGATTTTCATGATATTTATACACCAAACTATAATAACATAATTATCATTAAAACATAATATAAAATATATAACTTGAAGTTTAGTTTTAAAAATGTTGGATGTAGTGTATTATAAATTTAAAAATGTCATCATGTGTGGTCGGTTTGTTGGGTATCCATGCAATGAATCTAGGAAATAAATTTTTGGAGTATCCAAATTGACTACAATGATCATCCAATGTTTCCTAAAAACACCAAAATGAATAAGTAATTAAAGAGATGAAAATAAATTTGATATGATTAAATTGTATATTTTTACCTCTGTATAATTGGTATTAAGAAGAGTCTGTCATATATAAGTTTTCCTTCAAATGATTTGGCCAGACCAGCAACTATTTCATTCATTTTTTTGGATTCTATTTTTTTATGTATAGGTGATGTGAGGGCTAATGATTCCAAATTTTTTCATGGCGAAATCACTTCAATTGGTATTGATATGTATACCTACAAAAAATATGAAATATATTAAGTCATAATTAACATAGTATACCATATTTTGAAAAATAAAATCATGAAAACATACCTCATGTATACATTTACAATACAAGCTCCTAGAAATTCATAGTTTAGGGTTTAATTAACATTCTAAAAAGAAATGTAGTCCCTACCTTCCTCTCTTTACACTTTTTATTCAAAATAAACTGTGTGATTACTACCATTTTGTAACTTTGTATCTGCATAAACTGTCACAATCCGTCCTCGGGGCCCATGTCGTGACTACCCCAAGCCTGCCTTCCATAAGCCAGGGGCTGGCGACTAGCACCAAAGGAATAAATCCTGGTAAAAAGGGAAGGAATTACCTTTATAAAAGTAAACAAACACAACAGAGTACGCAAGTGAAGTAATCACTAAGTAAAAATGAATACAAAAGTAAGTGCTGAAAAGTAAATGGGCCAGTATACAAACCCAACTGAAAGTACAGTACAACTGAAAAAAAAGTACAATAGTAGTAAAGTAATGAGGAAACCACTGAGTCATCCTTCAGGTATCCCACATGAAGGGTGGGTACAGAAGGTCTCCTCAGCTCCTCAGGTCTAGCCGTCCGCCCCGTGTATGTCCCGCCAAGTGGTCCACCTCTGGGTACCGTCCAGCTCCACAAGCCTTCACCTCGATCAGTGCTGTCTGTCATCTGCATCCAACACAACATAGTGTGGGCATAGCCCATGCAGGGGTGAGTATACGATACTCAGTAGGGACCCCGAGACCCTTGAAGGTCTCCTAGAATCCACAAAGGATAAAGCACAAAGGAAAGATACAATCACGAAGTATCAAACGACTTTACTTAGGTATATGTCCACACATATACCTAAGTCTTCAATTCCAGTTCGGCTCCAACTCTCGATCCCAAGCACAACCCAGTCCATAGGGGAAAGAAGTAAATCACATCAATGATAATGACTGAAAGTCAAGACTCTGCTCACACAGGTATACTACTCACGAAGAAGGGTGGAGATGATTAGATATAGCCCTGGTATCATATCCTCTGTTGAACCCACGTAGGATCCTAGTACATAAGTCATCGCTGCCAAAACCACAGAGGATCCAATTACAGTCGTCACTGCTGCGGAAACCATGGAGGATCCAAGTACAGTAGTCGTCGCTACCGAACCCACGGAGGATCCAAGTACAATAGTCATCGCTGCCAAACCCATGAAGGATCCAAGTACAATCGTCACCACTACTGAACCCATGGAGGATCCAAGTATAGTAGTCGTCTTCATCAAACCCACGTAGGATCCCATCATGGTAGTCATCATCATCGCAGCCAGCTCTAGGGTTCCCGCACACAACACGCTCGATTCTGAGAGGGTTCGCTCCTCGAGCTAAGGGATCGATAAATCAACTACCACAAAGTATCAATTTGATGTATTAATAAGGTCATCCATGTCATAGGGGTCTAATCCAAACCAAAACGTATCAAAGATAATGTGTGCAAGATGACCAAGCCTTTTACCCAAAAGTACACAACATGTTGGTATACGGTACATGCTGTGTAGTCAGACCTCGAGTACTGTACATGTGCAACGACCCATGTCGAAGGGCTGGTCATGTAGAAAAGTAAGTACATGGCGTGTGGTATGGTTACACGCCATGTCCAAACTTCTGGGGTCAGCTCCGTGTACGCTGGCCATGTGTCCGTACACAGCCTCAACCCGTGTTCTCCAACCTTTGTAATTGGTACACAGGTTAGCCCGTACCACTGGCCATGTATGGCCGTGTGGTAGAGTACATGCCCATGTACTCCACACCATGTCCGTGTATCCTCATGATACATGCCAAGTCTCGCGAAGCTGTTTCTAACATTCTGCATAGAGAGTACACGTCGTGCCTCTTGGCCGTGTATTTCTGTCAGTGTCCGTGTATTTTCCAAAATAAATGTCAAGTCTCATGTAGCCGCCACCTCCTTGCTGTGTGGTGAGTACACATCATGTGACATAGGTCACATGCCATTTGTTAGCCGTCTGACATCCAAAACCCTAGCTGCAGAATGCCTGAACTACACGACGTGTTCTCCAGGAGTACACGCCGTGTAGTCTGAAATTTTCCAGAAACGATGCCTATAGCCAGCGCGCCTCCCTTGATGCCCGTTCTTCATTCCGATAGTTCTTTCATCACGAAACTTCAGACCCTAGGTCTCTCCTATATCCCGAAGTCGATTCTGGTGTTTTTGGGCTTTTGATCAGCTCCAAAAACATGTTTTGAATTCCCGCTCGAAGAACGGTCCATCCCGTTCTGGTCCGAACCGTCGCCTGATATCGTCGTCACACCTCCGCTAGGTCACCATGATGTTGAGTCTTCAATTTTTGGTTAGTTTCATTTCATAATTAACCCATAATGATCCATTGTTCGTCACCCATGGAGAACACGAAGAACCACCAACAATCACAATAATGGCGGAGGATTCAGACCGTGTTAGTTTGGCCCGGTCTCTCCACATTAGTTCGGTAGCTGGAGGTTAAGGAGAAACAAACAATAAGTAAATAAGATTCAACATTGTTCTAGTAAAAAACAAACCCCTACCTTGAATAAGGTTTGTTCGTCATAGATGCGGAAAGCGATGTCGCTCCATCAACGTCGGAGGAAGAACTGTCGTCGTTGGGGAGTTCCCTGCGGCAGAGTCTCCTCCCTTGATGCGGAGGAAGAAGAGGATTGGAGAATTGTGGAACGTTCTTCACCAAGTCATTCTTCATTGAAGGTGTCTGTTCTTCATCGAGTAAGAAAACCGTTCTTCGTTGAGGAGAGGAATACTTTTCTCCCTTTCTAAAGAGCTCTCTCCCAACTCTTCTTAACACAACAAATTCCCCCCAAAAATAAAATAATAGGATAATGCTATTATATTATTAACACATGAAATTTAAAATTAATAAATTCAAATCCCTTAATTAATTAATTGAAGAGGTTCAATTAATTAATTATGGTATGTTGGAAAATATTAAAGAGGGAGAGAGGGAGAGGAAGAGTCCTCATAAATAAGGGGGGTTGTCATGAATTAAACATGGGAGTTTCAAGGGGGTTTGAAAAGGGTTATGGGAGGTGAAAGGTTGGGGATCGTGTGGGCCCCACCTCTTAATTATCCACACATGGGAAGTTGGGTGGGTGTGGGCCCCGCCAATAAATTCCCATGGGAGAAATTAACTTCCAAAGTTATAAAATTGTTCTAACAATTTTTATTTAACTTCTTAATTAAACCCCAATTTTTAAATTTCAACCAGCATAAAATGCAACTGTGGTAAAGGTCCCCTTAAGAAATTACCGATGATGTGAGCTCATCAGTGTCCTCGTATTTCAATTTAGAGCGCCAGTTCAAAAGATAGAAATCCCGAATGTACGTTTACTGAACGTACCCGAACAAAACTTCAGAAATTGATTCCAGGCACACCGGGCCTCGGAATCATGTTCCGTCAGAAGCCACAGGCTCATAAAATTCCAAAGTATTTATGAAAAAAAAATTCCTTGAAATTTCTGGGTCTTTATATTACTCCCACCTCAGGGATTTGCATCCCCGTAAAGATACAACATAAACTAGGGAAACAAATAAGGGTACTGAGCTCGCATCTGTGCCTCCCTCTCCAAGTGATCTCATGGAGGTTCCCGTGCTACCACTAAATGCGCACCAGAGGAATCAACCATCTACATAGGACATGTTCCTATCAGTCCTCAATCTCTACCAGGACCTACATGAATGTTGTCCCGTCATCGATGTCCAGCTCCCCATGATCGATGATGTGAGTCGGGTCGTGCAAGTATCTCCTCAGCTGAGATATGTGGAAGACGTCATGCACCCTGTGCAACAGAGATGGAAGGGCTAGGCGTTAAGCCACCTCACCTACCCAGATGAGGACCTGGAATGGTCTGATGAAGAACGAAGATAACTTGCCGCCCCAGCCAAATCTCCATAGACCACGTTGAGGTGAGACCCGTAGGAAAATATAGTCGCCATCCTCAAACTCTAGTGGTATCCACCTCCTATCAACATAGGACTTATATCTTCTCTATGCAGTATTCATCCGCTCTTGGATGATCTGCACCTTCTTCGTCATAGCCTGAACCATCTCTAGTCCTACAAGTGCTGACTCCCCAGGGTCAGTCCAGCATAGAGGTGATCTGAAAGGTCGACCGTAAAGTGCCTCGTAAGGTGCCATCCCGATGGTGGAGTGGTAGCTATTGTTGTACGCAAACTCCACCAAGGGTAGGTGATCCTCCCAGCTGTGATCAAAGTCAAGAACACATGCATGGAGCATGTCCTCGAGAGTCTGAATGGTCCTCTCAGTCTGTCCGTCCGTATGAGGATGGAAGGCGGTGCTCAGACGTAGCTGCGTCCAAAACGCCTCCTGTAACCCCTTCCAAAGTTGGGAAGTAAAGCGAGAATCTCGATCGGAGATGATAGATGATGGCACACCATGAATCCATACGATCTCCTGGACGCAGAGGCATCCCAAGCTCTCTACTGAGCCGTACTCTCTGATCGGTAGGAAGTGGGCCTACTTGGTGAGTCAGTCAATGATCACCAAGATAGAGTCATGTCCTCTGGATGTACGTGGGAGCCCCATCACGAAATCCATGGATATCCCATCCCACTTCCACTTCAGAACCTATAAGGACTGTACCAATCCCACTAGTACCTGGTGCTATGACTTCACTTGCTAACAAGTGAGGCATCGTGAAATGAACTCTGCCACAACCTTCTTCTTGCCCGGCCACCAGTGCTATCGTCTGAGATCCTGGTACATCTTCGCCACTCCTGGGTGTACCGCTAGAGGGGAAGTGTGAAACTCGCTCAACAATTCCTCCTTTAATGCAACTGGTACCATAGTACGTCCCCTGAAGAGGATGATGTGCTCCCCTCCTTCAGAAAACCCATCAGGCGCCTGCCCTGTGGATTTCTGAGCACATCGCATCTCACAGTCAACGTCCCCACGCTGTGCCTCTCTGACTCACTAGAGGAGTGGAGGAGTGACTGTGAGAGACTGTAGAAAGGATTCTCCATCTCTATACATAAAGGATATCTGCAACGCGACTAGCTGCTCCGTCACCTATCCTAGTAGCTGAATGCCTGATCTCCCACTGAGAGAATCAGCCACAACATTCCCCTTCTCAGGATTATAGACTATCTCAAAGTCATAGTTTTGGAGGAACTAGATCCATTTTCACTGTCTCACATTTAAGTCCTTCTACGAGAAGATGTACCTGAGAATCTGGTGGTTAGAGTAGACTGTAAAGCGCTTTCCCATAAGATAGTGTCACCACATCTTCAAGGCGAAGACCACGACTACTAACTCCAGGTAATGGGTAGCATAGTTATGCTCGTGCTATCTCAACTACCATGAACCGTAAGCGATCACTACTCACTCCTGCATCAGGACACACCCGAGTCTAGTCCCTGATGATTCGTAGTAAACTACGCACCCTAGGCCCTCCTCGGGTATCCTCAAGATGGGCGCACTGGTCAATCTCTGTCTCAGCTCCTGAAAGCTCTGCTGACATCTATCTGACCACACGAAGGGTTTCCCCTTCTTCGTCAAAGATAAAAGCGGTGCTGCAACTCTGGAGAAGTCTAGTACAAATCTCTAATAGTACCCAACCAGACCTAGGAATCTCTTCACATCCGTCACGCTCCTGGTTGGCTCCCAAGAAAGTACCGCCTCGATCGTCATTGGGTCCACTGCAAACCCAGCCTCCGAGACGACGTGTCCTAAGAAATGAACCTCTCGAATCCAGAATTGGAACTTCGAGAGCTTACCATAAAGCTGGTGCTCTCGGAGTGTATCCAGTACAACCCGCAAGTGGTAGGCGTTCTCCTCCTCAGTAGTCGAGTAAATCAGTATGTCATCGATGAAGACTATGACAAAACGATCAAGGTAAGGCTGGAAGATCCTGTTCATGAGACTCATGAACACTGCTGGTGCGTTGGTTATGCCGAAGGGCATAACAAAGAACTTGTAGTGGCCATAACGACACCTGAAGGCCGTCTTCTGCACATCCTCATCTCGAACTCTGAGCTGGTGATAGCCCGACCTTAGGTCTATCTTTGAGAACCATCATGATCCCTTGAGCTGATTAAAGAGGTCCTCAATCCTCAGGAGTGGGTAATTATTCTTTATGGTCACCTGATTCAGGAGATGGTAGTCGAAACATAGTCGTAAGATCCCATCTACCTTCATGGCAAACAGAATCAGAGAAGCCCAGGGTGAAACACTGGGTCAGATGAATCCCTTTCCTTGAAAGTCCTCCTACTATACTCGCTGCTCACAATGCTCAGCGGGAGCCATCCGATATGATTGAGTAGATATCAGTGTTGTCCTGTGGTACATGTCAATGTATATGTCTACCTCTCTGTGAGGAGGTAGTCTTGGAATGTCGTCAGTAAAAACGTCTGCATACTGATCCACCATAATAGGAAAACTCAGACTCTGCACATCAACCGCTCCTAGGATGAGACTAGACAACTGATGTGTGATCAGCTACCATCTCCTCTACGTAAGTCCATCTTGCACTGCAAAGTCTCCCTTCTCACTGGTAAAGGTGAACCTGGTCCCATCCGTGCAGACACACCGCACTTTTCACCTAATGCAGTCAATCTGAGCATGGACTGTAGACAACCAGTCCATACCCAAGATGACGTCGTAAGACCTCGACGCTGCTATAAGAAGATCCTAGCCAAAGCTCTCTCCTCCTAGAGTAAGCTCACACTGCCAGCACCAGTGCGTAATCGTCGAGTCTTCTCCAGTAGGAGTCTCCAGCCGTAAGGCTCGTGCCGATGGCTCCGTCGGAATCTCTGAGATCTGAACAAGGGTAGTGGAAATAAAAGAATGACTCACTCCTTTATCTATAAGTACTGAAGAAAGAGTTGAGTAGACACAGATAGTACCTCGAATCATATCAGGTGTGCCGTGGTCATATGCCTCGACTACCTAGAGCTGAGCCTGCCCTTGTCTGCCAGCACCCTGTGGTCAGGGTGGTCTTCTTGGTGGTGGTAGTGGTAGAGCCTCAAAGCATCGTCCACCACCCACTACTTGGTCAGCTCCTCTTCCTTGTCTGCCTGATCCCTGCATACTTCCATGGTCGAACCTCTACCTCTGCCATGGAGGTCCCTCTACTGTCTGCTGCTCATCTGCATGGCGGGTCAGGCAGTTCCGATCCATGTGACCCTGCCTGACGCATGCATTGCACTACCTGCCCCTCAAATGGATGGATCTATTTCGTGTGCCCTACACCTCTGAACCAGTATCCTGGGGTCGCCCTCCTGATGTCCTGGTCCGCTTGGACCTCTGCGACATCTGTCTACTGCCGGCTGAAAAAGACTTTGCTATGTGTCGCCCTGTGGTGGGTCTCGCTGCTGGCGTCAGCTCAGCAAGAAAGATCTCCACAAGAAGGTCTCCCTCCAGCACTCCTGCCTGTGTCGGAATGCTGAGGGAGATAATCGAAGCCCTGATCTCACGCCTCAGTCCCTGCTCGAAGGTCCGAGCTCGGAAGAATGGGTCCCATACCATGTCTGTGGAGTAGCACGAGAGGTCGGTAAGTCTCACCGAGTACTGAGCTACTGTCATGATGCCCTGCCGTAGATGTAGTAACTCTAGGATGCGCACCGCACAGAGGGTGGATAGAAGAAACTCCGAGCGGAAGAGACTCTCGAAGTCTATCCAAAGTAGAGATGCCTTGTCGTGCACCTGGAGCATCAAGCTCCACCATCTACCTACTGTTGTGTGCAGGAGACTCGATGCAAGGATCACCATAAGGTCATCTGGTGTCCCTACCAATATGAAGACTCTGACGATAGCCTCCATCCAATCCTCAGCTGCCTGAGTGTTCGTCTCTCCATGGAACCTGTTGCTGAAACTCGCGCAATGCGCTCAGTCGGCATGCACCCTCTACTTCTGCAGATGGTGGTATCAATGGCTTAGCAGGTAGTGGTACCACTGGTGCCTCCGCTGTAATGGGACCCTCCACCGAGTCCTCATTGCTCGGTGGGCTGGCATCTCGTACGTGACTCGGAACCCTAGCTGGCTGCCTTCGTGGGGCCATCCTGAAAAGAAATAGGTGCACCACGGTCAAACAGTATACCTGGTGAGATGACACAAAGTAATCATAAAGAAATATTTTGAAACACACATGCAATAAATGTTTTCGTGCACTGAGTCAGAAATCAGAAGTCAGGGTCCTGGTGTATGGATACATCAGCCACCGCACCAACACTGGACACCCTGGACTAATAACCACACTCAATACCCTTACCACTATTTCTTTATAGAGAAGAAATTATTAGAGACCTGAGTTCTGTGGTAGAACCGACTCCTCTGATACCAATTTTTCACGACCCGCCATCGGGGCCCGTGTCGTGACTACCCCAAGCCCACCTTCCATAGGCCAAGGGCTGGAGACTAGCACCAAAGGCATAAATCCCGGTAAAAAGGAAGGCATTACCTTTATAAAAGTAAACATACACAACAGAGTATGCAAGTGAATTAATCACCAAGTAAAATTGAGTACAAAAGTAAGTTCTTAAAAGTAAATGGGACAACATACAAACCCAACTGAAAGTACAGTACAACTGAAAAGAAAGTACAACAATATTAAAGTAAAGCGGGAACCACTAATTCGTCCTTTGGGTATCCCACATGAAGGGTGGGTACAGATGGTCTCCTCATCTCCTCGGGTCCGGCCGTTCGCCCCATGTACGTCCTGCCAAGTTGTCCACCTCCGGGTATCGTCCAGCTCAAGAAGCCTTCACCTCGATCAGTGTTGTCCGTCGTCTGCATCCAACAAAACATAGTGTGGGCGTAGCCTGTGCAGGGGTGAGTATACGATACTCAGTAGGGACCCCGAGACCCCTGAAGGTCTCCCAGAATCCATGAAGGATAAATAACAAAGGAAAGATACAATCACGGAGTATCAACCGACTCTACTTAGGTATATGCCCATACATATACCTAAGTCTTCAATTCTAGTTTATCTCCAACTCTCAATCCCAAGAAAAACCCAGTCCACACAGGAAAGAAGTCAATCACATCAATGATAATGACTGAAATTCAAGACTCAGCTCACACAAGTATACTACTCACGAAGAAGGGTGGAGATGATTAGATGTAGCCTATGTATCATCTCCTCTGCCAAACCCACATAGGATCCTAGTACAGAAGTCGTCGCTGCCAAACCCACGGAGGATCCAAGTACAGTCATCACCGCTATCGAACCCACAGAGGATCCAAGTACAGTAGTCGTCGCTACTGAACCCACAGAGGATCCAAGTACAGTAGTCGTTGTTGCCGAACCCACGGAGGATCCAAGTACAGTCGTCACTACTGCTGAACCCATGGAGGATCCAATTACAGTAGTCATCATCATCGAAACCACGAAGGATCCCATCATGGTAGTTGTTGTCGTCATCAGCTCCGTGTATGCTGGCCATGTGCCCGTACACAGCCTCAACCTGTGTTCTCCAACACGTGTAATTGGTACACGGGTTATCCCATACCACTGGCCATGTCTGGCCGTGTGGTAGAGTACATGCCTGTGTACTCCACACCATGTCTGTGTATCCTCGGGATACACACCGAGTCTCACGAAGCTATTTCTACCATTCTATATAGATATTACATGTCGTGCCTCTTGGACGTGTATTTCTGTCCGTGTCTGTGTATTTTCCAAAATACGCGCCGAGTCTCACGTAGCCTCCACCTCCTTACTATGTGGTGAGTACACGTCGTGTGACAGAGGTCGCATGCCGTGTGTTGGCCATCTGATGTCTGAAACCCTAGCCACAAAATGCCCAAGCTACAAGGCGTGTTCTCCAGGAGTACACCCCGTGTAGTCTGGAATTTTCCATAAACGACGCCTCTAGCCAGCACACCTCCATTGATGCCCGTTCTTCATTCCGACGGTTCTTTCGTCACGAAAATTCATAACCTAGGTCTCCGTGATGTCCCGAAGTCGATTCCGGTGGTTTCGGGCTTCCGACCGGCTCTGAAAACACGTTTTGGATTCCCACTCGAAGAACGGTCGACGAACGGTCCATCCTATTCCGGTCCGAACCGTTGCCTGCTATCGTCGCCGCACCTCCGCTAGGTCTCCATGATGTTGAGTCTTCAATTTTTGGTTCGTTGCATCACATAACGAACCCATAATGATCCATTGTTTGTCAGCCATGAAGAACACGAAGAACCACCAACAATCACAATAATGGAGGAGGATTCAAACCGTGTTAGTTTGGACCGGTCTCTCCGCATTAGTTCGGTAGCAGGCGGTTAAGGAGAAACAAACAAGAAGGAAAGAAGATTCAATGCTGTTCCAGTCAAAACACACCCCTAACTCGAATAAGGTTTGTTCTTCATAGACGCGTAAAGCGATGTCGCTCTATCAATGTCAGAGGAAGAACCTTTGTCGTTGGCGAGTTCCCTATGACGGAGTCTCCTCCCTTGATGTGGAGGAATAAGAGGATTAGAGAATCGTGGAACATTCTTTGTCGAGTTGTTCTTCGTTGAAGGTGGGTGTTCTTCGTCGAGGAAGAAAACCGTTCTTCGTTGAGGAGAGGAATACTTTTCTCCCTTTCTCAAGAGCTCTCTCCCAATTCTCCTTAACACAACGAATGCCTTCCAAAAATAAAATAATAGGCTAATGCTATTATTTTATTAACACATGCAATTTAAAATTCAAAAATTCAAATCACTTAATTAATTAATTAAAGAGGTTCAATTCATTAATTAAGGTATATTGGAAAACATTAAAGAGGGAGAGAGGGAGAGGAAGAGTCCTCATAAATATGGGGAGTTGTCATGAATTAAACGTGGGAGTTTGAAGGGGGCTTGAAAAGGTTTATGGGATGTGAAAGGTTGGGGTTCGTGTGGGCCCCACCTCTAAATTATCCACACATGGAAAGTTGGGTGGGTGTGGGCCCCACCAATAAATTCCCATGGGAGAAATTAACTTCCAAAGATATAAAATTGTTCTAAGAATTTTTATTTAACTTCTTAATTAAACCCCAATTTTTAACTTTGAACCCGCATAAAACGCAACTACGGTAAATGTCCCCTTAAGCCAGTACAGGCACTGCGAGATCATCGGTGTCCTTGGATTTTAATTCTGAGGACCGGTTCAAAAGATAGAAAATCCCGCACGTATGTTTACTGAATGTACCCGAACAAAACTTCAGAAATTGATTCTGGGCACACCGGGCCTCAGAATCAAGTTCCGTCAGAATAAATAGACTCGTAAAATTCCAAAGTATTTAAGAAAAAAAAATTCCTTGAAATTCTCAGGTCTTTACATTACTCCCACCTCAGGGATTTACGCCCTTGTAAATCTACAACATACACTAGGGGAACAAATGAGGGTACTGAGCTCGCATCTGTGCCTCCCGCTCTCAAGTGCTCTCCTGGAGGTTCTCATGCTTCCAAAGAATGCACATCAGAGGAATCGACTATCCACGTAGGACCCACTCATGTCAATCCTCGATCTCTACTGGGACCTCCGTGAATGTTTCCCCATCATTTATGTACAGATCCCCATGATCGATGATGTGAGTCGGGTCGTGCTGTAGAGACCCAAAGCTTAACGTACATAGACATTACATTACTTTTTCGGAATACTTAGTACATAACAAAAACACACACACAAGGACCGTAATAGTTTAGTGTCTTTGGAAACTCGGAATATAATCTTCTAATCGTGGTGAAAGATCTTCAACATATCCCATAAAGATATTCTTTTTTTAAACCTAAATCCTTTCTTTATATCCTGGGGAAAAGAAAACATAAAAGGGTGAGCTCAAATGCTCAGTAAGGGAAAGCAAAAGAAATATCAATCACGTCATATTCAAAAGAACATATCTTTTGGAAATCTTAACCTGCAAAAGAGATCATAATTTCATAACATGGGATAAATCATAGTAGTGAAATGTAATCACAATAATCATAACTTAAAACATGAAACTTTGTGGAATACACACATAATCATAGAGAATCATTTCTTATTAGTCAAGACTCATTGCCAAGACTATCTTAGTGGACAAAGTCCATTTCTGAACCGAGTTCACTCCTCGTTTCAGTCCTGTTTCACTGAACCGGTTTAACCTGCCGTTCCATCCATGTCTATATCATGAGATATAAAATCTTTACCCAATGTATTGGAGGGAGATATAGGTCCCACCCATCTCATAATGATACCATTCTTATGTGTGCCACAAAATCATAAATCATACATCATTGCATAACCCATGTAATAAAAATGGTATTATTAAACATTAGGACATCATAAAACAATTCATATAAGATAAAGAAATACATAAAAATATTTCCACCACAACATAATCAAATCAATGTAATAATAGGGATATAAATAGAACCCTATATTATCTTAGATGGAAAATAATTTTGATAAAACTCTTGATCTCCATTCTTAAGGAAAATATCCTTTCTACTTCAAAAACACTTTTCCTTTCTTAATATGTCATACAATTCTAAACTAAAAGAAGTTGATTAAAAATAAACTTTAAAAATTGTAAAGTAAGATTCTTGGAAATATTTTTTTAAAAATACATTCATGCCTTATAAGTTAAAAAAAACATTCTTCTCGTCCTTTTGTCGGAAAAGTCAAAAAGTAACTCGTATGAAAAACGACTAAAGATTCCTTTAATATATTTTACTAAAAACTCACCGAAGGGTAAAATTGGATTTAAAAAATTGTAGGTGGATGGAAATAATATTACATATTGAGGAAAAATTGATGTGGATGATAAAATACACCCCAGTAAATTTCAAAGTATAAACAATCTCGGATAAAAATGAGATTGTGATATTTCCCTTACCTTAGGTCCGATTTGCTTTGTAAGTGTCCAAACCTCCTGTATAATGATTTAAATAATGTTATTGACTTATTCCAGAATCATTCTTATTGTTATGATATCATATATGGTCATATTCTTAGCTTATTATTAGTAATATTTCATTACTACTTGTTATTCGGGTGTTTATTACTTTTTTGTTCTTATGCGTGTTTGTCGAATAAATTCTTATTCTTTTCTTTAGGTTATAGATACCTCATTTACAGAATGGTATTATTGTAATATATATCATATTCATTCATTCAATTCATTTATATAATCATTATGCAATGAAGATCATGTAGAACGAATCACATCACATCATGGAGACGGTATTCCGTACGTACGCACGAGTGATGATATCGTTCCCATGATCGTGGAATTGTATTGGAGTGTATTTATACTATTTAATAATCAATATAACTTTTTAATAGTCATATATAGTCATTATTTACACCATTATACCCATCCAAGTAAGGTGGTGGTGGAAAATAGATTACACCACGGCGTGGAGACGGTATTCCGTACGTACGCACGTGCGGTGATTTCTTTTTCCGTAGGATGGATAGATGGTGAAATAGGGTTGTTTCATACTTATAATAAAATATAAGTATATGAGTGATACTGATGTTATTACTTCATAATTAAACAACTAAATAAGAATAAGTGGAAGAAGAAATAAAGATGAAAGAATCGGTAACGGACATTACCTCTTCTTTGAAGTGCTTCTTTGAGACCTCCTTTTAGGGTACTAAAATAGGTCTTTAAAGAAGACCAGAACCTCTAGGATGTTTCTAGGGAAGTGGAGAGGAGAAATTGGTAGGGGTTGGCTGAGATTGAAGGCTCAAAGTGGTGTGAGGAAGAGGGAGGAGGAGGTGCCCTTTTATAAGGGAGGAGAGAGGTACCTTTGGAATAACTAAAACTATTATTTTATTATAAAGTCAAATTCAGTTTTAAATAGCTCCAAATTAATTTATTTCGAAGCTAAGGTGGGTATGGGTCTAAATTCTCTCATCCAATAGAATTTAGACAAGTTTAGGTTCCTATTTTAACCTTATCATTTAGATTTAACATTAAGTTAAATAATTTTACTTTTACCGTGTCTTCTTGTGTTCTTATACTATAAGGTTAATAAACTTACTATAAGAATCCAAACGAACCCCAAGTTGTTTATTATTAATATATATAACCTTATCTAAGTCATTTGGCCGAACCTTAGATTTTTAGGAGTAAAATAAAAATTAATAATATAATATTTGTTTTAAAAACTATTTTATGTCAATTTTGACACTATTTAGTAATTGATTTTTGTGAAAATCATAACAGAATGATTAGTTCAAAAAAAGTTAATTAAATCAATACTAACATGTCATATTAACCTATAAAATTATTTTAATTCATAAAAAGTCTTAAATTAAATTTATTTGGGTATTTATAACATCAATTATGTCAATATTTCATTAATAAGACAATTACTGTATCATCTTTGTGTCATAATAAATGATAATTATTTAATCCCTAAAAATTCTAAATAAATTCCTATGATGTATATAATTGTATTAGATTTCTATAGACTATTAATTTTCGAAGTTTCATGAAGTGTATCACTAAATTAAAATTATTATACTTATAAGATTTAAGAAAGTGACATGTTGTCACATTCTTTGGTTTTAATAATAATTAAATTATTTTCATGGAAAGAAGTCCATTAAATGAATATAATCCGACCCTTAGGTGATATGGGTCGACTTTTAATCATCCAATAGGATTTTGACATGTGTTAGGGTAATTTTATAATATTATATTTACCCTTAATTACCCGATTTACCTTTAACTATGGTAAATAAAATTTACCGTAGTTACTATTCAAAATTCCCAAAAATAAAAAGTATCTTATTAACATAATTTAGATCCACTGATTCCAAATATTGAATCCATTTTTCCAAATTCAATACACAAAAGTTGCAGAAATTAAATTAAAATTAATCCCGTTGTCAAAAGAAAACGATTTTTTCTTTAAAACATTGCAAAAGATTGAATTGATTTATCCTACGAATTCAAGGTAGAATAAATGCTAATGACATACATTATATTAAATGTTAAAAATATATTCTATTTATACTTTAAAACCATTCAATATTATAATTTAACCATATAAATTATTGCGATGAAAAAAGTTGTTTTTAATTAAAATATAGCGTGTTTTTACTATTCATTAAAATATGAAAGTTATCAGAAAAATATGAAAACTTTATCCAATGTAAATTTTTATTTCCTGATTCAAAAGAAGAATTTTATTCTGTCAAATTGAACTTATACACATGTCAAAAACTAGATTTAATGTGGGTGCGCCATCCAAAGGCGGCAAAACTGCATTTTTTTGAAAAATACTTATTGTACCCGAAAAATTTATTTTGTTCTCATACCATGTTCTAGAAAATATGTAAGATTAATAATAATGTTATAAAATTCAAAATTTAGTTAATACTATTCATAACGGCTAGTTCATAATAATATTATAATAATATATCATTTTTTAGTAAAACTTAGTATTGCGTACAACACACGCTATCGAGGAAGGTCGCGATTGTGTGAAATGCAAGCCAAGTTAGGGTTGCGTGTTGTGCAAGAATCCTTAGTTGTTTCGTATAATAAAATCGAACCATATTTTATTTATACATTGAATATATATATATATATATATATATATATATATATATATATATATATAAAACACACTCAATGTTGCGTAGAATGACTATTATAAAACGAACTTGAAATTGTGTGTAACACGATCCAAGAATAGCGTTGCGTATACTGCAAGATAATACGGTGTTGCGTATAGTACAAGCTAAACTTGGTGTGGTGTATAATAGAAGACATCAATGAAATTAAAAGAATATTTTTCATAAAATCTCCCGGTGTTACATTCTACCCCCCCTTAAAATGAATTTCGCCCTCGAAATTCGTCGGGGTTATACATGGTTTACTACTTGAAAATTTCTTTAATAGAAACCCACATCGTAAAAAGGAATACCAAAATTTGGCTTTAAAAACTAAAGTATGAAACATAATGGTTACCCAAATTAACTCATCACTGGGTTTCCACGTAGGAGAACATAGGTGAAAATATGGATATGGAAGAAAAATCTAACCATCAAGTTCTGATGGAGAGTGGTCGAGAACATGGCTATGAAAAAGCCAACAATCACAAAGCCATAAATTTGTGATGATCTAGGGTACCATCTGGTTCATCAGATATAAGAGCACTAGGACAACATTTTTGGTTTTCAAGATCATTTCCCTATAGTTGATGAATTAAAAGAAATACTTACATGATTTTGGTACAATTTCACTGTTGTTCGTGCTTTGAACAATTTCCACTTCATATCTTAAAGAAATGAAGTTGAATTTGTTATTCATGAAGTGTTAATAGATCATGTGATAGAATGATGGGTCATTCCATCTATTTCAAAAAAAATGTTAGCAAAAGTTATCAAATATACATAAGTCCATCTATGGTGAGGTTAATCGAATACGATTCCAAAAATGAACTTATACTTCATATATCATACCGCGTAATAAAATAAAACTAGTTTCTACTAACCAGGGACTTCCTGTAGGCCAGTGGTAGGCGATAAAGGCCAGTCGCACTTCGGTTGTGGGTTCGATTCCCACAGCCTTGTCCGACGCGAGGGGCTGTCGCCCGTCCTGTAGGTTGTCATTTTTCTAAATCTATATTACTATAACATCCCATTAATAATATCGAAAAAAAATTATATCCTAACTTATGTCCAATATAATCCATTCCAATCTTTAGGCTTATCTAAAATACTTCGGTCCAAGATCATAGTATAAAGAAAATGATTACTTGAAATGTCACATAACAATCACGTGAATGCCATCATTTATCCCCCATATATCATAAGATTTATCTTGTTGGTCAAATTACAAACAAGTGAATACCTTAATCATGTATTCTCTTGAAGAATGAATACCCATTAATTGAACCATAGTGAAAACATGAATTCAGTCAAAAGTTAACTCTTTCCACATACCAAAATCCAAAAATTCTATATACTCAAACCATGATATAACCTTCTCCTTATATCAGTCATGTGCTCATGAATACGGTCAAACATTTCATTTTCTCGTTTTCCTTTCATTATGCGCATATCATCTTTTTTTCCAAAAATATCTCAATCACATTATATGGTTACCGGTACCATTGAAAACCAAAATAGACCAATACATAAATATTCCAATATTCCATGATACTATATACAACATTATTCTGGAATCCCATTACATAAACACTTAATCATTCCACCACATCGTTGTCATATTCAACATCACCAATGGTGATCGCATGTGACTTCCCTTTGTCCTTTTCCTTAAGTGGTTGCTAATGTCGATCATCACTAACCCTTGGATTAGGGCATTTATTATCATAATGCCTCATTTCCTTGCACTTGAAGCATTGAAGTGTAGTAGGTTCATTCTGTGTATCCCTTCCTTTGTTTGCATCATTAGGCATCTTCTTCCCATCATTGCGGCATTCAAATGCCCGATGACCTTCCTTTCCACATTTGAAACATTTACTTGTCCCTTTAAGACAATCTCCACCATGCTTCTTTCCACACTTTGAGCATAAGGAAACATTCATCTTCTTTTCACCATTATTCTGAGATTTCTCCTTGAACTCCATCTTTCGTTTCTTGTCAAAACTATGAGATGGATAAGTAACACCAACTTCCATTTCTACCTTGATAGCACAATGCACAATTTCTTCATAGCCACTGAAGTCTCTTATAGCTAATACCCTTCAAAGATTTGGTTTCAAGCCACTAAAGAATTGATCAACTTTACTTTCAGGTTGGATGATAAATCCAGATGCATACCTTGCAAGCCTTGTCAAATTCGCTTTGTATATACCAACAGATTCATCATCCTTTTTCTTTAGTTCAAGAAACTCCTTCTCTATCTTTGTTCGAAGAATACGAGGGAAGTACTTATTGAAAAATAAGTTCTTGAACTCGTCCCATTGCATGGACTCAATTTCATCTCTTTGCCTCATATTCTTGATAAGATTCCACCATTGATCAGCTTCACCTTCCAAATGATATACTACTAAGATGACTTTATCATGTTCAGAACATTGAAGAACTGAAAATATCTTTTCAGTGGTACTGATCCATTGTTCAGCAACAAGTGGACCAGAAGACCCACTGAAAGATGGTGGATGTTGCCTCATGAAGGACTCAATAGAATGTTGTTCCCTTCTCTGCTCATTTGGAAGTCCAGAATGATTCATAGCTTGTGTAAGTATAGCAATAATATTTTTCACTCTATCTCCCATAACATTTGTTTGTTCAGGAGGAAAATCATTGCATTGTCCATTACATTGATCAAAACGGTTCCTTCGGGTTCCAGCCATCGTCTAAAACCCAAAAAGAATAGTGTGAGAGGCAAAAATCATGCTAGGGAACACAACACAATAAAGGAGGAGTACCTTCAATATATAACATCTTGGGTTACCATAATTCTAGTACTATAACCTATACTTATACTTAACCTTAGGGACATCCCTAGACATACCTTAGAAATATCTCTAGGGATCTCACTAAAGTTCTTGCATCCTATTTTCCAAAGGTTGACTAAACCTTTCCTCTGATACCAACTGTAGAGACCCGAATCTTAACGTACATAGACATTACATTACTTTTGCAGAATACTTAGTACATAACAAAAACACACACACAAGGACCGTAATAGTTTAGTGTCTTTGGAAACTCAGAATATAATCTTCTAATTGTGGTGAAATATCTTCAACATCTCCCATAAAGATATTCTTTTTTTAAACCTAAATACTTTCTTTATATCCTTGGGAAAAGAAAACATAAAAGGGTGAGATCAAATGCTCAGTAAGAGTAAACAAAAGAAATATCAATCACGTCATATTCATAAGAACATATCTTTTGGAAATCTTAACCTGCAAAAGAGATCATAATTTCATAACATGGGTTAAATCATAGTAGTGAAATGTAATCCCAATAATCATAACTTAAAACATGAATTTTTTTGGAATACACACATAATCATAGAGAATCATTTCTTATTAGTCAAGACTCGTTTCCAAGACTATCTTAGTGGACAAAGTCCATTTTTGAACCGAGTTCACTCCTCGTTTCAGTCCTGTTTCACTGAACCGGTTTAACCTGACATTCCAGCCATGTCTATCTCATGAGATATAAAATCTTTACCCAATGCATTGGAGGGAGATATAGGTCCCACCCATCTCATAATGATACCATTCTTATGTGTGCCACAAAATCATAAATCATACATCATTGCATAACACATGTAATAAAAATGGGATTCTTAAACATTAGGACATCATAAAAAAATTCATATAAGATAAAGGAATACATAAAAATATTTCCATCAAAACATAATCAAATCCATGTAATAATAGGTATAGAAATATAACGCTATATTATCTTAGATGGAAAATAATTTTGATAAAACTCTTGATCTCCATTCTTAAGGAAAATATCCTTTCTACTTCAAAAACACTTTTCCTTTATTAATATGTCATACAATTCTAAACTAAAAGAAGTTGATTAAAAATAAACTTGAAAAATTGTAAAGGAAAATTCTTGGAAATATTGTTTTAAAAATCCATTCATGCCATATAAGTTAAAAAAACATTCTTCTCGTCCTTTTGTCGGAAAAGTCAAAAAGTACATCGTACGAAAAACGACAAAAGATTCCTTTCATATATTTTACTAAAAACTCACCGAAGGGTAAAATTGGATTTAAAAATTTTTAGGTGGATGGAAATAATATTACATATTGAGGAAACATGGATTTGGATGATAAAATACACCCCAGTAAATTTCAAAGTACAAGCAATCTCGGATAAAAATGAGATTGTGATATTTCCCTTACCTTAGGTCCGATTTGCATCGAAAGTGTCGAAACCTCCTGTATAATGATTTAAATAATGTTATTGAATTATTCAAGAATCATAATTATTGTTATGATATCATATATGGTCATATTCTTAGCTTATTATTAGTAATATTTCATTACTACTTGTTATTCGGGTGTTTATTACTTTTTTGTTCTTATGCATGTTTATCGAATAAATTATTATTCTTCTCTTTAGGTTATAGATACCACATTTACAGAATGGTATTATTGTAATATATATCATATTAATTCATTCAATTCATTTATATAATCATTATGAAATGAAGATCATGTAGAATGAATCGCATCACATCGTGGAGACGGTATTCCGTACGTACGCACGAGTGATGATATCGTTCCCATGATCGTGGAATTGTATTGGAGTGTATGTATACTATTTGAGAATCAATATCACTTTTTAATAGTCATATATAGTCATTATTTACACCATTATACCCATCCAAGTAAGGTGGTGGTGGAAAATAGATTACACCACGGCGTGGAGACCGTATTTCGTACGTACGCACGCGCGATGATTTCTTTTTCCGTAGGATGGATAGATGGTGAAATAGGGTTGTTTCATAATTATAATAACATATCAGTATATTAGTGATACTTATGTTATTACTTCATAATGAAACAACTAAAGAATAATAAGTGGAAGAAGAAATAAAGATGAAAGAATCGGTAACTGACATTACCTCTTCTTTGAAGTGCTTCTTTGAGACCTCCTTTTAGGGTACTAAAATAGGTCTTTGAAGAAGACCAGAACCTCTAGGATGTTTCTAGGGAAGTGGAGAGGTGAAATTGGTAGGGGTTGGAAGATCTTGAAGGCTCAAAGTGGTGTGAGGAAGAGGAGGACAAGGTGCCCTTTTATAAGAAAGGAGAGGGGTACCTTTGGAATAACTAAAACTATTATTTTATTATAAAGTCAAATTCGGTTTTAAATAGCTAAAAATTGATTTATTTCGAAGCTAAGGTGGGGATGGTTCAAAATTATCTCATCCAATAGAATTTAGACAAGTTTAGGTTCCTATTTTAACCTTATCATTTATATTTAACATTAAGTTAAATAATTTTACTTTTACCGTGTCTTCTTGTGTTCTTATACTATAAGGTTAATAAACTTACTATAAGAAGCCAAACGAACCCCAAGTTGTTTATTATTAATATATATAACCTTATTTAAGTCATTTTGACAAACCTTAGATTTTTAGTAATAAAATACAAATTAATAATATAATATTTTTTTAAAAAACTATTTTATGTCAATTTTGACACTATTTAGTAATTGATTTTTGTGAAAATCATAACAGAATGATTAGTTCTAAAAAAGTTTATTAAATCAATACTAACATGTCATATTAACCTATAAAATTAGTTTAATTCATAAAAAGTCTTAAATTACATTTATTTGGGTATTTATAACATCAATTATGTCAATATTTCATTAATAAGACAATTACTATATCATCTTTGTGTCATAATAAATGATAATTATTTAATCCCTAAAAATTATAAATAAATTCCTATGATGTAGATAATTGTATTATATTTCTGGAGACTATTCATGTTCGAAGTTTAATGAAGTGTATCACTAAATTAAAATTATTATACTTATAAGATTTAAGAAAGTGACATGTTCTCACATTCTTTGGTTTTAATAATAATTAAATTATTTTCATAGAAAAAAGTCCATTAAATGAATCTAATCCGACACTTAGGTGATATGGGTCGACCTTTAGTCATAAAATAGGATTTTGACATGTGTTAGGGTAATTTTATAATATTATATTTACCCTTAATTACCTGATTTACCTTTAACTATAGTAAATAAAATTTACCGTAGTTACTATTCATAATTCCCAAAAATAAAAAGTAGCTTATTAACCTAATATGGATCCACTGATTCTAAATATGGAATCCATTTTTCCAAATTCAATACACAAAAGTTGCAGAAATTAAATTAAAATTAATCCCGTTGTCAAAAGAAAACGGGTTTTTCTTTAAAACATTGCAAAAGATTGAATTGATTTATCCTACGAATTCAAGGTAGAATCAATGCTAATGACATAAATTATATTAAATGGTAAAAATATATTATATTTATACTTTAAAACCATTCAATATTATAATTTAACCATATAAATTATTGCGATGAAAAAAGTTGTTTTTAATTAAAATATAGCATGTTTTTACTATTCATTAAAATATGAAAGTTATCAGAAAAATATCAAAACTTTATCCAATGTAAATTTTTATATCCTGATTCAAAAGAAGAATTTTATTCTGTCAAATTGAACTTATAAACATGTCAAAAACTAGGTTTAATGTGGGTGCGCCATCAAAAGGCGGCAAAACTGTATTTTTTTGAAAAATACTTATTTTACCCGAAAATTTTATTTTGTTCTCATACCATGTTCTAGAAAATATGTAAGATTAATAATAATGTTATAAAATTAAAAAATTTAGTTAATACTATTCATAACGGCTAGTTCATAATAATATTATAATAATATATCGTTGTTTAGTAAAACTCAGTATTGAGTACAACACACGCTATCGAGGAAGGTCGCGATTGTGTGAAATGCAAGCCAAGTCAGGGTTGCGTGTTGTGCAAGAATCCTTAGTTGTTTCGTATAACAGAATCCAAACATATTTTATTTATACATTGAATATATATATATATATATATATATATATATATATATATATAAAACACACTCAATGTTGCGTAGAATGACTATTATAAAACAAACTTGAAATTGTGTGTAACACGATCCAAGAATAGCGTTGCGTATACTGCAAGCTAATACGGTGTTGCGTATAGTACAAGATAAACTTGGTGTGGTGTATAATATAAGACATCAATGAAATTAAAAGAATATTTTTCATAAAATCTCGGGGTGTTACACGTGCAACTATCTCCTCAACTGAGATACGTGGAAGACTTCATGCACCCTATGCAACTGAGGAGGAAAATCCAGGCAGTAAGCCACCTCGCCTACCTTGCTGAGGACCTAGAATGGTCCGATGAAGCGTGAAGATAACTTGCTGCCCTGGAAAAATATTTATAGAACTCGTCGAGGTGAGACCCGTAGGAAAACATGGTCGCCATCCTCGAACTCCAGTGGTATTTGCCTCCTATCAGCATAGGACTTCTGTCTGCTCTGTGCAGTTTTCATCCGCTCCTGGATGATCTAAACCTTCTCCATCGTAGCCTGAACCATCTCTAGTCCTACAAGTACTGACTCCCCAGGGTCAGTCCAGCACAAAGGTGATCTGTAAGGTTGGCCATACAGTGCCTCGTAAGGTTCCATCCTGATGGTGGAGTGGTACCTGTTTTTGTACGAAAACTCCACCAAGGGTAGGTGATCCTCCCAGCTACGACCAAAGTCAAGAACACATTCACGGAGCATGTCCTCGAGATTCTGAATGGTCCTCTCAGTCTGTCCGTCCATCTAAGGATGGAAGGCGGTGCTCAGATGTAGCCGCGTCCCAAAATCCTCCTGTAACCCCTTCCAAAGCCGAGAAGTAAAGAGAGCATCTTGATCGAAGACGATAGATGATGGCACACCATGAATCCATATGATCTCCTGGACGTAGAGGCATCCAAATCTCTCTACTGGTCCCTGCTCTCTGGTCAGTAGGAAGTGGGCCGACTTGGTGAGTCGATCAACGATCACCCAGATAGAGTTGTGTCCTCTGGATGTATGTGGAAGACCCATCACGAAATCCATGGATATCCCATTCCACTTCCACTCCGGGACCTCTAAGGTATGTACCAAGCCCACTGGTACCTGGTGCTCTGCCTTCACTTGCTGACAAGTGATAAATCGTGAAACGAACTCTACCACATACTTTTTCATGACCGACCACTAGTGCTGTCGTCTGAGATCCTGGTACATCTTCACCACTCCTGGATATACCGCTAGAGGGGAAGTGTGAAACTCCCTTAGCACTTCCTCCTGTAATGAAACTGGTACCATAGTACGTCCCCTGAAGAGGATGACATGCTCCCCTCCTTCAGAAAATGCATCAGGCACCTTCCCTGTGGATATCTGAGCACGTCGCGTCTCACAGTCAACGTCCACATACTGTGCCTCTCTGACTCGCTGAAGGAGTAGAGGAGTGACTGTGAGAGACCGTAGAAAGTATGCTCCATCTCTATCCACAAAGGATATCTGCAATGTGGCTAGCTTCTCCTTCGCCTCTCCTAGTAGCTGAATGCCCGATCTTTTGCTGAGAGCATTAGCCACAACGTTCTTCTTCCCAGGAGTATAGACTATCTCAAAGTCATAGTCTTGGAGAAAATCGAGCCATTTCCGCTGTATCAGGTTCAGGTCCTTCTGCGAGAAGATGTACCTGAGACTCTGGTGGTCAGAGTAGACTGTAAAGCACCCAACCATAAGATAGTGTCGCCACATCTTCAAGATGAAGACCACTGCTGCTAACTCCAGGTCATGGGTAGCATAGTTTTGCTCGTTCTATCTCAACTACCGTGAACCGTAAGAGATAACTGCTCACTCCTGAATCAAGACACACCCGAGTCCGGTCCCCGATGCGTCGCAGTAAACTACGTACCCTATGCCCTCCTCCGGTATCCTCAAGATGGGCGCACTTGTCACTCTCTGTCTCAGCTCCTAAAAGCTATGCTGACATCTATCTGACCACACGAAGGGTTTCCCCTTCTTCGTCAAAGCTGAAAGCGGTGATGAAACTCTAGATAAGTCTGGTAAAATCTCCAATAGTACCCAGCCAGACCTAGGAAACTCCGCACCTCCGTCATGCTCCTGGGTGGCTCCCAAGCAAGTACCACCTGGATCTTCGCTGGGTCCACTACAACCCCAGCCTCTGAGATGATGTTTCTCAAGAAATGAACCTCTCGAATCAAGAACTAGCACTTCGAGATCTTACCATAAAGCTTGTTCTCTCGGAGTGTATCTAGTACAACCCGCAAGTGGTAGGCGTGTTCCTCCTCAGTAGTTGAGTAAATCAGTATGTCGTCGATGAAGACTATGACAAAATGATCGAGGTAAGGCTGAAATATCCTGTTCGTGAGACTCATGAACACTGCTGGCATGTTGGTTACACCGAAGGGCATAACTAAGAACTTTTAGTGGCCATACCGACACCTGAAGGCCATCTTCTACACATCCTCGTCTCAAACTCTGAGCTGGTGATAGCCTGACCCGAGGTATATCTTCAAGGAACCATTGTGCTCCCTTGAGCTGATCAAAGAGGTCCTCAATCCTCGGGAGTGGGTACTTGTTCTTTAAGGTCACCTGATTTAGGCGACTGTAGTCGACACATAGTCGTTGGCTCCCATCCACCTTCTTGGCGAACAGAATCGGAGAAGCCCAGGGTGAAACACTGGGTCAGATGAATCCCTTTCCTTGAAAGTCCTCCAGCTGTACCCATAGCTCACAAAGTTTGGCGGGATCCATCCGATATGATGGAGTAGATATCAGTGTTTTCTTGGGGTAGAGGTCAATGTAGAAGTCTACCTCTCTACGAGGAGGTAGTCCTGGAACGTCATCAGGAAAAACATCCACATACTGATCCACCACAACAAGAAAACCCGGACTCCCCACATCAACCACTCCTAGGATGATACTAGCCAACTGATGTGTGATCGGCTGCCCTCTTCTCTGCGTAAGTCCATCCTGCGCTGCAAAGGCTCCCTTCTCGTCAGTGAAGGTGAACCTGGTCCCATCCATGCGGACACACCGCACTTTGCACCTAATGCATTCAATCTGAGCATGGACTGTAGACAACCAGTCCATACCCAAGATAACGTCGTAAGGCCTCGACACCACTATAATAAGATCCCATCCTAAGGTCTTGCCTCCTAGAGTAAGCTCACACTACTGTCACCAGAGCGTAATCATTAAGTCTGCTCCCGTAGGAGTCTCTAGCCGTAAGGATCGAGCCAACGACTCCATCGAAATCTCCGAGCTCCAAACAAGGGCAGTGGAAATAAAAGAATGATTCGCTCTTGTGTCTATAAGCACTACAGAAAGGGTGGAGTAGACAAAAATAGTACCTCGAATCATCTCAGGTATGCCATGGTCATAGGCCTTGACTGCCTAGAGCTGAGCCTGCCCCTGTCTACCAGCTCCCTGTGGCCAGGTTGGTCCTCCTGGTGGTGGTGGTGGTAGAGCCTCAAAGCATTGTCCACCACCCGCTACTTGGCCAACTCCTCTTCCTCGTCTGCCTGCTCCCTGCGGACTGCCACAGTCGAACCTCTGCCTCTGCCTGGGAGGTCCCTCTACTGTCTGATTCTCATCTTCATGGCAGGTCGGGAAGTCCCGAGCCATGTGACCCTGCCCTCCGCATGCATAGCACTGCCTGCCCCTCGAATGGCTGGCTCTGTTTCATGTGCCCCGCACCTCTGAACTAGTATCCTGGGGTTACCCTCCTGATGTCATGGTCCGATTGGACCTCTGCAACATCTGTCTACTGTTGGCTGCAGAAGACTCCGCTACGTGTCGCCCTGCGGTGGGTCTCGCAGCTGGCGTCGGCTCAGCAAGAAAGCTCCCCACAATAAGGGATCACTCCAACACTCCTTCCTACGTCAGAATGCTGAGGGAGATCATGAAAGCCCTGATCTCATGCCTCAGTCCCTGCTCAAAGGTTCGGGCCTAGAATAATGGGTCCCTTACCATGTCTGTGGAGTAGTGCGAGAGGTTAGTAAATCTCGCCGAGTACTGAGCTACTTTCATGCTCCCCTGCCGCAGATGTAGTAACTCCTGGATGCACACCGCACAGAGGGTGGCTAGAAAAATTCCGATCAGAAGAGACTCTCGAAGTATGTACAAAGTAGATATGCCTCGTCGTTCACCTGGGGCATCAAGATCCACCATCTACCTACTGCTGCGTGCAGGGGGCACGCTGTAAGGATCACCATAAGGTCAGCTGGTGTCTCTACCAATCTGAAGACTCTGACGATAGCCTCCAGCCAATCCTCAGCTACCTGAGGGTCTGTCTCTCTGTGGGACCTGTCGCTGAAACTTGTGCAACACGCTCAGTCGGCGTGCACCCTCTACTGCTGGGGATGGTGGTATCGGTGGCTCAATGGGTAGTGGTACCGCTGGTGCCTCCACTGTAATGAGGCCCTGCACCAAGGCCTCATCGCTCGGTGGGATGCCATCTTGTACGCGACTCGGAACCCAAGCTAGCTACCTTCGTGGAGCTATCATGAAAAGAAACAGGTGTGCCACAGTCAAATAGTATACCTGGTGAGCTGACAGAAAGTAATCACAAAGAAAACTTTTGAAACACACATGCAATAAAGGTTTTCGTGCACTAAGTCGGAAATCAGAAGTCAGGGTCCTCGTGTATGGATACGTCGGCCGCCGCACCAACACTGGACTCCCTATATTGATAACCACACTAAATACTCTTAACACTATTGCTTCACAGTGAAGAAATTATCAGAGTCCTAAGTTCTGTGGTAGAACCGACTCCTCTGATACCAATTTGTCACGACCCCTCCTTGGGGCCCGTGTCGTGACTACCCCAAGCCTGCCTTCCATAGGCCAGGGGCTAGTGACTAGAACCAAAGGTGTAAATCCCGGTAAAAATGGAAGGAATTTCCTTTATAAAAGTAAACAAACACAACAGATTATGCAAGTGATGTAAGCACTAAGTAAAACTGATTACAAAAGTAAGTGCTGAAAAGTAAATCAGCCAATATACAAACCCAACTGAAAGTATAGTACAACTAAAAAGAAAGTACAACAATAGTAAAGTAAAGCGGAAAACATTGAGTCGTCCTCCAGGTATCCCACCCAAAGGGTGGGTACAGATGGTCTCCTCATCTCCTCAGGTCCGGCCATCTGCCCCATGTACGTCCCGCAAAGTGGTCCACCTCCGGGTACCGTCCAGCTCCACAAGCCTTCACCTCGATCAGTGCTGTCCGTCATCTGCATCCAACACAACTTAGTGTGGGAATATCCCATGCATGGGTGAGTATAAGATACTCAGTAGGGACCCCGAGACCCCTAATGGTATCCCAGAATCCATGAAGGATAAAACACAAAGGAAAGATACAATCACGAAGTATCAACTGACTCTACTTAGGTATATACCCATATATATACCTAAGTCTTCAATTACAGTTCGACTCCAACTCTCGAGCCCAAGCACAACCCAGTCCACACAGGAAAGAAGTCAATCACATCAATGATAATGACTGAAAGTCAAGGCTCATCTCACACAGGTATACTACTCACAAAGAAGGGTGTAGATGATTAGATGTATCCTCTGTATCATCTCCTCTTCTGAACCAACATAGGATCCTAGTATATAAGTCGTCATTTCCAACCCCATTGAGGATCCAAGTAGAGTCATCACCGCTACCGAACCCACAGAGGATCCAAGTACAGTGGTCGTTGCTGCCGAACCCACGGAGGATCCAAGTACAGTAGTCGTTGCTGCCGAACCCACGAAGGATCCAAGTACAGTCGTCACCACTGCTGAACCCACAGAGGATCCACGTACAATAGTCTTCATCGTCGAACCAACGATGGATCCCAGCACGGTTGTCTTCATCATTGCAGCCAGCTCTAGGGTTCCCGCACACAACACGCTCGATTCCGGGAGGGTCCGTTCCTTGAGCTAAGGGATCGATAAATCAACTACCACAAAGTCTCAATTTCATGTATTCTGAAGGTCCACCATGTCATAGGGGGATAATCCAAACCAAAATGTATCCAAGATACTATGTGAAAGATGACCAAGCCTTTTACCAAAAAGTACACGTCATATTAGTATACGGTACATGCCGTGTAGTCAGACCTCAGGTACTGCCCGTGTGCAATGGCCCGTGTCGAAGGGCTGGTCGTGTAGAAAAGTAAGTACATGGTGTGTGGTATGGTTACACGCCATGTCCAAACATATAGGGTTGGCTCCGTGTATGCTGGCCATGTGCCCGTACACGGCCTCAACCCGTGTTCTACAACCCATGTAATTGGTACACGGGTTAGCCCGTACCACAGGCCATGTCTGGCCGTGTGGTAGAGTACATGCCCGTGTACTCCACACCGTGTCCGTGTATACCCGAGATACACGCTGAGTCTTGAGAATCTGTTTCTACCATTTTGCGTAGAGAGTACACGTCGTGCCTCTTGGCCACGTATTACTATCCGTGTCCGTGTATTTTCCAAAATACATGCCGAGTCTCGCATAACCGCCACCTCCTTTCTATGTGGAGAGTACACATCGTGTGAAAGTGGTCACACACCGTGTGTTATCCATTTGACATCAGAAACCCTAGCCGCAGAATGCACGAACTACACGGCGTGTTCTCCAGGAGTACACGCCGTGTAGTCGAGAATTTTCCAGAAATGACGCCTCTAGCCAGCATGCCTCCCTTGATGCCCATCCTTCATTCCGACGGTTCGTTCCTCATGAAACATGAGACCCTAGGTCGCCCCGATATCCCAAAGTTGATTCCGGTGTTTTTGGGCTTTCGATCGGCTCCAAAAACACGTTTTGAATTCCCACTCGAAGAACGGTCGACGAACGGTCCATCCCGTTCCGGTCCGAACCGTCGCCCTTTATCGTCATCGCACCTCCGCTAGGTCACCGTGATGTTGAGTCTTCAATTTTTGGTTCGTTGCATCACATAAAGAACCCATAATGATCCGTTGTTTGTCACCCATGAAGAACACGAAGAACCACCAACAATCACAATAATGGTGGAGGATTCAGACCATGTTAGTTTGGCCCGGTCTCTCCGCATTAGTTTGGTAGCAGGAGGTTAAGGAGAAACAAACAAGAAGAAAATAAGATTCAACATTGTTCCAATCAAAAAACACCCCTACCTCAAATAAAGTTTGTTCGTCGTAGACGCGGAAAGTGATGTCGCTCCGTCAACGCCGGAGGAAGAACCGTCATCGTTGGCGAGTTCCCCTCGGCAGAGTGTCCTCTCTTGACGCGGAGGAAGAAGAGGATTAGATAATCGTTGAACGTTCTTCGCCGAGTCTTTCTTCGTTGAAGGTGGGTGTTATTCGTTGAGGAAGAAAACCGTTCTTCGTTGAGGAGAGGAATACTTTTCTCCCTTTCTCAAGAGCTCCCTCCCAACTCTCCTTAACACAACGAGTGCCCCCTCAAAAATAAAATAATAGGCTAATACTATTATTTTATTAACACATGCAATTTAAAATTCAAAAATTCAAATCACTTATATAATTAATTGAAGAGGTTCAATTCATTAATTAAGGTATGTTGGAAAACATTAAAGAGGGAGAGAGGGAGAGGAAGAGTCCTCATAAATATAGGGGGTTGTCATGAATTAAACATGGGAGTTTAAAGGGGGTTTGAAAAGGGTTATGGGAGGTGGAAGGTTGGGGCTCGTGTGGGCCCCACCTCTCAATAATCCACACATGGGAAGTTGGGTGGGTGTGGGCCCCACCAATAACTTACCATGGGAGAAATTAACTTCCAAAGATATAGAATTGTTCTAACAATTTTTATTTAACTTCTTAATTAAACCCCAATTTTTAACTTTCAACCCGCATAAAACGCAACTGCGGTAAAGGGCCCCTTAAGCAATTACCGGTGCTGAGAGCTCATCAGTGTCCTCATATTTCAATTCTGAGCACCTATTCAAAATATATAAAATCCCGCACGTACGTTTACTGAACGTACCCGAACAAAACTTCAGAAATTGATTCCAGGCACACCGGGCCTCAGAATCAAGTGCCATCAAAAGCCACAGACTCGTAAAATTCCAAAGTATTTATGAAAAAAAAATTCCTTGAAATTTATGAGTCTTTACATAAAACTTCAAGGTTAGTAAATGTGGATATTGAATGGGTTGGGTAAAGTTGATTTTGGAAGATATTTTCAATCGGTTGATTAATACTTTATATGGTTTTGAGTTGACCTTTCCTTTAACCATATTCACCTTTTATGTATGTAATAGAATTCATTGGTTCATACCTATTTTCATTAATTGTTAGAGTTTTATAATGAAAAATAAATTAGAAATGAGTAAATCTTTATCGACATGTCATTTTATAAGATCTAACAACCATATGATGAATATTCCAATATCTTGTTCAACCTTATGAATATCTTCATCATTAAGTGGAACATGTAGCTTGGTGCTTGGATCATGAGCTATGCTAATCGCCACTCTCACATGACATGTTGAAAGTGGTATATTGTGTAGTCTATCATCTTGGATATTGAATACCGCAGCCCTCGCTACAGGGTGATGGGTGGGTGTTGATAGATACAAATCATAGTCATTTTCACCCTGTATAATATCAGTATAATAAAGGTATCAATTTCTGTCTGATTCAAATTTCAGAGAAAAAATTATTAGAATATTTGTTAACTCAACTAAGAAAGCTCTTTGGGGGGAATAACCCACCTCAAATCTAGTGGAAGGTTAGGCAGGATCTTCAAGAAATGGATATTCTTGTGTTGTTTCTTCTCTTTTCCCCCATAATAGTTTCCCGCAACTTAGTCTTCCAATGAGATTTTTCTTCAAGGTTAGATAATATTTCTTTCAACTCTTCCATTTCTTTATATTTATCCTCATATTATTTTTTCTCAAAATATGTTCTGGGTGTCACCACAAAACCCACACTTATGATGTGGCCATACTATTTTGGCCACTTCAAGGCCACCGATAGTAGGTTTTCATCTTGTCCAAGTGTTGATGATTCCTGTGACTATGTCAGATAAAAAATATTGGAAAATAAGTAATCATTATTTTGTAAAAGAGATTTAAAGAAAAATTAATTTTTATTATTTCATACTTACACATGATTCCCATACTTTTTATGGGTTTTCATATATTATTATCCTATCTTTATTTACACGTGCCTCCTTCCATAGCACATGGAGTGGGATGGAAGTGGCATTGGATTTGGATGCATCAATGTTCATATAAACATAAGAACATAATTATGTTGTTATTTCATGTCTCATAAAATTATTAAAGTACATTTAAAATACATACCAATTTTTTTCAAATAAAGCGAACCCCATCCTTTCTTTATAGTAGAGGTACATTGATTTTTCTGCCAATTCCTTTTTCATCACCTAATTGATGTTTAATAAATAAAAAATTATAAATCAAAGTGATTAATACATGTATTGTAAAAAAATTTATTAATAGCCATAATGTACCTAAAAAGACAACTCCACACGTTGGCTAGTAAATTCCTCCCACACTTCTTGGGTTATCAGGTGTGACTACATATGCGGTGGGTGCAATTTTATTTTCCCTTTAGCATATTTAAGTTGAAATATCCTTTGAATTATGTGAAATCCTCTCTGAATCCTTTCAGTAAGTATTAATACATATTTATTATGGGAGTATTCTACTATAAATTCACTCTTCAAGGGATGATAAAGAGTAAGTAAATGTTTCATTATTTTAATTTTTAGTAAAATAAATAAATGATATCATAATGTTACCATAATCTCTTCCCACATCAGTGTCTTAAGTGTGGGAATAACATGGTTCCATGAATCTAAATCAATCAGCACATATTAATGAGTGAAGAGTCTAATGTAACTACTGAACATGGCCTTTTTGGGGTTAACATAATGGACTCATGCATTCCATATGACTTCAATTTTGATTCCTTTGCTTTTAACCTTAATGATTTTTTCTAACACCATCAAACTATGACATACAAAACCCCATATAAATTAGGAATGCTGTGAAATGATTGCGATATCCCAATGAAAGGGTTATCCTTAGTTGAATTTTCATTTGACCCTTCAGTGGTTTTGGTTGATAAGAAAACAATTGACCACTTTAGGTTTGCGGGATCTGGAATATAAAATACTTGTACTAACTGTGACGACATTATAAATGGTTCGTCCTTATACCCTTCATTACTGAGATCCACTTTCACAAATCCCAATTAATCTATTTGAACAACACTCTAATTATCAACTCACTTTCATTGAAAAATTGGCACTTGGAATGTTATATAATCCAACTCCCATTATTGTTTGATAACGCCAAAGTATGAAATATTCATGTAAATTGTACTTCTATCCTTAGTACCAAAAACATGCTTCGCTTCAGCCAAAAGTGTAACTCCACTATTTTTCATGGTACTTTATTCTTCATGTTAATTTATATAGAATTTATAACCATTAATTACATAACCATTGTAAGATAATACACACACAATTGGTCCTCTTGCTAGCCATCGAATTCATTCTGAAATTGAATATGGATTTCAACTAAATCCTTAATAATATGGTCTGAAAATCATCTTATAATCTATTGATTATGTGAAATTGATATCCATATTTCATCTGTTTAGGGATTCAAATGCCTAGGAATTTCATTTTGGGTTTCAACATATAGATAAACCTCCAAAATATTATGCAAAACTTAAAGGTGGTCCTGCTCCCGATCTGTAATATTGATTGTGACAACATCTCTTCCATAAATTCCTTCACCCGAAATCCACCTAGTGTGACAATATTTCTACAGACCAATGTTTTTACCACTAGCCAGACAGTCAATATAGAAATAAATGTCTTCTTTAACAATATATCACTCCACAATAAAACCCTATGACCGAATTATATTTTTGGCATACCCTTTCAAATTCTTCATATATCATTCAATGGGGTACAATCATCTATATTGTACAAGAACACATAGTCAAATATCTCTCACCAAGTAAACAATAAAGTGAACCATATTATCAAAGATTTATAGTGGGTAGAATATTTCTAATTCACATAATATGATAGAAATTTATCTTTCCATATTCATGAATTTAACTGGGTATATACCTTTACTGCATATAGCTCTAAAAAATAAACAGAGTTTGGTTAATGTATGATTGAAATTATTGGGAAAAATGAAATATAAAGCTACATGAATTAGATCTTTCATAAAAACATGACAGTCATGCAATTCTAGACCCTTTATATTTAAATCGGTCATTGACATGATATCCTTGATATTTTATAAATACCCCTTTGGAACCTTTACGTTATTCAAGAAGTTACAAAATTGATATCTCGCCTATCTAGAAAGATAGTGTAAGCATCTAGAGGAATAAAAGTTTATTTTTTACCCTTCACTGGAGCCAAATCTTCCCATATTCCCATGTTAACCATGTCCAACCTAGCCTTAATTACATACTTTGTTTTTATAGGTATATTTAGTAAAATTTCAATTACATTATCACATAAATTTTTTTAAGCATGCATAATATCAAGAAAATGTCTAAAGTATAGAAAATCCTAGTATGGTAATTCAAAAAAAAATTGATCACTTTTTCCAAGTGGTTTTCATAAGGTTTTTTGAAAATGGTTTACCAATAGCAGTGTCAACATATTTTAATTTATCAAATATTTGACCAACTGTTAGGGGATACGCTGTTGTACGTTCTTCTGAACTTCCATCGAATGATGTCCTCCTAAATAGGTACTTATGTCATCGGGGTATAAATTTGCGATGTCCTAGAAACACGACCTTCAATGAATGTTTCAATAATATTGAAAATGTAACTTGTTCACATATAGGACATCCTTGAGTTCCATTAATGTTATATCCTGACAAATTTCCATAAGAAAGAAAGTTATTTATCAGGCTGTACAACATGGCTCTCAACCGGAAATATTTATTTCTATAATCATCATACAACATAACACTTAAATCCCACAATAATTTCAAATACTCGGTTATTAGAGCCAAATGAATATCAATATTATTGCCTATTTTTTTGGTCCTAATATAAGCATAGATAACATGATATATTTTCGTTTCATACATAACCACAGTGAAAAGTTATAATTTACCAACATAACTGTCCATGTACTGTGAGTGCTTCTTTTAAAACCAAAAGGAATCACTTAACATATAGATTACACAATATTATGTCTTCTCAGATCGTTTCCAAATTTATGATTCTAATGATCAATTATCTTCCAATGAGGAGAGTCTACCGAGTGACATAGTTTCCCATCTTTATTTCATGTATCTACATGCCACGTCAATTTCCCTACATTCTCCTCACTTCTATATAGGTGACTAAACCTTGGAATGATTGGAATGTACCATACAACATTATTAATACAAAATTAATATTTCTTATATCAAGAATAACCACACTATGTGCATTCTTTAAGTGATTTTTGGTCTGTTCTAAACAGTATACAATCATTCTGAAAGGTGTGTATTCTTTAAGAGATCATACCCATCAAGTGTATCATTCGTTTAGCGTCGTATGTTCGGATAGGGAGCTCATTATCATCTAGGATCACATCATTCAAGAGATAAACTAATTCAGTAAAACTAACATAATTTCATCTACTGACTGATTTAAAATTATATAGTCTCAGTACGGCTGACAATGCTGCATATTTAATGTAACCATCTTACAATGACGCCTTTTCACAACTCTTTAACTTTTCAAACAATTTTGGGAAATCACAAAGTTCATATTCAAATGTCCTTTTAATTTCATTAATATGATCTTAATTGTCATTCACATCAGTAATCACATCCTCAATAAAGTCTTCTTTATTATCCACACTTGTAATCATATTAGATGATCCATAAAATGCAGTGTTATCCCATCCACTAGCTATATTCGCTTTCCCCCTGTGTTTATTCCAAAAATTATGACTTCTATATATTTTTTGACAGATCAAGTGTTCTTCCAAATCCTATAGACTAATTATTATTAAATAAAAACAATATAAACATGGAAAAAGGATTTGAGAAGGGTATTATTCATGATATTTTGTAAACTTGATGAAATCTTTCACTCTATCTTCATACTCTTTTGTCATATAATTGAAATCCATCCATTATTTATTCATATCCATCATATTTGATTGGGTAATATTAATTTTAACAAAATAAATACATAAAATATGTTCAATTGAAGATGGATCTCATGAATTTATTGAAATAAAATGGAAAGATTGAAAAATGGTTTATTATCCCACATGATAAAAAACAAAAACTTATTGAAAGAAATTTATAAATACAGCTATTGAATGTAATAATTGAAAAAAATCTATAATATTTGAAACAACTTTTCGTAATAAAAAATATAGCTATTAAATATAATAATGGTTTCAAAAATAAAAAAAAGAAATTATTATATTTTTTAAAACAACAATGTGTACCTTTGAGAAAATTAGGGTCATCAAATTAGACCCAAGGGATTTGATACAATGATGTGATTAAATGATTTTTCTAAATGGAAAAAGTGACTAGATTTAAAAATTTTGTGTGTAAACTAGATCTTGAAATTTCAGAAGGGGTTTTGAAGTGGAAATTTAAATGAATAGAAATTATTTTATAACTATTTTAGAAAGTTAAATTTGAATTTTATGGTTTGGAAAAAATATAGGAAAATATTTTATTTTTGAAATTTTGGGATATAAACTGAGAATTTTAAATGGATGTACTTTATTAAAATTCACAATGAAGAACATTTTTATGAAAAACATTAGGATACAAAAGTATTATTCAAAAACCCCTTGGAACTTTCCTAGCTTAAAATATAAATATTCAATTAAAAAGGCTGGAACTTTCTCAACCAAAGTTCTATATTGATATTCAACAAGGGTAACCACCTTTCTTACCCATTTTACCAAATTTTCTCATCTTAGGGATTATCACAGGAAATTTATTTTTGGATTACATGGTAATGGTTTCACTTATGTCACTCTTCAGGTTGCCTCCTATAATTTCTCTCGCACTAGTCCAATGAATTCCTTTCTTAGTATCCATATGAAACTTATGTCACCCTTTGAGTTTCCTCCTATAATTCCACTCTAAATAGTGTTTTATTCCCTTAGTTCTTACTTCTAGACTGTGGAGATCAAGAACACACTTCAGGCCCTATGAAAAATTGACTTGGGTGACATGACAAGTTGACCTGATTTGGCTCATTACGTTAATTTTTTATCTGTTTTCTATTATAGTAATGAAATAAAAGAACATTAATTTTACAATGTATTTTATAATGAAATTTTTATTATAGATAAATCTAGACTCTTACACTATCCATGTGATTTTATTTTTATAAAGTAAAAATCATGAAAACCATGAGAGAAATCATGAACCTAAAGTATATTCCCATTCCTAACACTGAACCAAAAATTTTAGAGGTTGAGACATCAGTTCTAAAGGAATAAATCAAGCCTAATTCCAAATATCACTCTATCTATTATGATTTAAAACATAAAATATTACATATAATAAAATAACTCTTAATTATTCAAATGAATTTTTTGAAAAATTAATAATCATTTTACAAAATTATAAAAATATAAAAGTATAATTTATAGAAATAAATTTTATGAAAGTATAAAAGTATTAAACTATTTATAAATTGAATAAATATACAACTTTAAAAGTATAAATTAATAATTTATATATTTTTATATTGGTATATAAAATTATATAAATATATAGAAGTATAAAATTATATATAAAAATGTAAAAACAGTGTCCCTGGAAAATGACAATAGCAACCGTCTTTTTCCTCATTGAAAAATGAGAATGATTGATAAAGATTATGAAGTAGTGAATAAAAGAACCCATCCTTTTAGAGAAGAACACTGGACAAAGGATCTATAATCGTATTGTGAGGATAACCAAAGGATGAAGGGGTGTTATTGCCTTAATCTCAGATGATGAACATCAGTTTGAGAAGAAGATAAAATCAAGAGGCTTACTCACAATAATTTATCAACAATCAGAGAAATGTTATCCATTTATATATTCATCCATGACATGTTTCATTAAATGAACTACGTCAGCCATATTTATTTAACCATATGCTGGGACCACTTTGTGTATAAGGTTGTATTTGGTTTCAACAGTTGTCAATGAAGATAAAAATAAAGAAAGAGATGAAGACGAACTCCAAAGTCATTGAGAGTTGAAATTCAGATGATTGATGAACTGATCTTAAGTTCAAAATACATGTATCAAAGGTGATACAGTTTATTCAACAATGAAACCACCTCATAGAGTTATCGGAAGAGATATACATCATTGCATGATGGATCATGTGGATATTTGAAGATTTAATAATGATCATACAGAGCTAAGAATATGATGCCAGTCATATTCAGTGTTGATAGGAAAGACTAATTTTATTGGAAGAAAAATTATTTTTGAAGGGCTTCATGATAGATAGGGCTTGTGAAGAAGGAATATGATTATTGAAGAAGAAATATGATAGTTAATTTGCATGGGTGTTCTTGCCGAATGTTGTTTCCCAGTGTTTTCCAAATTGCTGGACTTCAAAATTGGGATTTTGTTTTTGGAAATGGAAGGATTTATATATAGGAGTGAACAAAATACAGAATGGAGAAGGAAATTGGCAAAGGAAGAAAATCACATACCTTGGAGCATGGACCACATACCATGTCTGGGAAACGGTTAGTGACTGCATACCTAGTAGCGGAAATGGTACGCAGAGTAGTGCGCAGAATCAAAAATGGTTCACAGAAATGGTGCATGGTGAAGGCATACGGTACGAGGAACAATTCGTGGCAAAGGATTGTGGTATGTGGAATGCTATCGAAAACTATTCGCAGCGATGGTACTCGGTGAAGGCGTATGGTACGAAGAATGCTGATGGTTCGCCGCAGAAGGAGTTGCGGTACACAGAATGAATTGTCATTGGTGGAAGAGATGTAGTACATGGACCGTTAGACACATGATATGTGGGGAAGGTTCACAGTTCATAGGATGGTCACAGTATACGGTGGAGGATTACAATACATGGATGAAGTTCAGTATTTGGTGAAGTTTGTACCAAATTAAAAATTTGGGTAAAATGGATTAGATAAATTTGAGGAGTTATTTTCCTATTTAAGGAGTGATAATCCCATCATTAAGTTAGAGAGAATTAGATAAGAAAATATCATCGTTAGGGATGATCTCAGCTAAGTCCAAAAGTGGTATGCATGAGAGATACTATGTAGGATGAAGTGGTATGCGAAAGACAAAATAGTTCAAAAAATTGGAAAGAGTAGTCTATGGAAGAGATTTTGTGTAAGAAAAAATGGTATGGGGAGATGAAATAATTCTCATAATTTTAAGAATAAGTCCTCAAAAGGAATAAATGGTACGCAGATCAGGCACGCTACATAGGGTAGGCACGGTACGCAGATCAAGGGCGGTGAGCGGAGTAGGAGCAGTGCACGGTGCACGGAGCAGGGGCAGTGCGTGGAGCAGAGGTGGTAGGTGGAACAAAGGAGGTATGCAGAGTAGGATATGTACGATGAGTAGGGGAGGTGCAAAAAGTAGGAATGGTACATCAAGTAGGGGTGGTACATAGAATAGGTGCGATACACAGACCAGGTGTGGTACGCAGAGCAGGCATGGTAAGTAGATCAGAGACAATCCACAGAATCAGGGACAATTCATGGAAATGAAAACATCATAAATGGAGTTTGTGATTCAAGTGAATAAAAAGGGAATAAGATACAATGAATTCAGTAATTGAACTAAAGGAGAAAATTGAATTTAAAATATCATCAATTCAGGACTTCGATGAAAGTAGTGTCTCATGCTAAATAGAGACAATGAATTTTCATGAAAATCTGTTGAAGTGACCTTCAATTCGATAAACTAAGTGAGACCTCTCACAAGGTAGTGAGCTAGGTGGAGTCAACAGAAGTGATCCAAGGGAAGCAGTGTGGTATCCCTGAAAATATGTAAAGTAAGTGTGATTGGGACAAAGTGACTATTCCCGAACCTTTGTAATCCACAACTAGTGATGATTAGTGGAATTTGGTATGATCGACAACCTGTCAGTGTATACTCCTTAGATGTATCCCTTAGTGGTGAAACAATTAAAAAGTGATATTTTGTCATTATGCATGTTTTAATTACTGCACATATACATCATACAGGCTTAAACAAGTTCCTACCAACCTAGGAACAAGATCCAATAAAGAAAAGAAAAAGTTAACACCCTGATTCACCCCTCTCATGGTGGTCTAGGGTTCTTCAATTGGTATTAGATGGAAAAGGTTTATGTATTTTGGATAATATTTATTAATTCTATTAAAAAGAGGATTTGAGTTTCTTTCCTAAAGTCAACAGTAAAGTGCAGTCTTAATGAATATTCAGTCATCTCTGAGCAAAAGTCTACATCCAGTAAGACCATGACAAATAGGAAAAAGAAAGAGAAGAGACATTTGAATAAATCCATCATGTAAAAAGAAGACATAGCATATTGTTATCCATGAACTTACAATAATAAAGAAATACAAAACTTGGAAAGTAAAGTGTGGGTGGATCAGGTTTCTACCCAAGGAAAGAAAGACACTTCTATCTCATTTTCAAGTGATTAGGAGAAATTAATAACTTATCTGCATGATATTACTGAAGAAAGAGTTGCTAATTTTTGTAGAATATTTAAATGTATCTAGGTTGATATCACCAAAATGAGAATAGAATATGATAATATGGACGAAGGCTTGGTAAAGAAAGTGTTAGAATTTTATTAGCTCTCCAGACAGATTGAAGCCTTTGATGAAACAAAGAGGAAACATGAAATAAATACATCAAAATGGATAAAAGAAGTTGAAGAGGAAGAGAGAGTTAGAAAGAATATAGAAGAAAAGATCTATTCACTTGAATCTGAGCTAAAGAAGGGTACCGAAGTCAAGAGTTTATATTTGGAAGAAACTTCCATGAAATTCAAGGAACCTGACACTTTGTTACTAACCAAATTCAAGTTTCATGAAGTTGAAGTTATAATAATGAAGAATGCATGTGAAGAGAAGATGATTATGGTTGAAGATCATAAATTCATACTCAATATGAAATCTATAGAAATGGAAACTCATTTGAACAATATTGAGAAGACACATATGGAGTCTTTACAAAAGAAAGAAACAGTTTCTATTGGTACTCAGTTTACACTGGAGGATTATAAAGCTGAAAGACCTTCAACATGTGATAATAATATCACGACATCTATTGGTGATCTATCTCAAGAAACAATGTATGTTTCTACACAATGCTCACTAGAGGAACCTAAATATGAAAGGCCTCCAACATGCGATAATAATATCATGACATCTTTCGATGATATACCACAAGCAGTGGAGAGGAATAAGGTACCATCTAAACCATCTTGTACTCGTGTTTCTAAATATGTTCCCACAAGTAGTGCAAGATATAAGAGAAATTCAAAACATGTATGGATTAAGACATTTTAGGAGTTACCTATCACCATATCTATGGTGAATAGGAAGAAGAATGTGGAATGTGGTTCTCCACAAAGAGAACAATAAGTTAAGAAGAAGGCCCATCAACATAACACAAAGAAATCAAGATTTGTGGGTCAATGTTGGTGCTGCAATAGATTTGGGCACTGTGCATTAAATTGTTGGTACAATCCTCATAATGTAAAAGTACAAAAAAAGCCTACCTCAACAGCGAGAAATCCAGAGAAGAAGAAGCAATATCCTTAGGTCCTAAAAAATCTATTTACCTTAAACAGATTTGGAATGCTTGATAACATCTATGATATATTCAATGGAACTAGTCACAAGGTAGGTAGACTCCCATCTCAACATACATTCATCGTTGATAAGAAAAGAATACCTCTGATGCCAGCTAAGTATGAAGCAGATACCTTAGGAAGAAATCAGAAGAAAATTGTAAAAAAAAAATTACCCAAGAAGATCTCAAGCAGGGAAGCTGAGAAGACCCTAGATTTTTGATTCTTGAAATTGATTGGAAATTCATTCAAAATAGAAACCAAGAGGGATGATAGTTAGATGAACCCATGTAGAAGATCCAAGAAAGCTACAACAGATCCAAATGACATGTTGTTCATCTGGCTAGAAGATTTGAAAATAGTGATAAAACTTGATGATGAAAAGGCTAAGGATGGTGATAAAGGAAAAGGAAAACTTTCACGTGATGAATATAAAGTGCATGAGAGAGTGAAAACCAAAATAAAAACACGTGTTAAAGAAGTTATGTGTGAGAGATTTATGAAATCTGGTCACATTGTAAAAGTTTTTCTAACCTTAATACAGAGCAAGAATAATTACTTAAAAAGAGTAATAATGTATCATTCTTGATGGATGTTAAGAAGAAAAATTATCCACACAAAGCAGAAGAGAATGTGAAGAGATCCATGACAAATTAACATAGATCAGAACATATGTTCAGATGTACAAGCATGAAGACTGAAGTAAATGGAGGAACTTGGTTAAGAAAAGCATCTCAACCATGCAACTCATATTGATAAATCAAGTAAGAATCACGTTATTCCCTAAATCATTTGTGTATTCTATTTGTGATTATAATACAAGGAATTTAAGGTAAATCATGCTCTCAGGGGGAGAACCTGAGAAGTAGTGAATGCTGTCAACTCTTGATAGATAAGATGAAGAAGTTTCAATCCTTGTAAGATTATTAAATTGATATTCAAAGATTAAAATGATAAAGCAACACACTTGATGAATATGATGAGGAGTTTTTCCCTTGAGGGGGAGACAAATGAAGAAGATTCTAAGAATATTATTTCAATCAGTGTCACCTTCAGATGGTATTAAATTCAATTACTCTAGAAATTGATTGAATAACATTTCATTGGAAAAAGTATGAAAATTTTAAATCTCTCATCCTTGGTTACTCAGAATGAATATCATTTTACAAAGGGGGAGTAACTGAATTAATCAGTGACATAAGAATAATAGAAGTGCCCCAAGGCCACTTATCCTGCCAATTGAACTTTAATGTTTTTGATCTATTTTTTGAAGTGAGTGCAGGAGTTTCAGGTTGACTATTCCCTATCACATTCAATTTCTTTATCCTGGAATGAAAGTGGAAAACCCTTGAAGACAAAGTACATGAGTTCTCATCTCATGAGGTATCATGATTAGTGGATAATGGAAAATTTTGTTGTCTAAATCAAATCATGCTGTTTTCTACATCGAGCATTTCACATGTAGACTTAAAGTGAAATGATTTATGGAACATTGATCAAGTATGGAATGATACCCTTTTCCCATGAACTTTTTATTTCTTTTCAATAAGGGGGAGAGAAGTGAAATGAAAATTTGGAGGAGAGAAAGAAGTAAGGGGAGAGAGAAGATTCCCATTTTGGTATTGACTCATTCATTTGAGGGGTAATTTAAGGTATTGATAACAAAATACAATGGGGAAGATTGTTGGGACCAATTTGTGTATAAGGTTTCATTTGTTGTCAATATTTTTCAATAAAGATCAAAATGGAGAAGGATATGAAGAAGAACTCCAAATTTATTGAGAGTTGTAATTCAAATGATTGATGAACTGATCTTAAGTTCAAAATACATGTATCAAAGGTGATACATTGTATTCAATAATGAAACCATCTTAGAGAGTTACCAAAAGATACATGGATCCTTGCGTGAGGGATCATGTGGTGATTTGAAGATTTAAGAATGATCATACAAAGCTGAGAAGATGATGCCAGTCATATTCAGTGTTGAATGGAAAGACTAATGTTGCTAGAATATATATGATTGTTGAAGGGATTCATGATAGATAAGGTCCGTGAAGAAAGAAGGTGATTATTGAAGAAGAAAGATGATAGTGAATTAGCATGGGTGTTCTTGTCGAATGTCATTTCAAAGTGTTTTTCAAAATGTTGGACCTCAAAATCCTGATTTTGTTTTTGGAAATGGAAGGATTTCTATATAGGAGTGAACGAGATGCGAAATGAAGAAGGAAATCAGAATAGGAAGCAAACCACATACCTTGGAGCATAGACCACACACCATGTTCAAGAAATGGTTCGCAACCGCATACCTAGTATCATAAATGGTACGCGGAGTGGTGCACATAAACAAAAATGGTTCGTAGCAATGGTACGTAGTTAAGGGCTACGATATGCATAACAGTACACATTGAAGGCATGCGTTATGAAAAATGATATTGAAAATGGTTCACAGCGAAGGTATGCGGTGAAGGCATGTGTTACGTAGAATGTTGATAGTTCTCCACGAAAGGAGTTGCGATAAGCAGAATGAATCATCATTTGCGGAAGAGATGCAGTAAGTAGACCGATAGACACACAGTACGTGATGAAGGTTTGCAGTTTGTATTAGGGTCGCAGTATATTGTGGGGGCTTACAGTACACATATGGAGTTCAGTATGCATTGAAGTTTGTCCCATATTGAAAATTTGGGTAAAAAGTATTATCAAAATTTGTGGAGTTATTTGCCTATATAAGGAGTAATAATCCCATCATTAAGTTAAAGAGAATTTGATAAGAAAATATCATTACTTTGGAAGATCTCGACTAAGTCCGAAAGTGGTATGCATGAGAGATTTTGCATAGGAAGAAGTGGTACACCAAAGACAAAATAGTTTGAAAAATTAGGAGTAGTCTGTAGCAGAGATTTTTCATAAGAAAAAATGGTATGTGGGAGATGAAATAATTCACAGAATTTGAAGAATAAGTCCATAGAAGGAAGAAATGGTATGCAGAGAAGGCATGGTATGCAGGGCAGGTATGGTACACTGATCAAGGGTGGTCCGTGGAACAGGAATGGTGAGTGAAGCAGGCATGGTGTGCGGAGAAGGTGTGGTGCGCAGAGCAGAGGTGGTAAGCAGAGTAGAGGTGGTACATAGAAAAGGCACAGTACACTGAGCAGGGGAGGTACGTGGAGTAGGTGCGGTATGTCGAGTAGGGGCAGTACATAGAACCGTTACGATACACATACTAGGTGCGGTACAGAGAGTAGGTGTGGTACACAGATCAGAGACAGTCCACAGAATCATGGACAGTTCCAAGAAATGAAAACATCATAAAAAGTGTTTTTGATTCCAGAGAATAAAAAGGGAAAAAGATCTAGTGCATTCAGTAATTGAACTAAAGGATAAAATTGAATATAAAAGAGTATTAACTCAAGACTTTGATGCAAGCAGTTTCTCGTGCTGAATAGAGACAATGGATTTTCATGCTAATCTATTGAAGCGACCATCAAGTCAATAAATTGAGTGAGACCTCTCCCAAGGCAGTGAGCTAGGGTTAGTCAATAGAAGTGATCCAAGGGAAGCAGTGGGATATACATGAAAATATATAAAGGTAGTGTTCCTAAGACAGAGTGACTATGCCCAAACCTTTGTAATCCACAACTAGTGAAGATTAGTGGAATTTGGTACGACCAAAAACCTATTGGCATATGCTCCTTGGATGTAGCCCTTAGTGGTGAACCAAGTAAAAAGTGATGTGTCGTCTTTATGTATGTTTTAATTACTACACATATCCATCATAATGGTTAAAAAAGTTTCTACCAACATGGGAACCATATCCAGTAAACAAGATAAAAAGTTGACACCCTGATTCACCCCCCTCAGGGTGGTCTAGGGTCCTTCAATTGGTATTAAAGGGAAAATGTTTACGTATGTTGGTTACTATTAAATAATTATATTCAAAATAGGATTTTATTTTATTTCCTAAAGTCAACAATGAAGTGCAGTCTTGATGAATATTCAATCATCTCTGAGTAGAAGTCTACATCTAGTAAGACCATGACAAAGAGGAAAAATAAAGAGAAGAGTAATTTGAAGAATTCCATCATGTCTAAAGAAGATGAAATGTATGTTTCTCCATTCACTTCCAATAATGAAGAAATATTAGGCTTTGAAAGTAAAGATCAGGTGGATCCGGTTTCTACCCAAGGAAAGTAAGACACTTATATCTCATTTTCAAGTGATCAGAAGAAATTAAGAACTTATCTGCATGATATTCCTGAAGAAAGAGTTGCTGCTATTTGTAGAATATTTCAATGTATACAGGATGAGATAACCCAACTCAGAAGAGAAGATGATAATATGGAGGAAGTCTTGGTCATGAAAGTGTTAGAATTTTATAAGCTCTCCAGACAGATTGAAGCCTTTGAATAAACAAAGAGGAAACATGAAATAAATACATCAAAATGGATCAAAGAAGTTGAAGAGGAAGAGAGATTTAGAAAGACTCTAGAAGAAAAGATCCATTAACTTGAAGTTGAGATGAAGAAGGGAACCGAATTCAAGAGTTTATATTTGAAATAAATTTCCCTGAAATTCAAGAAACTTGACTCTTTGTTACAAACCAAAGTCAAGTTTCATGAAGTTGAAGTTGAAATAATGAAGAATACATGTAAAGAGAAGATGATTATGCTTGAAGATCATAAATTCTTCCTCAATATAAAATGTATAGAACTAGAAACTCAGTTTACCAATATTGAGAAGAAACATATTGAGTCTTTACAAAAGAAGGAAATAGTCTCTACTGGTACTCAGTGTCCACTGAAGGATTCTAAATCTGAAATACCTTAAACATGTGATAAGAAGATCATGGAATTTGTTGATGATCTATCTCAAGAAACATTATCTATTTCTAAAAAATGTTCACGGGAGGAACCTAAATATTAAAGGCCTCCAACATGTGATAAAAACATCATGACATCTTTTGATGATATACCACAAGCAGTGGATAGAAATAAGGTACCATCCAAACCATATTGTACACATGTTTCTAAATATGTTCCCACAAGTAGTGCAGGCTAGAACAGAAATTCAAAACAAGTATGGATGAGGATTGGTAAGGAGTTACCTATCATTATGTCTGTGGTGAATAGGAAGAAGAATGTGGAAGTTGGTTCTCTACAAAGAGCACTACAAGTCAAGAAGAATGCCCAATAACATAATACAAAGAAATCATGATTTATGGGTCAATGTTGGTGCTATAACAGATTTGGGAACTGTACATTAATTTTTTTACAATTATCATAATGTAAAAGCACAAGGAAATTCTACCTTAAGGGGGAGAAATCCATAGAAGAAAAAGAAACATATACAGGTCCAAAATCATCTATTTACCACAAAAATATTTGGAATGTTTGATAACATCTGTGATATATTCAATAGAAGTGGTCACAAGGTAGGAACACACCCATCTAAACATGCTTTCATCATGGATAAAAAAGAATATCTCCGATGTCAGATAAGTATGAAGTTGCTACATTGGGAAGAAATTAGAAGAATATTGTGAACACAAATTTCCCCAATAATATCTCAAGTAGGGAATCTGAGAAGACCCTGGATTATAGATCCATGAAATTGAAGGGAAAATCATCCAAAAGAGAGACTAAGAGGTATGATAGTCAGATGAACCCATGTAGAAGATCCAAAATAGCTACAACAGTTCCAAATGACATGTTGGTCATCTGACCAGAATATTTGAAAAGAATGAGGAATATTGATAATGAAAAGGCCAAGGCTGGTGATAAAGTAAAATGAAAACTTTCACGCGATGAAGTTAAAGTGCACTAGAGAGTAAAAAACAAAAGAAAAACATGAGTTAAAGAAGTTTTGTGTGAGAGATGTATGAAATATGGTCACTTTCCAAAAGGTTTTATAACCTTAATAACAGACCAAGAAGTAGTCCTAAAAATGAGTAAGAATGCATCATTTACGAAGGATGTCAAGAAGAATAATTCTCCATACAAAGAAAAAGAGAATGTGAAGAGATCCATGCCAAATCCAAACAGATTAGAACATATGTTCAGATGTGAAAGCATGAATACTGAAGAAAATGTAGGAACTTGGTTGAGAAAATAATATCAACCATGCATCTCATATTTAAGAAGAAAAGAGGAAGCACCTTATTCCTTAAATCATTTGTGTATTCTATTTGTGCTGATAATATAGGGAATTGAAGTTGAAGCATTCTCTCAGGGGAAGAACCTAAGAAGTAGTGAATGCTGTCAACTCTTGATAGATAAGATGAAAAAGTTTCCATCCTTGGAAGATTATTCAATTTATATTAAAAGATTAAAATGATAAAGCATCACCCTTGATGAATATGATGAGTAGTGTTTCCATTGAGGGGGAGACAAATGAAGAAGCTGCCAAAATTATTATTTCAATCAGTATCACCTTCTGTTGTTATTAAATTCAATTACTCTGGAAATTGATTGAAGAACATGTCATTGGAAAAAATATTCCATTTTTCAATCTCTCTTCCTTGGTTACTCAAAATGAATATCATTTTACAAAGGGGGAGTAACTGAATTAATCAGTGACATAAGAAGAATGGAAGTTCCCCAAGGCCACTTATCCTTCCAATTGAACTTTAATGTTTTTGATCTATTTTTTGAAGTGAGTGTCGGAGTTTCAAGTTGGTTATTCCCTATCACATTCAATTTAATCTTCCTAGAATGAAAGTGAACAAACCTTAAAGACAAAGTACATGAGTTATCATCTCATGTGGTATCATGATTAGTGTATAATGGAAAACTTTATTGTCTAAATAAAATCCTCTTGTTTTTTACATCGAGCATTTCTCATGTAGACTTAGAGTGAAATGATTTATGGCACATTGCTCATGTATGGAATGATAATAATTTCCCATGATCTTTGTATTTATTTTCAATTAGGGAGAGAGAAGTGAAATGAATGTTTGGAGGAGAGAAATAAGTAAGGGGAGATAGACGATTGCCATTTTGATATTGACTCATTCATTTGAGGGGAACATTAAGGTATTGACATCAAAAACACAAAGGGGGAGATTGTTGGGACCACTTTGTGTATATGGTTTTATTTGTTGTAAAAATTTTTCAATGAAGATCAAAATTAAGAAGGATATGAAGAAGAACTCCAAAGTTATTGAGAGTCGTAATTTAGGATATTGATGAACTGGTATTAAGTTCAACATACACGTATCAAAGGTGATACATTTTATTCAACAATGAAACCATCTCAGAGAGTTACCAGAAAAGACATTCATCATTGTATGAGGGATCATGTGGTGATTTATAGATTTAAGAATGATCATACAAAGTTTAGAAGATTATGCTAGTCATATTCAGTGTTGACTGGAAAGACTGATGTTGCTGGAAGATAAATGATTGTTGAAGGGATTCATGACAGATAAGGTTCATGAAGAAAGTAGATGATTTTTGAAGAAGAAATATGATAGTGAATTAGCATGGGTGTTCTTGTCGAATTTAATTTCCCAGTGTTTTTTAAATTGTTGGACCTAAAAATTGGGATTTTTTTTGGCAATGGAAGGATTTATATATAAGAGTGAATGAGATGTAGAACAGTGAAGGAAATCTGCAAAAGAAGCAAACCGCGTAACTTGAAGCATGAATGGTGTACCATGTATGGGAAATAGTTTGTGACCACGTACCTGGAAGCAAAAACGGTATGTGGAATGGTGTGAAGAATCGAAAATGGTTCGCAACGACGATATGCGGTGAAGGTATGCGATACGCGGAACAGTACGCAGTGAAGGCATGCGGTATGCAGAATGCTGTCGAAAAAGGTTCGTAGTGATGGTACGTAGTGAAGGCTTATGGTATACATAATGTTGATGGTTCATCGAAGAAGGATTTGCGGTTCGCGGAATGGATCGTCATTGGCGGAAGAGATGCAGTACACGGACCAGTAGACACATGGTACGTAGTAAAGGTTCACAGTTCACAGGAGGGTCGCAGTATGCGGTGGGGACTTACAGTAAACAGATGGATTTCAGTATGTGGTGAAGTTTGTCCCACATTGAAAATTTAGGTTAAACGGATTAGAAAAATTTTCAGAGTTATTTTCCTATATAAGTTGTGATAATCCCATCATTAATTTAGAGAGAATTTGATAAGAAAATGTCATTTCATGGAAGATATCATCTACGTCCAAAAGTGGTATGCTTGAGAGATTTTTCATAGGATGAAGTGGTACGCAAAATACAAAACAGTTCGCGAAATTGGAATGGATGGTCCACAGAAGAGATTTTGTGTAAGAAAAAAATGGTGTGAAGGAGATGAAATAATTCATAGAATTTGAAGAAGAAGTCTACAGAAGGAAGAAACAGTATGTAGAGCAGGCGTGGTACACAGGGCAGGCACGGTATGCAGATCAGGGGAGGTGCGTAGAGTAGGCACAGTGCACAGAGAAGGCGCGGTGTGCGGAGCAGTTGCGTTGCCCGAAGGAGTGGTGGTAAGTGGAGAAGAGGTGGTACACAAAGCATGCACGATATGCCGAGCAGGGGCGGTACTCGGAGTAGGCGTGGTATGTTGAGCATGGGTGGTACGCAGAACATGCATGGTCGCAGACCATGTGTGTTACACAGAGCATGCGTGGTACATAGATCAGAGACAGTCCACAGAATTTGGGACATTTCGTAGAAATGGAAACATCATAAAGGGATTTTGTGATTCTATAAAATAAAAAGAGAATAAGTTCTAGGGAATTCAGTAATTTCACTAAAGGAGAAAATTGAAAATAAAATATCATTGATTATAGAATTTGATGCAAGCAGTGTCTCATGCTGAATAGAGACAAAGACTTTTCATGCTAATCTGTTGAAGCGACCTTCAAGTCGATAAACCGAGTCAGACCTCTCCCATGGTAGTGAGCTAGGTGGAGTCAATATAATTTATCCTAGGGGATCAGTGGGCTATCCCTAAACATATATAAAGTTAGTGTGCATGAGACAAAGTGACTGTGCCCAAACCTTTGTAATACACAACTAGTGAAGATTTGTAGAATTTGGTACGACCGTAAAACTGTCGGCGTATGCTACTTGGATTTAGCCCTTAATGGTGAACCAAGTAAAAAGTTTTGTGTTTCGTTTTTGCATGTTTTAATTACTAAACATATCCATCATACAGGTTTAAAAAATTTCCCACCAACATGAGAACAATATCCAGTAAAGAAGTGAAAAAGTTGACACCCTGATTCATCCCCCCTCTCAGGGTGGTCTTGGGTCCTTCACCACATACATGTATTATCATTATCATTAATTAATTGCATCTCATTCAATGAATATTGAATCCATTTAATCCATTAATAACATATTATAATTTAATAGAACCACAGAGAAGATAAATCCACCTAAATTAAATATTAAATTTAATTATTTTTGTGCATATTCAACACAAGGTTCAATGGTGGGACGTCTACAAAGATCGGAATTATATTCAATTAGATTATAGATTGGACCCCACTACAAAGGTGGGGTTGGACCATATATACATGTGTATCAAATAGTTATGTGACGTGGAAAGAGTAAGTATTCTGATATCAATTATATTTACTAATTGTGATTGTAAATCTTTATATCTTCCAATTAATGAAAATAGTAGTAGTTATTCTGAGGATGTAGAACCCTCATCCTAACCACATAAACCCAAAGTGTTCCTATTTTCCTTAATTTGGGTTTTTCCCAATTATCTGAAAGTTTGCAAGGCTGAGTGAGAGTGGGTGCTAAGTTCTTGACATGGTGTCATGAGTAGGGTGAAAAGAACTTCCAATCTTCTAGTACATCAAGTTTAGGGGAGTACTACTAGTCAAGGAAGACACCAAGGTTTTATTTCCACTACATGATGTTTCAGCTGGATATATATGGTAGATAAGTTCTCACATCACCAACAACATAGACACACATATACATACATATACACACACACACACACACACACACACACACACACACACACACACACACACACACACACACACACACATTACTATAGATTATCAATTTATCAGTGCAAAAAAGGGTTTTATCAGCGGTTAATAAGCAAGGATGTTGTAAACACCTTTAAAAGTATGACTCTTTTATCAGTGCTAAAAAAAGAACCGATAAATTCACCCTTTATCATTTCTAAAAAAAGAATTAATAAATAGAGTTTTTAGCAGTGATAGTTTTATCAGTGTTTTTTTATCAGCGTTGATTTTATCAAATTTACACTCATATCGATTTGATATCTCATAGTGCCCAAACAGGCACTCAGATCAAAAGCTATGGTCATTTAAAGTTCAAGTCATATTTTCAACATATCATAATATATTAATTAATTTTATATTTTTTTCCTATTTATAAATTGTTATTAAATGTCTATTAGTCAATACTAATTAGAAAATTATAAATGAATATTAGTTTTTAATTATTTTTAAACCATTTTTACTAAATATGTTATATATTAACTGTAAATACATCATTAGTATTATATAATTCATATTTATGAAAATATATTATATATATATCAATATAAATATATTTACATATTAAAACATGGTTTTTAATTTATATATATATATAAAGTGCACCTTTTATCAGCAATAAGAAAAACGATGATAAAGTCTCCCTTTATCAGAGCTAAAAAAACATTGATAAATGCATCATTTATCAGTGATAAGAAAAAATGTTGATAAAGAGTGTTCCTTTATTAGTGTTTTTAGCACTAATAATGGGAGTCTTTATCTGTGTTTTTAGCTAGTGCTTATAAAATCACCCCTTTTATGAGTGCTTTTGTTTATCACTGATAATGGATAGCAATGAATAAGTGTGATTCGATAGTAGTGATATATACATACATGTACATACATACATATGTTCATGAATACATAATTTTTTCACTATTTTGTTTCTTTTGTGATGTCATGAGCTTTTCATGGCATATCAAACAAGATTCGTATCACAACACCAAAAATCATATTAATATTTTTATTTTTATTAGAGTACATATATCAATATAAATATTCTTAGATAAATATATAATCATATATATATATATATATTATTTAAATATAATTTTAATATATTATATTTACATATACATTTATAATTTATTTAAATACATTTTTAATTTTTTTATTGATTGATATAAATTTGATAATTTTTTTATATAAATGATGAAATTAAGACACAAAATTTTTATTTTAACATAAATTATACTTTTAAAACTAAATTTTATATGTAAAAACAATTCAATATATTATTACAATTTAATAGGGGTTGGGGATAAATAAAAAGAAAAGTATAAATGATTAATAATAAATACAAATTTTATTTGTATAAATATATATATTTTCTGTTATATAAATCATAATTAAGAATATATAAACATGTAAATATAAAATATATTATTAAAGGTAACCTTTATTAGTGTTATTTTAGTGTTAAAAAATATCAACACTAAAAATAAACACTCATAGATTAATTCTTTTTTAGGAAAAAAACGTTCAAAAAATGTGCCCACTTATCAGGGATTTTTTAGCGATGATAAATGTTACATTTATAAACTGTTTTATTTAGAATCTATAATAGTTTTCTATTTATTGAATTTTTTTAGCACTGATAAAATACTATGAATTATTATGAAATATGTAGTAATGATATCTATATATTTTAAATTATATAATATGAATATAAATATACTATAAAAAAATTCATAAATGATTAAATAAATAAATAAATAAATAAATATTTACTTATTTATTTATTTCGTCTATATATATATTATATAAGATGTCATCTATTAGTGCTAATATAATGATGATAAATGGAACACCTTTATAAATATTAAAAAAGCATTAATAATGGTTTACCTTTATTATTATAAAATTGAGAATTGAAAAAGGGTGTCCTTTTATCTGTTTTTAACATAAAAAAGATGACATTTATCAATAGTTTTTCTTAGAATTGATAAAATTTCTTCAGTTATCCACATTTTTTTCAAATCTTAAAGGGAAACACTATTTTTTTACAGATCCATTGTAGTGAGAGTTTGAGATAGGGGAAAAGTGGGGGGTAGTTTTTTTACATCCACCATTTAGTTATTGGTATTGAGTCCATTAGTGACAACCAAAATGGTGGTCACCCATCTTCCCTTAGTAAAAAAGCCATTTTTTCTAGTAGTGATGTTTTTTACATCTGTACATGTAATTCAAGAAATCTTGTTATTGAGATATAAATTTTATATTTGTGTCTATATACATATAACTTAGCAATAATAAATATTCTTATATATTTCTCTAATTTATAATTTTTATATATACGCACACATTTAAAAAATGACCTTTTCAGCCTCTATCATTCACTGATCTATAGTAGTGTTTCCTAATTGTACATCCAATATTCATTTAAAATTAAAAAAATTAAATAAACTTTACATTTATAGATGTTACAACCTATCTTTGGTGAATTGCACTACCATCCATGGGATCGGTAGCTGTCCTAAGTTTCTCAGTTCCTCTTTTTTAGAATCTAACCATTCTAATTTATCATTAAAATAAAAAAATCCATACCGAATTAACATTTTGTTTTTAAAAACACCAACTATAATTAACATTACATATATTATTCATAAATTAATTCCATTTTATATTTTTTGAAAACCAAAAAATTTAATGCTATTAATAATTAGATGATGTCTAAGTTTTAGAGTGATATAGAGTCTTGTATTTAACTCAATTAATGATTTTTATTTTGAAATTGATGAATCTTGTATTTATATTAATTTTTGTTGAATCATATATTAATTGTGTATAAATAGGCTGTCTTCGATCAGAAATCAAAAAACCCAAAACACTCACACTCTCTCATTCTTCTCCATATGGCCATTGCTTTCCCCCTCCCCCACCAAATCATCCCACTGAACTTTGATGCTCCCCTCTAAGTGGTGCCAGAATCGCACGAATGGACAAAATCTAGCCAACAATCCACCTGATGTTCAGTCATCCCTGTCATCGACCTGATAGACCCGGATTTCATGGGACACATCAGAGAGGCTTGTGAGACATGGGGAGCCTTCCAGCTCACTAGCCATAGTGTGATTCACCATCGTGGCATCTCCGAATAAGATATAATTGTAATGTTATATAATAAAAGATAAATTTAAATATTTCACTTTATATTTATTTTTGAGATATGAAATATTATTAAAAAACAAGAATATAATACATATAAACATATCACAAAGTAATATATAAAGATATCAATAAATACTAATTGTAGTTGAAAAAATCACTTAACAGTCATTGTAAATAGAACACAAATTGGATTAAAAGCGATTTAGTTGGAAAAGAGTTAAATAAATAGAACACTTGCTTGTCCAAAATTTTCATGAAAATCTCAACTAGTTGGTATAATTTTGATAGTTTGACATACATTTTCAAAATGGAAAAGTCATTTCATTCAAAAAAATCATATTGGATCATTAATGTCACATCACATGTTGAATTGACATGTAGTTTTTTTCCTACAAGTGACAATTATTATCATCAATATTTAAGAAAATTTGAGTTCACTTACACTGTCTTTATCGTTTGATACATATTTATAAAACTATAAATACTTTTTATAGTATTACATCATTTCAAGAAAATCACAATATGTCAAATCATATCTTTCATACACATTATTTCATTATTTATTTCATAAACAATACTAGAGGTATTTTTTTAAAATAATGTAAAAATGATTTTAACAGTCCTAAAAAAGCACCGTTAACCTTAGTACTGTTAAAGGGGGTCCCCTTTATCAGTGCTAAAAAAACGATAACAAAATGCCCACCTACTGTAGTGTGATTTTTGTATAACATCACATTGTAGCAACCTATAACCTATACAAAAAATATATAATTTAATTGAAATAAATTTTACATCACGAATACAAAAAATCACTTCTATATACATTTCAATTTTTTTTATAATTACCTTTACAATTACTATCCACAAACATTTAAAAATAATAATGTTTCATTGTCCATGTCACCTGTGATCCCCTCTCAAAAAGGTCCACCAATAGTACCCATTGCCGAACAAATCACCTCAACCTGAGAAAAATAATCCACCTATATAAGAAAAAAAAATCTTATGTTAGTAATATTATATAAAGAAATAAATTAAACATTAATATGAAAGAATACTTTTAAAAAATGTCAACTTTAAATAAAAATATACAATTGGAGTTATACCGGTCACACTGTGCACTGTATTTTAGTGCGGTTGATTCCAACACATCATGAATGAGTTATAAATCACTATCCTAAGCTATCAAAATAATTCAGTTGCGTTTTCTCAGTTTTGAGTTTGTAAATTGTTCTTTCTAATGAAATTAATGTCAATTTTAAATAAATACACACTTGGAGTTATTTCCATCACACCGTTCATGATATTAAGGAGTCTCTGATTCCTTCACATCAAAAATTACTTATGGATCATTTTTATAAATTATCAAAACAATCCAGATGAATTTTCTCAGTTTGTAGTATGTCACTTATTTTTTTTACTAAAATGTGATTTTAAACTTGAAACATGTACTTTGAGTCATAAAAGTAACATCGTGTGTTATTTTTATGTGAGACTACTTCCTACACATCATAAATGACTTATGAATTGATTTCCTAAATTATCAAGACAATCAGAGTAATTTTTATTTGTTTTTAGCGATTGACACATGTTTTGAACTAAAATGTCAATTTTAAACTAATAATGGGAACTTGGAGTCATATAATTCACACCATGAATTTAATTTAGGTGATGATGATTTCTACAGGTCATAAATGACTCGTGGACTATTTTACTAAAATATCAAAAAAATACGAATGTGTTTGCTCAGTTTTCAGTATGTCACTTGTTCTTTTTGGTAAAATTAATGTCAATTTAAAATAAAAAGACATACTTGGAGTCATAACGGTCACACCGTACGTCTGATTGAGGTGAGGTTAATTCTTATATACCAAAAATGACTTATGGACCATTTTGATAAAGTATAAAAATAATATAAATACTTTTTCTTGGTTTTGAGTAGGCTAGTTGTCCTTTTTTCTAAAATTGATGTCAATTTTAAATAAAAAGATACACTTGAAGTCATACCAGTCACAAAATGTGTCAGATTGAGTTGTGGGTGTTTCCTAAACAACAAAAAATGACTCATGAATTGTTTTCCTAAAGTATCAAAATAGTATAAATTCATTTTCTCATTTTTCATTATGTTAGTAATCCTTTTTGAAAAAATTAATGTCAATTTAAAATAAAAAGATGAAATTGGAGTTATACTAGTCACATCATGAACCTAATTGAGGTGAAAATAATTCTTACATGTTTAGAATTACTTATGGATCATTTTCCTAAAGTATCAAAACAATCTGAACATGTTTTCTCAGTTTTGAGTTGGCTAGTTGTCCTTTTTACTAAAATTGATGTCAATTTTAAATAAAAAGATTCATTTGGAGTTATACCAGTAACACAATGAATCATATTGAGGTGTGAGTGATTCCTACACATTAAAAATAACCCATATATCATTTTACTAAAGTATTAAAACAATACGAATGTGTTTTCTTAGTTATCGGTATGTTAGTTGTTCTTTTTACTAAAATTAATGTCAATTTAAAATAAAAAGAAACACTTGGAGTCATATCACTCAAAATATATGTGAGATTTAGGTAAGGTTGATTCCTACAGATCAAAAATGAATTATTTATCATTTACCTAATGTATTAAAAAAATCTGAATTCATTTTATCAGTTTGAGTAAGTCAATTTTGTTTTTACTGAAATTAATGTCAATTTTAAATAAAAAGACACCCTTAGAATCATAATGATAGCACCATGCATCAGATTGAGGTTAAGTTGATTCCTATACATCTCAAATAAATCGTGTATAGTTTTTCTAAAGTATAAAAGAAATCCTAATGAATTTTATATATTTTGAGTACGTCAGTTGTCCTTTTTACTAAAATTGATGTCGATTTTAAATAAAAAGATGCACTTAGAGTCATACCTGTCACACCATGCATTGTATTGAGGTGAAAGTGATTTTTAAAGGTATAAAATAACTCATAAATCATTTTACTAAAGTATCAAAACAATCATATTGCATTTTCTCAGCTTTCAGTATGTCTCTTGTTCTTTTTTCTAAAATTAATGTCAATTTAAAATAAAAAGACACACTTGGAGTCATATTGGTCACATCGTGCATCATATTTAAGTACAGTTGATTACTATATTTAAAAATTACTTATTTCTTGTTTTACTAAAGCATCAAAATAATATGAATGCATTTAATTGGTTTTGAGTAGGTAAGTTGTCTGTTTTACTAAAATTGATGTCAATTTTAAATAAAAATAAGCACTTGGAGTCATACCTATCACACCGTGCATCATATTGAGGTGAAGATAATTCCTACACATCTTAAATGAATTGTATATTTTTTTCTCACTTATAAAAACAATTCAAATGCGTCTTCTTGGTTTTGAGTAGGTTAGTTGTCCTTTTTACTAAAATTGAATCCAATTTTAAATGAAAAGATACACTTGGAGTCATATCGGTCACACCGTGTGTAGGATTTAGGTGTGGATGATTCATACATGTCAAAAATGACTCATAGATAATTATCCTAAAGTACTAAAACAATCCAAATACGTTTTCTCAGTTTTGAGTATGTTACTTGTCTTTTTTACTAAAATGTCATTTTAAACTAGAAACATGAATTTTAACTCATACCAATCGCATAGTGTATCAGTTTGACTTGATAATGATTCCTACATGTCAAAAATGATTTATAAATCAATTTACTAAATTACTAAGACAATTCAAGATTTTTTTTTTCAGTTTCTAGTGAGTGAAACATTTTGAACTAAAATGTCAATTTTAAATTGATAATAGAAACTTTAAGTTATAATAAGAACATCATGTATCAGATTGAGGTGAGGATAATACCTATAAGTCACAAATTACATATAGATCATTTTAATAAAGTTTCAGAACAATGTGAATATTTTTTCTTAGTTTTGAGTATGTTATTTGTCCTTTTTACTAAAATTAAAGTCAATTTTCAATAAAAAGAATCACTTAGAGTCATATCGGTCACACCGTGGGTCGAATTGAGGTGCGATTGATTCATACACATCCCAAAGTCTCAAGAAATTCCTAACTACTAATGTTTCCATGATTTCTATTGTCTTTATTTATCAAACTACCAACACTGCATATTGAATTTATGTTCTTAGTTGAATAACCTTTCTCATTGTTGAAATCCAGAAGAGTAAAGGAAGCTCATGTGCCCATTATATCACAAGATTTCACCAAAATGGGAACATGATCTTCCTCAACTCTTATGGATTTAAACAAAAAGAAAGGGTTTTCATCTAAGAACATCAAATCAATATACTGTATTGGTAGTTATAGAAAGACAGGAAATGGAAATGGAAATCATGGAAACATTGGTAGAAAAAACATTTTATCTCTTTTGTGGCTTGTTGTAGATAGTTGGAAGAAAAATATGAATACCTAAAATATCTGTGAAAAAAACTAAATAATTATTAGATAAAAATGTTAAGGAAATTAACTTAAAAATTGTATATAAAATGAAGAAAAAAATAATTAAATAAGTTGTAATAATTTTCCTTTTCATGATGGTTGTATACATTCTTGACCCATTTTCTTATTTTCATTATCTCAATTGCATCCTCAAAGTCCAATATCTCATGAGCATGAAAAACTTTTAACAAACCACCCCAACTCAAACAAAGTAATCCACCTATATAAGAAAAAAATTCTTATGGGAGTAATACTAAAAATAAATTAATTTAACATAAATATGAAAAATCCATTACTTCTATGGAAGTCACATCTTCATTATATTTCTATACATTCTGCCATTAGGTATTCCACCCATTAATTTCTAAGAAAATGTATATTGTCTTGTAAGTAAGTTTTTTTTTCAGTCATAGTAGTACTAGAAAAATATAAATACACAAAGGATTAATAAATATTTTAAATGAAACAGTAATTATCTTCAAAAATACATATTCAGGGATTCTAGTTTGTTAATAGAATATGATATCTCTCATAAACTTAGTTATATAATAACCACAATCTTTTCTATTTTTTTTTGTTTCATACACTAAAGAAACATAGATAAAAATAAGTAGTTTATTTTTATATGTGTTTCTATAGTGAAATATTAATATATATACCCTAATAATTGTCCAATTGCAGAACTTTTTAGGGTCCTTGTGCACATTGGACGTCCTCATTCCATGATTTTCATGAAATTTATACACCATCCTATCATAAAATAATTCTCATTAAAACATAACATAAAATATATTTCTTTAATTTTAGTTCTAAAACATTTGATGTAGTTTATTACAAATTCATAAACGTCTTCAGGTGTGGTCGGATTGTCGGGTATCCATGCAGTGAATTTTGGAAATAAATATTTAGAGTATCCAAATTGACTGTAATGAGCACTCAATATTTATTGAAATTACAAAAATGAATAAGTAATGAAAGAAAAGAAAATATAATTTTTATGATTAAATTTTAGAGTTTTACCCCAGTATTGTTGGTATTAAGAAGAGTCTTTCATCCAAAAGTTTTATTTCAAATGATTTGGCCAGAACTTTTACTATTTCGTTCATTGCTTTGGATTCTATTTCTTTTTGGTTTGTAAAGGCGACGTGGGGACTAATGAGTCCAATTTTTTTTCATGGGTAAATCCCTTCAATTGGTATTGATATATACGCCTAAAAAAATATGAAATGTATTTAGTAAAATTTAACATAGTATATCAGCTTTTGGAAAATAAAATTATTACAACATACCTCATGTATACATTTACAATTGAGGCTTCTATCCATTCTTAGTTGAGGATTTAATTTACATTATAAAAATAAACATAGTCTCTACCTGCCACTCCATTAATTTTTCTTCAAAATAAACTAAATCATTACCACCATTTTTTAACTTTGTATCTGCATAAACCTTCAATGTTACTAAATGAGGATATTGAATGGGTAGGGTAAAGGTGATTTTAGATGATATTTTTGATCAGTTGGTTGGTCCTTTAGATGGTTTTGAGTTGATATTTCCTTTCACCCCCTATCTCTGTCCATCTATAATAACATTCATCGATTTAAACATTTTTTCATTAATTTTTAATGAGTTATCTTGAAAAATAAATTAGAAATTAATTCTTTATTGTCGAGATTTGTTTTTAAAAGATCTAATGGCCATGTGATGAATGTTCAAACAACTTGTTCGACCTTATGAATATCTTCATCATCAATTGGAATAGGTATCTCAACACTTAGATCAGGATCTACGCTAATCACCACTCTCATATGACCTATTGAATGTGATATGTTTTGTTTCGTGTCTTCTTGGATATTGAACACTGTAGCCTGTACTACAAGGTGATGGGTGGGTATTGATAGATATAAATCATATTAATTTCTACCTTATAGAATATCAATATAGGAAAGGTATCAATGTCTTTCTGATTCACATTTGACGGAAATAATTATAAGAATATTAATTACCTCAACTAAGATAGATCTTTGAGGGGAATGTCCCACCTCAAAGCTAGTGGATAGTGGGGAAGGATATTTACGCAATGATTGTTCTTGAGTTGTTTCTTTTATTTTATTCCCCCCCATAACAGTTTCTAGAAACTTAGTTTTCCAATGAAAATTTTCTTCATGGGAAACTAATCATTATTTCATCTCTTCCATTTCTTTATATCTATCCTCCTATTATTTTTTTCTCAAAATATAACCAAGTGTCACCCTAAAACCCTCACCTATGACGTGACCATACTATTCTAGTGTCATCAAGGCCTCTGGTAGTAGGTGTACATTTTGTACAAGTGTTGATGATTCCCATGACTATGTTAGATAAAAAATATAGGAAAATTAAGTAATCATTATTTTTAATTGTTATTTAAAGAAACTTTTTTATTTTGTCAAACTTACACATGTTTCCCACCCATTTTGTATGTTTTTTATCTATTAGTATCCCATATTTATTTACAAATTCCTCCTTCCATAGCATATGGTGTGGTATTGAATTGGAATTGGATTTGGATTCATCAATCTACATATAAAAAGAGAAAAATAATTATGCTATTGTTTCATGACACATAAAAGTATTACAGAACATTTAAAATACATACCATTTTTTTCAATTGAAGCATACCCCATCCTTGATTTAGGTAAGTGTATGTTGGTTTTGCCGCCCGTTTCTTATTTTCATCACTCTATTGCTGTTTCATAATAAAAAATCATCAATAAAAGTGATGAATACAAATATTATTAAACAGCATATTACCATCCACAATGTACTTGAAAATACACGTCTACACAGTGACCAGTAAATGCATTCCACACTTCTTGGGTTATCAGGTATGCATACATAAGTTGTGGGTGCAAGTTAATTTTCCCTTCAACATCTTTAAGATGAAATCTCATTAGAATTGTGTGAAATCCTTTTTGAATCCTTCCAACAAGCATTAATACATATTTCTTATTGCATTCATCTACTATAAATGCAATATGAAAGGGATGATAAAGAGTAATCTAATGTTTCATTTTTTTTGTAAAATAAATAAATGATATCATGATGTTATTATAATCTCTTCCCAAATTAGTGTCTTAAGTGTGGGAACAACATGGTACCAAAAATATTCATCAATCAACACATGTTTATGAGTGATGATTATAATGTAACTACTAAATATGGACATGTTGGGGTTAATGTGGTGGACTCATGTATTTCATCTGACCTTGAATTTGATTCATTTTCTTTTCACCTTATTGATTTTTTCTAACACCATCAAAATATGATTCTCCTATTTTTTATGCATAACCAATCCTTCATCACCTACCATTTCCTTGGATTCAGCATCGTCAATATGTTTTTCCTCTAGATTGGTTGCATTGATATGTGCATAAGATAATTTTACCTCTATATTAAGAGAAACAATAGTTTGAGAAGCATGTTGTTCCTCAGGATAGGGAGAACCAACATGTGAAGAAGGTCATTGTTCCTCTGCACTAGAAGTAGTAACAGGTTGAGAGACCTGTTTTTCCTAAGGATTGGGATCACAAACAAGTGAAAAATTCATTATCTATAGAATTGGTTATCAATTAATTTAGATAACATTAATGCAATAGTGAAAACATAATAACATGAGGTAACACAATGTATATTACAAAAAAAATATAATCTGATCATTGAACTAATTTTTAAAGGTTGAATGGATTTAAACCCTCACTATTAGAAATAAATTATATACAATCGGTTTGAAAATTTTGGTATAGGCAGCAAAACCTTTGGATTAATATATACCAACGGTTTGGAAAACCGTTGGCTAGTAAGCCGTTGAAAAAGGCCTATACCAACGGTTTTCCTATAACCATTGGTATATGGATCTGTGACCCTCAATATTCCAACGACTTTATAGAAATCGTTGGTATAAATATATACCAATGGTTTATTAACCATTTTTATAAATAGATTATATGTAGTTAACCAATGTTTTGAAACCGTTGGTATATAGTATTACTAATGGTTCATTCAAACCGTTGGTAAAAATATTCTAGAAATGAAGTATACCAACGGTTTTGAACCATTAGTATAGTGTATTACCAACGGTTTATTTAAACTGTTGGTAAAACTGTTCTCCAAAAACACTTTACCAATAGTTTAAAACTACTGGTATAGTGTTTTTTCAGAAAACAGTACAACAACCCATTCCCTCCACTGCAAACATAGGTTTTCACTGCATACACCTGCAAACATAGTTGAAAACAACACTTAAAATAGAAAACTTCTCACTTAAAATAGAACAAAAAAAACACAACACTTAAAATAGAACAATTTGTACCTAAAATAGAACAAAAAACACCTGCAATATCGAATAAAAATAGTATAATCTTTCAAACATGACACGTACCACAACATAGTTTTCCCCATTTCAATCTTCACATGACAACCACTCTTCCAACTAACCCATTTAAATTTCTTTGGTAGAGACATCTCATAATGGTGAGAGGATAATCACATTTCTGAGAGCCCATAAAAGTCAGAGTTACATACACCATTAATAGAATTAACACATAATTCAAAAGGCAATTATAGTAAGTATACACATATGCCATTAACACATAATTTATAAGTTAATTAAATACATAAAGAATTAAATTCATAATTTAGGGGTTGAGGGGCTGTTCAGGGGTTTGGGGTGGCTATCCAAGGGGGTAGGGGTGTCCAGATGGGTGGGGGTGTTTGGGGGGATGGGGGTGTCCCGGGGTGGGGGGTCGGGGTGGGGTGGTGGGGGGGGGGGGGGGGGGGGGGGCTACCCATGGGGGTGTCTAGGGGTGGGGTTGTGTCCAGGGGGTCTGGGGGACTTTCCAGGGGTGGGGGGTGTCTAAGGGATGGGGTGGTGTCCAGGGGGTGGGGGGGGGGGTGTCCAAGGGGGGTGGGTGGTTTCCACAGGGGGGGGGGCTGTACAGGGAGATGAGGGCTGTCCAGGTCCAGGGGGTGGAGGGGAGGTCCACAGGGGTGGAGGGGGTGTCCAGGGGGGTGGGCGGGGCTGTCCACGGGGGGGGGGGGGGGTGTCCAGGGGATAGGGGGTGTTCATTTGGTTGGACAGGGCTATCCAGGGGGTACGAGGTGTCCATGGGGGTGGGAGGGCTGTCTACGGGGGGGGGGGGGGTAGGGTTGTCCAGGGGGGTGGACAGGCTGTCCACAGGGTGGGGGAGGATATCCATGAGGGGAGGGGCTGTCCAGGTGGTGGGCAGGGCTGTCCAGGGGGTGGGAAGGGGTGTCGACGGGGGTGGGGGCTGTCTAGGGGGGTGGGCGGGGCTATCTGGAGGGGGGGGGGGGGGTGGGTGGGGCTATCCACGGGGGTGGGCCGGGCTGTCCACAGGGGTGGGTGGGGCTGTCTAGGGGGTATGGGGGTGTCCAGGGGGTGAGAGAGTCTATCCCAGGGGTACGGGGTGTCCAGGGGGTGGGGAGGCTATCCATGGGGTGGGAAGGCTGTCCACGAGGGTGGAGGGGTTGTCTAGGGGTACATGGTGTCCAGGGTGTGTGGTGGGTGGGGGGAGCTATCCATGGGGGTGGGGTGGGGTGTGGGGGGGGGGGGTGTCCAAGGGGGGGGGGGTGTTTAGGGTAGTGGGGAGGGGGGGCTGCCGATGGGAGTGCCCAAGGGGGGTGGGGGTGGTGTCTGGGGGGGGTGTCCAGGGGGTGGGGTGGTTTCCAGGGGGGAGGGTGTCCAAGGTGTGGGGTGGTGTCCAGGGGGTGGGGGTGGTGTCTAGGGGGTTGGGGGGCTTTCCAGGGGGTGGGGTGTCTAGGGGTGGGGGGTGTCCAGGGGGCGGGGGTGTCCAGCGGGGTGGGTGGGCTGTCCAGGGGGTAGGGGGTGTCCAGGGGGGGTGGGGGCAGGCTATCCATGGATGTGAAGAATTTTATTTTGAGAGTTATCAAAAGTGAAAGTTAAAAAAATAAGAGTAACATGTTTCGAATAAATTGGTGAAATGCTCTTAACATGTTACACAAACATGTATAAAACCATTTTCCTATAATAATCACATGCATAGTTGTATTTATCATAGAGATACATAACTGTAAGTGCATATCAAACTTGATTTTATCCACAATAAAGGATTTTTTATTTTGGATTGTGTGGTATTGGATTATTTCCAAACCATAACATGGATGTAACTATTCTTATTGAGTAGTGAAACATTTAAATAATTTAGTTCATGTAGAAGTGTGATTTTTTTTTGTTTTTAGAAAATTGATAATTATTTAACATGAGGGAAAGATTTTTTTCAATAGAAAGGATAATTAAAAGAAAAAAAGATCACTTATTTTTCACCTCTCCCTCTCAGTGTGTAAGATCCTGACCTTATCATGGGTTGTCTAAGGGGTTGGGCGGGCTGTCCATGGGGGTGGGAGGGCTGTCCACGGGGGTAGGCGGAATGTCCAGGGGGTAAGGGGTGTCCAAGGGGGGTGGGCGGTCGGTCCACATGGGTGGTCGGGATATCCATGGGGTAGGGGGTGTCCAGGGGGGATGGGAGGGCTATCCACAGGGGTGGGCGGGGCTGTCCAGGGGGTATGGGGTGTTCAGGGAGAGGGTGTCCAGAGGGGTGGGCGGGCTGTCCACGGTGGTGGTTGGGATATCCAGGGGGTAGGGGGTGTCAGGGGGGGATGTCCATGGGGGTAGGTGAGGCTATCCAGGGGGGGTACCTGGTGTCTAGGGGGTGGGGGTGCTATCCACAGGGGGAGGGTCTATCCAGGGGGCGGGTGGGCTGTCCATAGGGGGTGGATGGGCTATCCAGGGGGTACATGGTGTCTAGGGGGTGGGGGGCTTTCTAGGGGAGGGGTTAATGAGTCACAGAAAATCATCAAGTCAAGTTTTATTATTTATAGATAAAAAATAAAGATAATTTAACCTACCTAATCACACATATATTTAGGAACAACAAATCAATAAACATCAAAGGTCAGTAATATCAGTCAAAAATGTAACAGATCAATCTATCCCTCATCACCATCACTATCATCACCATCATCATCACCCTCACCCTCATCCTCATCGTCGTCCCCATCATCGTTCCTTCCCTCCTCCTCACCCTTGCACTTAGCCTTAGCCTCCTCATCACCCTCCTTTTCCACCTCATCCTCCTCCTCACCCTCCTCCTCCGCCTTGGCCTCCTCCTCTCCCTCCTCCTCCACCTCAGACTCCTCCTCAAAATTGTCTCAACCACCACTAGAACTGCCACCTGGTGCACCATATATATAATGCATCGATGAAATATATTTATCACAAGCAGTGTTGGCCACTGGTGGAAGTGTTGGATGTAAAACTTCCATCAGTTTCATAAATGCAGTGTTTTCCCTAGAAAACTATTATGCCATCTATGTGGCCCTTTTTTCATCCTGTTCTACCTATGCCTTAACTTGATGTAACTCGGTGGCACTATAACTCGCACCTGAGGAGGGAAAATACCTTATCGGAACTATAATCTTCCCAAGTTGGCAGTGTACTCTACCAGGGTGCTCATCTCCCAACACTTGATGTAAGTGATCGTTTGGACCAAAATTGTTAGGTTCTTCAAAATCAAGGGCCTCTAAAGTAGCCTTTTACAAATATAAATAAATTAGTAAGTTATAAAAGAGAGATTAAAATTTTAAATCTACAAAGTTAAACTTACAATCTGCTACTGAGTCAATTCATTAACCGCACTTCCATCTTTCTTCTTTCTACACGAGAAAAATAGTTTTGCTCAAGGCACATGTCTTTCTATATTCAATTTATGCCTCTATAATGACATTGAATGTAGGAAACCATAATTAAAAACAGGATACCAAAAAAACATTAATTTCATAACTAAAATTATATAACAACTTTATCAATCGAATAAATTATGGAAGAAGCAATAGAAAGTGCAAGTTGTAAAGAAAGATTATAAATTGTTATACCTGCTGCCTCTCATGATCTGGAATTGTAGTACATCCCAATGTGTGGACGTATTTCTTAGCATCAATGTTTTTTTATTTCTTCCAGATGAATCCTAAATAAAATTCAATAATTAGTATTAATAAAAAAATTAAAATTTTCATTTAAATACCTCTAATTTTATTAATATTGTAAATTGGATAGTTTTCCAATAAGTAATCATCTATTGGTACTGTTCTAACGAACAATCATCCACGACAGAGACCACCTATAACTCTGTGCCCACTCTAGCATGCCAACCAATGTACAAATCATGCTTATAAGCTCTCCACAGCTCACCTAAATCCTTTAGATGTGCTGGCCGTGCACCCTCACCATCGGGGAAATTAAACCACAGATGACACCAAAATATTAATTAATATAAATACAAAAATTAATATATTTCATTAAATACAACAGATTTTTTTACCCATATCTCTACCCAGGATTTATCCTTGACTTCATTTGGCAGCTGTTTCCATGAGAGCGGGCTGACAGGAATGATGTCAAAGTACTTGGAAAGCATCACAAAAAAACTCCGACATTGTTGCCCAGATTCTTCAATCATCTAACTATCTTCATTATACTCCACCATCAACTACGTGCAGCGGTTCTACACTGCACACATACGTGTACACCCCCACCCCACCTCCTATAATTATATGTATCTGTTATGAAAGAAAAAAAATATTTATCAATACATGTTATAATGAAAATAAATAATGGTGTAAAAATTTGTTAGGGTTCTACAAGTATACCTGCAGTAGTCTGATCAATGGGTGTCACTGGATCTGCAAAAACTGAAGGAACACCCAGTACAGATGGAGTGAGTCCCAATGTATGATCCACAGGGAAGGAATCTGGAAGAGTAGGAGTCGAAGAAGATGGAATATAAAAGCCTGGAGAGAAGGAAGCAAAAGTAAAAGAAGATGACAAGAATGGCTGGCTAAATTCTAGATGGGTAGTGGGAATCATCATCAGATATGGTACAGATGGGTGAGGAGGATCATATGTAAATAGTGGTGAAAAAATGGGAGGCTTAAATATCTCGTGTGTCCCTAAAAACAGACCGGGATCAGCATGTTGGATGGATGATATTCTAGTGAGAGGGGTAGGGTCTAATCGGGTACGCTGACCAGATCATCTAGCTCTCGTACCACCACCCCTTGTACGAACACCTTGAGTACTGGGACCACTACTAGGCTACTCATCAAATAATTGTCGCCTAATAGATGGATCCTACAAAAATGTTTAAAAATAATAATCAAGTGACATTATATATTATTTAAATATATATATTTGAAATAAAATACTCACCGTAGGAAATAGTGGTGGAATTCACAGCTCAGTCATGCGAAGATCATTGTCAATAATCTATTTTTGTAACCTCTCTTAAATTGGTTTCATTTCCTATATTTGAAAAAATATGAAATTAAATAGAAAAGGATAACTAATGTGTAACCCAAAAAAAAGAGAGGGAATAGGGGGATTCATGGATTATTTAACTAACCATTGTTTTAGATGAGCTTGAACATATATATAATGAAGTCAATAAATTGTACAAGATGTAATAAAGAAATTTAATTTTTAGTAGGATGGTTATTTACTAAGTGTTATCAGTCTATTAAAGAGAGGTCTTATAGTCATACACATTTTATACAAATCAAATTTGAAGCATTGAAATGTTCAACAAGTTAGAAATGTTTGTTTCGTAGGTTTGAATACAGTTCAAATCCAAATTAAAAAATTCAATTAAAATAAAATTTCAACCAATAAACACTAAAAATTCACATAACAGTCAAGTCGGATAAAACATATTTGTAATAAATATTAAATAAATTTGAATAGTACTAACCTTAACATCCCAAGTTGAGGTAAACCAAAAGAATTTAGAACATGAATGGATGATTTTATATTTTTCCCACCACAACTTGAGGTTCACAGTCAACTCTGACAATTGAGCTATTGGAGTCATCAAAAGTAATAAATGGATCGTTTCTAATGGAAGTAGGGATAGTGTCAATTCCATCATCACCATCATCAGAAATATGTCTTGGAATTACCTCAATAATGACAACAAATTCAGGTCGAAGATGGTCTTTGACATAAAAAATTTGTTTTTCCATTGATGCCAATACATATGGTTCATCGGTAGCAAGAGTAAAAGTCATATAAATTACTAGAAATCCATAATCATCAATAAATTTTCCCTACCTCTTCATCGAATCAAACAACTTACATTTCATCAATGTGACTCGTCCATGAGAATAATAATCCAATTTTTTTTTTCAATGACTCCATAATAACCTACATTTTCAAATCGCGGTCTACTATCTGATGAACTAGAATAATAGTCTATTGTGGCAGTAACCATAACACCATCATGTTGTTTTCTCATGTTATTTCCTCATTCAGTGATATTAAATCTGTACCCATTTATAACAATTGATTTATAGTTACAAACCAGGGTATTAGAACCAAAAGCCAAAGCTCTTATTTCCTCAGAGACAGATTCAACAGGGAAACTCAATACCTGAAATATAAATCAATATTAAACTTAATTAATTATTGTTTTAATTATTTTAAATAGTAATATTATTATCTTAAATTTTAACCAAGAAGAAAACTCTTTTCTATGCAAAGTCTTCCTCCTTCTCAAAGATAAAGAATGATGCTTTCTATTTATCATCTCTTTATGTTACCTGTAGATAAAAATAGAAATAGTTTAACAGATATATATAAATATATATAATATATAAATATATAATTTACTTACAAGATGTAGTCATCAAACAAGTCATAGTTGAACAAAACTGTGTGATGTGCCATCTTCTGCTCTTCAAGGCTTAATGTCGTCAATGTATATGATTCATAAATTCCTCCTGCTTGAGGAAGTGATGGAAAAATGGGTTCAATTTTTTCATACTATTCTTATTCATTTCTCATTGTTTTGTTCTTTCCTGTATTAAGATCATACAAATACATAGAGCATAAATCCATACATTGTTGAGACAAGTAACCGTTCATGATAGAACCTTCAGGATGATTCCGGTTACTGACATAAGAATTTAATGTGTACATATTTCTTTCTGTTGGATACATCCAATGAAAATAAATAGGTCCTCCAAGAAGTATTTCAGTTGTAATATGGACAGTCAGATGCAACATGCATGTGAAAAATGATGGAGGAAATATTTTCTCTAACTCACACAAAATTAATGGGGCATCTGCCAAATGTTTTTTCAAAAAATACTTGGAAAACTTCTTAGAACAAATATCTCTATACAAATGGAAAAACTAAATAATATCCACCCTTACATTATTGAAAAAATATGATGAATTTATATTATAATCAACTCATGCAGAAGGATGTGATAATAATGAGTCTTCAAAGATTTTAACTTCAACTCTCTTCTGTTGACCCATTTGGATATGTTTCTTGAATATCCATCAGGAACATTAATAGTCTCTAGTACTTCCAGATTTTTTTTTCTATAGGTGTCATCACATAAGAAGCTCATGGAAGTTGCCATTTATTTTCACTGACATGCATAGGATGCAATTTCGGTCTGATTCCCTAATCCACCAAGTCACCTCGAGACCGTAAATCATCTTATGTCTTTCCATTAACATTTAGAAGAATCGAAAGCAACATTTCACATATTTTTTTTTTCAATGTGCATTACCTATAATAAATGACGTAATAAATTGGTTGACCAATAAGGAAAATAAAATAAGATACTTCTCTTCTTCCAATTGTAACAGGTCTCAGTGGAAACATTATTTCTCTTTCCATATTTCATTTGACCCATCCCATATGAAAAACTGAAATCTTTCAATTAATTATGCACATAATTTCCAAACATACGCTGTGGTGGATCATCATTCTCCATGGTATTTTCAAATCTTCGACGATTATTTCTACATGGATAGTCCATTGGAAAGAATCGTTGATGTCCCATAAAACTGAAACTACAACAATGTTTCATTATTTTGGATCATGTATTCTTCATACAAATAGGACATGATAGTTTTCCCTTCGTGCTCCATCCAGACATCATTGAATAAGTTAGTAAATCATTGATCATCCACATAAATGCATCACACATCTGAAATACATCTTTCAAACATGCATCGTATGTGCGTGCACCCACATCCCCAATAAGTTTCAACTCTTTTATTAAAGGTTGCATATATACATCTATATCATTTCCAGGATCAGAAGGGCTAGATATGAGTATACTCATGAAAGTGAAAGGTTTTTTCATACACAACCATGGGGGAAGATTATAAATGTGTATAAAAATCAGCCATGTGTTGTGCGATGTAAGAATCTTCCCAAACAGATTAAAACAATCACATTAAAGACCCAAGCTCACATTATTCACATTAGTTGCAAAATCAGGATATTGAGAATCAAATATCTACCATGAAAATCCATCTGCAGGGTTAACCAACTCATCATTACTATTCTTTCTCTTGGTATCATTCCATCACATTTTAATTGATATTTCATTAGACATAAAAAGATTTTGGATTCTGGGGATCAATGGAAAGTGACACATTACTTTCTATGGCACACAAGATGGTGTTCCATCAGCTTTTGGCTCCCAGCATGATGTGCCACATTTTATACAATCATTCTGTTCAGAATTTTCCTCCCATAATAAACTACAATCTTTCGGGCAAGCATGAATTTTGTTTCTTGAAAATCCAAGTTCCTCAACTAACTTCCTTGACATATAGTAGTTTGAGGGAATATCTACATCATCTGGAAGTAAGTCCTTCAAGAAGGTAAGAATGTAATCGATGGTAGTATTAGAAATCCCATACATAGTTTTCCAATGAAACAATTGGATTTAAAATTTCAGCTTTTTAATTTTACCGCATTGTCTATATACTGGAGTCGTGGCAACATTATTCAATTTTTTCACCCAGACAACATCATCATTTTCATTTGACGCATCATGTGTGCTCATATTGAAATCTTCTTGGGTCAGAATCCTTTCTTTTTAATGATGATGAATAAACAGAAACTGGTCATACAACAAATTCTCCAATCCAATCCTCTCATTTGGATCATCAGCAATTTGAGGGGTCATTTTATCCCCATTGTGATACCACAAAAAGTAGTTTGCTTGAAAACCATATTTGGTTATGTGGTAGCTGACTTCTTCATGGCTCAACCATGGTCTTCCCACACACTTGTAACAGGGGCAATGTATGTGACCACTATCTGAAGTATTGTGAAATGCAAAATCTAAAAATCTCTCCAAATTGTTTTGAAAATATATTGAGATCCGACCGGCTTTATACATCTAACTTCTATCCATTCTATAAAAAAAATTATAAGTCATTTCATCAAAAGAAATTCAATAAGATTGAAGTTTTATCAAAAATATATTTAAGTAAATGAGAATTGTTCACTTTATATGAAACCATAATTGACACACTACTCTATATAAGAATCATAATATGAAAGAAAAAAAATACTATATTTATAACAAAATATCTTTGGAGAACTATACATGAGTGTACAAGATCATGTACACTTTTGGAGGAGAATTATTCAGGAGTTGACTAAATTTTAGATTGAAGGAATTTTATATTTTAGTCGATAATTCGAGTGATCACATACATTTCCCAAGGGGGAGGGTGTGTTTATGGGGGTGCGGGGTGTCCAGGGGGGTGGTGGGGCTGTCCAAGGGGGTCAAAGGAGTCCAGGGGGTGGGGTTCTATCTAAGGGGGTCGGGGTGTCCAGGTGGGTAGGTTGTCCACGGGGGTGGTCGGGTTGTCCAGGGGGTAGGGGGTGTCCAGGGGGGGTGGGAAGCTATCCAGGGGTGTGAGCAGGGTGTACAGGGTGTGGGTGGGGCTATCCAGGGGGTACAGGGTGTCCAGGGGGGTGGGCGGGCTGTCCATGGGGGTGATAGGGCTATCCAGGGGGTACGAGGTGTCTAGGGGTGGTGGTCGGGATATCGAGGGGGTGGGAGGGCTGTCTACAGGGGGTGGTCGTACTGTCCACGGGGGTGGCGGGGCTGTTTAGTGGGGTCGGGTGTGTTAAGGGGGGGTGGGGGCGTCCGGGGGGATGGGAGGTGCCCGGGGGGTGGTTGGCGGGTGTCCGGGGGGGGGGGGGGGGGCTATCCACAGGGGTGGGAGGGGGGGGGGACTATCTTGGGGGGTACAGGATATCCAGGGGGGTGGGAGGGTTGTCCATGGGGGTGGCAGGGCTATCCAGGTGGGTCGGAGGTGTCCAAGGGTGGGTGGGGGGGCTTTCTAGGGGGGAGGAGGTGGGGGGGGGGGGGGGGGGTTGTCCAGGGGATACGAGGTTTCCAGGGGGTGGGAGGGATGTATCGAGGGGTGGCGGGGGCGGAGAGGCTATCTAGGGGGTACGAGGTGTCTAGGGGGGTGGTTGGGCTATCCACGGGGGGTGGTCGGGCTCTCCACGAGGTGGCGGGGTTGTCCAGTGGGGTCAGGGGTGTCCAGGGGGCGGGGGCGTCTGGGGGGGGGATGGTGTGTCTCCGGGGGGTGATAGGCAGGCTTTCCATAGGGGTGGGGGGGGGGGGGTGTCCACAGGGTATGGGCTATCTAGGGGGGGGGGTGGGCGGGCTATCCACGGGGGTGGTAGAGCTGCCCTGGGGGTCGGGGGGTGTCCAAATGGTGGGGTGGGGGGGGGGGGTTTAGGGGGTACAAGGTGTACAGGGGGTGGGCGGGCTCTCCAGGGGGTGGAGGGGGTGGCCGGGCTATCTAGGAGGGTACGAGGTGTCCAGGGGGGTGGGCGGGCTATCCACGGGGGGTGGTCGAGCTGTCTACAGGGGTGGAGGGGTTGTCCAGTGTGGTAAATGGTGTCAATGGGGTGGGGGGAGAGGGGGGGGATTTCCAAGGGGTGGGGGAATCTGGGGGGATGTGGGGTGTCCGGGGGGTTGTGGGCGGGTGTCCAGGGGGGAAGGCTGTCCACCGGGGTGTGGGGGATGTTCGGGGTGGTACAGGCTATCCAGGGGGTGGTCGGGCTGTCCACGGGGGTGGAGAGGCTATCCAGGGGGGTCAGGGGTGTCCAGGGGTGGGGGGGGGGGGGGGCTTTCTAGTGGGTGGGTGGGGGAGGGGGGTTGTCCAGGGGGTACGAGGTGTCCAAGGGGTGGGCGGGCTGTCCAGGGGGTGGTGGGGCTGTCCAGGGGGTACGGGGTGTCCAGGGGGTGGGCTTTCCACAGGGGGAGGGGGGTGGTTGGGCTATCCATAGGGGTGGAGGGGCTATCTAGGGGGGTAAGGGGTGTCTAGGGGGTGGGGGGCTTTCCAGGGGTGGGGGTGTCTGAGTGGAGGGGGGTTTCCGAGGGGTGGTGGGTGGGTGTCTAGGTGGGTGGGAGGGTTATCCACGGGGGTGGGGGCTATCCACGGGGGGAGGTGGTGTTCTAGGGGGTTGGAGGGGATGTCCAGGGGGGGTATGGGGTGTCCAGGGGGTGGGCAGGCGGTCCACGGGGGTGGGCGGGCTGTACATGGGGGTGGGTGGGGGCTGTCTAGGGGGTGAGTGGGTGGGGGGTGCTTTCCAAGGGTGGAGGGACCGTCCAGGGGGTACGAGGTGTCCTGGGGGTTGGCGGGCCGTCGAGGGGGGTAGTGGGGCTATCTAGGGGGTATGAGGTGGGTGGGAGGGCTATCTAAGGGGGGTGACGAGGCTATCTAGGGGGTATAGGGTGTCTAGGGGGGTGGGTAGGCTATCCATGGGGGGTGGGAGGGCTTTCTATGGGGGTGACATGGCTATCCATGGGGGTGGCAGGGCTGTCCAGGGGGGTGGGGGGCGTTCAGGGGGGGGGGGGCTGTCTAAGGGGGTGGGGGCTGTCCAAGGGGTGGGAGTGTCCACCCACAAACAAGGGTCAAAAAATCCAATATTTATCTAATTGTAGCATGATTTCAAGCCTATTGTAGATGTCCGAGAATAATTTTGGTGTAAATTATGAATATCATACATATAAATCACAACACACCCAATTGTAAACACACCACCAAATATCATATGTGGATCGGATTTTATGAGCCATGTTTCGATGGGACACTACTCATAGGATTATGAACCTTATTGTATCATTAGGTGATATGGAGTTGTAAGAATGTTAAATTTGTATGAGATCAATATGGATAGTGGATAAGAACTTGAGTGGGATTTCTTTGCAGAGATCACTTCTTCTTGGAAGGGTAAGAGTGAATGTTGGTATGAAACTTCAAGAAAAGTCTTAACGTGTGAAAGAAACTATACATTGGTTGTATTTGATTCCTATTTTTTAGAGTATTAGAGTGGACAACCCACCCCATCCCTAAACATCCCACACCCCCACACACCCCTGTAGCCCCTACCCCCTGCACCCCCACCACACCTAAATAGCCCACCCCTCCTCCCTAGACAACCAACACCCCTCCCCCACCTAGACAGCCCACCCACCACCACCCTTGGACAACCCACCCCCTCCTTGGACAGCCCACACCCCCTCCACTACAGCCCCCCCGACAGCCCTCCTGGACAGCCCCCCCACATGGACAGCACATGCCCCCCCACTGGACAACCCCCCCTCCTTGGACAACCCATACCCCCTACCCCACCTAGATAGCCCCCCAGGACAACTCACCCCCTCCCTAGATAGCCCAAACCCCCTCCCCTACACCCCCACCTGGACAACCCACTCCCACCCACCACCTGGATAGCCCACCCCCACCCCCACCTGGACATCCCCCCCACCTGGACAGCCACCACCCCACTTGGACAACCACCTGAAAATCCCCCACCCCCACCTAGATAGCCCCCACCTGGACAACCCACCCCCCCTCCCTGGACACCCCACCCTGACCCCCTGTACAGCCCACACCCCTCATTGGGGAAGTCAATACCTCCTCCCCCACACACCTATATCCCCTACCCCCTGCATCCCCCTACCCCCTGGACAACCCACCCCCACCTGGATAGTCCCCCATACTTGGACAACCCTTACCCCTCCTTCAGCCCCCTTATGGTATTTTTATTTAAAACCATTTTATTCATTAAGAAAGCCAAAATATCATGCATTATCCATTTCATTCCAAACACCCCATTAAATTTATCAAAAACATGACATATTCAATTTATCAAAACATTACAAATTAAATTTATCAAAACATGAAAAATTCAATTTATAAGGATCTATGGGTCACTTAGAAAATTTCATTGGGAAAAAGAGAAATCGACTAAATTGTTAATTCCAATTTAAAAATTGGTTCACCCACTTAGGAGGTGCGGTGGTGTCTAGGAGGTGTGGTGGTGTCTCGGGGGGGGGGGGGGGGGGGTGTTTAAGGGGGTGGGGTGGGAGGGGGGGGCGTCCAAGGGGGTAGAGGGTGTCCAGGGGGGTGGGGGTGTCTATGGGTGGTGGGGGTGTTTAGGGGAGGTGGTGGAGGAGGAGGAGGTGGTAGTGGTGGTGTGTGTGGGGGGGAGGGGTGTCCATGGGGGGTGAGGGTGTGTCGAGGATAGGTGGGGGTGTCCGGGGGGGGGGGGGGGGTGTCCAAAGGGTGGGGGTTGTCTAGGGGTATTGGGGGGGGGGATGTCCAAAGGGTGGGGGTGTCCAAGGGGGCAGGGGGTGGGCTGTCTATTAGAGGTGAGGGGTGTCCAGGGAGGGTGTGGGTGGGGGTGTCCAGGGGGTGGGGGGAGGTATCTGTCCAATGGGTGGGGGTGTCCAGGGGTGTGGGGGGTGGAGGGGGGGGTGTGGGCTGTCCAATGGGAGGTGTCTAGGGGGTGGGGGCTATCTAGGGGGTGGGAGGTGTCTAGGGGGGTGGGGGTGGGAGGTGTTAACAATTATAATCCATAAAAACAAACCCTTTACCCACTGCAATAATTATAAAACATAAAACCCCACTAAAAAAACATAAAAAAAACATAAAACATACCCTTTACCCCACTAAACAAAAATAATAAAACAAACCCTTTAACCCCCTGCACTAAACAAACCCCACTAAACAGACCCTTTACCATGTATGAAGTGTAGAACAAAAAAACATAAAACAAACCAAAGGGTTTGGTACTCCAAAAACAATAACTCTAATTTAGCCTAAATCAAAACATAAAAGAGAAAAAAAGAGGAATACCACTAAAACTAAGGTAACACTTGATAAATTGAAGTTTAGAAATAAAAATTTGTTTGATTGAAGAAATATCTTCATCTGGAAGGAGTTTTGCGACTGAGAAGACTTCAGGAGGAGGTCTGGATTAGGTCTGCAATCAGGCTGACTGGGAGCTGGGGCACTGGGTATTTGGGTGAAAAATTTCCCAAAAGTTTTTAAAAATCGTTGGGAAAGATTCTCTTTACCAAAGGTTTTGATAAACCGTTGGTATACCTTAGATAAAATAGTTATTTCCCAATGGTTTTGGAAAACTATTGGGAAATCTTAGGAATATATACACATTTCCAACAGTTTGAACATATCGTTGGAAAATGTTGCCTTCTTTTACAGTATAGGAACATTTTCTTCAAACCGTTGCTATATTACTGTTGGGAAAACACCATATTCTAGTAGTGCCACTATCGAGTATCCAAATACATTCATTGTGGTCTCCTCTAACATAAAAAACCCCTTACATATTAGGAACAATATTAAATGATTATGATGTCCCAATGAAAGGGTTATCCTTAGTTGAATTTTCATCTGACCCTTTAGTGGTTTTGATCAATAATAGAACAATTAACTACTTTTAGTTTATGGAATCTAGAACATAAAATACTTATACTACATGTGATGCTATTATAAATGGGTTTTCTTTGTATCCTTAATTACTTAAATCCTATTTCATGAATCCCAATTCATATATTTTAACAACACTCCTCTAATCAACCAAATTTCATTGAAAAAATGACACTTGGAATATTTTATAATCCAACTCCCATATTTTTTTAATGATGCCAAAATATTACATATTCACGTAAATTGTATTTTTGTACTTAGTACTAGAAACATGAATCAATTCATCTACAAGTGTAAATACACTATTTTTCATGGTATTATCTTGATCATGTTCATTTATATCAAACATATACCATTAATTACATAACCATTATAAGATAATACTTACACACTTGGTCCTATGGCTAGCCATCAAAGTCATTTTAAAATTGAATCCAGATTTTCATCAGACTCTTTAAAAATATGGTCCTGAAATCATCCTATACAATATTAATTATGTGTATTTGATATCCATATTTCATCCCTTGAGGGATTAAAATACTTAAGAATTTATTTGTGGGTTTCAATATATGGGAAAGCCTCTAAACTATTTTGAAAAATGAAAAGGTGGGCCTTATTCCGATCGGTAATATTGATTGTAACAATATCTCTTCCATAAATTACCTCACTTGCAAGACAACAAGTGTGATGAGATTTTGGTAGACCAATGCTTTCTACACGGGATAGATAGTAGGTATATAATTCAACAGATTCCTCAATAATATATCACTCTGCAATAAAACCCTCTATAAAACTTTGATTTCTGAAACACCCTTTCAAAATATTCATATATCATTCAATGCGGTAAACCCATATATAGTGTATAGGACCACATCATCAAATCTCCCTCACCAATTGAAACATCAAGTGAACCATCATATCTAAGAATGATGACGAGAAGAACATTTCAAATTCACATAATTTAAAAATGATTTTTATTTCCATAGTTGGTAATTTTTTCAGGTCTATAACTTTGATACATATATATTTGAAAAGGAAAAAAGCTTGATTAATGTATAACGAACATTCTTGGGAAAAATGAAACATAAAGCTATAGGAATTAAATCTTGTGTCAAAACATGGAATTCATGTGATTTAATGCCCTTTAACTTTAAATCATTCATTGACACAATATCCTTGATATTCGATGAATACCCCTTTGGAACCTTTATTTCATTCAAGAATTTACAAAATAGATATCTCTCCTTCCTAGAAAGTGTGCAAGCAACTGGAGGAATAAAAGTTTTTTTCACCTTTCACTGACGCTAATTATTCCCGTATTCCCATGTCAACCATGTTCAACCTAGACTTAATTCGACCCCTTGTTTTTCCAGGTGCATTTAGTAACGTTCCAATTACACTATCACATACATTTTTTCAACATGAATAACATCAAGAAAATTTACGATGTACAAAAAATTCCAGTATGGTAATTCAAAAAAAATTGATCCCTTTTTTCAACCGGTTTTCATATGGTTTTTTGAAAATGTTTTACCGAAATCCGTGTCCACATCTTTCAATTTCTCAAATAGTTTATCACTTATTAGTGGAGAAAGTGTTGTACATTATTTTGAACTTCCATAAAATGTTGTTATCCAAGATCGGTACTTATGTCATCAGGGTAGAAATTTGTGATGTTCTTGAAGCACAATCTTTGATTAATATTTCAACCCAATTGACTATGTACCTTGTTCAAAAATGGGACACCCTTTAGTTCCTCTAATTATATATCCTGAAAGATTTCCATAATTAAGAATTTCGTTTATTTTCCCATACAACATGACTCTCAAAAATAAATCATCATTTCTATAAGCATCAAACAACGTAACACCTGAATCCCATAATAATTTTAAATCCTCGATCAATGGATCTAAATAAACATCAATATCATTTCACAATTGTTTTGGTCCTATTAAAAGAATAAATAACATGATATATTTTTATTTCATGCATAACCACAATGGAAAATTATAATTTACCAACATAACCATCCATGAACTATGAGTGATTTTTTAAAAACCAAAAGGTTTCACTCCATCTATAGATAACGAAAGATGAAAGTTTCTCAGCTCATTTCCAAATTCAGGATAATCATGAACAATTTTATTCCACTTAGGAGATTCTTCCATGTGACGTAGTTTCCCATCTTTATTTTTATCTCTATTTCATGTCAATTAACATGAAGTCTCCACACTTCCATATAAGCACATAAACCTTGTAATGATTGGAAAGTACCATGAAACTTTTGTAGGACCCAATTCATCTTTCTTTAATCAAGAAGCACTTCAATTTAGTCATTATTTAAGTTATTTTTTGGTCCTTTATAAATAGTATACAATCATTTTGGAAGGAATGTATTCTTTTAGAGATCATACCCATCATGTGTAGAATTATTTTAGCATCGTATGTTCATATAGGGGCCTCAATATCTTCTAGGCGCATATCATTCAAGAGAACACGTAGTTTAGTAAAATTGGATCCACTCCATCCATTTCCTGGTTTCAAATTAGACAGTTTCAGTATGGATGATAATAATGTATTTATTGAAACCAGCATACAATGACATCTTTTCACAACTCTTTAACTTCTCAAACTATTTTGGGAAATCAAGAAGTTCATCTTCTACTATTCTTTTCATTTTCTCAATATGATCTTCCTCATCATTCCATCTATAACTACATCCTAAATATGGTATTCTTCATTTTCCACACTTGTAATCATATCATATGATCCATAAAACATAGTGTTATCCCATCCACTAGCTACATTAACCTTTCCCTATGTTCATTCTAACATTTATAACTTTGATATATTCCATGAAATATCAAGTGCTCTTACAACTACTTTGGACTAATTAGTCTTGAATAATAATAGTGTAAACATGAAAAAAGTATTTGAGAAGGGTCATATACATGATATTTTTCAAACTTGATGAACTCTTTCAGTCCATATTTATACTATTTTATTATAGGATTGATATCCATCCATTAATTATTCATATCCATCCTATTAGATTTGGTCATATTAATATTTAACAAAATAAATACTCAAAATATGTTCAATTGAAGATGGATATCATGAGAATTTCTTGAAAAAAAATGGAAATATTGAAAAATGGTTTATCATCCTACATGATCAAAAAAAACTTATTGAAGGAAATTATTAAATATAGATATTAAATCTAATAATTTTAAAAAAAATATATTATTTGAAAAGACTTTTTATAATAGAAAATAAAACAATTGAATATAATAATGGTTTCACAAATAAAAAAATAAATCATTAAATTTTTTAAAACAAAAATCCGCACCATTGAGAAAATTAGGGTCGTTAAATGAGACCCAAGGGATTTAATACAATGATTTTATTAATTTTTTTAAATAAAAAAGTTACTATATTTAATATGTTGTTCATGAAACAAAATTTTAAATTTAAGAACGGGTTTTGAAGTGGAATTTTAAATGGATATAAATACTTCTCTAACGCTTTTAAGAAGTTAAATTTTAATTTTATAATTTTGAAAAAGTAAAAAGAAATATTTTATTTTTGAAATTTTGGGATATAAAATGAGAATTTTAATCAGGTGTACTTTATTAAAAATCACACAAAATAGAATTTTTATGAAAAACCTTAGGATATAAATGCATTTTTCAAAAACTCTTTAGAACTTTCCTAGATTAAAATATAAATATTCAATTCAAGAGGTTGGAACTTTCTCAACCAAAGTTCTATATCCATATTCAAATAGGTTTAACACATTTCTTACTCATTTTACCACATATTATCATCTTATGGATTATAATAGGACATCTATTTTTGGATTACATGGTAATGGTTTCACTTATGTCCCCCTTCAGGTTGCCTCCTTTAATTCCTCTCTCATCAATCTAGGTAAGTCCTTTATTAGTGTTCAAATGAAACTTATGTCACCCTTCAGGTTTTCTCCTATAATTACACTCCAATTAGTGTTTGATTCCCTCAATTATTATTTCCAGCCCATGTAGATTGATAATGTACTTCAAGACCTATGATAAATCAACTTGGGTGACATGAAAATTTGACCTGAGTGGGTTCATTACATTAATTTTGTATATTTTTTTTCCATTATAGTAATGAAATAAAATAAGATGTATTATACAATGTATATTATAATGAAATGTTTATTATAGTGAAATATCAACTCTTAAACTATCCATGTGGTTTTCTTTTTATAAATTTAAAATCATGAAAACCTTGAGAGAAATAATGAACATAGATTCTATACCCATTCCTAACACTGAACCAAATATTTTAGAGGTTGAGATATCAGTTCTAAAAGAATAAATCAAGACAAATTACATCTCTCAATCTATCCATTATCATTTAGAACATAAAATATTTCATATAATAAAATAAATCTTAATTATCCAAATTAATTTGTTGAAAAATTAATAATCATATTAAAAAATTATAAAATTATAAAAGTATAATATATAGAAATAAATTTTATAAAAGTATAAAATTATTATACTCTTTATAAATTGATTTTTTATAGGTTTAAAAGTATAAATTACAAATGTATATATATTTTTATTAGTATATAAAATTATAGTCATATATATAAGTAAAAAATTATATATAATTTATAAAATAATACATATTTTAAATAAATATACATTATTTGGAAACCCTTTTCATAATAGAAAATATGGCTATTGAATATAATAATGGTTTCCACATAGTTTATCAAACCATTCTTTCTAACTATGTGACCCATAGAAATTTTAATCTTTTAAATATTTGAGCATAAAAAATACCTAAATGTAAAATAACTTATAATTATTTAAAATAATATAAAATATTTAACTATAGTAACACAAAATGTTACAAAATCACCACTATAACACTTTATTCCCCAAGAAATTCATTTCCAAAGTACTTAAGATGACCAATCACTTGAAAAAATTAAATCCATGAGAAAAAAGTGATTGTTATGGGAGACTATAATATAAAATGATAAGAGATACCATTAATGAAACTATTACTTAAGACCAAAAAAGGAACCCTCATAAAAAATCCAACATCTCTAAGAGAAATTCAATGAATTAAAAAGGGCCACAAGGCCTTACGAACGTTGAAACCTATTAGGGTATCCAAAAAATTTATAAATAATTTGAAATGGTGGGTATAAAACATTCACACACTCTATATTTATAAACAAGGAAAGCAAAAATTCCCTAAAACACCCAAAAAACCAAAATTCTTCTACCAAACACATCAACCATACAAAAAAGTAACATCAAAACACATAAAATCTCATCATCTATCAGGGAACCAAAATATAAACACCTAACTACATGAATATGGATCTCTAGGTCTCAAATATTCAATCCACCATGATAATATCTCTATGAAAGAAGTGATTAAAAAGGAGAATAAATATTATCATACCATAGAGTGATAGGGAGCGATGACACAGGACATGGAGCGAAGGTGGTAGGGAAGAGAGAAAAGCTGGTAGGGAGTGACTAAAGTTGAGAAGGGAGTGTTGGGGGTATATAGAGAATGTGGAAAGTAGAGATATAGGTAGGGAAAGGAGTGATGCCAAAAGGAACAATGTCAGAAGGTAAAGGAGCGATGATAACGATGAATGTAAGGAGCGACGACGACAACACTAAAAATCCAAAAATATTATAAAAATATATATTAATAAATCATATTTAAATTATTAAAATATATATATTAATATTATATCGTCACTCCCTTCATTCATCATTTTCATCTCTAAGAATAGAGATAATAAATCTATCCTGTATCATCACTAAAAAAATCATTGATAAAGGATAAACCTTTATTAGCGCTTTTAGCTAGCGCTGATAAATGTTAGTCTTTTATCAGTGCTGATAAAATTTGTCATATCCCTTTCTTGGATTTTTGGTAGTGAAAGATACACTTAATACCACTTTAGAAGATCATGAGGCCCAATATATTTGGGTAATTTGGTAAATATAATAACAACTTGAAACATAAATACAAATACGTAAAATAAAACTCTATAACATGCCCTTAAATTTCCTCAATCCTCTAAAATTTGACAAGATGACCTAGGAACTTATATAAGAAAAGGAAAAAGATATAAAGCACATCAAGGGAATAATCAAAGTATAACGTGATGAAAGTAATACATGTGATTCAATAGACATATCAAGGTAACATAAGAGGCATGAAAATATTAAACTTGAATATCGAAGCATGATATAAAATGATATCATAAAGACAACATGAGAATGTGATAACAACATAAAATATTATTTAATAATAATTATTTAATAGTAATATTTTAGTAAAATATCATTTATTTCATAAAATTATTGAATTCATAGAAAAAGTGCCTTGATTGAAACTATATATTTCTAAAAAATTCAATTTCTATTTCATCATATCAAAATCTAGTTTTTCTCAAACTTATTATTTAATTAATATAATGTAATAAAAGATATTTATAATTATTATTTTATTAAAAATTAAAATATAAAAATTCATACTATTAGGGTCTAGATACACAACCCTTTATACACCAGCTAATTCCTTAAGGATAGAGTATGAAATTGTGAAATTTTCGTGTGGTGGTTTGATGAACATGGTTTGGTACATGATCTTGATGAGTTTAAAATTCTCCCATAAACAGTTTCACTCATGTTTCAGTTATTAAGTCTTATCTTGGGATTAGTCAAGGTTTAAAGACCAGCAGTGCTATCACTCTCAGAATCTTTGATAAATAGAATTTATAAGGTACGATCCTAGTGGTTGAGGCCATCACTTTATTTGTCTGTGTCAAGTGGATTTATCATAACCCTATATTTATACTAATTATACGATAACTTTATAAGAACTATACTGTCAATGGTTATGATGGTTAACTTCCTATTAAATATGAAAAGGTTTAACCAATAACGGTCCAAAATAACAAAATTAGTGCATGTGTTTTCTATAATTTCATTTATTAATAATGAATTTACTCATTTAAAAAGTCCATTTCATTTATAAAAGTTCGAGTCATTACATTACCCCCATTTAGAAATTTCACCCTTAAAATTTCATTTGCACACTAAAATATATGAGGGTAATTATGTTTTATCAACTCTAATGGTCCCCAAGTAGAATCCTTAGACTTGTGGTTTCACTACAACACTTTGACTAGATGAGTTGTCTTGTTTCGTAGAACCTCATCTCAACAATCTAATATCTTTACCAACTACTTCTGTTATGAATAATCACTCTCCAATGGAACCGCCTATGGATTCAGTACATACGAGGGGTCCGATATGTACTTCCTCAAGAGGGGTACATAGAACATATCATGTACCTGGGATAAGTTAGGTGAAATTTCTTGTCAATAGGTCACCGCTATGATGCGAAAAAGTATCTCAAAAGGGCCAATTCATCTTGGGATAAGCTTTCCCTTCTTCCCAAGGCTCATGGTCTTCTTCCAAGATGATATATAAAGGAAAAATTTATCTATGATCTCAAACTTTAAGTGTTTTTTATGATTTTATACATATATTTTCTACAACTTTGTGTAGATTTAATATGAATCTGATTGGTTTGACCCTAAACTATAACCTGTTGGATAAGGTTAGGTCCCATTAGCTTCTACTCTCCAAATTCATTCCAGCAGATTAGTGTGTGACACATCTTCCCATACAAATCCTCATGAGGTACTATTTGAATACTAGAATGGAAACTATTGTCATATGATAACTCTAATAGGAGAAGGTGTTGATCCCAATATCATTGGAAATCCATTGAATATGATTTCAAAATATCCTATAGTTTGAATGACTCTCTCAGACAAACCATATTTATGAATGTTATAAGCAGTACTGAAACTTATCTCGGTATCGAAAACTTGCTGAAGGATTATTTAAAACCTCAAGGTAAACCTAGGATCTCAATTAGATATACTAGAGAGAATAACTTCCTCCAGTCTTACCACTACCCTTATGTATATCTTGGTGATCTGTCCAGGAGAGCAATCTTCCTTTATAATAATGAAATGTGATGACTTGGTAAGGTGATCGACTACCATTTAGATGAAATTATTGCCTTTAGTGGTCCCAGGGAGTCATTTGATGAAATATATAGTTATTATTTTCATTTTCATACTTATGTAAATAGTTTCATCATAAAATAATAATTATATTGTTTATCCTTGACTTGTTGGAATACCAATCATCATTATACAAATCCTACAATCTCCCTCTTCATGTTATCCCACCAGAAGTTTTGCTTCAAATCCCTATACATCTTAGTTATTCCTAGATAAATAGGGAAGGACGACCTATGTGAATCATAAAAAAGTTCCCTATTCAGTTATGGTTTTTATGGAACACATATATGAGTTCCAAACCATATAACTCCATACTTAGCAAAGTTGAACTCGAAAATATTCACTACCAATTTTTGCAGCACCTCATCATCCTTACGAGCCTCCTTGATCTACTCAAGAATAAATGATTAAGAATTAATTTGAGAAAGGTAGGATGAATATACTTTTTTTATTTCCATGTCTATAATCTATATATCTATGAATATTGGATCCCTTGAAATTTTCATCACAGATAGGGTTGTGGGATCCTTTCTACTCTGAGTATCTTCCGCTTTGTTCACCTTCCCTAGATACTAATGGATTGAACAATATAATCCTTGATCATATCTAACCACATTTTTTAGAACATATTTATATCCTTTTATGTGGATATATACTTATGAATTTTATGATTTTTATATATGTCACACTTCTTCCCATAGATATAATGTCATCAAATTTTCACAGTAAAGATCTTTGCAGCCAATTATAGATCATGTGTTAGGTGGTTCTACTCCTGGATCTTTATTTGGAAGGAGGAACATACTATCATTTTTTCACCTTGAATGAGTACACAACCTAATAATTTTTTGGATGCATCATTATAGATCAAAAAACATTTCCCTCTGGTGGGTAATGTGAGCAGAGGTGCAATGATTATCCTATTCTTTAACTCTTTAAAAATTTATTCACATTAATCATTCTAGACAAACATCACCCCCTTTTGAGTTATATTGTTTATTATTCTTGATAATTATGGGATTTTTCTCACAAATCGATGATATTATCTATATAATCTAAGGAAAAAATGGATTTTTATCACATAGGTTGGTCTGGACCATCCTATAACTACCTTTGTCTCTAAATGATCCAAATATATCCATTTTTTGGTGATAATAGTCCCTGTAAATTTAACTTTATCTTGGTATAAGTCTTATTGATAAACCAACCTATAGTTTAGAAGGATGATCAAGATATTCATTGAGGAACATTTTCTCTCATAATTTTCATGCAATCAAGGATGATATTTTCCTCAGTCTTAATAATTCTATCCATACACGCTTACTCATAAGACAATAATATTCATTATTAAGATGATAATTCCAAAGGAGATGCATTATCCTCATTCACATGTATATAACCAGAGGGTGATTTTTGGTATGGAAGATGAATTATTTCTACTGGAAATTTATGTTGTCCTTAAATAATGAAAACTAATCCATGTAAAGGATAACATAAAATTTCTCTAAAGGGAAAATGATAATAGTTTCAAGAATCACATTCCCAAAATTTTTAACTTATGATTAAATAATAATAGTTTTTTCCCTAATAAAATCTAATCATTTAGGGTGGTGTATTTATGTTCTTAGAAAAATTATGAGATATACTAGTGTGGTAAAAATTTAAATACCAGAAGACAAAAACAACTATGGATTATAGGTTATGTGTACTTAAATCATCATGATCCATATCAACATATGAACTCACTTTTTTCATTGTTCTTGGAGGTTATTGGTTCTCATAATAATTTTTATCCATTTTAATAGAAAATTATCTTGGATAATTCCCATATCCCCCACATTTACTACATAGAATTGTTAATGGTAAATTTGATTGAACTTTATTTTCTTCCATAATGTTATCTGAATTATTCATATTTCTATGAAAATTAGATACTTTATACCCCATTTTTTCACACTTAAAACATCTTACAGTTCCTTTGAGACATTTACCTTGGTCAATATTTCAATTTTTTTGACATGTATGAAATTGAATCATCTTTCCATTATCACCTTTATTAGAGGAACTTCCATGAGGCATTTTACTTCTATTTACTAATGTGTTTTGAGACTCAACTATTTTCTAGTTTTTTATCATAATTTGTGATATATGTTTTGGAATAATCAAAATATGTATTAATTTATCCCCCATTAAGTTAGGCATATCATTTGGGAAATCATTATGTCACCCATAAAATTGGTTGTTGACTCGGTTCCTCCTATTTCCATCCATTGATTAAAATAAAGGGAAAATTAGCGTGTAGAAATTTTAAACAATTAAACACATAAATGGGAAACCACGAACATTAAATTGATAATAAATAAATGACATATATTCTTTAACCTATGAATTTATAATTTTCAATCTAATTTATCTATGATCTATTTCGTTACATAAACTCCTATAGGAATTTTGTTCCCTTAATAATGGTTTGTAATGAGCTTGTGAATTTACCAAAGCTTATCCCCAAGTAGAATCAAACTTGACATGAAATAAAGTCTCTTTTTCATGCACCAGGTGATGATCGAGTCTATCTCAATACACCCTTTTCAGGATTATTAACTCTAGGTATAATTGTGCGATATTCACATCCAGTTGCAGTATCTAGACAATGAAATATTTTATTGGAAACCACATACTATATACTTTACCAAAATTTAGTGATGTTTTCATATGTTTATTATTATCCTTAATTTATTCACAAGATTTTTCCAAAAATATTCCCCAAAAATAACTAGACTGTAATTTGATACTAACTATTGCAACCCATATCTTTCATACACTTTATTTCATGAATTATCACATAAAGATAAATTAATAAAAACCCTAAAATATTTTGAGGCCCAGTGTATTTGGGTAATTATGTACATAGACTAATTATTTTAAATAGAAATAAAAATACATAAACTAAAACTCAATAACATACTCTTAAATTTCATTGATCTTCTAAAATTTGATGGGATAACTAGGGGATATACATAAGATAGGGGGGATATATAAAGACGAATGAGGAAATAATAAAATAATAACATGATTAAAGTAATACATGTGAGTTAATAGGAATATACAGGTAACATAAAAGGTATTATAATCATAAAATTGAATATTGAAGCATGATATATGATGATATCATAAAGAAAATAACATAAAACAAAACATCATAAGAATAAGTAAAAGATAAGTGCCAAGACATAATGACATAATATGATTAGGATATCCTAATTTAAACCATAAATTTTATATCATGAGATAAAAACATTACCCATTTCATTGGTGGGCTATATAATTTTGGGCTCACCCATCACATTCATATCTTGTAAATTCATAAGTGTGCTACATAGATCACAAAACATAATAATATATTTTATCACTTTTAGTACCATGATTAAATAATTTTGGTTAAATAAATGGAATTAACTAATAAATTTAAGATAGTTCCATCTACATGAATAACATTTGGTGGAAATGGGGATGAGTATTCACTATGAAAATGTTTGGCATGGAAAATCGCAGGATAATTTTGGCAGTAAGAGGAGTGTATATAAAGGTTTATGGAAGGTTAAATGAGAGTGAAATGAGGTATCTAATCACATAAAAATTATAAGGTTAGTAAATGGATGTGTAAAAACACATTAAAACCTAAAAAATTGGAAATAAAAATGGGATTAGTACAAAGAAATTACTGGAAATAAAAAGAAGTGGGGAGAGTTTCGTACCATGAGAGGGCACTTCTAAAATCATGGGAAGGGATTATTAAGAGTATGGGAACAACATGGGAGGGATATAGAGAGGTAAGGGAAGATTAAATTCTTGATCAAGGGTTTTGAGTGAAGATTAATGGTAGGTTTAGTGAGTTTTTATAGCAAAGGAGAGAAGAATTTTTTATTAATTTCTAAACAAATGTCTTAGACTCTATATGATAAATTTGTACAAAACACAAACTATACCATGTCTTTTACCATGGTTTCTACCAAACAGAAGTGTATTTAATTATTTTATAAGATAATAAACTAAATCTTTAAAATAATACACTTGATGATGTGGAAGTGAGTCATGTTTATAAAGAATTTATTTTAAAACCTTAACTTTCAAAAGGTGCATCTGTTTGATGAGTAGTATATGGAGTTGGGACCCTTGTGGTGAGATGGACATTTAGAGATACTCTAATTGGATTTTCGTGGAAGTCAACATACAACATTTGGCTTGAGGATCAGGTTCTCCTGGAACAAGCATACTATGAGTGGAATCATGTGGCTGGATGAATTTGAAGACTATGTGACTTGGAGTCTACCTGACCTTGAGGTTTCATGACTCATAGATGAATAGTTTCTCACCAAGACTAAGTGCCTCACTAAGACTAAGTGTCTCTTCATGAATAAGTGTCTCATCTGGACTGAGTGTCTCACCAGGATTGAGTGTCTCATCGGGACTAGGTGTCTCATTAATAGTGGGTGTTATGTGATTACGTCTAATAATCTTTCTTTTAGTGTCATATAAATGTATCTATGTGAGTAGAATCTAGTGACTCTATTGGCTGTGATATCAAGACCCTTTTTCTTAGCAAGATCGAATGTATTAGGGAATCTTCGTGAAGTACCAAGACTAGGTGTTTTCTTAGATACTTTTGGTGTACTAGTTCTATGTGCTTACTATCAGATAGCTTGAGGAGTGAGATCTCTTGGAATCAATAATTATATTAGTGGAACCATATGGATGGTAGTGGATGAGATGTTTTGTCTTGGAATCCTTTTTGAGTATACCTGGATGTTCTTGTTATCTGTGTTTTTGACATATACCTTTGTTGAGATAGCTGTATCTTTTTATTGGTGGTTCCTTTATGATATTTTACTTTGTGTTTAGGGGTTCCCTAATGATTATTGTGTTAATAAAACCTAAATGATATTTTACCGCACATGTCATGTCTTGTGCAGACGATCAATGCTTTGACAGAGTCCTTGGGGGACCAGGGCCAGGTGGTGCTTAGAGTGATTTGATAGACAAGGTGTGCATCTGCAGCTTCTGACAGCGTTTTCTATACCTACCCTTTAGGTAGGGTTTTCTATAGGGGAGTTTCAGAGACTTGTACTTGTACTTGTACTTTTTTTAGTCTTGTATTTTGGCCTTGTTTACCTTCAGTTTTCTACTATCGTAACTTGTATTTTTTTAACTTAGTGTTTTAATATTCCATAATCTATGGCTTGGATTTGTGTGCATGTGTATAGGTACGTAGGAAAATGCATCCCATTTTCTAGGATATGTCAACTAGGTGCTAGTCTCCAGCCCCTAGCCTATGGGAGGTCGTCTTGGGGTAGTTATGACACCTGATTTATGACTCGGTACATGAAAACAGTAGTTGCATAGAAAAATGATGGTACATGCATCAAATTGGGATGGGTTGTGTTTTCCATATCCTTTCTGAGTTAGATCACCCGATATAATCTATTGATTTTGGTACATAATGTTTTGTTTCAAGATGATTTAATGTAGACATCCATCTAGGATTCCACTAAATGATCATGAGGATGATCCACGGGGTGATGATATTGGTACATAGATTTATACCAGATATACCACCTCCAGGTGGGGTACCAGTTATACCACCACTTGTAGTGTAGCACGTGGTACTCGTAGTACCAATGGATGAGAAGTGTGGGCTGAGCGTATGTCAGGAGTTCTAGAAACAGAGGCCCCTTAGGTTCCAAGGTGATCATAAATCATAGGTGTCTAAGGATTGGATTGAGGCAGTGACTGAGTTTTCCATCCAGTCAGGACACCATTAGAAAAGATGTCAGTCCTAGCAGTGAGCCTTCTACATGTCTTAGTAGGGTGGGGGAAGGATTTAGATTACCTGATCTTATGATGAGGTTACTTTTATGTGGAAAGATTTTGAGATCCTTTCTTAGAGAATGGGTTCTGACCATAAAAGATAAGGTCTATTCATGCCCAAGAGCTTATACAGTTCTGAAGGGTTGATATGTCAGTATCTGAGTATTCACCGAGGTATACCAACCTTCCCAGGTACTTGATGGATATAATACATGACTGGTGCTTCAGGGCTCAGACTTTTGAGAAAGGTGTGATTAGGGACATCAAAGCTAGTGTTATTCCTATATGCATTTCTACTTATGCTAGGGTGCTAGAGAGAATCTTTGTGGCTGAATTTTCTTTGGTTGAGCGAATACAACTAGTAGATGCCAACTGCGGGCATGCAGGAGTGGATAACTTAGGTGCAAGAAGCCGAAATCAGTATCAAAGACTTGGATGTGTGAGAAATTATAAGGGGAGGTCCCAGGACATGGTATTTATAGCTCAAGGCTCATAAGGTGAGTCCAATCGACCAAAAAGAGGAAATTATTTTCTTGAGATGGCAGAGAAAATCTCACTACAAATTTTCCAGCCTATATTGCTACTGATAGAAAAATAGTGGATGGGCCATGAAGGTAAAGAAAATGATATGAATAGATGGATCTATAGGCCATCAGACTTGGAAGAGGATCTGGGAGATCAGTATTAGGTGGTATAAATTTCGACATGTTACCACCACCACCCTCATGTAGTCCACACCATGTTCAAAGAGATGGAGAATAGGGGAAGGGGAAAATGCACGCGGTCAAGGAATATGACCAAGGGATCGAAGAATAAATTGAGGTATATTTTGTGTTTACTCTTGTATTCCATATTAATAGAAACAGGTGCTAATAATTCTTCCCTATCATAGATCTTGTTCGAGACCTAGAGTTTCTGGTTAGACTATTTACTTGACCCTTATGTATAGAGATACCTATGGGAGGAGACTAGATAATAAAAATTATACCGACAATGTGATATAACCATTGATGTGAGAGTTTCGGATCGAACCTCTTGGTGACAACATTGTGGACTTACGACATCATTCTTGGTATAAATTAGTTATCAACAATCCATGCTTATATTGGCTATTTTAGGAAAAAGGGTGCGGTATGTTTGTAGTGATGGAGTGTGGTTTTCCTTGGTTAGAGAAAAATGAAACCCAGGCATCACAGGAAAAACTCATGCATAAGAGGGTGCATCTGATTACTCTTGAGTCAGCTAGACTTACCTTTGGGGTAGTGGATTTTATGAGTTTTCAGTTCCCAAAAGTAGTGGCAAAGTATGAGGATGTATTTCTAGAAGATGTTCTCGGTTTAACACCCCATAGGGAGATAGACTTATGCATTATTCTACACCCCAATATAGAACTGATGTCAGCATCAGTATATCAAAAAAATTTCATAGAGCTTCGCGACCTGAGCGTGTAGGTGGAGGACTGGTAGAGGAAGGGCCTAATGGGACACCATTTTCGAGGTTATGTGTGGATTACCGGCACTTGAACCAAGTGACCTTGGAGAAAGAGTATCCACTTCCAAAGGGTCAATAAACAATTTTATTAGTTGAATGGGAAAAACTTTCACATGGATAAAAAGGTGACCACATGATTTTTAGGAGTTTAGACAGAGTTTGACGAATGCCCTGATCTTGAGTTTGCTAGAGGAGGGAGTTGAGTACGTAGTGTTCTGCGAAGCATTAGAAAATGAACTTGGTTGTGTATTGATTCATATTCAGGAAGCTATTTCCTATGGTTTGCGTCAGTTGATACCACATGTGATTAACTACATGACCCATGATATTGTGTTTCTAACATTAGTCTTTGCATTAAAGATGTGGTGACACTACCTGATGGGTGGCAGTTTATCATCTACTCAGACCACAAGAGTCTCAAAGGTATGTCTTCTCTTAGAAGGATCAGTTCTTGAGACAGAGACTATTCCTATATTTCATCTAGGATTATGAATTATATTTGGTCTATAATCCTAGGAAGAGGAATGTGGAAGCATATGCTCTTAGCAGGAATCCAGTTTGTAGTTGCTGAATAAGGAAAATAGAGTTTTTGACCTCGTTACAATTATCCTTCATAGATAGAGATGATGAATCTTACCTCAGGTCAGTGGTTGTTACCCCTCCACTCTTATAGTGAGTAAGGGAGGCACAACTCGGTGATACCGACAGTGAGACTTTACATGCTCAGTTGTCCACAGGGAATTCCCCTAAGGGATATTCAAATGGTGGGGAGCACAAAATTCCTTTCAGAGGATGTACAGTAGTAGTAGTGGATTACTAGAGTGGAAAGATACACCGATATATGAATGTGGGCGTCAAGGTGGACACTAGAGATGATAAAACAAGTTGAAGTTAGGCTTACCTATTGACATAAAATCTGAGATCTTGTTTGAATCAGTTTCTTGGTTTTCCAACGCCCCATGTTGAGCCCCTGTGCTTAGAAGGGGTTTTACTTTTGTTCCTTGGGGTATGAGGAAGGGACTGAGAAAGTATATTGATGGACTTCATGATAGGTTTATCACGTATTTCTAGAGACATGATACCATTTGGGTTATCATTGACCAACTCTCCAAGTCAACCAATTCTTATCTTTTCACGAGCATAGTTTAGTTGAGAGATTAGGATGGTTCTACGTGCAGGAGATCACTCAAATATATGGATTCCAATAGATGATAGTTTCTGATCAGGATGATCTCTTTGTATCCTGGCCATGGAGATCGAGGATCAGCAGGAGAGGACCCTCCGTGGGTAATCGATTCCTTTTGTGCATGCCAGGTGGCAGCACGAGAATATCTAGAAGAGGACATGGGAACAAGGGCTTAGGTTCATGTTCGTACCCTCATCTATTTAGGTATCACTTGGTTTGGATTTCTAGGACATAAATCCTTAAGGTGGGGAGGACATAATGACTTAGATTTTCCTGGTTTTATTTTTAGAAATTAATTGGGAAAATTACAAGACTAGGTACTGAGACGGTGTACGATTTTGAGGCTCAGTGTGCCTGGAATGGTTTGATGAAAAATGTTAAGTTTTTAATAGAGAGTGTTAGAATTTTCTAAAAAAGTGGAATAACTCTTAAATGAGTGCCCAAATCAGAAATCTGAGGGCACTATTGTATTCAGGATGGTGGGTTTACCCTAGGCATAACTTAACATTAGTCGGTGCGGGTCTCCAATGAGAAACCCCTAAAAGGAAATAACCGTAAATAAAATAATTAAGTAGATTTATTTTATTTTAAAACATTAATAACTCATGAATGGTGACTCGCACTGGAAATAAGAGACCACCATTGAGTTTTTAATGTGATGTTTTACTTAGGTAGGGCCTATCATTATCTGGCACAAGCTAAGAAACAAAATTATATTTTGGATGTAACTATGATTAAAATATTTTAAATAAAAATATTTTTGATATAATAGTGATATTTCTTTTTTAAAAAATATTTTTCAGATATCCAGGGTTATCACCATAAACATAGAGTTTCCCTAAGACAAAGAGGAGATTCTCCCTTGAAAAAAAATGATGACGAATCAGGACCAAAGACACAGATCAAGATCATTCTTAAACGGATCGTAAACAACAATGAATCCTTGATAATGAATAATCCAATAAAAAGTAATGAGTTGTTTCATTTTTGATTTATTCCCCATTCTTGATTTCTTATTATGAATGTGAATCAATCGATGAACAAAAAGATTTATGGATTGTGTGTATTTTTTCATATTGGTTTTGATTTGTGATGTTGTTTTAGAATTTTATCCATTTTAGAATTATATCAGAATTGGTTTTTAAAGCCCTGTTATTCAATTATAATGTGGGCGAATCAAGGCTGACACGATCAAGGCCTAGATTCATCAACATCATGTGTTCTTGTGACCTGATTCCTCCCCCAAATACTTTCTCATTCTTCATTGTCATAATGATCTGGAAGGAGATCTAAAATCGTCACGACATGGAAGTATTGGCGGCACGATGAGGTGAGGTCGTCGGTGAGATGAGGCTAGAGGCAGAGGTGGAATTAGCCTAGTGGTGCGGCTGGGCCAGGCGGACCTGGAAGAAGAGCCTCCGGTAGGGCGACCATCGACAGTGATCCGTGGTCTAGGCGGGACTGCTATGGCACAAAAAAGCTGCAGAAGGAGGCCATGATAGTGGATGGGATGCAGCGTCGAGCCATGTCAGTGACCTCAGGTAGTGGAGGAGGCCTACAGTGGTAGCATATGCAGGCTGTGTTTGGGGTCCACGACGGATGGTCATGATAGGAGGCCGCAACGGAGGGGTACGACTCACCGGCGCCATGTCGATCGGGGAGGGACCTGAGACAGAGTCACGAGATCCACTCATTACATAGACCGGCCATTCCACAAGGTTTATCTGCATAGACTGGGAAACACACGTCAAAGACACATGTGGGAGACATGAGAGCCACAACCACAGAGGGCCATGCCCACCATAGTACACCGATCCACATGTGGAGGGTCAGACCGGAACAGCGTAGCCGCTCCAACGACCCAACAAGCTAGGTCCAGTAGGTCTAATGGCCAGTCTGGATTGGGTCAAAATAGACCGACCGGGTTAGTTCAGGTTGGGTTGGCTGGAACGGGTCAGGTCAGGCCTCGCCTGGTTGGTCCCTTCTTTCATAAAAAAACCACAACTTTCAAAAATGTGCATATGTTTGATGAGGCGTCTGTGGAGTTGGGACCATCATGGCGAGGTGGTACTTTATAGATACTCTAAGTGGGTTTTTTGGAAGTCGATATACAACCTTTGTATTGAGGACTAGGTTCTCCCAGAATAAGCACTCTATGAGTAAAATCCCGTGGATGGATGAACTCGAAGACTATGTGACTTGGAGTCTATGTGACCTTGAGGATGCATGACTCACCATGGCTTAGTGTCTCACCAGTACTAAGTGTGTCACTGTGAAGAAGTGTCTCTTTGGGACTAAGTGTCTCATCGGTACAAAGTGTCTCAACGGGACTAGGTGTCTCATCAATACTAGGTGTTCGGTGATTATATATGATAATCTTGATTTTAGTGTCATAGACATGTACCTACGTGAGAAGACTCTAGTGACTCTGTTGGATGTGATATCAAGACTCCTTGTCTTAGAGTGTCCAGATGTCTCAGGGTAACTTCGTGAAGTACTGAGACCATGTGTTGTCTTGGATACTTTTGGTAGACTAATTCAGTGTGCTTACTATCAGATAGCTTAAGGTGTGAGATCTCCCAGAATCGAGCATGCTATGAGAGGAACCATATGTCTCGAAATGGATGAGATGTTGCGTCTTGGAATGCTTTACGAGTATACATGGATGTTCTTATTATATGTGTTGTTGACCTATACTTGTGTTGAGATGACTGTATCTTCTTAGTGGTCATTCCATTGTGGTATTTTAATTTGTGTTTCAAGGTGCCATACAGAGTATTGTTTTACTCACACCTACATGGGATTTTCCCACACATGTCATGACTTGTGTAGATGATCAATTATTTGATGGTGTACTTGGTAGACTAGGGTTAGGTGGTTATTAGAGTGACCGTACAAATGAGGTGTGCTTATGAGGCATTAGAAAAATATTTCTGTACCTACCCTTCAGGAAGGGATTTCTGTGGAGGAGTTATAGAGACTTATACTTGTACTTTTCCTTTTTATTGGGATTGTATTATGGCCCCATTTACTTTTAGTTTTTTACTATCGTACCTTGTGTTTTTTTACTTAGTGTTTTCACTTTCTGGCATCTGTGTCTTGGATTTGTGTGCATGTGTACGAGTACTTTGGAAAATGACTCCCATTTGTTTGGGATATGCCTACTTGGTTCTAGTCTTCAGCCCCTGGCCTATGGGAGGTGGGATTAGGGTATTCATGGTAGGGGCCCCAGGGTACGGTTCATGACATAGTTATTGAATCTTATATTGGGATTAGTCATGGGTAATGTCCATTGATGTTATCTCCCTCAAAATCTCCAATGAATGGGATTCATATTGTATGGACCTTCTAGTCGAGACCATCATTTCCTTTTTCTATATAAAATAGATTTATCATAAACCTATATATATACTAATCATATGACCACTTTATAACAACCATAATATCAGTTGTTATGATGCTTAACTATCTATTAAATCTGATAAGACATAATTTATAATGGTCTGAAAGAACCAAAGTAGTGCATGTGTTTTCTATAATTTCATTATTAATAAGTTATTTACTCCTTTAAAAAGGTAATTTCATTAATGTCTAGTTTATTAAAAAAAATCAGTTTGACATCCATTTTTTAGAGACTCAGATTTTTTGTAAGTGAGAATTAATTTATTTTTGAGTTCTGAGAGCGAGGTTCCTTAAAGAGGGTAAAATGGTAAATTTAGCCTGGTATATTTCCTTGGATTTTTATGGTTTTTTGTACTCAAAATGTGATATTTATCATTGTGTCGAGTTGTGGTGAAATTACATTCTAGTCTAATTTTAATAGAAATTAATAATATAATATTGAAAATTCCATTGTGGAACAAGACATAAGATAATAAAAGCACCCTAGGAATTGAACCTGGGTGAGTGACATCCAAATCCCCAACCCTACCACTCAAAAATGAGATGGGTGATAATTAGTATTTATTAAATAAATATTTGTCTAGTGAATGAACATATCAATATCTTCGAGAAAGAATCCTCAGTGGAAATTTTAACAATGTGGTTTTCTCTAGAATGAGGGTATTTTTTTAAGACTATTTTCTGTTCTATGGTATGTTTCTAAACATTGGGACCAAGAATTTGTGGGAATTAATCCAAATTAAAATAGTTTTTTATTTTTATTTTTATAATGTTGTGCATGAGAAATTGTAGACGAAATATCATGGTGACATGACAATGAGATGTCACACGACATTGACATGAAATGTTATAAAATTTTTGAGAGGCTGTTTATTTTTTATAGAATTAACCAGGTTTAATGGAATTATTTAATTTATTAAATTATGAGAGGACATTAAATGGTGTATTTAAAGTGATTAATGGAGAGAATTTATGGAAATAAATTATATTTCCTCTAACTAAAAATTTTACCACATTGAAAAATAAATCATATCACTTTATTAAATCATTAGTGGAAGAAATTAGAGAATCCATATCCCCCTCCCCCTCTATCTATGTAACACCTCAAGATTTTGTGAAATATTTTTTTTCTAATTAATTTAATCATTTTAATATTTTTTATTTCACGCAACACTGAAAATAGTTTATTTTATATTTAAGAACAATGTTTGGATTATGTTATATGAAACACCAAGTTAATCATGCACTAAACACAACATAAAGTTTATATTTCTCTACACGAAACACCTAGGTTATATTTCACTATACGTAAGGCTGACCTTCCTCAATGGCTTGCGTAACATTCAAGACAAATTTTTTACCGAACAATAATATATATTTATAAATATTATTATTTAATATAATAAGATATAACCTATACATTAAGTTATATTTTATGAATAGTATTAAATAACTTATTAATATATATATTTTAATTAATTGGTTACCTATTAATTATAAATTAATATAGAAACCAAATGAATATAAAGGGAATGATTTTAAAAAATACTATATTTTATGTGAAAAAGGATATTTATATTAATAAGTTAAATTAATTACTATCAGTGAGTGATATTAATTAATTTACAAGTTATATATTCAATAAAATATTTCTAATATTCATATGATTTATTTTATAGGTATAAGATAAGAACAGACCCAATATTACATATAAAGACCTATATTTTTATAAAAGCAATTTTATTGTCATTTAATGGAGAACCTATTTTTAATATAAAATTTGGCACTTTATAAATTTTATATGTAAAAATAAACTTAATTTTTTAAAAATAAACATAAAAAATATGTTTGGGTGAATTTTTGGTATTTTTCTGTGAAGTTTCATTTTTTAATGAATAGTGAAAAATAATGAATTTTAATTCAAAATTTATTTTTCAAATAATTTATTCATAATGTTAAATTATATTTTAAATTGATTTTAAAGTTTAATTAGATTAATTTTTATCAATTAATATAATTTTGGTGATTGTAATCAATTTCACTTTGAAATTGAATATAAAAACATAGCAATCTTTTGAACGTTTTTAATTTAAAAACCTGCATTGTTGTCCTGTCTGCATGATTAAATTTAAATTAATTTATGAAACTTATTTGATTTAAATTTTAAAAAATTGATTCCATATTTGAAATCATAATAATTTATAATTTATAATAATTTCAACTTAGTTTTTGACAAAAAATATCAGTGAAAGTAATTAAAATTAATTACATCGATTAAGGTAAAATTAAGCCTAACAAGGGACTAAACCTTTATATTATGGTAAAAAAGAACTATAAGCTGATAAAAAACCCATTTTATGGCCATATTTTGTCCAATACACCTCTAATGTTCTATAATGGTCCATTTGGACACTTGGGGAACAAGTAATACTTATGGATCACACAATTCTTTTAAAAAATATCAAGTGTATACTTTCGATCCACTATAAAAAGGCACTCACCCCTCCCACTTAATCACACATGTCAAGCCAATTTGGCTCAAAAATATCTTCCCAAATAGCTCCTCAATATCCCAACCCTCAACCTAGAAGCCTCACTTTTTTTAAAAATCCAACCAAGGAATCCCTTTGGTGAAAACAAAAAGAAATTAGCTAAAGAAGAGGTAACATCCTTCCTTAAGATCCTTTTATTTATTTTCTTTGTACACCAAAAAAATTATTATTATTGTAACACCCTGACCCCTATAGGTTGGAGCTAGTGAAATACTTGTGATATTGGTATATCTAGAAGGAATTAAAATCCTGAAGGAACGATTAGTTTAGTATTCTTGAAGAAACTAGATACATAGATGTTTCTCAAATTACATTGGAAAAGTTTACAAAATACAATACATAAAGAAAAATAAAAATTGCATCCACAAGAACTTAATAAAATATCTTCTCCTCATCTCCTATTGAAGGTAAACAATGAAAGGGGTGAGCTCTAATGATTAGTAAGGGTTACCAATAGCAGAATCATGAGTACAAAAATAAGCGAATCACAATCAATATGACATAATCAATATGGTATAATGAATAAATGAATAACTAACGCCATTAATAAACTGAGAATGAAACTGCATCCATATATTTTGTCATAGTGAAAACCTCATGGATAATAATAATAACTAATAAGGAATAAAGGTAATGCTTTTTAATTGGACGTCATGTATCTAGCACATGAAACCATAATACTGTAAAAATGGTTTAGTTGTGTGGGTAGAAACCCGTCTGATTTTTTTGGAAACAAACTCAAAGGGTTTTTACCCAACTGATTTGTCTCAGGAGACCTACTGATGCATAGAGGGGCTATAGTGGCCCCCAACCACCACTGCATATCCAAATCATTATTTATACATTGATTCAATGCAATAGAAATATTCCTTTTCAATATCTGTATAGAGTAGAGTATACAGATTCATCAATATTTCCATAGTGAAAATAACTTTCCAAATAAACACCATATGTAAGATGGTATACATTTTAGACAAAAACATATCCATGATATGAGAATATGGATATTTAATATAATTTAAAATTAAAATTGATCTCAAATGGGCAGTAGGTACACCACATAAGGATTATTAGGTGCACAATACAAAGTTAGTCACAACAAAATAGTAGTTGAGACAAAGTCTCTTACCACAATGTAATCGGTCGAATCATACGACCAAAACTTAATAAAACTAAAAATAATCATTTATTAACATGAATATAAATAGAATCATGTTATTATATATCAAATTTCAGTACACATATACCACATACAAGAAATAAGTGGCAAACAATGAAAATCTCACAGAAATGAAAGTAGGATGAGAAACCCCTTACAAAGATTGTGTCATTAGAATGATGATAAATCAATGAATTATTTATGTGTGAAAAATAAAAATCCACAAAATATAAGTGTATTTATAGTATAAAACAATAATAGGTTATTCACACATATTCTTGGAATAATGTAACTGATGAAATAGATTTTTAACTCAAAGAATGAAAATTGAGTTAAGCAATCCCTTACAAACATTTCGGCACGGTAACGAGTGTTATTAAAAGAGCTTAATGAGAGGTAAAATGTTATCCCATTATTTATATATCATAATGGAAGTATGGGTCAGGTGATAAAATATACTCCATCATTAGGTATTAAAAATAAAAGAGCACAACATAGGGGGGATTCTTGAACAAAAGTGAGAGAGAGGATCCCTTACCTTATGCTCGAAGGTGTTTTTGATTATTATTAACAACCAGAATAATAAAATTTAGATTAATTAATTAATAATTACATAACCTAATAAACATTTAATTGATAGGTTATAACCTTATTAAGTTCATTAATGGACTTTTTGATGGGTTTAAGAGATGCAATTTTATTGTTTTGGAAGCATTTTCTTACTTGGTTTCATGATTTGTTTACTTGTATTCATGAATGGAAGTTGGTTTGAAATATGGTTAAACATCCAAAATTATTAATACAAATTATTAGTGACATTAAATAGATATAAATTATTATATAATTATTCTAGTTATATACCATGAGGATGACTCATTTGACGAGTTAAAAATAAACGCTTGAATTTGGCTTGGCAGTTTTGTGCTCAATAAACTTTTTTTGTATTATTATTAAATATTATGTATGTGTAAAGATTCCAGAACATTAATAAAGATAAAATACATATATTATGACCTGTTTCAACCATAAATATGGTTTCATGATCGGTAATAAAGGAACGATTGAAGAACGAAACTTCGTCGTCCAAGAAGGTTATAAATTCGAACATCATAGACCTTGATTTCATTTATAAAAATAAAAGGGAGGGAGTAAGAATATTATTGATGGTTATTCCATTCACATGATAAAAATCTAGTATATAGATGATAATATATTTATCATGATCATTTGTACAGAGGAGGTGAGGAGAGGATATCAAATGAAGATAAATTCAAATGAAACTAAAAGAAAAAGAAAGGTATTTTACCTCTTGAAATAACTTCCTCAAGAACCTCCTTAAGGAAAGGTATTTTGGTCTTTTGGAAAGACCAAGAGATTCCTAGTCGTGGGCAGTGACTAGGGAAGGGTATTTGGGTAGAACATTGAGGAGCTTCAAGGCTTAGAGGTGTGAAGAGAAGAGGGAGCAGTGAGGATTTTTTATAGTGGTGGAGAGGGGTAAATTTGGAATATTTAATTCATTATTTTATTATTTCCCTCAAGACAACTGATAATGTTGTTTCATGTGACCCCTAATAGTAATAAGTGCATGTGAGTTCGAACTAAGTGTCCTTACATCACTTATGATGTCATAAATAGTGAATTTAACAGATAATTTGTATATACGACATTTTATCATATTTTACTATTCATAAAAAATTCTAGAATTTCAGAAAAATACCAAAAAATTTACCCTGACCATTTTTCGACATGTATAATTAAAAAATGAAATCCATTTTTCAAAATTAATTTTCTAAATATTATTAATTTAATTTTTAAATAAGGTCATAGTTAATTCAAAAAATAACAATCTTAAAGGTGCAATTAGTTTTATTTCTCATTGAAAAACTAATTAAGATATCATTATCTTACTAAATTAAGAAAATAAAATAATAATATTATTTACTATTCATAAGGGTCATATTACTATTCATATTAATATTCATAAGGGTATGTTACTATTCACCAAAAATCAAGTTTGTTCTATCAGATTCCAAATATCTTGCTGATCACAACTCTAGATGACCATTTTTCAAAATTCAAAACATAGAAGTGGAAAATTTTTATTTAATGGATAGGTTTTGACTATCTTTTAAATAAACTAGTGTTGTTTCAAAGAAACATAGTGATGAATATAATTTATTTAAGAGAAACATACCATAAAATGTTTGGGGTGTTACATTATTCCCTCCTTCTAAGAATTGCGTCCTCGCAATTCATTTCATAACCACAAAAGAAAGCTCTATGATGTTCTTACCACATCTCCCATCATAGAGGATCCTCAGGTGAGTTCAGCAAAAAACCCAAATTGATGCTCAACTACTCTAGTTCTCTAACCCAGATACACCTCAGACAGAAGGGGTTGAACTCTTACATCGAATACTCGGGCTTCTAGAGGGAGGCTCGAACAGTTGAAAGTTTAGAAATGTCTGAATGGACCAACACACGAAGAACTCACCAAACAATGTCTCGACTGAGAAAATATATGTCGTAGATTTTGTTGTAGAGGCTAAAACTGAGGAGTTGGTACATGTAGTCCACAAAAAGGTTTCCATCCAAAGTAGCCTCTAAAAACCATAACCTGGCCGTGTAGTTCCAGCCTAGGGTGAAACATAGGAAAAGCCCATTGTGGTATTTTCCTCTTCGCCTATACTCGGACAATTATGCCATTTCTATGGGGTACTAAATTGAATCATTCCCATGACAGGTTTAGATAATGTCCAGACTGTCACTTCATATAGTTGTTTAAACATTTTTCACAAGTCTACTAGATGTAGGTACTCCTCTTCACAGTTTTGATCGCAATAATCTCCAGTACCTCCATAGGAAGAGATAACATTTAAGTTTGTCCTTCCATCCAAAAATTTATTATAAAAGTTCACTTAGTGATACTCATTCAAAAGTATAACCAATGAAATGATAACAAAAAGAAGATACAACAAGTTATATTCTTATACAACCACTGGTTCAAAAAGTAAAACAGGGATAATGGTTTCCCCAGTCCCCTAATACATGAATCCCCAAAAATAGTTCAAATATTTCAATCTCCCAGAACCATATGCAATACTAGACACATGTTACTCTTGAAATCCATTTATTGGGAACAACACCGATTCTTAGGTGCTGACAACCTCAGGTGGATTCCTAAGGTAGTATTCAGCTACTCGATTTCCTTAGCCCATACACACTGTGGATAGCTAGGGTCGAATCTGTGCCTAAAGCACTCAGGCTTCCATAGAGAGGCACGATAAGTGTGAAGGTTAGAAATTTCAGTGTGGAATAAATCCCTATAATTCCCATGCACCACATCCTTCTTGAGGATATTGATATTGTAAATTTCTCCATACATAATAAAACTCAGGATCGGAAATAGGTAGGCCGCTCGATGGTCACCATCCAAAGAAGCTTCTAGAAATTTACCCACAACTCGATAGTTATTATCCAAAGTGAGAAATAGAAAAAGAGCTTCATGATACTTCTATATTTTCCTATATGCAGAAAATTGTGCATATGAAATATGGTAACAGACTAGATTTCTTACTTGGTAAATATAGAGAATGTTTAGATGATTCGATACCCGATGGAGTAGTTTACAAGTCAGACGTAAGTTGGCATAGGACTGGTCCTCTTCGGAGCATGTCTTGAAAATTATAGTCTCTAACAACTCGGTAGGTAGTGATAAAATATTGGTTGGTTGACTCATATATTCTATCTGAAAAGTTTTAGTAAATATACTTTCAGTATGGAAAATCCTTTTTAAACAAATTTATTGTTTTATAAAAAAACATATCAAAACCGCGAATACAACATCATTTATTTAGACATGATTTATAAAACTCAAGAAATTATGCAATCTATTTCTCCATTTCACAAAACACTGGTATGGACTTCCTAACATCCTCTAAGATGAATCCTCATAGATTCCCCCGATGTTGGGTATTTCCCCAATTTTCAGACAAATAGATCCCCAAAGCGATTCCAAATTCCTTTATCTCCTTGGTCCATATGCAACATGTGCAACTAGGGTCAACCACGTGTGGAAATCTAGAATTAAAATTGAGAGAATCATGTCAGGTATCAAGTTGAGAGACATCAGTATGAACTTGATGCTGATAATGCAAATGGTTAGTCTCGTTCTCAAGGGATTCAAAGTCCATAACTCAACCACGGAGTCCGTTGGTCAAAATATGACATAGATATTCTACCTGGAGGTTGCCCCCTTGTGAAGCCTCCTCAATGTCCTCAAAAGAAAATAAATTATTAGCTAGGGTAAAAAATTTAAAGATACCCTCTAAGTATTTCCCTTTTCATACATATAACGGGAATTGCGCATTCATCATGAGGTAATAGATGAAACTTTCTCTATGGTGAATTTGGAGTACCCGAGGAGAGTTGGATACTCAGTAAAGGGTTTTTCATGATAAATGAATATTTTAAAAAGTCTCGTAGTTTTCTACACATGATTTTCCCACTATGGTCTCTAATAATTTTGTTGGAAGAGACAAAAGAGAAGAACTTTCGTTTTCTATCTAAAAATTAAGAAAACATTGCTCTTAGTATTGTTTAAGTAAGTTTTACATTGTTATGTTCTGGTTACCAGAGTTATCCAAACCAAATCATCTGAGGAAAATTTACATTAAAATCCCCCATAATGGCTTGTAAAGATAATGTGAATTATCCTAAGGATATCCTCCAGGAGTGTCGTAACCAAGAGTGCAGTAAGGCCCGTTGTCGTGTACTAGTTCCTGTTTGAGTCTAGCTGGAAGCGGTATTTTTGGGTTTTACCCCTAGATACATCTATGCCAGAGTTTCCCCTACCTTCTCGTATCTAGACAGAGATTCATTACTTGAAAGATCCACATAATCTATTCCTTACCAAAATACGAAGATGTTCTTGTATTTTTATCCTCAATGTCCTATCTTAGGTATTCTTCTCTAATATACGTTTTCTAAATCTAGTTCCCAAGTTTCCTACTAAACTTCCTTTGATACCAACTGTAACACCCCGAACTTTCTAGGCTAGAGCCTGTGAATTACTTGTGATATTGGTATATTTAAAAGGAATAAAAATCCTAAAGGAATGATTAGTTAGTAGTCTTGAAGAAACTAGATACATAGATGTTTCTCAAATTACATTGGAAAAGTTAACAAAATACAATACATAACGAAAACTAAAAACTGCATCCACAAGAACTCAATAAACGATCTTCTCCTCATATCCTGTTGAAGGTAAAAAATGAAAGGGGTGAGCTCTAATGCTCAGTAAGGGTTAAAAATAGTGAAATCATGATTACAGAAATAAGTGAATCACGATCAATATGACATAATTAATATGGCATAGTGAATAAATGAATAACTAATTCCATTAATAAACTGGGAATGCAACTGCATCCATAGATTTTGTCATAGTGAAAACATCATGGATAATAATAATAACTGATAATGAATAAAGATAACTCTTTTTAATTGGACTTCATGTATCTGGCACATGAAACCATAATACTGTAAAAATGGTTTAGTTCTATGTGTAGAAACCCGTCTGATTTTTTTTGGAAACAAACTTAAAAGGTTTGTCACCAACTGATTTGTATCATGAGACCTACTGATGCATCGAGGGGATATAGCAGGCCCCACCTGCCACTTCATGTACAAATCATTCTTTATACATTGACTCAATTCAAGATCAATATGCCTTTTCAATATCTGTATAGAGTAGAGTATACAGATTCATCAATATTTCCACAGTTAAAATACCTTTCCAAATAAACACCGTATGTAAAATGGTATAGGTTTAGACAACAACATATCCATGATATGAGAATATATATATTTAATATAATTTCAAATAAAAAGTGATCTCAAATGGGCAGTTGGTACACCACATAAAGATTATTAGGTGCACAATACATAGTTAGTCACAACAAAATAGTAGTTGAGACAAAGTATCTTACCACAATGTAATCGGTCAAATCAAATGACCAGGACTTAATAACCATCAAAATAATCATCGATTAAAATGAATATAAAGATAATAATGTTATTATATATCAAATTTTAGTACACATTTACCACATACAAGAAATAAGTGGCGAACAATGAAAATCTCACAGAAATGAAAGTGAGAAGAGAAACCCCTTACAAAGATTGTGTCATTAGAATGTCGATAAATTCAATGAATTATTTATGTGTGAAAAATAAAAATCCAAAAAATATAAGTGGATATATATTATAGAACAATCATAGGTTATTCACACATATTCTTGGAACAATGTAACCAATGAAATAGATGTTTAACTGAAAGAATGAAAATTGAGTTAAGCAATCCCTTACTAACTTTTCGGCATGGTAATGAGTGTTATTGAGAGGGATTAATGAGAGTTAAAAGGTTATACCCTTATTTATATATCATAAGGGAATTATGGGGTATGTTAGAAATCATACCCCATCATTAGGTATTAAAGATCACAACATAGGGGAGATTCTTGAACAAAAGTGAGAGAGAGGATCCCTTACCTTATGCTCGAAGGTGTTCTTGATTGTTCTTAACGACCTGAATAATCAAATTTAGATTAATTAATTAATAATTAAATAACCTAATCAACATGTATTTTATATGGTATAACCTTATTAAGTTCATTAATGGACTTTTTGATGGGTTTAAGAGATTCAATTTTATTGTTTTGGAAGCATTTTCTTACTTGGTTTCATGATTTGTTTACTTATATTCATGAATGGAAGTTGGTTTGAAATATGGTTAAAAAACCAGAATTTCAAATACATATTATTAGTGACATTAAAGAGATATAAATTATCTTATAATGATTCTTTTTATATACCATGAGGATGACTCATTCGATGAGTTAAAAATAAACGCTTGAATTTGGCTTGGCAGTTTTGTGCTCAATAAACTTGTTTTGTATTATTATTCCATATTATGTACGTGTAAAGATTCATGAACATTAATATAAATAAAATAAATATATTATTACCTGGCTCAACCATAAATATGGTTTCATGACCAGTAATTATGGAACTATTGAAGAACGAAACTTCGTCGTCCATGAAGGTTATAAATTGGAACCTCAAGGACGTTGATTTCGTTTATAAAAATAAAAGGGAGGGCGTAAGAATATTGATGATTTTTCTCCTATTAACATGATATGAATCCAGTATATAGATTATATTGGAGTTATCATGATCATTTGGACAGAGGAGGTGAGGAGAGGATAACCAAGGAAGATAAATTCAAATGAAACTAAAAGAAAAAGAAAGGTGTTTTACCTCTTGAAATAACTTCCTCAAGAACCTCCTTAAGGAAAGGGATTTTGGCGTTTTCGAAAGACCAATAACTTACTGGTCGTGGGGAGTGACTAGGTAATGGAATTTGGGAATAAATTTTATGATCTTCAAGGCTTAGAGGAGTCAATAGAAGAGGGAGGGGTGAGGGGTTTTATAGTGGAGGAGAGGGGTAAATTTTGAATATTTAATTTATTATTTTATTATTTCCCTCAAGACAACCAATAGTATTATTTCATGTGACCCCTAATAGTAATAAGTCCATGTGAGTTCAAACCAAGTGGTCTTACATAACTTATGATGTCATAAATAGTGTATTTAACTAATAATTTTTATATACGGTATTTTATCATATTTCACTATTCATAAAAAAATTCTAGAATTTTAGAAAAATACCAAACATTTACCCTGACTATTTTTCGATGTGTAGAATTCAAAAATGAACTCAATTTTTCAAAATTAATTTTCTAAATATTATTAATTTAATTTTTAAATATGGTCATAGTTAATTCAAAAAATAACAATCTTAAAGGTGTAATTAGTTTTAATTCTCATTGAAAAACTAATTAAGATCTCATTATCTTACTACCTTAAGAAAATAAAATAATAATAATATTTACTATTCATAAGGGTCATATTACTATTCATAAGGGTATGTTACTATTCACCAAAAATCAACTCTGTTCTATCAGACTCAAAATGAATTACTGATCAAAACTCTAGATGACCATTTTTTGGAAATTCAAAACATAGAAGTGGAAAATTTATATTTAATGGATAGGTTTTTGCTATCTCCTAAATAACCTAGTGTTGTTTCAAAGGAACACGGTGATGAATACAATGTATTTAAGAGAAACATATCATAAATTTTTTGGAGTGTTATAATTATTACCTGGATAGATAATATCATTAGTATCCCAAATATATTGATATTTTTTTTATGAAAAGGGTTTTACATACACTTACACACACTTCCATTTAATGGGTAACAAACTTACCATTCTTGTGTATGGTGAACTACTGCCTCACGAAACGAAGCTTTTCATTTTTCATTTACCACCTATCGTTTTTGGAAATTATGATGGGAAATATATTTTTTATGATATATATGATGTATTTATGGTTATTTAATTATTATATAATACATAAATTTATGCTTTATATTTTGTGTAAATACAATAATTTCATTTGGGTAAGTCTGGACAACCACCTCCTCAAAGTTATGTGATTCATTCAAACACTACATGGAATGTATTAAGGATGAATTTAGAAAAAATTATATGATATATATGATATAATAAACTTAAATTAATTATATTATACACACACACACATATATTTATTTTACTTTCTTTCATTTCATATTACAATGGAAAAATATAATTAGTGTTCATTCGTACGTACAACCTACCATATCAATGAACGGTGTATTCCATTTCATATTTATATATACTATTTATTATTATAAATACATATATATTTAATATAAATTATATTTATATCATTTTTTATATTCTGGAAATCATTATATAAGTATGAGGACAAAAAATATAACAAATTAAGACACATGAAAAAAACAAAGTGGATATTACCCGAAGAGAAACCTGAACTTGGAATCATTAATAAGTGGGTAATAAAAAGTCACAATAAAACAATATATGATATTATAAATAATAATATGGTTATTTAAATGATTTATAATAAAATTATATTTATTATATAGGTGGTTTTTACGAGTACAAAGAGTGTCAATATATAAGGTAATATAATTTCATCTCACCTTTTATTTCTGTGAGATACATGCCATATTCACCACTCACTTATTTTGTGCGGTATATATACATACCTATTAAATTTTATATCATTAATTTAATTTATTTAATGATAATAAAAGATTTATATTGATGCTATTTCTTCATGGTAATCATGATTCTAAAAGTTACTCAAGTAGTAAGGATTTTCTCGTCTCACTTTTATTTTCCATGGGAGACAAGCCATGTTCACCTCATATTTCTTATATGTAGAATGTATAATTCCCATATATGTATTCTATGATTATTATGATTAAATTTATGGGTATTTAAATATCCATTTTATGACATTTATTTCATGGGTTTTATTTTTCAAAAGTTACTAAATCGGTAATACAATTTTATCTCAATTTTACTTCTTTGAGACACATGACACGTTATGCACCTATAATTTTACATGAGGTGTATTTAATGAATTTGAAATGTTATATAATGGATATAATTATTTTCATGATATTTTAAGTTTAATTTAATTTTATTATTTCCAATGTGTTATGATTCAAAGTTACCAAATTAGTAACGATTTATAGTTACAATCTCATCGTTTATCAAGATTATTTATAATTATTCTTTAATTGACTAAATATTATGATCCATATCTCAAGATAACTCATTAGTATTATTCTCCTCTGTATATTCATGATATATTCATATATTGGTACCATTTTTCCACCCATTGGTATATAATATGATTAAGAAAGTGTTTTAAAAGTTCGATTTATGTGTCTCTTCGGTCAGAAATTTGTGTTTTTTCAAAACCATGTTTTCTAAAATGGTTTTAATTTTTTTTAAAGAATTATTATAATTTTTACAATTATTTTTAAAGAAATCATTTTCAAAACGTTTTAAATATTTATTTATTAGTTTTTAACGTATTTTCAAAGAAAATGTTTTAAAAAAATTCAATCTTTCTTTATAAGTTTTCATAGTGTTTTCAAAGAAAAGTTTTTTTAAAATAGTTTGGAATACTATATTATAAGTTTTCACAGAAAATGGTTTTCAAAATGTTTTCAAGCTTATTTTATACCTTTTTAAGGAAAATAGTTTTCAAAATATTTTCAATCTTATTTTATAAGTTTTCAAGGAAAATGGTTTTCAAAATGCTTTCAAGATTCTTTTATAAGATTTTAAGGAGATTGTTTTCAAAAAATTTTCAATCCATATTTCTATTTTTTCAAATTATTATCAAATAAAATATTTTTCACAATATTTTATGTTTTAAAAATACCTTTTCAAAGAATAAATGATATTTTACTCAATAAATGTTTTTAAAAGATATTTCAATATTATTTTCTATCCAAGATGAAATCTATTGATGTTACTCATGACTTTATAGGAAATGATCTAAAGGTTTCATTCATATAATTTCTCTGAATGATTTATGTTTTTAGGTCACAATGTTTATGAAATCCATTTCTCTTTCACAGGTTTTATGGTTATGAAACCCGTTTATTTTTATGGGTTATATGCTTATAAAAACTGATTCTTTTAATAGGTTATTATTTTGTGAGATGATTATGAAAATTATCATTTTACATAGTTTAATATTTGATTACATGTTTATGAAACACTTTTCATTTAATGGGTTATGATAGGATGTTTATGAAGCCCATCTCTTTTTATGGGTCATGATATGATAGAAGTTTTATTATCTTGTGGAACATTTATTCATGATTTTATTTTTTGATGGGTAGGACCTATATATCACTCTAATTAATTGGGTAAAGATTTATATCTCATGATATAATGATGGTAATCAAGTTGATAGGGTTGATGCACTACTATAATATGGGGAAACTCAATCCTTTCCAAGGAAAGGACTGTAACTGAGGATGACGGTGTGTCCCACCCAGTAGGTGTAGTCACCATGGAGATGGAATATGGGGAAAACCGATCCACTATGGGAAGATGGGGAAACCTGATCCACTATGGGAATATGGGGAAACCCGATCCCTTATAAGGAAAGGACTATGACTAGGGATAATGGTGTATCCCACCCAGTAGGTGTAGTCCCTATGAAGTTCCATGATAAGTTCTAGTAATGCATCTTGACTTATAGGTAATGATATTACATGTTTATATGTATGATGCAATTCCACGTCTTATTCCTATGTTATGATTTCATGGATTATCCTTTTGTTTCCCTTATTATTCATGTCTTATGAACTACCAATATTTATGCCATGATTCATGTTTATGATATGGTATATGGAGGTTATGATCTTATAATGTCATGATCATGTTCTCATACCCTTATACACATGTTTATGATTACATATATACCATGTTTACTCTTAATGAGAATATGATCTAACCTATTTTCATGTTTTCTTCCATAGGATATGAAGATATGTATTAACTATGGTCTGTCTAAGAAGGGTGATAGTCATGAATAACCTATTTGGAGATAATGTATCTCAATCATGTATCACCATTTACATTTACATGTTTCCATAGGCACTAAACTAATATGGTATTTGGGAATCTATTTGTGTAATGTTTTTAGTATTCCAAAAAAAAATTATGAAATTTCTACGTAGGTTAAGATTGAGTTGTTATAGTTACTATTAGAGTGAAGGTTTAGTCAACCATTGAAAACTAGGATGAGAAAAATTTAGTGTGATCCCTAGGGATATTTATAAGGATATGTCTAGGGGTGTCTCTAAGAATAAGTCTAAGGATGAGTTATTTTTAGGAAAATGTCCTAGAATTTTGGTAGTGGATAGAGTGAGTGGTTTCCTCAAAATACATCTCTATCTGGATACTATAAGTGGAAATTTTTCTAGAATAGATGTACCTAGGAGTAAAAAATCTGACAAAGTGCATCATACCTAACTTGAGTGTAACCTGGTACATGAAAATGAGCCTTACTATGCACCTAGTTTGACACCCCCAGTGGATATAATTTGAGAATTCACAAACTCTTCATGAACCATCATGATGGGTTTAAAAATAAGTTGTCTACAAATAAACTAGGATAAACCTAGGGTGTCATATATTAAGTAAGACTTTAAAATTTTGACATCTTATAAGTGGTTTTTCATGATTATGTGGTATTCTTCTATGATAAGTGTTTCTCACCATATGCTTTCTGGTTTTAGTCAATGAAGGTAACTAGAATGAACTGGGTTAACATTGAATGTTTCATATGTGGAAAGTATGAGCATGATGAAAATAGATTTTCTAAGTGGAAATATCATGAAGAGAATCAGGAAGGTCCATGAGTATTGGATATACTTCTAAAGATAAGTAGACTACAACTGACATAGGAAATGTGTGGAATATTCTTATAATATTATTTAAATTAAATCTAAGAAGAATTATTAGATTAATTCTTAAGAAAATTATTACATGATTCATATTTAATATTATAGGAAATGGGTATTAAGGAATAAGTAGATATATCCTGATTAATGGGTTAAGAATAAAGTTGGATGATTGAAGTGTATATATTTTGGAATTCAAAGATTATTTTATATGAATTATGAAGCATATAAGGATTTCTTGTAGAAGTTTTTATTTAAGTAATTTCAAGAATGTGTTAAATTATACTGATGAACTAGAAGATTTATTTAATGAAAATGTGATATTTTGAAATAAGGGAAGGTAACCCTTAATGAGTTCAAGATGTCAAGACAATTGTTTTTATATTGGATTAAAAGATGACTGATTTTGATAAAGTAAATTTGATATTATTAATGATCTTATAAATTAAAAAGTTTTTGTAGAAAAAGTGGCCAATGTTATCATGGATAAAGATTAAAACTTCTTGAATTTATATAAAATATCTAGAAATCTATGGAATAATGAATCATGTATGTTTTTTAAAATGATTTATGGTAATTCATGTTATTACCATGCTTCAATATAATATACAATGAGGATATTAACATGTTTGGAATTTTACAACCTAGAGATACTTTTTGATAAGGGGGATCCATGTTAAGATGATTTCATGACCTTAATTATAATGTTTTGGATTTTCATCTTCTAGAAGAGTTACAAGGTTAACCATATATGGAAGGGATTAAGTCAAAATTTAGATGAAACTTGTGAGATTTAAGTAATATATCACTTTATGAGGATTTATGAATATTGGATAACTTGTGATAACCTTTTTTTTGTTATAAAGACATATGGAATGACCTATCATTCTATTTATAGATCTCATGATCTCTTACTTCATTAGGAATGACAGATTCACCTTCATTCCCTCGAGTAAGTGATGAATTGGGAATTGATCAAGGAACAAAAAAGGGTGAGGTTTCCCTGAAATCATGAAAGTACACCTTTTCATGAAAATTTTACAACTTTAGGAAAATGATCTAGAAATAAAATATTGTCTTAATACCTTAATTTTTGTTGAACCAATAGAATTTTAAATCTTTATATATTTATGAATTTGTGTCCATTAACATCCCAATTATCAATAATTTTTTTTGTGATTGATGAATGCAATATCCCTAGAAAGATTTACTCTTTTACTCCAAGTATATATTTTCACTTTTCACCAATGCTCTCTTATGTGGAAATATAGTAATATGTTACTTTGGGTAACCATCATGTTTCTAACTTTCCATTTTTAAAGGAAGTTTTAGTATTAATTTTTATGATGTGGGTTTTTATGAAAGTAAATTTCAAATATTAAACCATTGATTATATAGAAAAAACTTTTAGGGTAAAATTTATTTTAATGGGGGTAGAATGTAACACCCTGAGATTTTTTGAAATATATTATTTTGAACTAACTTAATGTTTTTGATATTTTTCATTTCACACAACACTAAAAATAGTTTTTTATATTAAATCACAATGTTTGGATTGAATTATATGCAACACCAAGTTAATCATGCGCTATAAATGACATAAATTTTAGTTTTCTCTACACGGAACACCGAGGTTAGCTTACATTATAAGCAAGAATGACTTTCCTCAATGGCTTGCGTAACACGCAAGACAGTGTTTTACCGAACAATAATATATTATTTTAAAATTTTTTATTTAATATAATAAGATATAACCTACCATTTAATTTTTTAGTTATGTATAAGATTAACTAACTTATGAATATATATAGTTGAATCCATTGGTTACCTATTAATTAGAAACAAATACAGATATCAAATGAATATAAAGAGAACGATTTTATAAAAGAGTATTTTTATGTGAAAAATGTGATTTATCTTAATAAGATAAATAAATTACTATTAGTGAATGATATTAATTAAATTTATATGTTATACATTCAATAAAATATTTATGATATTTATTTAATTTATTTTATAGGCATTATATGAGAACAAACCTAATAATGCACATAAAGACCTATATTTTTATAAAAGTTGTTTTACCACATTTTGATGAAGAACCTATTTTAAATATAAATTTTGGAACTTTTATAAAATTTATATGTAAAAATAAACTTTATTATTTATATATAAACATAAAAATTTGGTTTGGGTTAATTTTTTGTATTTTTCTCTGAAGTTTTAGTTTTTAATGAATAATGAAAATTAATAAATTTTAATTCAAAATTTCTTTTTTGTAGAATTTATTTATAAGGAAAATTTTTATTTTTAAATGGTTTTAAAGTTTAATTATATTATTTTTTATCAATTAATACAATTTAGGTAATTGGAATAAATTTTACTTTGAAATTGAATATAAAAACTTCAAAAACTTTTGACTTTTTTATTTTAAAAACCCGCATTTCCGTCTCATTCGTAAGATTAAATTTAAATTAATTTATGTCACTTATATGATTTTAATTTGAAAAAATGGTTTTGATATTTTGAATCATCATAATTTATAATTTATAACATGTTCAACTTAGTTTTTGACAAAAAATATTATTTAAAGTAATTAAAACTAATGACATCGATTAATGTAAAATTAAGCTTAATAAGAGACTAAACCTTAATCTTAAGGTAAAAAATTACCTATAAAATTTTTAAAAACCTAATTTATAGATATATTTAGGTCCAAACACCTATAAGGTTTTATAATTATTCATTTTTACACTTGGGGAACAAGTAATACTTAGGGAATACAAAATTCATTTCAAAAATACAAAGTGTGTCCTTTCCCTCCACTATGAAAAAGAACTCACCTCTCCCACTTCCTCAAACCTCTCAGGAAACTTTTTATTGGCCAAAATATTCCCAAATAGATCCTATAAATACCTCCCATAAACCTATAATCCATTTTTTTTTCCAGAAATCCAACCAAGGAATCCCTTTAGTGCAAACCAAAAGGAGTTACCCAAAGAAAAGGTAACATCCTTCCTCAACATCCTTTTATTTTATTTATCCACTACCTCAATTATTATTATTCCATATATAAATAATATCCTTAGTATACCCAATATTTTGAGATGTTATTATTACATGGTTTCAACCTATACTTACACACACTTCCACTAAATGGGTAACGAACTTATCATTCTTGTTTAAGGAGAACTACCGCCTCATAAAACGAAGTTGTTCGCTTTTCTTTTAACTCATATAATTGTTGGGAATTATAAGGGAAAATATATTTTTATATTATATATATGATTTATTTAAACTTATTTAACTATTATATAACACATACCTTCTTTCATTCCATTTTGTGTAAATACGATAATTTCATTTGGAAAAGTGTGGACTACCACATCCTCAAAGAGGTGTGATTCATTCACACACTACATGAAACATATTAAGGACGTGTTTAGTGAAATTATATGATATAATAATTCTAATTTAAGGATATTATATATATACATATATGTACTTTACTTTTTTTTTCTTATAATATTACAAAGAAAAATATAAACAGTGTTCATGCGTATATACAGTCTACCGTCTCCATGAACAGTATATAACATTTCTTATTTCTATATTCTATAGATTATTTTAAATAAATATATAATTGATATAAATTATATTTATATCATGTTTTACATTCTTTAAATCATGATATAAGTATGAGGAAAAAAATATAACAAATTATGACACATGTGAAAAACAAAGCGGATATTACCCGAAGTGAAATGTTAACTTTGAATCATTAATTAGAGGGTAATATAAAGTAATAATAAAAAAATATATGGTATTTTAAATAATAATATATTTATTTAAATTATTTATAATAAACTAATATTTATTATATAGGAGTTTTGTATGGGTATGAAGAGAATCAAGACATAAGGTAAGGGAATTTCATCTCACTTTTTATTTCCGTGAGATACATTCCATATTCACCCCTCTATTATTTTGTGTGGTGTATATAATTACCTATTAAATTATATATATTTAATTTTTATTTATTTTATGATATTAAAATCTTTAAATTTATACTATTATTTCCTGTTAATCATAATTATAAATGTTACTCAAGTAGTAAGGGTTTTCGCGTCTGACTTTTATTTTCCACGAGACAAAAGCCATGTTCACCTCATATTTATTATATGTGGTGTGTATACTACCCATAGATGTATTATATTAGTATTATACTTATATTTATTTATTTTAAATTGATATTTTATTATATTAATTTCACATGGTTTATGTTTAAAAAGGTACCAAATCGGTAATGTAATTTTGCCTCAATTTTCCTTCTTTGAGACACATGCCATGTTATGCACCTATAGTTTTCCATGAGGTGTATATACTATATTTGAAATGTTATATAATGAATCTAATTATTTTCATGTTATGTTAATCTTAATGTAATTTTATTCTTTCCATTTTTTATGATTCAAAGTCACCAAATTGGTAATGGTTTATAGCTACAATCTCACCATTTATCAATATTGGATATGATTATACTTTCATTGATGAAATTTTATGATCCATATATCAGGAGAACTCATAAGCATTAATTTCCTCTTTATTCATGATATATTCATATATTAGTACCATTTTACACTCTTTGGTACATAATATAAATAAGAAAGTGTTTTAAAAATATGATTTACCTCTCCCTTTCATTCTTTCAAAACCATGTTTTCTAAAAATGTTTTCAAAATGTTTTCAATAATTATTTATAAAAGTGAATAAACCTTATTATTATTGATAGAAGTTAAGTTTACTCTTATGTATAAATTTTTCCAAAATGTAAATGAATCTTACATGAATGTCATGACCCTTACAAAATTTGAATTTATACTTAGTAATTGAAGGTTGAATCTTATGAAGTGAATTCATTGACCCTTACTTTTCAAGGATTGAATATTATAGTTTAGGGTCTTCTAAAAATTTCAACAAGGGGACGAATCTTAAATTTATAGTTTACTCTTATGTTTTCTTATATTTACTATAATTAATTACTTATTTTGTATACTTTTCAATATTTTGGAAAAGTATTTATAAAAATTTAGAAAGAGTTAGTTTAAAAAACATAGTATATTACTTATACGTTCATAGTGGTGTTTTTTGGAATTTATTTGTGAATAATATGGTTTAAAATTTATGAATTAATATATGTATTCGATTATTAAAAATCGAAATCTTTTGGAATATTAAATGAAGAAGTCTACACGTGATTTAGGGAGTATTTTCAAGTGATTAGTCAAAGATTTTTTGGGAGTATTTAATGTCATATTAAATGTTTATTAAATTATCATTCAATTGATCCTAGTTTTAAAAACTGTTTATATTATATATTCCATTGTAATAATTTAAAGGAATCCCACTTGAAATATTATAAATTGTAATCAAATGATTCTCATGGATTTTGAAGTATAGGATATGAACATTGATGTTTCTTAAATTAAAAAATGGATGAACCTTTCAGTGTTCTTTGTTTTAGAATACATGATGTAACTAAATGGTTTTAATATAAAGATCTTCGTTGCATAGCACTATCTTTTTGGATTTACTATAGTTCATTATTTTCATTTTAAAGTGTCAAAGTTTTTTTATTCAACACCAATAACCAAGATCAACATAATACCATGGTTTAATTTTTTTTATTAATTTATTGATTGTATTTTATAAACTATAATGTCATTAATTTTTAGTTTATTTTATAATTTATACTAAATATAAAATACAAGAGTCTATTTATGCTTACCTGACCAAAAAACATGACACAAGTTCCACCTTAACTTGTAAAAGGAAAGGCTGGTTATTATGCCACCATAAAAATAAATAGGTTAAGACCATAACATGATTTTTTTCTTTATATAAATGAAAAAGGAAATAGGTTAGAATATAAACTAGAATGTTTGGGTAAGGTCCAAACCAGAAAAATTAAGGGTTATGTCTATTTTTGTAAATGGACAGTTGGGTTTGTGCATCTAGGATAAAAATTGTGAATTTTAAAGAGTTTTCACTATCCTTTAAAAGTGATATACCATTTAGTGTGACACATAATCTCAAGGTTAAGAGTGTTAATATTATATGTAGGATCATTTAGATCCAAACTATTATAAAAAACTTATGTTATCTCATTTACATATTCTGATTACACACTTCACACTCAATGCACTTAATTTAATTATTAAATATTTTAATCCACCATATTACAAACTAATATTTCAATTACTATAACTATTTTAGATTGAAAATTGAACACCTCTCCTTTCACTTTCCATAACCATCTCAATACCAACACTTGGTTTCAAAGCCTATCCCTTTAAGTGTTGTACATTATTAATATCTTTATTGATACCACTATACTTGGTATCAATTTATTAACTCTTTTGGATGTATTTCTATGTTAAAATTTTCATAAACATAATATTCCAAGGGGAATATATTTTATTTCATTGATTTATTACTTAGTAAATGAAATATTTTTGAATCCAAAATTTCCACCACACATAAATGGTTATAATTTTTAGTGGATGATTTTTAAATATGATAATCTGGATATTATTAACACTTTATACTTGGATATTGTGATAAATTATTATGTTTTTTTGGAAGTATGAACTAGAATATTTGAAGGGTTTATATACTATAAAGTATATAATTAATTTTAAGGTTATAAATATTCTTTATTTATCATTTGTTTTAAATTATTTTGGTTATATTTTTAGATGTTCTACCACTCATGAGATTTGGAAACAACTTTAGAAAGTTAATTTTGATGAAATAAAAACAAAAAATATATATTCTTATTGTTGAAAATAAGAAAAATTTATGTTATAGTTATATTAATACTAAACACATGAATATGGATTACCCAAATTTGAGAAAGGAAAAGAAGATCTATCTAAAGGAAAAAAATCTCATGAAACATCATGGTCTTGTTTAGAAGGAAAGACAAATTTTAATCATACAAATAATTCTTGTAATGATTTAAGAAGAATGGACACATCAAACCTAATTTTCTGAGGCTAAATAATAAAAAATTAAAATCAATTTAATAATAAAGACACGAAATATTTAGGGTGCATGGGTTGGCTCTAAAATTTAATATTCAAATGGTAAGTCTAGAAGTGAAAATAAATATAGTAATTTTTTTATCCAATTATGATAAAGTTTCTTTCTCACCTTCTCACACCTATTATTCAAGTGATTTTGGGTGAGTCAACATGTAAATATGGATAAATTTGTTTGATGGGAAATTTAAATGATATTTATAAATATATTTTTGATTATGATTATAATATTATTTTTTATGATTCAAGTATAGTGTTAAAAATATTAAAAATATATATGATGAGTTATAAGATAGTTGGAGATGCCTATATGAAATTAATTAAGGATCTAAAAGGTTTGTTTATGGAGAAGAAGTATGTTGATTATGAAATTATGAAGCTTAAATTGAATAATAAAAATTTTAAATTGGAAAATAAGAAGCTAAATGACACTAATAATAGTTATTTTTTAAATGTGTTTGATGTTTTAAAGTTTACTCAAAAAGATAATAGTAATATAAAACCTCATATTGAACATATTAAAAGAACTATCAAATTTTATTCTTGGAATAGAAATGCATGACATATGAGGTCTATGCATATGATAAACAAGAAGAAAAATGGACTTGGTTACGATGATCAGTTACTCTAGATGTACAAGAACATATTTGTAAAAGGTAAAAATAAGGTATTTAATTTGTTAATTGTTTTAAATGTGGATCTTTTAGTCAATATTCATCAAATTTTTCTTTAATATTTTCCCAATAACTTGGTTATAATATTTTTTTATTTAAATCCACTTTCAAGGTCAAATTATCTAATACTTTAGTAGCTTGGGTCCCTAAAGGTTATTAAAAAAATATTGAACCAAATATAGTTTATATGACCAAATAATTTATTATTTTTATGGAAATCATTAATTACCTTATTATTTTGTCATATAGTGTGTTGACATGAGTATAAATGTTATTTTATATTTGTTCCCAATGATCTTGAATTTATGATTTATTTTATGGTTTACTATCATGAACATTAACCATTAGTTTATTTTTAATTAATTTTATATATTTATATTATTTATTGAATATATTTAACTTTTTTAATTGATTATTGTTAATATTTTTTTAATTAAGATGAGTTCACTAAATTTTATAATAATTGTTTTAAATGATACATTAACTATCACATTTTTCAAAACAAGATAAACTTGGATTTGAGGGGAGTATTTTATATTTTACAAAATTTATTTATTTATTTAAAAATTGATATATTTTTATGAATGTTTTTAGGGGGAGTTATTTATTGTTAATCTCTTTATAATTAATTTATATTTAAAATGTTTACAAAGATTTGTTTTTGTTATAAAGCATACTTATTATTCAACTTTGGGAGATATTTACAATTTTTATTTAATTATATTAGAGTTGGTATCTATCTTTAGAATGCAACAAATTTTGTGGGAGATATTTTCATTTTATTATTGATATTTAAAATAATTAATTTTTTATTATTTATATGGTCTATATTTCTATTATTCATGTTGGTTTTTTAATGGCCAATATAAGGGGAATTTTTTTGATGTTTTCTATTTTTTTGTTTATTTGAATAGTTGTTTGATTTCAAGAACGATTTTTTAATTTTGGTAGTTTTTGGATTTTAAAATCGGGGTAGAATAGTTCATATTCATGATGTTTGGTTTATATTTGTTCTCTTGATATTCAATTAAATGGTTGATATTTTTTATCATTATAAAAGGGTAATAATGTTTTATTTGTTTATGGTTTTTAACTATCAATAGTGGGATAATTTTAAGTAGACCCTTTCCACATGATTTGTTTTCATTTTTATTTTTTATAATCTCTCACATTGGTGTTTCATTGTTTATGATTTGATTTTTTAATGTTTACACTACTTATATATATTTTTAATAATTTATTTATTATTCTCTATTAGTATTTATATTTCATTTTGAAGACCCATTCTTAGTCCCGGTTTGGGAATTTTATCTAAGTTTGGACTCTTAGTCTTGGTATAATTTCTCTTATATTTCAGGAAGTTTTCATTTTTTAGTTAAGTTATGACTCATATGATTTTTTGTGGAAGTCCAAAATGGCTCTTATATCCTACTATAAATGAATCCTATATTTTAGAAGAGTTAGTAAATCAATAATGTACTTGAAACTTACACTTACATGACAAATGTAATGACCCAAACTTTTAAATAATATTTTTTCCTAAATTTGTGTGTTATTTCATTTTATAATCCACAAAACTATATCCTTTAATTAATGAAATGATACCATTGGGTTTCGACTGTTATATGACTATTGGTCAATATGAATGTTATAAAATAAACTCTTAACATTATAATTATTGTTTTTAAATACAAGTGATCTTGGTTAATTAATACAGAAAGAAGAGTCGATGGCCTCATCTAGTAGACTCGGGCTGTATGAAGCCCATCTTTCAGAGCTTGGGAAAGAGGTAGCATCTCTAGGCTTTTCTCTAGACCAAGCCCAAGATGAGATTCAACTTGTGAAGCTTGAATGAAATCACCTAAGGGAGATGTTCAAGCTGATAGAAATCACCACTTAGGTAATATTGTCCGAGCCGCCCCAAGATTCGATCACCATGTCACACCATACACTTTGGTCCTATGCAGGTGTTATAAGGGTCTATATAACGAGGTCTTAGATACTTTTTTGAAATCTCTTGGTATAAATAAAATTATTATTTCTTATTATGGTAAAATTTGTGATTTTCAAATGTCTAGAAAAATAAAGGATGAATATTATTGACGAATTTTGTAAAAAGGGTATTCTAAAATATTCATGTAAACTTTAAATAACAAATAGTGTGAAATAATTTTCAAAAAATTGTCTTCTAAAGTTGTGACCAACAATAAATTTAGAGTCTAATAAGATCAACTTAATTTTTTGGTGAATAGTAAAGTATGAATAGTAATATACCCTTATGAATAGTAAAGAATAGTAAATTGGCCAAAAAAATAAAAACATCACCCATGAATGTATAAATATAATTTATACATCTTAAAAGTGAAAAAACGGTCATAATATAAGTATTGGTATTTTTGTATGTCATAAATATTTTAATTACAATTTTAAAATTAATTTAATAATTTAAAATAAAAATGTATTTTCATAAAATGTAATCATAAATTGTTACTTTATTATCTTATGGTTATTCGATAATTTTATGGGACCTTGATTACTTTTTTAAGGTGTTACAAAATAAGTTATAATTTTAGAGTTGTTTTTTTAAATAACTAGTACTCACCCATGAATTCGCACGGTGATGTAATCCAATGCTCTAAAAAATGATCTGCTCAATAAAAATTCATGATCCATTGCTCAAATAAAATAAATGTCCCAATTCTCTAAAAAAATATCCATTGCTAAAATTAAATACATCAACCACCGTAAAAAATGAATCACAAATCATATTTAGTAAAAGTAAAAGAAATTATTAACCGAAACAAAATAAAATGACCCAATTCTCCAAATTATGCCCTTCCACCAGTCTTCCATGATGGTGTATTTCTCCAAAATATAGTGTTACACCACCTTGTCATCCTGTATGCAGGATTGAAACCATGCATTAATATTGATATATTAAATATACTGAATGCATAAATAAGTGGTATAGAGTATTACCATAATAGTGAATTAAACATGGAGACAATTAAAATTATAGAACACATGAAAGATAATCATGATTGTTAAGGGAGTGCATGTCACATACCTGAGTAAGAATCATATGTTACAAAGAATTTAAACTTGAATTAATAGAAAAGGAAATCAATAGATGTAATAATCAATATAAGACATGGTGCATACTTACAAATTAGGCCATGTCATTGATAAAAAACCCCAATGCATAAGATGGATGCTTCCCTAAGAGCATTATTTATGTCATTTAACATACATAAAATATAATTTTCTAAGGACTTGGAACTGGATATGTGGATTCATGGTAAAGGCTAACCATTCTCATAGTGTTGCGGATTCTAATTTGGTTCTACTATAAATTTTATAGTAAATAAATTATAGAAAATGATTTAAAATATGGGGGATACTTGACTCTGTGGAAAGAACTTATTTTTTGATTAGAGGATACATTGCTTGAAATGAATTTCCACAAGATAATGAATGTGCATGTTTTTAGTGAATAGAAACTGAAAAGGAAGAAAAGATATAGAAAGTGGGAATCAAGGGGGTGGGGGGATTTTGGTATTTATTTTTTGTGGCACAAATGTAAAGAGATTATTTATCAGCATCAATAATTTGTGGGGTGTGTTAAATAGTTTTGTAGAACACCAATCAAAATAAAATGACCCCTACTAGAAACTATTATCTACAATTAAGCACATACCTTTCTCAAGATCCCCTGTTTGGAGAATCCCTTCAACCAAAATGTTTTTTCTATAAAAATTCGTGGGTATTCCAATTTTTTTTATTTCTTTGAAAAAAATAAAAGCATTTCCCTACTCAGACACAAACCATAGATAATAGCATTATAATAGTAACAGTTGGTAAGAAAGCTGCTAAACCTCAAATCCCTAATAAAATCCAAAGTAAGATCAGTATGTACAATACTATAAATCCCATATATATATATTCTATATAATACTATAATAGGTTTAATCCTATTACTTTTTATTCTTTAAAAATGTCAAAATATTATGCAAGATCAATTTCACACTGCCCTCAATGTATCTTAAAATAAATGTTCATCATAATGGTGTAGGACTAAACATTCGGTGATGGTCCAGAACTCATTAATTCCACAAAAACATATTTGACAAATTCTATTCCATTTTCAACATCCAATCACTTCAGTAGAAAGTTTCTGGACATGATGTTTGGGTAAAACCCCACTTTTCTAGCCTGTTAAAACACATCAATTGCAACCTTGAGCATTAAATTCACTGCCCTGACCATAAAAGTGTCACTGATTACAGCATTTGACCCCTCTATGAAATTGGGTTGTTCTAATAAAATAGTAAAGAGATGAAACAATTCAATAAAAATGATTTTAAATATATATAGTATGAAACTGGAAAACAAAACACCAGAGGAAATAGTGAAAAGTTTGTAAAAATAAAATAAAACATATTTCAAATTGTAAACTAGTACCTACAAAACTCCACAATGAAAAAAACTTGTTCATTCAGTAAATTTTTGGACATGATGCAGATAGAAACCTGAATGGATGGTTGAAAAAAAATACAACAGAAAAATGTAAGTATAACAAAAGTTATTTGGAATCCCCACAATTAGTTATACCATAGTTGAAAATTGTAATGAATTTTTTGTGAATTATAAAATAAAAGAAATTATAAAAAAAGTGTGGGATTACATCTAACCTGGAATATTGTTAAACAATATCTTGTGTAACCTCATAAACCATGAAAACCCAATGGAGAGTAAAACAAATGCAAGAGTACATGCAAGAATGCAGTGATCCAACCTAACTTTATTATTATTTATCATAGGCTTGTAAAACCAAACACTCTTAAAGTTTAAGCCATGAGTAATTGTTTATAATGTCTCTAATTTGCAATGCAGTTCTATCCTTTGTACTCCTAAAGCCTTGGAATACCAAGTAAAAACATCAGGTGCATAACACGTTCCGCATTTCTCACTGGGATCACTTGTATGCTACAACAAATATGGAATGAAAAGAAACCTCAAATTGGGAAGGTGGAGAAAATAAACTCATATTGGAAATACAATATTTGAATCATATGACATGTTCCATGTTTTAAATAGTACGTGATTTCATTTGACCCAGAATAATGTTGAACAACATATTATGTAATCTCATAAACCAAGAAAACCCCAATGGAGAGTAAAACAAATGAAAGAGTACATGCCAAAATGTAGCGAGACATCATAACTTTATTATTCTTGATCATAGGCCTATAAAACCAAACACTCATTATATTGATTCCATGAAAAATCACTTACAATGTTCTTGATATGCAATGTTGTTCTATTCTTTCACCTCCCAAATCCTTGGAATACAATGTAAAAACATCATGTGCAAAAAATTCATGATATTAATGTTAGAACCACAAATGGCCCCAATGGTCATAAAAAAAGAGCTCTTTAATCATCATTTTTCCAGAAAAAATAGATCATGGGATTCAATAATACTCATTGAAATAGAGATTCCCATGTCTGTAGAATTTTCCAACATTAAAGCTATGACTGTGAGTTTTTTATGTGGGGGTGAGATGAAAAATAATTGTCTTCCAAACCATCCTTGATCCTCGAATATCCATTTTCTTTCTAACCCTCCAAATCAAATGGCCAAATGAATAAAATCAGGGAATGAAAAATGATAAAAATAATTAGGTTTATTCTGAAAATTCTAAAGAAAAAATTAGTTCATTGCATTTACTATATGATAAATTTTAAATAATGATCAGGTAAGACCAATCCCTTCTATTATGAAACACCCATAAAATTGAACATTAAATTCAATTTCTTTACATGTCATTTGATTACATAAAGTTACATTAATGATCATTTTATCTCATTCAATGAAAACTTACAATCATGGCCTAATTTTTTTATCAACACTCAGATAGAATAAAAATGCAGAGGGGGGTGGGGGGGGGGATAAGCAGGGCATACAGACTAATATTTGGTGAATTCTTATGTAGCTTAGAAATTCACGATTATGTCAGGAAAAAATCCATCTCTAAAAAAATTTATATAAAAAAATGTTACCTTCAAAAATATACACATGGATTACCTGATTTTCACCAGAAGTTTTGTGATCGCCATTCTCAATATTAAAAGAAGCCTCAAGACATATATAAGAAATAAATTTACTATAATCATCTAAAAAAATTCATAGAATTTGTTCCACATTGATTAAGTTATAATATTGGTTGCATAACTCTTAAGAACCTTCTCATTGAATCTCCTAGCAGTGGGAAGAAGATCCTAGAAATCATAAAATCTACTCTATATAACATAAGGAAAGGTTATTAAAAAAATCATGTGAAAACAAACCATAAAAAACCATTTTATTTTATATTGAAATAATAATAATAATAATATTTTTTTAGCTACATGAAAAAATTTATGATATATAAAAACTAAAACCTTATTTTATATTAGCACTAACTGAATATGAAATCAAATAAACTGCAATTTTCAAACTTTAAAAGTCCTTGTTTGGAAATATAGAGTACATATGTATACCTATGGGAATGGAACTTGCTCCAAAGTGCTTGTCTATCAACTCAACCAATTTTGATTCCATCAATTCCTTTTCATTCTTCTCCATATGCAAGAAATGAAAATATATTGACATGGAAGGATGGAATAAATACATGAATACATGCACACAAAATTAAAAAAAACATGAGGGTATGTTCAACCAATAATTAAAATAAGGCATTAAAAGGATAAGAGTCCTATCTATAAACTAAAGCAACTATGCAGAGAAGTATCCCACCCGCCAAAACATGAACATCATTATTAAATCCAGCACATGGAGGGATGAAAATATCAAACATATAATAAGTCTGGAATGAGCTTACATAGTATGTAGTATAAGATTTATAGGTACCAACTTTAAATGAACCATAACTTTCCCATGAAAAACATGTTCAATAATGAAAACCAATTTCATGATATTAATAGAATCCACCCATCTAAAACCAGAAAAATGAAACAATCATAGTAAGTTGACATGAGAGAGTAAATGAATCAAAAAATATAGTATGTATTTACATAGAAAAGAAGGAATAAATAAAACAAAGTATTGATAGTCCTAGAGCAATCTATTACCAACATTATCTTAACCTATACATTCCCATGAAAAAAACTGTTCTTCTATTCGAAATCATCTCCTAAAATAAATAGAAGCCACACAATGCAAACCAAAAAAAGGAAAAATCCCAGTAAGTTGACATCATAGAATAAAGGAATAAAAAATCTAGTATGTATTTACACATAATAATAGGAAAAAATTGAAGATAGGCGAAGCAGGCTGAGACATAGAATATGGAGGTAGAGCAGTTGGCGGTCACAGAACCAGAGGCGGGGTAGACGGACATGTAAAACTGTGAGATTAGTACATGAAATATATATTGTAAAGGAAAACAGTAAGTCAATTATGAATGTAGTCAAAAAATCTGATTAGGGTGTAGTCAATAGAACAACATTGCTGGATTATTTCATAAATGATGAATTTATAAACTACCACAATCTATTACATATAATCTATCATATAAAACACTGTAATTAGTATACAGTCCATGTAATCAGTGAAAATTATATAGACATGAATGGAATCTTTATTTAATTTACATCAATGACAGTGGGAGAATTTCATATTGAATGGAATATGTTGCAATTATCTGACTATCCAGCATACATTGATGGGATTAGAAGTTCAATACAAGCTTTTCTAAGAATAATAGATGAACAAAAAATGTTTAGAAGATGAATGGCAGGGATAGATAGAGTATCATAATAGGATAAATATAGTAATATTCTCTAGTTAAATCATGTTTAATTGCACACAAATCATGATGGATAGAAGGGAATAAATATTAAGGACATTAGGAGAACAAACCTATTGAAAAAGCCTAGAATTGTAGGATCTCTGAGTAACATGTCATTGATGGTAAGGGCTTCATGAAGAACATGGAGGGATTATATGCAAAAGTGGTTGGTAATGCAGATATTTAAAAGCATTGAGGTAGGAGAACTAAAGGAGAAGGCTACTTTAGTGTCAAGCTTTCTAGAGTTCCGATTTAGACAGAAAATGTTTGCAGGTAAGAGAAATCGACCTTCATCGAGAACTTGAATTCACTATTAGAGTGTGGAGGTGAAGGGGTTCGAAGGTGAAGGTACTGTCATAGGGGAGAACATAGGGGTCGTCTGTTACCTATAAACAGAGTGTTATGGTACATACATGTGAATATAGAGGGAAAATATTTACCAGCTGTGCGACTCGATGGTGTAAGAGTCAACTTTCATATGGAACCAGCCAAATCTGTTCGACGAAGTAGCTGAAGGTCGGTGAAGATGAATCTTTAGTCATTTCAAAGGCCACTGGGATCGAAATTTTGGGATAACTAGATAGTTGGTCATGACAGAGGTAGTGAAACCCTATGACATTACCAGAAAATGGCTCGTTACATTTTCAGTGGGTGGTGACGGAGGCAGCGAAACCCTAAGATGGCGGGGGGGGGGGTAGATCTAAGGAAGCATGAAGAAATGGGATCACAGAGGCTGGAATCATGAAATTGAATGGAGGAGGGTGATGATTTAGGTGTCGTGGCTTCGTATTTTGGTGACACATAAGCCAGAGAAAGAAAAATTTAGTTAATATATAGATGATTTTATTTAAAAATTAAATTAAAAATATTTATGAAAATTATTTTCATAAAATGGTGTTCATTTTTTAATTCAGAGCATCGATATTTGGTTAGGGTAAGTTTTTTGGATTTTTCTGAAGCAATTGAATTTTTGGTGAATAGTAAAAATATAGTTTTGAGTTTCAGGTGTTTAATGACATCATTGATGATGTAATAATGATGTAATAATTCTGGTCAACTTTTGAATAGTAATATATGCTATTAGGTGTCCCAAGTGGCCAATACCATGGGAAAATACAATGGGCAAGCCCATGGTTTTTCAAATATCACCGATGAGGTGTCCCTTGGAAATTAATTGAATATTCCATCACTTTTCCTATAAATATCAAGACATTATCTCATTAATTTCATTCCAAAATCCTCCTCAATAAAGTTCTAGTCTTTTTACCTCCCATGGAGTCCTCACAAGGTGTCCTCAATCCCCCAAGGTTCTAGCCATCAAGCTTTCGAAGTTACTCTTCAAGGAACGGGATCCTTCCACCCTCCTTTTTTAGTCATGATTTACTTTAAGTTATGCCTTTTAGTTTCCATATTCTTATGTGGGGGTATGTTATTATATTTTTTTAATTAATATCCAGTTCATGTCCAAATTATTATAGACCCTTTCTACTCTCATCAATTTATTTTCTGAATTTTTAAGCGACGTCGTTAGGCTGCCAAATTTTTCGTAAAAGAGATAACATCTTCTCTTTTCTTTAATTTTTCCTTTTCAAGTGGTATGTAATTAAAATATCCATACAATGATATTTTTATGTACCCATACTATATTATTAATTATTTATGAGTGTTTGACCCTTTTACCCTCTCCTTTTAATGTTTTCTAAAACGATGTTATGTAGCTGTTATGCTGCATAATTTTCGTCTCAAAATCTCTCCCTTTTTCTGAAGAAATTCTATTGTATTATTTATGTAGATACCCAAATATATTTTAATTTATAAGGGTATTCATAAATATATAAAACTGATCAATTTTATTTTGTAATTTACATACATATAACCCTCACTCTCTTTCCATGGGTTATAAATGACATAATGATCTTATTTTTAAGTACTTTTTAAACATCACAATTTTGACATGAAACCCATTTCTTTGATTCTATTCAGGTTATTTATGAAATGATTGATTATGATATATGTGTATTACATTAAAATAAAGAGATATAAAGGTTGATCCCTGATAGTGCTCCAATGCATTGGGTAAAGATTTAATTTCTAGAGATGACAAGTTTCATGATACCTTGGTGAATAACCTTGGTAATTTGTATGACACCTTGGGGATGAACCTTGGTGATATGTTCATGAATGTATAAATTAAATTTTGTAGACAAATATTCATGTTATGGTTTAATTTATTATCATTATGAAATTCCTCTACTTTAATTTCTCATGTATTTATGTTTTTTATCAAGATCTTATTGATTTCACAAGTAAACTGATTCCCTTGTTTTTCTTTACTGGGCCTTCTGCTCAACATTTCCTTTGATGTATGTATCCAGGTTATGAGATGAAATAATAGTACTTAAGAAGAACATATGATGAATCCCTACAGGTGGATTAGAAGAATGTTTTATGTTTTCATGTATTATGTTGTTGATTTCTAAGACACTAGACATTAAAGATCCTCTCTTCGTAAAATGTAATGAAAAGTTATGTGACATAAATGCGGGATGCCATAGTTAGTATCAAAGGATATTTTAGTTATTTATGAAAATTAGTCTATGAAAACATTAGGAATAACACTATATAAAAGTTTAAATATTTAAATACTTCCTGGTATTTTGGTGAGTATTGAGTAAGTGGTTTATCAAGAAAATACATCCCTGTCTGGATACGAGTAGGTAGAGGCAGCTCTGGAACAGATGTACCTAGGAGTGAAAACTCTGACAAGGAGTTTTAGGCTTGACCCGAGGTATCCCAGTACATGAAAATGGGCCTTGATTCATTATTTGTTATGAAAATCCCAGGGGATATGCTTGGTTAAATATAAGCTTTTTATGAATCATTATGAAGGATTTATAGAGAAATGTAATTGTTTAAAGCATGAAGTTTTAAGACATAAAATCCTTTATAGTTAAAAGATTTGTAAGTCAAATATGTTTCTCACTATGTTTTTATTCTTTTAGAAAGTGGGGGGAAATAGGATGAACTGTGCAAATAGTTACCGCCATGGACCATGCACTGATGACCCTCTGATGGAAGTTGGAATGGAGACTTTTATATGAATAATGAACCAACTAACTCAAGTTTTGGAAAATAAATTGAGTCAAGGTGAGAGACCAATCACACCAAAAAGGGAACAACTTTCTATTGAATCCTTTATGCGTTAATGACCACCAACCTTCAGTTGATCTATTGACCCATTGATTGATGAACAGTGGATCAACTCTATCGAGAAGACATTTTCTGTGCCCTGCTATTCTGAACAAGATAATGTTACCTTTGATGTTTATCACTTAGAGGGAGAAGCTGATCAGTGGTGGGAACTGATTAAAAACACAAGGCCAAGAGTGGAAGTTGAATTTATGGAGTGGGAAGAGTTCATAGGGATATTCTTCAATAAGTACTTCCCTCGATTGATAAGAACAATAATGAAGGAGTTTATCGAGCTGAAGGAGAAGGATAATGAATCTGTGGGAAGCTATGAAATGAACATTACAAGGATTTCAAATTACACCTCTAGACTTTTCATGGATCCAAATGGTAAGGTTGATAGATTCTTCGGTGGAATGAGACCTCATCTGCAGAAGAATCTAGCTAACTGAGATTATGATAGCTATGAGGAGATCGTGCGAAGTGAGATGAAAGTTGAATTGGAGTTTGGTGAGATGCAATGGTCTCATAAATATAATGATAAGAAAATATCGATGAATCTAAGAATAGGGAGGATCTTTGATTAGGAAAGAAGAGGAAAGAAAGTACAACATCCCATGTGTAATAAATGTGGGAAGAAGAATTCGGGGAACTGCTTGTTCGGGAGTGGGAAGTGCTAAAAGTGTGGTAGAGATGGAAACATTGAATGAAATTGTCGTAGTAAGGCGAAGCTACAAATTCCCAACACTAATGACAAGAAGAATATGGTGCATTCCCCACCTGATATCCAATTCTATAAGTGTAGACAAATTGGACACTTTTCCAATCACTTTCCAAATCTGAGGGTAGTGGAGGGGAATCACCATCAGCCTCAGCAACATCCAAGGGAGCAAGGTCATACGTTTTCAATCACTACAGCCGAAGTTGAAGCGCCAAATGATGTGGTGGAAGGTACTCGTTTTTTTATCTCAAAGATAGCAAGTACATTGCTTTATTTTGGTTCTACGCATTCCTTTATTTCCTCCAAGTTTGAAAAGAAATTAGAATCAAAACCTAATTTTCTAAAATTAGAGTTATCAGTCAAGACTTCTGGTGGGATTATCCAATCATCATAAGTGTTTATAGACTCTAGTATTTACTTTAGTGAGCACAATATTATCAAAAATCTAGTAGTCATTCCCATGCTGGAATTTGACATTATACTAGGGATGGACATGCTCTCAAAGTATAATGAGAAGATCAAATGAAGAAGCAAGGAAATATCAGTAGTATTGAATGGAAAACCTACAGTTATCTTCCAAGGAGAGATATATCAACCTGATCTTTGTCTAGAAGAACCTCCTATATCCTTCTTTATGGATCTAATCAGTGAAGAGGAAGAAGGAAATGAGAGTTTGAGGATAGAAAATGTCCCCATCATCCAGGAATATGTTGACGTATTTTCTGAGGAGTTATCTGGACCTCTCCCAGAAAGAGAGGCAGAGTCCCCCATCGAACTCGTACCTGGTTCTCATCCGATATCTAAGACCCCCTATAGAATGGAAAATGTAGAGCTAGTATAATTTAAGAAACAACTCCAAGATCTTTTGGAGAAGGGGTTTATCTGACTGAGTGTGTCTCCTTGGAGAGAACCTGTCCTCTTTATGAAGAAAAAGGATGGATCTATGCAGCTATTAATTGATTATAGAGAACTAAATGGGATCACAATGAAGAAAAATTCCCTCTTCCAAGAATTGATGACTTATTTGACCAACTTCATGGGGAAAAATGTTTCTCTAAGATTGATCTTAGATCTGGTTATCATCAACTGAGGGTGAAGAAATAAGATATTCCAAAATTTCCTTTCAATCAAGATATGGGCATTATGAGTTTGTTGTTATTCCCTTCGGACTGACTAATGCAACTGCTATTTTTATGGATTTGATGAATAAAGTCTTTAAGGACTACCTTGATAACTTTGTGTTAGTTTTTATTGATGATATTATGATATATTCCAAAAGTCTCAAGGAGCATGATGATCATCTAAAGGGTATTTTTCAAACCCTACGAAAGGAAATGCTTTTGGGAAGGTTCAGAAAATGTTAATTCTAGTTGCAACAAGTTGTTTTCTTGGGGCACATTATTACCAATAAAGGAATCACAGTTGACCCTGAAAAGACAAAATTTGTAGAAGAGTGGAATCAACCTACAAAAATAACATATATTCGTAATTTACTTGGTTTAGGGGGATATTATAGGAGGTTTTTGAATAACTTTTCAGGACTTTCTAATCCATTAACCATGTTAACTCGAAAATGGGTCAAGTTCACCTGGACAAAGGATTGTGAGGAATGATTATAAGAGCTGAAGAAGAGATTGGTTACTGCACCCATGTTATGTAACACCCCAAGATTTTGAAAATAAATATAGAATGAAATTTTATAATCTAACCATTAAACACAACTTTTCCTCTTCTATGTTTTTAATTTCAAAAAATGGTCATCTAGAGTTGTGTTCAGTAAATCATTTGGAGTCTGATAGAACAAACATGATTTTTGGTGAATAGTAACATACCCTTATGAATATTAATATAAATAGTAATATGACCCTTATAAATAGTAAATAATAATATTATTTTATTTTCTTAAGATAATATGATAATGGGATCTTAATTAAAATTTCTATGTCACATAAAACTAATTGCACTTCATGATTGTTATTTTTCAAATTAACTATGACCTTATTTAAAAATTAAATTAATAATATTTAGAAACTTATTTTTGAAAAATGGATTTCACTTTTTAATTGTACACGTCGAAAAATGGCAGGGGTTATCTTTTGGGATTTTTATGAAATTCTTGAATTTTTGATGAATAGTGAAATACGATAAAATACTGTATATACAAATTATCAGTTAAATACACTATTTATGACATCACTAATGATGCAAGGACACTTGGTTCGAACTCACATGCACTTATTACTATTAGGGGTCACATTAAAGCACACTATTGGTTGTCTTGAGGGAAATAATAAAATAATGAATTAAATATTCAAAATTTACCCGTCTCCTCCACTATAAAAAACCCCTCACCACTCCCTCTTCTATTCACTTCTCTATGACTTGATGCTCCTCAAAGATCTGCCCAACTACCCTTCCCTAGTCTCTCCCAACATACAAGAATCTTCTGGTCTTGTCAAAATACCAAAACCCCTTCCCTTAAGGAGATTCTCAAGGAGGTTATTTCAAGAGGTAAAGCACCCTTCTTTTTCATTTGGTTTAATTTCAATTTGTCTTCTTTTGCTATCCTATCTTCACCTCCTCTATCAAAATGACCATGATAATTATAATAACATGTATATACTGGATTTATATCATGTGAATGGAAGAATTGTCATAAATATTCTTACTCCCTCCCTTTTATTTTTATAAACGAGATCAATGTCCATGAGGTTCCAATTTATAACGTTCGTCGACGACGAAGTTTCGTTCTTCAATTATTTCCTCATTACTGGTAATGAAACCATATTCATGGTTTAACCAGACTATAATATATGTGTTATAACCTAATTAATATCCAGGAACAAAAATATGTACATATAATTATGTTATATGACAAAACTAGTTCATAATATTCCAAATACCGCCGAATAATCGAAGTGGTTGTCATCTAATGATTTATCCTCATTCCATGTAACCAAATGAAAGAAATAACCATTATCAATTCTGTATGTTCATAAATAATGTGTAATTTAAATCCTGGAGATTTATAACCATTCCACATGAACTCCACATACATAAAAACAAGTGATCTGATTATGAAAATAAAGAAAATGAACACCCCAGAACAACAAAATTCAAAACAAAATTCAATACAACAACTTATCAATAAGGATATAAATGAACTAAACAGAATTATGATAAACTAAATAAATGTATAATAGGTTCTGATATAAGTTATTAATAATTATAATTTCATATTCTAGGAGCTTAAGTAAAAGAGAAGAACACGTTCAGAGTTAAGGTAAGGCTTTCTTCATCTCACTTCCATTTTCGTGAGATTTTCCATATTCACTACTAATACTTTTGTATGGTGTATGTATACTGACCATTAATTTCACATGTCATGAATATTTTTATCTTCAGGGAATTAAATCTATAATTTTTGTATTATAAATTTTTGGGGCATGCGAATAGTTTGATTACAATGTGGTAAGGGTTTTTTCCACCCAAACTTCCACTTTCATTCGGGATACTTTCATTCTCTAATTACCTCGATGTAATTCTTATGTATTTTTATCTACTCATCATTTGTTCTTTCTTGAGTATCATATATATGTTTATAATGTAACAACCCAAAGTTTTTAAATGGAAATTCTCTTCTTATATTTATGTCATAAAATCTCATGAAAGAACAACATAATGAACTACTGAGTGATAAGTGACCTTTAAACATAATTTTGTCACTTCAGTGTTTGGAATTTCGAAAATCTGGCATAAACGGTTGTGTTCAAGATGTTTTTTGGAGTCTAATAAAACAAAAATAATTTTTGGTGAATAGTAACCAACTCTAATGAATAGTAACATACCCTTATGGATAATGACGTACCCTAATGAATAGTAACCTCACCTATGGTAGTATAAAAATAATATTCAAGTTGGAAGTACGATATACCTATATTTTAGAATGAGTTAATGAATGTTTTAAAACTAGTTTTGATAATAAATTATTATTTTAATTAAATATTAAAATAATCATATTTAGAAAATTATTTTTGAAAAATGGAATTCATTTTTGGATTCTACAAGTCGAAAAATGGTTAGGGAGAATTTTTGGGATTTTTCTGAAATACTTGAAATTTTGATGAATAGTGAAATACGATAAATCACAAAATAAGCGAAATACATTAATTATGAAGTCATGATGATGTTATGCTGATGTAATCCCAATTAGTTCGGATTTACATGATAAATTTACTATTTTTGGTCAATTAATCATCATTATTCCTTGTCTTGAGGGAAATTAATAAACTATTGAATAAACAATTGGGAAAACCCCTCTCCTCCCTCACTATAAATACCCCCTCTCCTTACCTATTTTCCTCACACCTCTCAAGCCTTTTTCCTAGCCAACATTCTGCCCAAATACCCTCCCAAGCTCCTTCCCCACATCCAAGGATTGCTGGTCTTTCCAAAAGACCAAAATCAAAGACTCTAAGAGGAGTCTCAAAGAGAGGAGATCAAAGGTTCAGAACCCTCTTTCGTTTTCAAGTGATTTGTTTTCATTTTCTTTCTTTTCTTATACCCTCTTCCCCTTCCCATATCCAAAAGGCATGAAATCTCTCGAATCTCATATATTCTGGATGCTAATAATGTTTATGGAAAATTTCAAGCATCATACTTCTCCTCCTCTCCCTCACGTTCTAGAATTAAAACATCGTCCGTGATGTGCCAAATTACCGACATCATGGATAATGTGTTTTCAAATTATTTTATCATTTTCTTTCTGGTCATGAAACCATTTATTTTATGGTTGAACCAGATTATTATTTGTCCTATTTAAGGTTCTATAATCCTCATACACTCATGATATAAAACAATAATACAAAACAAGTCAATTATGGGAAAAATCTTTAAAATTAATTCAAGTGTTTATCATTAATGTTTAATGTAAAGGTTCTCTTTCACTCTAATTAAAAAAATGAATTTGGTAACCATGTAACCTACTGTATTTCCATTAATGTTATATAACTTCAATTATAGACAGCCACTTTCATCTTACAATTTATTTGAACCTAAATACAATTGAACCGATCATTAAAACAAATGAAACAAACGGACCCGAACAATGAAATTGAACCTTGTAATCAATCAAAATTGATATAAATGAACTTAAAAAGGTTATAATTAATCTTTTACTTTTAGATAAGGTTCTATAACTATTGATTAATAAACCTAATTTTACTACTTAGGTCATTAATATCAAGTGGATAACACCAACGAACCTAAGGTAAGGGATCCTCTGAATTTCACCCTTATTCAAGATTGTTCACTATGTTAGGACATGCTGTGTATAATTATTAACTATGGGGTATGATTTTGAACCTCCACCATTCTGCCCTATTTATGTATAAGTGATGATAATTCCCTTTCCTCTCTCACTAATACCCCTCAAGTACTCCCGATACCATCCCGATAATCCGTAAAGAATTCTACCCCAACCTCTTTTATTCCTTCGGGTTGTCTTATCTACCTTTATAACAAAATGATGTTATCTTATCATTTCTTGTGCATACTATAAATGTTTTTTACATTTTCCAAGTTTATTTTTCAATACTCTTTCATCAATCTCTTTTGGGGATATGCGTGCTTTTAAGTGATTCTCTCCTCATTACTTCCCGATAAGTGAACCCATTTTTAGGGAACTTCCCGAACTCTTTCCTATTATCAAGTGTACTCTATCCTCTTTTTAAGTCACCTTTGTCTTTATAAAATCAGTCTTTTTATTATGAAAACCCTCCTGGTTTACTTTTGGTTTTATAAAAAAAATTTATGTCGCTTTTTGTTTAAGAGATATTCGATGTTTTCTTAAACCGCACTAAAATGTTTTGACTCAAAGATTCCTAAAAATTATTTTTACATGTTATCACTTTAGTTTGTTATCTCTTGTCATGATTTATGGCTTTATATATTATTAATGTCTATTTATGATTTAATTCCTTTCTAACATGGACACTTTTATGTTACGTCCCTTTTTATTATGCTTCATGACGTGATTGTGTGCCCATTTCATTCCTTGGGTACTCTTATGTTTATGTATGATTGATTATGTGAGATTATTTATGTGGAAAGAATATAAATGAATAATATTATATGGGTTCACCCAGATAGCACTCCAATTAATTGGGTAAAGTTAATTTCTCATGAGAAGATTATGGGAAAATGGTCCGAGCGGTTAGCCTTGGCTTGTGCTACTATGGGAAATGAGATTGGCAGTTAGCCTTGACTCGTGCTAAAGTCATGTTAAAATTGCTGCAACCTCTCTATGAAACCATGATTATATAATCTCATGCTTATATGATCCCATGATTATTTTATTCCATGTTTTTATGATCCCATGTTTATATGTTCTGATTCCATTTGTTCCATGCTTCCAAAATCATTATGTGAAGCCTCCTAACTCATGTGCTTAAATTTATTCTTATGTTCTTTCCCTTACTTGGCTTTTTAGCTCATCCCTTTGTTCATGTGTTCCCCAGGGTACCCTACGCATATGTAATGGCTCAAAGGAAGTTAAGATATCATTATGAAGATAAAATAAAGAAGTGTTTTTAGCCCCTTGTTTTGTGATATATGTACCTAGTCTTCCAAGACACTAGACTTAACGATCCTTGGCTTGTACTCTGATGATTAATTATGTTTAAAATAATGAAATATTATGTGTAAAAGGCTAGGGTCACTATAATTAGTATCAGAGGATGGTCTAGTTATTTTTGGAGATTTGGATTAGAGCACCTTAGTAAGTACCTTAAGGATGAGACTAAGTATTAGAAAACATTCCCAAATTTTGGTGAGTATTGAGTAAGTGGTTTATCAAGAAAATAAATCCCTGTCTGAATACGAGTAGGTAGAGGCAGCTCTGGAACAGATGTATCCTAGGGGTAAAACCCGAAAACACCACTTTGAGCTAGACTTGAACGAGAACTGGGGTACGACAACGGGCCTTGCTGCACTCTTGGTTACGACACTCCCATGGGATATGATTTGGTAGATTCGCGAGCTTAGTAGAAACCATTATTATGGGAAAAAGACCATAAGAATATAAGTTAAGAAATAGATTTAGGATAACCTAGATATAATCCAAAGGAATCACAAGTTAGGACATACTTCTTCTTTATAAGTTTATTCTTTTATGTTCAAAGTTCCCTTTTCATGCTCAATAGCTAAGTATTCAAGACCTCAAATTATATGTTCTTTTTCTTAGTTAATGGAGGGAAATAGAAGAACATGTTACAACAACCAATGTGATAGGAAATGTGATGATTTCCCTAATGATATTCCTAATGTGGAAGAAGTGGGTGCTCAAAACTTCATGGTATTACTTACTCAGCTGGCTTGAGTTATGAATAATAACTTGAATCCGTTGGAACATTATCCTCCTCCAAGGAAAGAGAAAGTTGTCATGGAATCTTTCATGCAACAAAGGCATCCCATGTTTAGCAGATCTTCTGATCCCCTCCTCGCGGAACAATGGATTAACTCCATTGAAAAGATTTTCTCCATCCTCCAGTGCTCAGAAGAAGAGAAGGTGGTACTGGCATTCTATCGTTTTTATGGGGAAGCTGATCAGTGGTGGACACTGATCAAGAATAAAAAGTTCCAAGAAGAAATGAATTCCATAGTTTGGGAGGAATTCAAGAGGATGTTTTTCAACAAATATTTTCCTCGAACCCTCCATCTCAAGATAGAAAGAGAGTTCCTCAGACTCAAGCAGAAGGAAGATGAGTCCATCGGGGCGTATGAAGCAAACTTTACAAGGCTTGCAAGGTATGCCTCTGGATTTTTCACGAACACTGAAATAAAAGTTGATCACTTATTTTGCAATCTAAAGCCGAGTCTATGAAAATAATTGGCGATTCGATACTTCGATAGTTATGAGGACATTGTCTGTTGTGCCATGAAGGTAGAAATGGAGATTGGAGACCCTAAGTGGTCTCATGGGCCCAATGACAAGAAGCGGAAAATGGAAAACATCATGGGTGTTCCATCAAAAAAATCCCATGATGTAAAGAATCCCAACTTTCCTCTTTGCAAAAATTGTGGGAAGAAGCATCCTGATAACTATTTGAAGGGAACCAAGAATTGCTTCAAATGCCAAAGGTTTGGTCATCTGGCCAAGAATTGCTGAAGGGGTATGAAAAATCCCACTAATGTTGAAGAAGAAAGGAAGGTTCAGATCAACACTCAGCCTGCAGGCAGTGTTATAACTATAAGGAGCTTGGGCATTATGCGAACAATTTCCCTAAGCCAAGGGTTGTCGGAGGCAATCAGCAACAACCTCCAAGGAAAAAAGGAAGGTCTTATGCTATCACTATTTCTGAGGTGGAGCTGGAAAATGATGTGGTGACATGTACACTTGTTATTTATTCAAGAATAGCGAACATACTACTTTATTCCGATTTTACGTATTCTTTCATATCTTGCATGTTTAGTAGAACTATTCAAACACCACATCAAAATTTGGAGGAAAAGTTATATGTGAGAACAATGAATGGGTCAATTATTTCATACATGGTTTATAACTCCTCCTTGGTTAATGTTTGTGGACTGAACCTCCCAAAAAATATTGTCATGCTTCCTTTAGTGGAATTTGACACTATCTTGGGCATGGATTGGCTATCTTTGTACAAGGCCAACATCAACTACCAGGAAAGGGAAATTACTGTCCACATCCCGAAGCATCCTACGATTCTTTAAAAGTGCAAAGAGGAAGATGAATCTACTTTAGAATCATGATATCAAGTGTGGATATTGTTTCCTTATGAGCATTCATATCTAGCTCAAACGATTGAGACGAGGGAGAGAATCATGCTTGAAGACATGCCCCTCGTGAGGGATTACACTGATGTATTCCCTGAAGAGTTTCCCGGTCTTCCTTTTGACCGAGAGGTTGAGTTCTCAATTGAACTTATCCCTGGATCTCTTCTAATCTCAAAGACACCTTACAGAATGGCCACCGTAGAGCTAAAAGAGCTAAAGAAGCAGTTACAGGAGAATATGGAGAAGTGTTTTATACGCCCGAGTGCTTCACCGTGGGGTGCTCCAGTCCTCTTCATCAAGAAGAAGGATGGATCAATGTGCCTATGCATTGATTATCGTCAGCTCAATAAAATCACAATAAAGAACAAGTATCCCCTTCCAAAGATAGATAACTTGTTCAATCAGCTACATGGGGCACATTATTTCTCTAAGGTGGACCTTAGGTCAGGATATCACCAACTAAAGGTGAGGAAGGAAGATATACCCAAGAATGCCTTTCGAACAAGGTATGGACACTATGAGTTCACAGTGATGCCCTTAGGACTCACTAATTCTCCAAAAATTTTCATGAATTTAATGAATATAGTCTTTAGAGATTACCTCGACAAATTTTTGGTAGTCTTTATTAATGATATTCTGATATACTCCAAAATAAAGGAGGAATATGAGGAGCATTTGGAAACTATGTTAAAGACTTTGTGAAGGGATAAGTTGTATGAAAAGTACAATAAATGTGAGTTATGGATGGAGGAAGTATCATTAATGGGGAATTTTATCACCAGCAAAGGGATATCTATGGACCCTTCCAAGATGAAGGCAATTGAAGAGTGGCCTAGACCAACTTCTGTAACGAAGATCTGCAGTTTTTTGGGTCTAGTTGGGTATTATCAACGATTCGTGAATAACTTTTCACGATTTTTGAACCCAATGACCAAGCTGACATGGAAGGGAGTAAAGTTTGTCGGGACATAGGAGTGTGAAGACTATTTCAAGGAGTTGAAAAAGAGGCTTATCACTACGCCAGTACTCACACTCCCTACCAGTGGGGAACTCTTTGTGGAGTATAGTGATGATTCTAAGAAGGGATTAGGCTATTTTGATGCAAAATGATTAAGTGATAGCCTATGCCTCAAGGTAGCTAAAAATCCATGAGCAAAACTATCCAACGCATGATCTGGAGTTAGCGGCTGTGATCTTTGCCTTGAAAATCTGGCAACATTATCTCTATGTAAAAAATGTGAGATATATACAGACCACAAGAGTCTCAAATATATATTCACATAGAAAGAGCTTAATATGCCCCAATAAAGATGGATAGAGCTCATCAAGGATTATGACTGCTCAATCCACTACCATCCCGGTATGGCAAACAAGGTGGCATATGCTCTAAGTATAAAGGATCCTGCATCTTTATACATGATGAGAATAGAAAAGGATCCGATCTTCTTAGATTTGTAAAGGATGGACATGGGAATCATTAAGGGAGGAAAATCATCAATCCTTTCTCAAATGATTGCTCAACCATCCCTCATGGAGAAAATAAAGGTTGCGCAAAGAAAGGATGTGGAAATTCAGAAAATGGTGGAAGTTGTTAAAAATGGGAAATCCTCCGATATCAAAATTGATGAGGAAGGAGTTGCATGATTTGGGACACGATTATGTGTACCATCTGATCCAGAGATAAAGAAGGAGCTATTGAATGATGCACATAGCTCGACCTTCTCTATCCATCTTGGGAGTAACAAAATGTATCGTGATCTCTGAGAACACTTCTGGTGGGATAACATGAAGAAGGATATTGAGGAATATATATCAAGGTGCTTGGTATGTCAGCAAGTTAAAGTTTAGTGACAAAATTCGAAAGGTATGATGCAGCCATTGCCTATACCCATGTGGAAATGGGAAAATGTTACTATGTACTTTGTCACGGGTCTCCCAAAGACGTCGAAGGGAAATAATGTGATATGGGTTGTGGTTGACCGACTCACCAAGATATCCCATTTCATCGCTATTCGGGAATAAAGGGAAGCTAAGCCCAATGTATATTGGCCCCTTTGAGATCCTTGACCGCATAAGAGTTGTGGCCTATCTTCTCGAACTTCCACCGAATATGGCTCGATTTCATGATGTTTTTCATGTATCACTCTTGAGGAAGTACATACCTGATCCCTCACATGTACTAAACTCAGAGGTGGTGCAGTAGGAAGAGAATCTCTCCTATAAGGAGAAGCCGGTAAAAATTCTGGATCAGAGAGATAAGGTTCTACACAACAAGACAACCCATCTTGTCAAAGTGTTATGGAGGAACCATAAGTTTGATGAAGCAACATGAGAATTAGAGGAAGCAATGAAGGAAAAGTACCCATACCTGTTTTTGGCTTAGTTTGTAAAACTAAATTTCGAGGGAGAAATTTCATAAGGGGAGAAGAATGTAACGAAAGAAAGTTTTTAAATGGAAATTACCTTCTTATATTTATGTCATAAAATCTCATGAAAGCACAACATAATGAACTAGTAAGTGATAAGTTACCTTTAAACATAATTTTTTCACTTCGGTGTTTAGAATTTCAAAAATCCGGCATAAACGGTTGTGTTCAAGATATTTTTTGGAGTCTAATAAAACAAAAATAATTTTTGGTGAATAGTAACCAACTCTAATGAATAGTAACATACCCTTATGGATAATTCCATACCCTAATGAATAGTGAACTCACCTATGGTGGTATAAAAATAATATTCAAGTTGGAAGTACGATATACCTATATTTTAGAATGAGTTAATGAATGTTTTAAAACTAGTTTTGATAATAAATTATTATTTTAATAAAATATTAAAATAATCATATTTAGAAAATTATTTTTGAAAAATGGACTTCATTTTTGGATTCTACATGTCGAAAAATGGTCAGGGAGAATTTTTGGGATTTTTCTGAAATACTTGAAATTTTGATGAATAGTGAAGTACGATAATTCACAAAATAAGCGAAATACATTAATTATGAAGTCATGATGATGTTATGATGATGTAAGACCAATTGGTTCGGATTTACATGATAAATTTACTATTTTTGGTCAAGTAATCATCACTATTTCTTGTCTTTAGAGAAATTAATAAACTATAGAATAAACAATTGGGAAAACCCCTCTCCTCCCTCACTATAAATACCCCCTCTCCTTACCTCTTTTCCTCACACATCTCAAGCCTTTTTCCTCGCCAAAATTATGCCCAAATACCCTCCCAATCTCCTTACCCACGTTATGGTTGAACCAGATTATTATATGTCCTATTTAAGGTTCTGTAATCCTCATACACTCATGATATAAATCAATAATACAAAACAAGTCAATTATTGGAAAAATCGTTAAAATTATTTCAAGTGTTTATCATTAATGTTTAATGTAAAGGTTCTATTTCAATATAATTAAAAAAATGAATTTTTTAACCATGTAACCTACTGGATGTCCATTAGTGTTATATAACTTAAATTCTAGACAACCACTTTCATCTTACAATTTATTTGAACCTAAATACAATTGAACCGATCATTAAAACAAATGAAACAAACGGACCTGAACAATGAAATTGAACCTTGCAATCAATCAAAATGGGAATAAATGAACTTAAAAAGGTTATAATTAATCTTTTAATTTTAGATAAGGTTATTGAACCATTGATTAATAAACATAATTTGACTATTCGGGTCATTAATATCAATTGGAGAACACCAACGGACCTAAGGTAAGGGATCCTCCCAATTTCACCCTTATTCAAGATTGTTCACTATGTTAGGACATGTTATGTGTAATTATTAATTATGGGGTATGATTTATCACCTCCCCCATTCTGCCCTCTTTATGTATAAGTGATGATAATTCCATTTCCTCTCTCACTAAGCCCCCTCAAGTACTCCCGATACCATGCCGATAATCCGTAAAGAATTCTACCCGAACCTCTTTTATTCCTTCGGGTTGTCTTATCTACCTTTCTACCAAAATGAGTTTATCTTATATTTTATTGTGCATACTCTAAATTTTGTTTACATGTTCCATGTTTATTTATCAAGACTCTTTCATCACTCTCTTTCAGGGATATGCATGCTTTTAAGTGATTCTCTCCTCATTACTTCCCGATAAGTGAACCCGTTTTTAGGGAACTTCCCGAATTCTTTCCTATTATCAAGTGTACTCTATCCTCTATTTTAATTCAAATTTGTATTTATAAAATCAGTCTTTTTATTATGAAAACCTTCCTAGTTTACTTCTAGTTTTATAAAAAAATATTATGCCACTTTTCGTTTAAGAGATATTCGATGTTTTCTTAAACCGCACTAAAATGTTTTGACACAAAGTTTCCTAAAGACTATTTTTACATGTTATCACTTCAGTTTGTTATCACTTGTCATTATTTATTCCTTTATACATTATTAATGTCTATTTATTATTTAATTCCTTTCTTTCTTGGATGCTTGTATGTTACGTGCCTTTTTATTATGCTTGATGACGTGATTGTGTGCCAATTTCTTTCCTTGGGTACACTTATGTTTATTTATGATTGATTATGTGAGATTATTTATATGGAAATAATATACATAAATAATCTTAGATGGGTTCACCCAGATAGAGCTCCAATGCATTGGGTAAATTTAATGTCTCATGAGAAGATTATGGGCAAACGGTCCGAGTGGTTAGCCTTGGCTTGTGCTACTATGGGAAATGAGATTGGCAGTTATCCTTGAATCATACTAAAGTCATGTTTAAAGTTGATGCCACCTCTCTATGAAACTATTCTTATATAATCTCATGATTATATTATCCCATTATTATTTAATTCCATGTTTTTATGATCCCATGTTCATATGTTATGATTCCATATGTTCCATGCTTCCAATATCATTATGTCAAGCCTCCTAACTCATGTGCTTAAAGTTTATTCTTATTTTCTTTCCCTTACTGGGATTTTTATCTCATCCCTTTATTCATGTGTTCCCCAGGGTACCCTATGCATATGTAAGGGCTGAAAGGAAGTTAGGATCTCATTATGAATATTAAATAAATAAGTGTTTTTAGCCCGTTGTTTTGTGATATAAGTACCTAGTCTTCCACGACACTACACTTAACGATCCTTGGATTGTAATCTGATGATGATTTATGTTTAAAATAATGAAATGTTATGTGTAAAAGGATAGGGTCTCTATATAAAAACCATAATCCTTCCTTATTTTATGGATAGTTACATGTTTTAAAAGGAACTTTCAAAATTGTTTAAAAAATACTTTCCTGATTCAAGGGAATTTCTCAAATTCTTACCTATTTTCAAGGGAACTCTATAATCTATTTTTGGAAACCATTATCTTTATAAAATCACTCATTTTATTATTAAAATACTATCTTACCTCACTTCTGGTTTTATACAAATATTTTTCCAAAAGAACTCTTCTTTTCAAAATAAAAGAGTATTTATCTCCAGAATTGCTTAATGATTTTATAAGAGTGTTTTCATCTAATTCAACACTCTTGTTGATTCCATGGTATTATTGGGTTTAATCATTTATGAATTCATCTACCATATTTGATTTAATTTTTTACGACTAACTCTATTGTGGATGATGCATCCTAAAACCTTTCACCATATTATTCCAAATGGTTAGTGTTTTACGTTTAATGATTGGGGAAAGATAGTTACATTTCATATGATAGTTTCAATATGAATGTATTTGTTGTTTATGTTTATCCCTGCTCATATTAGGAATGAATTAGACTTATTATTTGATGGGTGGGGCCTGCTACAGCCCCTTGATGCATCGGTAGTTCTAATGAGGCAACTAGACGTGGAATTGGCCGAGGCCTTTCCCAATGTGATATGGATTTTGGCTGAGGCCTTAATCACTAGAATTCTTGGTCAAGGCCATGAAAAAATGTTTCAGAATATCTGGCATATTCACTTACCTCATTATTAATATATTATTTGAAAGTTCATGTGGTTATTCGACTAGTAGAATACCCATGATTATGTTTAATTATGGAATTATTTACTCAGATCATATTTCTGCCATAATGTGTTCAAGTTTATTATTAAAGGCATGTGTTTTCAATTATTCACCCTATATAATGTTTATATTATCTTACACTGTATTGCTTACTCTTATTGAGCGTTTGAGCTCACCCCTTTCTTATGTATCATTTCTCAGGACATGAAGAAGTAATTTATGAATGACTTTCAACCATAATCTGGGAGACGTGATGACTCTAGTGGAATAAATTAGTGTTGTTTTTCCATTCCATGTGTGATGTTGAACTTATTTATGTATCTTGTTTCCAATAATACTAAACTACTTGGTCCTTTAGGATTCGTATTCCTTGTATATATGCCAACGTAATCAAATAAGGCACCGACTTCGGGCAATTGGGGTCGAGTATTTACAGTTGGTGTCAGAGGATGTTTAGTAGAAAATTTAGAAACTATATTTAGAAAATGTAGAATTAGGGAAGAGTCCCTAAGTTAGTCTTTGAGAAAATACATACAATAATGTCCTGCTATTTTGGTAAGGAATATATTATGTGGATCTTTCAAGCAATACATCCCATTTTGGATACGAGCAGGTAGAGGCGGCTCTGGCACAAATGTTTCTAGGGGTAAAACCGAAAACAACACTTTGAGCTAGACTTGAACGAGAACTAGTGAATGAAAACGGGCCTTGCTTCACTCTTGGCTACAACACTCCCGGGGGATATGCTTAGGATAATTCACATTTTCTTTACAAACCATTATGAAGGATTAAAATGTAAAATATTCCTCAAAGAAACCATTTTTGTGGATATGGGATTAGCCATGCGTATGATCTCAATTTTTCTAAGTATTTTTTAGTTAAGATTATACATTATGATTCATAACCTAACATAGTGTATTCCATTACCTAGATGTGGTGCCTAGTGGATGGAATGGAAATCGCACGAATGCATGTGTCCCCTGCAGGGATTTTCCTTCGACGCAAGATAATGATGTTGGATATGGTGCTATGACTGGTGCTGAGAAACTCATAACTATACTGGGACAACTTACTCAGGTTATGAATAATAACCTTACCTGTATGGAGCATCCAGATCCACCACGTGGAGGAGCCATGCTAGATCTCTTTATGCGACAACAACCTCCATCATTCAATGGGACTACAAACCCATTTGTAGCAGAGCAGTGGATATGTTCCCTTGAGAAGATATTTATTGCTTTGGGATGTAATGAAAGAGAGAAGGTTGTCAAGGCTATATATCGTCTATCGGGAGATGTGGATCAGTGGTGGTCATTAATCCAAAACACAAAGGAGGAGGAAGAGATAGAATAGATGGAATGAAGTGATTTTAAGGAAATATTATTAGAAAAATATTTCCCTCGTGAGCAGCGAGCAGATATGGAGAGACAAATATTGAATCTGAGGGAGAAGGAATATGAGAATGTTGTAAGGTATGAAGATAACTTCACAATATTAGCAAGACATACTGTAGACTACGTACGAAATCCAAGGAGAAAAATTGATCAATTATTTGATGGACTAAATCCCTTCCTTCGGCAGGCACTGGTCTCCCAAAGTTTTTCATCATATGAGGATATAGTTTCATGTGCCATCAAGACATAAAAATAATTCTTTAAGTCTTATGAATTTAAGGGAAATCAAGAAAAGAAGGGCGCTTCTGAAAACCCTGGGAAAGGAAATAAGGAAATAGGTAAGAAGGAAAGAGTTGAATTTCCACCATGTGACAATTGTGGAAAGAAACACCCTCGTGCATGCTTAAAAGGAAAAGGAGTATGCTACAAATGTGGTCAGAAAGTTCATCTTGCTGGTGATTGCAAAGTGAAGAAGGAAGACAATGATGTTCAATGCTATAGTTGTCAGGAGATGGGACACTATGCTAATAATTGTCCAAAACGTCAAGGAAATATGAAACAGAAAAGGCCAAGGGATCAGGGACAAGCTTATGCAATCACAACTACAGAAGTTGAAGTTCCTAATGACGTGGTGGCAGGTACTTTAATTGTCTCCTCAAGTTTAGCCAATGATTTATTTGATTATGGATCATCTAATTGTTTCATATCTTCCCAGTTTTCTAAGAAAATTAGATATTTTCAATTTGATTTAACAAGGTATTTGTCAGTCAAAACTCGTAAGGGAAGTATCATTTCTACAAAGTTCTATGAATCAGTTCCCATTAGGGTATATAAATGTTGTTTATATGCTGATCTCATCATCATACCCATGATTTAATTTGATATAATCCTCAGTATGGATTGTCTTTCATACCATGATGCAAAAATTTATTGTAAGAAGAAGGTGTTTATGATTTTTTATGATGATGATAAAGAACACCTTATCTTTAGAGCAGAATCGTCACCACCAGATTCTTATCTATATCCAGCCCCAGTAGCTCAACTAAATTCAATTATTGGGGAGGAATAGAATGAAATAACTATGGGTGGGGAAAGGAATGTTAAAATAAAGTATGTACCTATTATGAGAGAATATGTTGATGTGTTTCCAGAAGATTTAATTGGACATCCTCAGGAAAGAGAAATTGAGTTTTCCATTGATTTAATTCCCAGTTCAAGGCCCATATCGAAAAACCCTTATAGAATGACCACTTTGGAATTAGTGGAACTAAATAAACAAATAGATTAATTGAGTAATAAGGGATTTATTCACCCTAGTGTTTCTCCATGGGGAGCCCTGTCCTTTTTATTAAGAAGAAAGATGGATCTATGAGGTTATGTGTCGACTACAGGCAGATCAATGCTATAACAATAAAGAACAAGTATCCCCTACCTCGCATTGATGATTTATTTTCCCAACTGCATGAAGATCAATACATTTCAAATATTGAACTTCGATTTGGATATCATCAGTTGAGTGTAAATAAGGAAGACATTACGAAAACAGCATTTCAAACCAGGTACAGGCATTATGAGTTTACAGTAATGCCTTTTGGATTGATTAATGCACCCTATATCTTCATGGATCTAATGAATAGAGTTTTCAAGGAATATCTCGATTATTTTTAGTGGTATTTATTGATGATATCTTGGTATAATCCAAAATCTACAAAGATCATGAAAATCACATGTGCATTATCCTGAAGACTCTTAGAAGACATGAATTATATGGGAAGTTTAGAAAGTATGAATTCTGGATTTAAGAGATTTCTTTTCTTCGCCATATTGTCTCTAAGTATATAATCCTAGTTGATCCTACGAAGAAAAAGGCAATCCAAGATTGGCCCATGCCAACAAACATTACTGAGGTACACAATTTTATTGGCTTAACAGGATATTATCGGCATTTCGTGCAGAATTTTGCCCGACTGGCTAACCTGCAAACGAAGATCATACGTAAAGGGGTTAAATTTGTTTGGACAAAAGATTGTGAAGACTGTTTCGATGAACTGAAGAGAATATTAGTAAATGATCCTATATTGACTCTAACATCTAGGAATTATGGGTTTGTTATTTATTGTGATTCTTCAAAGAAAGGACCTGGTTGTGTCCTTATGAAAAATGATAGGGTTATTTCTTATGCATCACGATAGGTAAAAATTCATGAGGAAAACTATCCTACTCATGATCTTGAGTTAGCTTCTGTAATATTTTCTCTGAATATATGGATACATTTTCTATATGGTAAAAAATGTGAGATTTATACTGATCACAAGAGTTTGAAGTATATTTTTCCACTGAAAGAACTCAACATGAGGAAAAGGAGATGGCTTGAACTACTCAAGGATTATAATTGCATGATACACTACAACCCAGGGAAGGAAAATAAAGTGCCAGATGCCTTGAGCTGAAAGGATCATGGATTTTTTAACTTGATGAGAGTTAAAAGGGATCCTATTTTCATGGATCTAGTAAAAATGGATATGGGAATAACCCTGGAAGGTGAAACATCAATGATTTTTAAAATGGTTGCCAAACCATCTTTACTATAAAGGATAAAAAATTCTCAGGCTGATGATGAGGTGTTTCAAAAGAAGATTAAAGATGTGAATGATGGTAGATTGAGTGACTTCGTATATGAATATGGAATTTTGAAATTTGGGAATAGACTTTGTGCACCTGATATACCTGATCTAAAAAGGAAATTGTTGGATGAAGCTCATAGTTCCAATTTCTCCATACACCCTGGTAGCACTAAGATGTATAGAGATTTGAAGGAACATTTTTGGTGGGACAACATGAAGAGGGGGATTACTGATTTTGTGTCAAGATGTATGGTTTTTCAACAAGTGAGAGCTGGAAGGCAACAACCTGGAGAAGTATTGCAACCTCTTCCCATACCTGAGTGGAAATGGGATAATATCACGATGGACTTTGTCATGGGACTATCAAAGACTCCTAGAGGGAATGATGCAATATGGGTCATTGTTGATTGTCTTACCAAGTCATCACATTTTCTTGCTATAAGAAAGATCTACCACTTGAACATCTATCAAGACTATATATCAATGAAGTTGTGAGACTTCATGGTGTACCCCTATCGATTGTTTCTGATCATGATCCACGTTTTACCTCAAGATTCTGGAAAAGTCTTTAGAAGGCCCTAGATACTAATCTTCATTTGAGCATTGCCAACCACCCAAAAACTGATGGACAATCATAACGGACTATTCAAACATTGGAAGGCATTTTATGGACTCGTTCACTTGATTTTCAAGGCATGTGGGATTAGTATTTACCTCTCTCAGAATTTTCCTACAAAAATATCTTCCATTCAAGTATACAGATGGCACCCTATGAAGCATTATATGGGAGGCGATGTCATACACCAACTTGCTGGGATGATGTTGGTAAAAGAAAGCTTGTGGGCCCAAAACTTGTTGAAGAAACAATGGAAAAGGTGAATATTATCCAGAACCATATCAAAATAGCTCAAAGTAGGCAAAAGTGATATGCTTATAACCGAAAGAAGGATTTGTAATTTCAAGAAGGTGATCACGTTTTCTTAAAGGTATCTCCATGGAAGGGAATTATATGATTTGGTAAGAAGGGAAAATTAAGTCCCAGGTATATTAGACCTTTTGAAATTATGGATCGGATTGGAGCCATATCTTACCATTTGGCAATGCTGCCAAGTCCCTACAAGGTTCACAATGTGTTCCACTTGTCAATGTTAAGAAAGTACATGCCAGAACCAACACGTGTACTCACTTATGAAGAAGTAGAACTTGAGCCCGATCTATCTTACTGTGAAGAGGCTATCATGATTTTTTATACTAGAGAACAAGTATTGAGAAATCAGATGACTTTTCTAGTGAAGTTTCTATGGAGGAACCATAAGATGGAGGAATCAACATGAGAGCCTGAAGAGCATATGTTAAAGACATACCCGAATCTTTTTAGGTAATATTTTGTGAATTTTGAGGAAATTTTTTTTATAAGGAGTGGAGAATGTAACACCCCAAGATTTTTAAAGTAAATATAGAATTCAATTTTATAATCTAACCATTAAACACAACTTTTCCTCTTCTATGTTTTGAATTTCAAAGAAATGGTCATCTAGAGTTGTGTTCAGTAAGTCATTTGGAGTCTGATAGAACAAACTTTATTTTTGGTGAATAGTAACATACCCTTATGAATAGTAATATAAATATTAATATGACCCTTATGAATAGTAAATAATAATAATATTTTATTATCTTAAGGTAATAAGATAATGGGATCTTAATTAATTTTTCAATGTCACATAAAACTAATTGCACTTCAAGATTGTTATTTTTCGAATTAACTTTGACTTTATTTAAAAATTAAATTAATAATATTTAGGAAATTAGTTTTGAAAAATAGATTTCACTTTTGAATTCTATACGTCCAAAAATGGTAGGGGTGAATTTTTGGGATTTTTTTGAAATTCTTGAAATTTTGATGAATAGTGAAATATGATAAAATACCATATATACAAATTATCAGTTAAATACACTATTTATGACATCACAAGTGATGCAAGGACACTTGTTTCGAACTAAAATGAACTTATTACTATTAGGGGTCACATGAAACCACACTATTGGTTGTCTTGAGGGAAATAATAAAATAATGAATTAAATATTCAAAATTTACCGCTCTCCACTATAAAAAACCCCTCACCACTCCCTCATCTCTTCACTCCTCTATGCCTTGAAGATCCTAAAAGTTCTGCCCAATTAACCTTCTCTAGTCTCTCCCCACGTCCAAGAATCTTCTAGTCTTTACAAAAGACCAAAACCCCTTCCCTTAAGGAGATTCTCAAGGAGGTTATTTCAAGAGGTAAAGCACCCTTCTTTTTCGTTTGGTTTCATTTAAATTTATCTTCTTTTGCTATCCTCTCCTGAAATACTCTGTCCAAATGACCATGATAACTCCAGTAACATTTATCTACTATATTTATATCATGTGAATGGAAGAACCGTCATAAATATTCTTACTCCTTCCCTTTTATTTTTATAAACGAAATCGACGTCCATGAGGTTCCAATTTATAACCTTCTTGGACGACGAAGTTTAATTATTCAATTTATTCTTCATTACTGGTCATGAAACCATATTCATGGTTGCAACAGACTATAATATATGTTTCATAACCTAATTAATATTCAAGAATAAGAATATGTACATATAATTCAGTTATATGACAAAACTAGTTCATAATATTCCAAATACCGCCGAATAATCGAAGTGGTTGTCATCTAATGATTCATCCTCATTCAATGTTAAAAAATGAATGAAATAACCATTATCAATTCTTTATGTTCATAAATAATCTGTAATTTAAATCCTGGAGATTTATAACCATTCCACATGAACTCCACATACTTAAAAACAAGTGAACTGATTAGGAAAATAAAGAAAATGAACACCCTAGAACAATGAAATTCAATACAACAACTTATCAATAAGGATATATATGAACTAAACAGAATTATGATAAACTAAATAAATTTATAATAGGTTCTTAAATAATTTATTAATAAGTATAATTTCATATTCCATGATCTTAAGTACAAGAGCGGAACACGTTTGGAGATAAGGTAAGGGTTTCCTCATCTCACTTTATTTTTCGTGAGATTTTCCACATTCACAACCAATAATTTTGTATTGTGTATGTATACTGACCATTGATTTCACATATCATGAATATATTTATCTTCATGGTATTAAATCTATAAATTTTTTATTATAAATTTTTGGGGCATACAAATCGTTTGATTACAAAGTGGTAAGGTTTTTTCCAACCGAACTTCCACTTTCATTCGGGATACTTTCATTGTCTAATTACCTCGATGTAATTCTTATTTATTTTTATGTACTCATCATATGTTCTTTTTTAGTATCATATATATGTTTAAAAATCATAATCCTTCCTTATTTTAGGGATAGTTACACGTTTTAAAATGAACTTTCAAAATTGATTAAATAATACAAGCCTGATTCAATGGAATTTCTCAAATTCTTACCTATTTTCAAGGGCAATCTATAATCTATTTTTGGAAACCACTATCTTTATAAAATCACTCATTTTATTATGAAAATACTACCTTACTTCACTTCTGGTTTTATACAAATATTTTTCCAAAAGAACACTTCTTTTCAAAAATAAAATAGTATTTGTCTCCCTAATTGATTAATGATTTTATAAGTGTGTTTTCATATAATTCAACAATCTTGTTGATTCCACGGTATTATTGGTTTTAATCATTTATGAATTCATCTACCATATTTGATTTAATAGTTTATGACTAAATATATTGTGGATGATCTATCCTAAAACCATTCACCATATTATTCCGAATGGTTAGTGTTTTATGTTTAATGATTGGGGAAAGATATTTACATTTCATATGATAGTTTCAATATGAATGTATTTGTTATTTATGTTTATCCCCACTCATATGAGGAATGCATTGGACTTATTATGTAATGGGTGGGGCCCGATATATCCCCTCAATGCATCGGTAGGTCTGATGAGACAACTAGACGTGGAATTGGTTGAGGCCTTTCCCAATGTGATATGGATTTTGGTCGAGGCCTTAATCACTAGACGTCTTGGACGAGGCCATAAAAAAATGTTTCAGAATGTCGGGCATATGCAATTACCACATTATGAAGCTATTAGTTGAAAGTTCATGTGGTTATTCGACTATTAGAATACCCATTATTATGTTTTATTATGGCATTATTTACTCATCTCATATTCCTGCCATAATGTGTTCAAGTTTATTATTAAATGAATGTGTTTTCAATTATTCACCATGTCTACTGTTTATATTGTCTTCTACTATATTTCTTACTCTTACTGAGTGTTTGAGCTCACCCCTTTCTTATGTTTCATTTTCTTAGGACATGAAGACATAATTTATGAATGACTTTCAAGCATAATCTAGGAGATGTGATGACTCTAGTGGAATAAATTAGTGTTGTTTTTACTTTCCATGTGTGAAGTTGAACTTATGTATGTATCTTGTTTCCAATAATACTAAACTACTTGGTCCTTCAGGATTCATATTCCTTGTATGTATGCCAACGTAATCAAATAAGGCACTGAATCCGGGCAACTAGGGCCGGGTCTTTACATGTTAACTCTACCCTCAAGTGGAGAAGGATTTGTTATTTTTAGCGATGCATATCTGAAAGGGCTTGTGTGTGTCCTCATGAAAAATGAAAATGTCATTTCTTATGAATCTCGACTGTTGAAGTCCCGTGAGAAGAACTATCCTACGCATGATCTGGAGCTGGCTGTAGTCATTTTTTCTCTAAAGATATGGAGACACTATATTTATGGGTAGAAATGTTATATATACATATACCACCAAAGTTTTAAGTATATTTTCTCACAAAAGTAATTGAACATGAGAAAGAGGATATGGTTGGAACTTCTCAAAGACTATGATTGTGCAATTCATTATCATCCTAGAAGAGCAAACAAAGTCGCTGATGCATTAAGCAGGAAAGACAGATTTTTTTTTCATAATGAGGATTCAAAGAGATCCTTTGATAAATGACCTAGTAATGATGGACATGGGAATTTTAAGGGAAGGGATGTCATAAACCCTAACACAAATTATTTCTCAACTGTCATTACTATATATTATCAAGAAAGCTAAAAAAAGATCCTTTGTTATAGAATATGTTTGAGGACGTGAAGGATGAGAATTTTCTTGAGTTCAATAATCATCAAGAAGGTGTACTAAAATTTTGTACAATACTATGTGTTCCATATATTACAGAAATAAAGAAGGAGCTAATAGATGAAGCTCATAGCTATACTTTCTCTATACATCCTGGAAGCACGAAAATGTATAGGGACCTTCATGATCATTATTGGTCTAATAATATGAAAAGGGAGATTGCTGACTACACTTCACGGTGCCTGATATGTCAGAAAGTGAAGGTAGAGTGAAAACTTCCTAAAGGGGTATTACAACCACTACACATACTAGTATAGAAGTGGGACAATATCACTATGGACTTCATCACTAGTTTCCAATGAACTTCCAAAGGAAACAATGCGATATGGGTTGTTGTGGACCATCTCACCAAGACTGCCCATTTTATCTCCTTTCAGGATGATTTCTCTCTTGATCAAATTTCCAAGATTTACATGAGGGAAGTGGTAAGGCTACATGAAGTTACACTTTATATCATATCTTATCATGATCCAAGGTTCACATCAAAATTCTGGGGAAGTATTCAACATGCTCTGAGAACTGAATTGAATTTCAGTACGACCTATCACCCCCAAACTAATGGATAATCTGAAAGGAAGATTCAAACACTTGAGGATATGCTAAGAACATGATCAATGGAATTTAAAGGTGTATGATATCGACATCTCCATTTAGTTGAGTTATCTTATAACAATAGCTTCCACTCAATAATTAAAATGGCACCCTCTAAAGCTCTATATGGTAAGCGATTTAGAACTCCTACTTGTTGGAATGAAGACAGTGAGAGAAAGCTTCTTGGGACTGATCTTGTGCAAGAGATGACAGAAAAAATTTCATACCATCCAACAACACATTAAGGATGCTCAGAGTCGTTAAAAGAGCTATACTGACAACCATAGAAGAGACTTGGAGTTTGATGTTGGTGAAAAAGTCTTCAAAATTTCACCTTGGGAGAGATTCATGAGTTTTGAGAAAAAAGGGATGCTCAGCCCTAGGTACATCGGCCCATATGAAATATTTTATTATGTAGGATCAATGGCCTATTGGCTTGCACTTCTTCCAAATCTAGAACAAGTTCATGATGTCTTATACGTATCTCTCTTGAGGAAGTACATACCTAACCCTTCACATATACAGAATCCCAAGGTGGTAAAACTAGAGCATGACCTCTCTTATGAGGAACAACCTGTGGAGATCATGGATCATAGAGACAAGGTTCTATGCAATAAGACTACCCACCTTGTTAAGGTGTTTTAGAGGAACCACAAGTGTGAAGAAGCCACGTGGGAACTAGAGGATTCTATGAGGAAAAACTACCCACACCTTTTCTCTTTTAAGGGTACGAGTTATAATTTCAGAGACAAAATTTATTAAGGGGGAAGGATGTAATGGCCCGAACCTTTTAATAATATTTGTTTCCTAATTTTTTTTGTTATTTCATTTTATACTTCACAAAAATATATACATTAATTAATGAAGTGATACCATTGGGTTTCGAATGTTATATGACCATTGGTAAATATGACTATTAGAAAATAAACTCTTAAAATTATAATTATTGTTTTTAAATACAAGTGATATCGGTTAATTAATACAGAAAGAAGTGTCGATGGCCTCATCTAGTAGACTCGGGCCGTACGAAGCCCATCTGTCAGAGCTTGGGAAGGTGGTAGCATCTCTGGGATTTGCTCTGGACCAAGACCAAGCTAAGCTTAAACATGTGAAGATTGAAAGAAATTGCCTAAGGTAGAAGTTCAAGCTGATAGAAATCACCACTCGGGCAATGTTGTCCGAGCCGCCCCAAGATTCTATCACCATAACACACCTTACACTTAAGTCCTATGTAGGTGTTATAAGGGGATATGTAATGAGGCCTTAGATAAGTTTTGTAATCCCTTGGTATAAATAAAATTATTATATCTTATTATGGTAAAATTTGTGATTTTCAAATGTCTGGATAAATACAGGATTAATATTTTTGATGAATTTTGTAAAAAGTGTATTTTAAAATATTCATGTAAACTTTAAATAATTAATAATGTGAAATGATTTTCAAAAAATGGCCTTCTACAGTTGTGACCAGTGATAAATTTATAGTCTAATAAGATCAACTTATTTTTTAGTGAATAGAAAAGTATGAATAGTAATATACCCTTATAATTAGTAATGAATAGTGATGAATAGTAAATCTGCCAAAAAAATATAAACTTCACCCATGAATGTATAAATATAATTTATACATCTTCAAAGTGAAAAAATGGTCATAATATAAGTATTGGTATTTTTTATGTCATAAATATTTTAATTAAAATTTTATAATTAATTTAATAATTTAAAATAAAAATGTAATTTCATAAAATGTAATCATAATTTGTTACTTTATTGTCTTATGGTTGTACGATAGTTTTATGGTACCGTGATTACTTTTTCAATGTGTTACAAAATAGGTTATAGTTTTAGAGTTGTTTTTTTAAATAATTATTTTTTAAGATTTAATTAAAAAATATTTAGAAAATTATTTTCATATAATGGAGTTCATTTTTGAATTCAGATCATCAATATTTGGTAAGGTTAAATTTTTGGTATTTATCGGAAACAATTGAATTTTCGGTGAATAGTCAAAATACAGTTTTGAGTTCCATGTGTTTGATGACATCATTGATGATGTAATCATGATGTAATAATTTTGGTAGACTTTTGAATAGTAATATTTGTTATTAGGTGTCCCAAGTGGCCAATAACATTGGAAAATACCATGGGCAAGCCCATGGTTTTGCAAACACCACTGATGAGGTGTCCCTTGGAAAATAATTAAATACTTCCTCACTTTTCCTATAAATAACTAGACATTACCTCTTTGATTTCATTCAAAAATCCTCCTCAATGAAGTTATATTCTTTTTACATCCCAAGGAGTCCTCCCAAGGTTTCCTCAAGCCCCCCAAGGTCCTAAACTTCAAGCTTTAGAAGTTACTCTTCAAGGTAAGGGAACATTCCACCCTCCTTTTTTAGTCATGATTTACTTTAAGTTATGTTTTCAAATTTCAATATTATTATGTGGGGGTATGTTCTTATATATTCTTATTACTTTAAATTTCATTTCTAAATGATGAGAGACCCTTTCTACTCTCATCAATTTATTTTCAAAATTTTTATGCGACGCCATTAGGCTGCCAAATTTTTCGTAAAATAAATAACATCTTCTCTTTTCTTTCATGTTTCCTTTTCATGTGGTATGTCATTAAAATATCCATACCATGATATTATTATTTAAACATACAGTATTATTAATTATTTATGAGTGTTTGACTCTTGTACCATCTCTTTTTAATGTTTTCTAAAATGATGTTACGTAGCCGTTATGTTGTAGAATTTCCATCTAAAAATCTCTCTCTTTTTCTCAAAAAATTCTCTTGTATTATTTACGTGGATACCCAAATCTATTTTAATTTCAAGGGGTATTCATAAATACATAAAATTTATCTATTTTATTCTAGAATTTACATACATATAACCCTGACTCCCTTTCCATGGGTAATAAATGACATAATGATCTTATTTTTAAGTACTTTTTAAATGTCATGATTTTGACATGAAACCCATTTCATTGATTCTATTTGGGTTATTTATGAAATGTTTCATTATAAAATATGTGGATAACATTAAAATAAAGACATATTAAGGGTGTGAATTGATAGGGCTCCAATGCACTGGGTAATGATTTAATCTCTAGAGATGATAAGTTTCACGATACCTTGGTAATTTTTATAACACCTTGGGGATAAACCTTGGTGATATGTTTATGAATGTCTAAATTAAATTTTTAGCCACATATTCATGTTATGGTTCAATTTATTATCATTTTTAAATGCCTCTACTTCTATTTCTCATGTCTTTATGTTTTTATCAAGTTCTTATCGATTTCACAAGTAAACTGATTCCCTTGTTTTCCTTTGTGGGCCTTCTGCTCACCATTTCCTTTGATGTATGTCTCCAAGTTATGAGATAAATAATTTTACTTAGGAAGAAATTATTATTAATCCCTACCTATGGATTATAATAATGTTTTATGTTTTCATGTTTTATCTTCCTAATTTATAGGACACTAGACTTTAAAGATCCTCTGTTTGTAAAATGTAATGAAAAGTTATGTAATATAAAGGCGGGATGCCATAAAAAATTTCATTTTACTTTAAACTTTTTATTTATTTATAGTGTAAATAAATCTTAAAATTAATTAATTACACTTAAAAAATGATTATAAACTCTTATTAACTGAGTATTTAATCTTAGGAAGTGAATTTATTTATCCTTATGATTCAATGATTGAATCTAGAAAATTAAGGGCTACTAGGAATTTTTATAAGGAAATGAGTCTTATATTTCTAGTTTACTCTTACATTTTTAGATATTTACTCTTAATAATTCTTTATGTTGTTAAGTTTTCAATACATTAGTAATGTACTTATTATTATATAGAAGAATTAACTTTTAAAATCTCATTATATTACTTATATATTCACAACGGTGTTTTAAACATTTATTAGTGTTTTACATGGTTTGATATTTATGATATAATATCAAGATTACATTGAAAAATTTGGCTATTGGAGGCTTAATTTAGTCTTAAAGTCACACCCTAGCCTTTTATTTGATTTGGGTTCAAAATCGAGAAGTGGTAATTTTCTTTAGCACTGTAGAATTAATGTTGTACCATTGAAGGACAAGTACTATAAAAGGGTACTATAGCAATTTCAGTATTCATGATATATGGGACTCTAGGAAATAAAATTATAGAATTGTGCCAAAATACCTTTGAGACATCAGATGATGGGACTTTGGGATTCATATTGGACTATCTTCTGATCGGTGGAATATAAGATGGTGCAAGAGTAGGTAATTATGAACCAGGATATAGGATGATCATTAGGTAATGAATAATCAGTGGTTGTAGTGAATGAATTTCTAGAACATGTCAACAAAGGCCTCATGAAATTTTGTATGATGTGGTGATGATAGGATATATATATACATATATATATATATAAGACTTTGGGTATCAACTTGGTATGGGTAGATGATAATAAGGTTAGAGGGGGTGTTTCTATTTGGGTTTTTTGGGATACATCACAAGACATTTATGCCTTCGGGCCTTTAGTCCATGTATTCTTGTATGTACAATTCATTTAAAGGTTCCCTATCAACCCATTTAAAAGGTGATTTTATCTAGAAAATGAAATGAAAAAGGAATTTAAATCATTAATCATTTGAAATATTTAAATGCACCTTTTAAAAATGTTATATGGGAGTATTTCCATGTGACTAATTTATAATTATAATGGGATTATTTAATGATGTTTTAAATATTAATTTTTTTATTCTAATGAGTTTAGTTTTATATGCTATAACTTATAAGTTTTAATGCATGTAGAATACACAATGTGATTTAAGTTCTATAATGGAAAGAGATTCATTGTTGAACATTATCTTTTTCAGAGATCATATACTTCATCATTTTCATCATGAAGGGATGAAGCCTATGGATTTCAACACTAATAAACACCATCAACATTATTTTGTGGTATAACTATTTTATATATTAATAGGCTATATTTGTTTTCACTATATGGTCTTTCATTTTGGGTTCATTGTATCTATTATACTATCCTTAAAAATCATAAGTTTGGCTATGCTTACTTGGTGAAAAAGCGCGACACATGTTTTTCCCCAACCTACAAGAGGCATGTTTTTTTATTATCTACCATGAAAGGAAATATTTTTGGAGTACACCTTTAAATTATGGGTTCTATATATATCCGCAAAAGGAAAGAGTTTATTACTACAACTAGAAATTTCAGTTTATGTATACACCTATAAAATGATGTAATCTATCTATTCCTATAAAGGGATGTTTGAGTTTGTGCTTCCAAGTTCTAATAAGAGTATTGTAAAGAGTTTTTTCACTCTCTTTCAAAAGTGATATACCATTTAGTGGGCCCCATACTATTGATGTTGAGAGTGTGAAGAGTATATATAGGATCATTTAGATTCGTGCTATTATAAAAATTATTTTTTTATCATTTTTACATATTCTTCTTACACTATTCGTAGAAAAATAACTTAATTGAATTGTTAGATATTTTAATACACCATATTATATACTATTAGTTTAATTAATATAATTGTTTTATATTTAAAATTAACTCTTATCTTTTTCCATCACCTTATGAGGACCAACATATTCTGGTTCTACTTGTAGGTAAGGTGTCATGTCACGATACCCAGGTTTCACCATATTGAGGGTTATAATTAGATGTCTCATGTTGATAGGGTTAGGGAAGTTTTTTAGAGCTTGGTCATTGGAAGCTGGTTTAATTATGAAAGTAATATCCATGTTGCAACATGATATTGTGTGGTGGAATTAATTTATTTGGTTTTTATAAGGACCCGAACCCAAAACTCAGGTTCAGCCCTTACAAATGCTGTGTATATTTTTTTTATAAAAGGAACTTGAATAAATACACAAAATTAATTAACACAGAGGACCTTTTACTGGTATAGGTTCTGGAAAATTAGATACATCACTTACACTTCAATAATTTGTTTTTGAAAACATTAATTCTTTGGCGTGTCTCTTCCAGAACTGAGTTTCAACGCAGCAAGTATGCTAAACCAGCAAAAGTGTTTATAAAACGTAGTGTTATAATAAAATGCCCAATAAGGGGTGTACAAAAAAACTAATAAAACACTTTTAGTAATTCTTAAAAATTTTACAATCATATAAAATAAAATATATTTTCATAAACACTTTAATACACACATATATATATACAAAGTATTTTGAAAAATAATTATACTTGAAAATCCATTGGGGAATGTCCATTAAAAATATTAATATTGTTGTGGGATGTTAAGAAAACATTTCAGTACATGGATAAAATCCATAACATAAGGTCACAGGTCTGTCTTAGACATATGGGTTCACTCCCCGTAACGTCTTTTAATTCATCAGTTCCAGGTTTTTGAAAACATTTTTCATAGACCTGCCATTCTCATATCAGTCCAAAAACATTTTCAAAATACCCACATTGTATTAATTCACTCAAATGAGTGTCAATGACATTTTCAAAGAAGTTTATAAAACAATTTAGAGAGAATCCCATTCTTGGAAACCTTTTAAGAACCATAAATGCAAGTCACATGAATTAAATGTGTGTATGATACAAAATGATGACAATGTCATGTATGAGTAGATGATGTCCATAGCTCTACATGAATGACATGGAAGATGATGTGAATATAGGTATTCACATGAAATGATAACTCGTCCCATAAATTCAAATAAAATGATAAGTTTTTTCCCATGCTATTTAAACAAAGGCATATTTAGATCATTAGTTTAGAGATTGTCAAATTCCATAGTTTTTAGACAAATGAGAAGAATTAACTAAACCTTGGTTATTTATATCGAAGTGCATATATATATATATAACTATATATATACGCACTTATATATATGTATATATAACCAACTTTGAAAACCATAATGGTTTTAAACAAACATAGGTTCTTAAAAAATATATGGTAGGAATCCATATCAAGATGATACATATAAATAATGAAAATATTAGACAATACATGTGTGTATATACATATGTATATACACTCATGTAACTCTAGTGTTAATAAAAATATTTTCTTGATCATTGAAATCAAACATTTTCATATATAATATTTTTAAGGAAAGATCATTTAAAACAAGAAGATTTATTATATATGTGATACAGATTAGAAAAATATGTTTTTTACTTATACACACACACACACACAGACACACAGACACAAACACACACACACACATATATAACTATGTATATATGTATATATTCATTAATTCAAATAAAATTCCCTTACCTGATTTTAGAAACCGAAGGGGAAAGGGAAATCTTGTGATTGCTTTAGAGCTTAAAACTGTGGAGAGTTTTGATTCTGGACTTGTGACCATAGAGTAGGGGTTCTATCGAGTATCATTTTTTATAAAAATGCAGGTTTGAAAATCTTAGGATGTTACATTATACCCAACTCAAAATAATTGCATCCCTGTAATTCATTTATTAGACATAGGGGAAAATAATTTTACATAGAAACATTTAATAATAATACCGTGTCATTATTTATGGTGTGCCAACTTGCACAAAATAGAATTATAAATATAATTACATGTCACAAAATAATAGCAGTGTTATTCTAATTTGTTTCAACTAGTTAAATAATTATTCACTGTCTTGAAAATAATTATTTTACTACTGGACCGACCTTGGTCTGCTCGAACTCCCTTCCATTTATTGAACCCCCAAATAAATAAATAAATGATTTATTCTCTTAAATAGATATTTTTTTAAAAACTAGTAAATAATTATTTATTAAATGTTCAATGAAATAAATAAATATATTTTATTTAATTTATGCGATCATTTTAACTTGAATAAAATTATTCCATGGTCTTGAGAATAATATTTACTTCATTAATTAAATTTAAATATAACTTAACTGATACCACCAAAAACACTTACTGTGTGACCCTGTAGGATTATTTTTCATTGGCATTGGGCGGGCTTGCCTAAAGTCTAAGAGTACTATCCAACAATGGGTTAAGGCACCCAAGAGAAATAATGTAATGTCGCAACAAAAACATACACATACAAATGCTCACTGTGTAATATAATCCCTTTTTTCGCAATATCCTATCAAGTTGGTTTCATGATTGTGTCATCAACTTTTATGCTTGATACATTGTTCTTTGACTAACTCAAATAAAATCATCATTACACCATGGAAAAGGAATTTCATGTGACCGTTCTATTTCAATCAAAGGGGATATATGTCAAGTTCTATAAATGAAAGGTAAAAATCTTTCATTGACTTATCCATTAATAACATGCCACTCTTGACACACCCAACGTACCCTAATTTCCACCAACTTCCTACATGACAGTTTTCATCAGTAAATCAAAGTGAACGAGTTGTGACACATATTAATGATAATATTAAAGTCTATGGATCATTACACACGCTCACAGATAGAAATATATGATGACACTAAAACATACAAAATTCTTACTAGCGGTTCTATTCTCATAATCTCATATCTTTTAGATTACCAAGTGTGAAATTCATGAGGGGAAGTCTCATATGCTTATGAGTACTCACACTTGATGGTCTGCATGCTATGTGTCCCATCATAGTATGTCATCCAACTACAGAACTATATTTAAGAATATTCTTATAGAATTTCATGTTTCTCATCGTAGAGGGGAACTGCCATGACCTTATAATGCAACAAATACTCTTGGAAATTATTATATCATAGTCATGAAGAACAATGAACAATATGTAATAATACATTAAATATCCATGTAATCAAAGTAAACTTGTAGGTTCTGGGAAACCAACTCTTACAAACTCCCACTTGGACTAGAGCCAACTTCCTATGACTTTCAATCCACTAGACCTCACATGATGATCCTGTTTCTGCTTAGTCAAGGATTTATTCAAGGGGTCCACCACATTTTCTTCAATGGAAATACTGATCACTGCAACTTCTGAAGTATGTGATTCGTCCACTGATGTGACCTTGGATATTTTGCGAGAGCCACCGCTATAGTATTATCACATTACAATGTGATGAGATCTTTTCTTCTAGGTATCACATCTAGATCCTAGATGAAGCTTCACATGAAAACTGATTCTTTAGCAACCTCAGAAGCAGCGATATACTCTGACTCTACTATAGAATCTGCGACCACAATCCCCTTTGAGCTCTTCCAACTTACTGCACCTCCATTCAAAGTAAATATGTATCCCATTTGCAACATCATTCCATCTTGATTAGTCTGTAAACAAGCATCTGCATATCCTATGATGACTATTTCATCATCTCCTCCATAAAACAGAAGCATATCCTTAGTATGCCTCAGATACATTAGGATAGTCTTGACTGCCATCCAATGGCAGTCACCTGGGTTATCATGATATCTACCTACTGGACTCAATGTGTAGGCGACATCCAGCCTAGTACATAGAATGTCATACCTTACTAACCCAATTTCCAATGCGTATGGAGTCCTTTCCATTATCTTTATTTCCTCATGGTTTTGAGGGCACATTTTCTTGGAAATATGAATGCCATGTGACACTGGCATCAATCCCCTCTTGGATTGTTTCATACTGAATCTCTTCAGTATCTTATTAATGTTTGTACTTTGACTTAGGCCCAGTAATCTCTGGGATCTATCATGATGGATCTTGATCCCAATAATATATACTACCTCTCCCAGGTCCTTCATGGAGAAGCATTGATTCAACCATTCCTTAATATACTGTAATATTGGTATCTCGTTTCCAATAAGTAACATGCCATCAACATATACTATAAAGAAAATGACTTCACTCCCACTAAACTGTTTGTAGACACAAACCATACATTCATTCTTGATAAAACCAAATTCTTTTATGGATTCATCAAAATAAATTTTCCATGACCTGGATGCTTTTTTTAATCCATAAATGGATTTCTGCTACTTGCATACCTTATTGGCATCCTTTTGAGTCACAAAACCTTCAGGTTGTGTCATGTAGACAGCTTCCTGAAGGCTCCAATTAAAGAATTCTGTTTTGACATCCATTTTCCAAATCTCATAGTCATGGTAATCCACAATGGAAAGTAGAATTATTATGGATTTCATCATTGCAACTGGTGAGAAGGTTTTATCGTAGTTAATTCCTTGACACTGTTTCAACCATTTTGCAACCAGTCATGCCTTATAGGTACTGACTTGTCCTTCGATGTTCAGTTTCTTATTTAATACCCCTTTGCAACCAATTGGATTTACATTAACTGGGGATCTACCAAAATCCAAACTTGGTTTTGGTACATGGAATCCATTTCGTAATTAATGGTTTCTTGCCACCTAGCAAAGCCTGTTCCACTTTCTACATCCCTGTAGGTTATAAGATCATTATTATCAACTAATAAAGAGTCACCATCATCATTAACTAAAAAAATCTACCATTCCAGTTCTCTAACCTCTCTTATACTCCTACGTAGTAATTGTGTCTTTGGAATAGATTCTTCTTCCATGGGGCTTTGTGGAATCTGTTCTTGTATATATTGAGCCTCAACTTCATCGAAGTCTATCTTGATCCAACTATAACTTTTGGATAAGTGCTCCCTTTCAAGGAATATGGCATGTCTTTCCACTATAACCTTTTTGTCTGAGGGGTTGTATAAGAAAAATCCCCTTTTTTCCTTGGGGTATCCTATAAAGTTACACTTTGTGCATCAAGGTGAAAGTTTTCTACGTGAAGAGGCCTTAACAAACGCTTCACTACCCCACACATGTAAACTTGATAAAATGTATTTTCTTCCACTACAAAACTCCTATGTAATTTCATTTATCAATTTAGTTGGTAATTGGTTTAGTATGTGTGACATTGTTTGTAACACATACCCCCAAAAGTTTAGTAAAAGACTTGCATGAATCATAACTGATCTCACCATGTACATCAAGGTGTGGTTCCTCCTTTCACTTACACCATTCCATTGGTGTGTGTATGGAGGGTTGAGTCGGGATTGGATCCCAAACTCTAATAAGTAATCAATGAAGTCCTAATTAAGATATTCCCCACCTCGGTCTGAGTGGAGTTTGATAATATTATTACCAAGATGGTTCTCAACTTCATTATTGTATTCCTTGAACTTATCAAAGGAATCTGACTTATACCTCATTAAGTAGATATATCCATATCTACTAAAATCATCACTAAAAGTTATGAAATATAAATACCAACCCCTTGATTCAACTAGAAATGGTCCACACACATTGGTATAAACCAATTAAATAATCTATTTATCCCTTTCACTTTTCACATAAAATGGGGCTTTGTTCATTTTTCCTTGTAAACATGCATGACATACACCAAGTGGTTTTAGTTCAAAAGAATATAAATATCCATCTTGATGTAAATTTTTCAATCGTTTCTCATTTACATGACCTAGATAGTGAAGCCAATGTTTGATGTGGTATGAGTCATGTGATGTATCTTTGTCATCCATTGAAATCACTTAGTTTGTGTAATCCAATACATAAATATCATTTTATAAATGTACCCTACCAAAACAAATTCTATCTTTGTAAAAGAATAAAAATTAATTTCCAAACTTGAAAACAAATCCATCTATATATGTTTTGGATACATAAATAATGTTTTTGGTTACATAAGGCACATAAAATCATCCCTTTAACACCAAGATCATCCCAGTTGGCAACGTGAGGTGGTAGTCCCCAACAACTACAACAGCATGTCTGGATCTGTTGACTGCTCGTAGATCTACCTCCTCTCGATCAATCTTCCTGAATATACTTGGTTACTATATTTGGATACATATGTGAGAACCAAAAGCTATATCTAATACCATATTTTTTGAAACAAATAGATTTCATTCGATAACAAATGCACCTGAAGCTTCCCCTTTCTTCTTAGGCTGGGTGGAGTTATTCTTCTAGTAGCCCTTCTTGCCACATGCAAAACAAATAGCCTCATATTCCCTTAACTCCCCTTTGATCTTCCTTTTCTTGGAAGGTAGTGAAGATGCTTTGGGATTAAATCTCTTCACCTTTCCTTTCCTCTTATTCACCATAAGGACATAAGGCTTTTCGTGCTTTATATCTTTGTTTACTTGGCGAATGAGGATAAGAAGATCAGATATAGACTTATCAATGTTGTTCATGTTGAAATTGACTATAATGTTAGTGAACCTCTGAGGGAGTGATGCGATAATGAGATTGGTGCACAGTTTTTTCGGGGAGTTTAAACCCTAGAACCTCCAGGAACTCAAAGTAGACAATGATATTGACTACATGAGGCCAAACTAGATAACCTTATCTAATATTACTCTGAAAGAGTGCCTTAGAGTTCTCAAACCTTCCCTATCTTGAACTCTCCTGGTAAAGACCATAGAGGTGCTCGAGCATGCTATAAGAATCCATATTTTCATGAGACTTCATGAGATCACTAGACATTGATGATAACATCAAACATTGAACATCAACCGTGTCGTTCATATGTTTCTCATAGACCAAGAAATCCTCATCACTCACCTCCTTGGAAGAAAAATTAGGTAAAGTTGACTCCAACATGTAAGACTTCTTTTCATGGTGTAAAATAACCCAAAGGCATTTAAACCATTCCAATAAGTTACTATTAGTAAGGATGTTTCCTTAATCCAGAATTGATTGCAGGGATAGTGTGGTTGATGACCTTGTAATTTTTATTCTACAATTAAAAGTTCATATCATTATTACTTTCTTTATTACATTTTATGAGAAATAATAAATTTTAATAAGTATCCCACTATTTTATTAACTCCCAATGCACCTCACCATTGAACTCGTAATGTCCAGTTTTCATGACATTCTAGTGAAAAGGATCCGTATTCCCTTTCTCATAACCCCAAAAATGGTGGGTCAAGCTATTAGATGGTATTTAGGTAGACAGGTCTTTGCCAAATGTGGACTTGCAGTTCCTTGATATGTTGAGTGGACTCCCAAATCCCAAAATGATGAATTTGGATTTCCTCAACTCATGCCTCCAATGTTACACCATGTCTAGAAAGGGATACTCCTCTTGATGTAATATTGTTAATTCAACCCGAAACCTTTCATAAGGGTTTCCTGTATAAAATTAAGTGTCCCAACAAGGGTTGGTCAAACACATAGTTTTATTGAGTTTTTCACTTAATTAAGTAATGGAAGGCTTGGTCTGACTTAATATTTTATTTGAGGAATTTTTATCTCTTATACGTGAATTGATTATTATCACATGATTTTTAATATTAAGTGGAACTTACTCAAGTGATTAACCATTTCTTGATAATATTTACTCATAAGTCTGGTTTATTTTAGTTCCATCTTGCATGCTTGTTTAATTCATTAATTATGTGATCGTAACAACACATCCACAATGATAAACCATGAAAATGACAGAAATAATTTTTTTTAAATGACATGATCATGAGATTTTCTAATGGTTAGTTTATCTATCAGTTTATAAACTAACCCTGGATTTGGGGAGAAACAACTTGAACCTTTTGGGTTTGTGTTTACAGCTTCCATATGTCCACCTCTGTATCTCCTGGGATTGGTTTCATCTCAGCTCCATCTTGAACCGCCTCCACCAGCTTGGGAGTTCCACCCATTACATATGCCCTTTTTTAACTCACATGTAGGTGAGGGGTAAAAGGGGGTTTTACATAAAAGATACCTTGGGCATGTAGGACCTACATATTAATGAGGTGAAGGCTTGTAGGCCAACAAATTTAATTCAAATAAATAAATTAAAAGAAAATATCCACATAAAAATGTATTGGTCTAGGTAATGATCATCCATACATGCAACGGTATTGATGAAGCATTGTCTTGTGCACTATCAAAAAATTTATAACTAAATGAAACATATGGTCTAACCTGGGTCGTTCTCTTGTGGAGATTTTGTGGTCAATCAATCACTACTTATAATTAACTTTTTTTTATATTTTTTTAATTTATGAAATAAAAGAAAAATAAATTGATCTTTGAGAAATTATTATTCAAGATAATGAAAATTAAATATGCAATGCATAATGTAGATGGAATGAATGGAGACAAAATGATGTCAGAAAGAAAGGAGATATATTCCCAAGAGAATCACACAGATTGAACCTTCATCGTCTCATTATTAGTTTCAAATTTAATTAATAAACACACTCCATCATAGGTGTGAATATCCTCTTCTATATGTGGTTGTGAATATATAGTACAGTCAACGATCTATGAGAGACCACACATCCACATCCTCGATCGAGGGAAAATATTACAGAAGAGAAAGTTATGTCTCAGGTGGAAAGTGGAGACACAAAGGCGCCTTAACCACTAAGATCCCCATTGAACTAACTCTAATAAAATAAGAAAAAATTAACATGAATGCGAAATGACTTGGGTTCAACATTGGATTTATCCCCTGAGAAGTTCTGTAGGTTAGTTACTCATGATCACGAGTATGAGAGATCACCGTGGAGAAGAATGAGGAGGAAAAACAAAAGATAAAAAAATAAAAATGATATGAAGAAAAGAAAAATATATTAAAAATGTGTAATACTATTAAAATGGAAAGAAACCACAAAACAATGGAAAATGTCCACAAATAAGTTCCAATACTTTGAGAAGGGGTGATGATACATATTTATAGGGAGAGGAGGAGAAGAATTCATACTTAAAACATTTAATCAAAAGTTTCCATGTCGATATGCCATTAAATGACATAATTTTTAATATTTGTATTAATAAATGTTGTTCCATAATGTCTCCTCCATTTGAACAAAAAATTTCAGATTCATTGGACGTTCCTATAATGAGTTATGAATTTATTATTGACAGTTTTGTTTTTTGGACGCCTGTTCAAGGAAGGTTCCTCCACAAATATGTCATTTAATGTCACCCATCATGGATTCCAAATACCGTAAAATTTATTGGGTGAACGATCCATTGAGTCCTAGTGCATCTCCAATTTGAATCACCTTTTTAGAGGTGTGTAGACCGAATTGGGTTTCCGTTACGGAAGTGGGGTCCACGTAGTCCTTCCAAAAAAATTATCAACATCGATGAATTTTTAGGCCCTATAGATGGCCGAATCAGCTCTTGGTATAGAATAAAAATTTAGAGAAAATGAAATAAGTAGTATAGTAAAATTTTAATCACAGAAGCTGGACATATATTTTATGAGAAATCAAAAAAATCCCTCTGCGATAACAATTTGCTAAAATTAAAGAATTGGGCCATTTTTTCATTTAAGCTCAAATTACCAATAAAACCTAAAAATGTGACAATTTCTCATACAATAACACTATGGTGGGATTATAAATAATGATTTAAAGTATAAAATTTAAAAAAATGTTATCTTCATTACTATCCCACACTTAAACATTTCACTCCCGGGCAATAATCTTACATCCAAATCAAAATCCACACAACAATAAAAAATGAGAAAATATCAATGATCTAATCCAAAATAGAAGTCCATCATGTATTATATATGAAAAAAAGTCTCAATCAGTTTCATTTCTGTCATTAATTTTTTTGACCTCATAAATAAATATATGGCCCAATCATAACCTACCTCACATTGAATTTTATGTCACTCTTCACTCAAAGAAAAATTGAATCTAGAGTTATGATCATACTTGAAAATCGCATGTATCACTATAGGTTTGTGAAAATTATCATCTCTCCATAACATGAAACATGAAAAAGAATTCAATCATGAGGGATTTAATTAATGGTTCAAATTATTCGATGGATTTTGGTTTTTGGTAAAATGATTGAAATAATGTTTCAGGCCAGAAAGAGGAGATTGGACTGATAAGTAAAATGAATGATTAATTCAAGGGAAAACACAGAAAATTAATCTCTCAATCCCACTTGAAAATGAGAAAAACAACACCAAACCTCTTTTATGACATGGTACACGAGACAATTAGTGATCACAATGAATGATATAATCTATGTTCTCCCCCCTTTTTTTTCAAAGCTCATAAAGGCACAAATTTATTTTTTTCCTTTTTTTGGAGGATGAGATGGAAATTGAATACGATGAATGAATGAAAATTAATGCCCTTGATTTTTGAGAGGGACATGAGTCATAAACAAATTTACAATGAGGAATTCAAGTTCATCTCCATTTTTTCATTTTTTAAAGGAGAAATGGATGAAACAAATAAATCACAATGAAATAACAACACATGCCCAATTCAATTATTATACAATGCCCAAAGTATTGACACACACCTTGCACCACCCATAAATTTTACACATATTAATGAAAGCACATGAAATCCCTTTCCACCAGAATAAAAATTGAAATAACCATGAAGAAATACTAAAAGTGCAGGTAGGTAAGGAAAAATATGCTTGTAATGTGGCTTAAACCTATAAATAAATTCATGGATTCTAAGGGCTTACAAAAGATAAATGTAAATGTGGGTCCCAAGATAAAATGTGGCTAGCCAAATAGATGCCTCAATAATTTCAAACACATTCCATGAAATCCAAAGCTTCAAAAGAGAATATTCACAAATTATAGTCGTCACAAAAAATTCATGTTTCTCTAATGAAAGTGTGGGTATTAATAAGAATATGTAAAAGTTGTTTAGAATAACTCATAGGATAGAAAAAATATTTTGAGTCAGTGTTTGATGGGAATGGATTTCAAAAACCAGTCAAACTCAAAAAAATGATTGAAAATCCATTTCAAGGAAAAATAATTCACATCAACAATCATTTAAAATATATTATTTCAAAAATAATTTCAACTCTTTAAAAATCAATTGATGTGTGAAAAGTGATAAGAATATTCACTAAAGCTCAAAAAATCCTAAAAATATGAAAAAAAATTAAAAGCACACAAGAAGAACTAAGCCGGTTGACACTCCCCACACTTAAATTTTACTACCCCTCATTTAAACTCAACAAAATATAAATTTAAATGTAGAAAATCCAAGGGAATGAAAGATACAACCTGTCAATATTTTTGAAGTGGATGCCTTGAGTTAAGCTACTAGAAGCTACCACTTTATGACTACAAGAAAGTAATTAAAATACATACGAAAAATAAATAAAAAGAATGAGAAAGGGAAAATAAAAGAGATAATACTTGGTTTAGACCCCCAAGAGGGTGCTAGGTTTTTACTTCCCCTAGTTAGACATTTTCAGTGGATTATCCCAAATCATAAGGTGGGTGTGATTTCTTTGAGATGAACCACCACATGTGAGTTTTCCCGATGTCCATTATTAAACACTGAAGGTAGATAACCCCAATGAATATAAGAAAGTTCCTAACCCCTAAGAAAGAATATAAATAGAAATTAAAGTCTAGAGTGGGAGGGAATATATGATATGGGTGCTCCCTGTTAATTTCGATGGTGTCCTCCTCCATATGGTATGAATTTTTTTGTTGAGGAGGTAGTCGCACCACCATCTTCTCCGACTCTTATTATTCAATATCCACCACTAGAGTGGTCTCTTCTTTAACATCAACAATCTTCTCTATTTGTGATGTATCAAAAATTTCAAAGGAAGAGATGTCAGACAACAATTTATCTTGAATAATATTAAAACATAAATAATTAATAAAGAAATATTCCCTTTCATTTAATTCATCTTGGTTATTTATATCTTTAGGAATGACCATTGGAAACTCAGTATCAGCAGGTTTATTTTCTTTATTATCTTCCAAATAAAGAGAGTGGTAGAAAGTTTTTAATGTTTCATCCTCAAGTATGGGAAGATCATGTTTCAAGATATCTTCGACAAAGTTATTCCAAGATTCTTCCAAAAAATGTCGATCTCCCATCAATGCATCAGTTGGAATGTGTACTTATAGGACCTCCTCGAGCTATGGTTGAGTGCAAAATGACGTGGTTAGTTCCTTTAGAAGTTATTTTTCACCCTCCTTAGGTTCATTAACATAAAAAATGATTGGTAATATCTTTTACACCACCCATTTTGGTTTAGGTTCGAGCTCATGTTTCAGTTCAGGTTTGGGTTTCTCCTGATATATGCGTAAATATTTAGCAATACATTCTATTTGGCTCTCCAGTTTTTGCACTTTATCACTAATCCTTTGAAGCGGATCATCAAGATAATTGCAAAAATTTTCTTGCACATGATATTGTTCAGTCCATGAATAATAATTTGAATTGAAAGACATCATGAACAAAGATCTTTTTAAATGTTTTATTAATTTATGATTTTGTGTGTGTTTTTTTTAAATTAATGAAAAATTATTTACAAAATGTGAATAAAAATATTGAATGAAAACCACTTGGCACCCCAGCAACGACACTAATTTTTGACGAAGCATTGTCATATGTGCTATCAAAAATATTTATAAATAAATATAGTATATGGGATGAACTAGGTTGTTCTCTTGAGGAGATTTTGTGGTCAATCAATCACTACTTCTAATTCAATTTTTTATTTTTTTTAAATTTATGAAATAAAACTAAAATAAATTGATCTTTGAGAAATGATTATTCAATATAATGAAAATTAAATATGCAATGCATAATTTATATGGAATGGATGCAAACAAAATGATGTCAGAAAAAATAGATATATTCCTGAGAGAATGATCCAGATTGAACCTTCATCACCTCATTGTTAGTTTATAATTTTATTAATAAAAACACTTCATCGTATGTGTAAATATCCTCTTCTATATGTGGTTGTGAATATTTATTACACTCAACTATCTCCTAAAGAACACACATTCACCTCCTCGATTGAGGGAAAGTTTTACAGAAGAGAAAGTTATGTCTTGGGTGGCAAGTGGAGTCCCAAAGGCGCCTTACCCACTAAGATCCCCCTTGACCTAAATCTAATAAAATAAGAAATAATTAACATGAATGTGAAGTGACTTGGGTTCAACATTGGATTGATCCCTCAAGAATTTCCAATGGTTAGTTACTCATGAACACGAGTATGAGAGATCATGGTGGAGAAGAATGAGGTGAAAAAACAAAAGATAAAAAAAATAATGATATTAAGAAGAGAAAAATAAATTTAAAATGCGTAATACTATTACAATGGAAATAAACTACAAAATAATGGAAAATGGCCACACATTTGTGACAATACTTTGAGAAGGGGTGAGGATACATATTTGTAGGGAGAGGAGGTGACGAATTCACACTCAAAACATTTAATCCGAAAGTTTCTACATGTATGTGACAATAAGTGACATAAGTTGTAACATGTGTCTTCATAAATGTTGTTAAATAACGTCTCCTAAGTTTTGACATAAAAATTTCAGCTTCATTGGATGCGCCTTGAATGATTTATGAATTTATTATTGAATGTTTTTTTTTCTAAACGCAGGTTCTAAGAAAGTTCCTCCACAAATATGTCGTTTAATGTAACCCATCATGGATTTCAAACGCAGTGAAATTTATTTTGTGGATGGAACATTGGGTCCTAGTGATTCTCCAATTTTAATCACCTAATTTGGAGGTGTGTAGTCTGAATTGGGTTTCCGTTTTGGAAGTGGGGTCCATACAGTTCGCCTGAAACAATCGTCAATATCAATGAATTTTTAGGCCCTTAAGATAACTGAATTAGGTCTTGGTCCAGTAGAGAAAATAGGAGAAAATTTAATAGGGAGTGTAAAAAAAACTTATTCACAAAATTTGGACATAGATTTTATGAGAAATGAAAAAATACTCCTATGATAACAATCTATTAAAATTGAAGAATTATGACATTTTTGCATTTATGCTCAAATTACCACTAAAACCTAAACATGTGAAAATTGATCATAAAATAACACGATGTTGGGATTATAAAAAATGATTTACAGTATAAAATTTATGAAAATGTGATCTTCATCAATCCCACACACTTAAACAGTGCACTCCTAGGAAATCATCTTACATACAAATCAAAATCCACACAACAATCAGAAATGAGAAAATATCAATGATCATATCCAAAATAGAAGTCCATAATGTATCATATATGAAAAACAAGTCTTTATAATTTTAATTTCAATTAATAAGATTTTTTCAACCTCATAAATCAATCCATGTCCCAATCACAACCTATCTCACATTGAATTTTATGTCACTCTTTACTTAAGAAAAATTGAATCTAGAGTTATGATAATACTTGAAAATTGCATGTATCACCATAGGTTTATGACAAATCTCATCTCTCCACAATGTGAAACATGAAAATGAATTCAATCATGATTGATTTAATTAATGGTTCAAATGATTCTGTGGCTTTGGGTTGGTGGGAAAATGATTGAAATAATGTTTCAGGCCAGAAAGAGAAGGTTTGACTTTTACGTATAATGCATGATTAATTCAAGGAAAAATAGAGGAAATTACTCTCTAAATCCCAATTAAAAATGTAAAAAACAATACAAACCTCTTTTATGACATGGTATATGAGACAATAAGTGATTATAATGAATGATATCATCTACGTTCTCCCCCCTTTTTTTCAAATCTCCTGAAAGCCACATCTTTATTTCTCTTTTTTTATTTTTTTTGGAGGATAAATTGAAAATTGAATACAATGAATGAATAAAAATTAATGCCCTTGATTTTTTAGAGGGAAATGATTCATAAATTAATGTACAATGAGTAATTTGAGTTCATCACCATTTTTTAATTTTTTTGAAGGAGAAATGGATGAAACAAATAAAGCACAGTGAAATGAAGATACATTCCCAATTCTCTTTTTATCGACTACCCAAAGTATTGAAACACACCTCGCACTACCCATAAATTATAAAAATACCAATGAACACACACGAAGGGCACTTCCACCACACTCAAACTTGATATAACCATGAAAAAAATACAAAAAGTGCGGGTAAGAAAGGAAAAATCGGCTTGTAATGTGGCTTAAAACTGTAAGGAAATTCGTGGGTTCTAAGGTATTACAAAGGATAAATGTAAAGGTTGGTCTCAAAATAAAATTTCGCTAGCCAAGGAGATGACTTAATCATTTCAAATACATTCCATGAAATTCAAAGCTTTGAAAGAGAATATTCACAAATTTTCATTCTCACACAAAATTCATGTTTCTCTCAAGAAAGTTTGGGTATTAGGAAGAATATGTGAAATTGGTTTATAATACCACAAAGTATTGGAAAAATATTTTAGTTCAGTGTTTCATGGGCATGGATTTCAAAAATCCATCAAACTAATAAAAATTCTTGAAAATCCATTTCAAGGAAAAAAAATTCACATAAAAAATCATTTAAAATCCATTATTTCAAAAATCATTTAAACTCTTTCAAAATCAATTGATGTATGAAAAGTGATAAGAATATTAAATAAAGACAAAAAAATCCTAAAAAAATGATAAAAAAATGAAAATCACACAATAATAACTAAGAAGGTTGACACTCCCCACACTTAAATTTTACTACCCCTCATTTCAACTCAACAAAATATAAATTTAATGGAAGAAAATCCAAGGGAAGGAAAGATACAAACTGAAATTATTTATGAAGTGGATTCCTTGAGTTATTCTCCTAGAAGTTACCACTTTAAGACTACAAGAAAGTAATGAAAATACATAAGAAAAATAAATAAAAAGAATGATAAAGGGAAGAGAAAAGAGAAAATTCTTGGTTTAGTCCCCCAAGCAGGAGCTAGGTTTTTACTGCCCCTAGTCAGGACGTTTAAGTGGATTATCCCCAATCAGAAGGTGGGTGTGGTTTCTTTGAGATGAACCACCACATGTGTGTTTTCCCGATGTCCAGGATTAAACACTGAATATAAGGACCCATCCTTAAACATTACTTATTATTGAATTAAATGAATAATTCACATTGAGGATCTTTTCAGGTTCAGAGTTTTAGAGAATTAGGACATAAATATTACATCTCAAAGATTACAAAGTAGACAAATCTACTCAGCTTCCATTTTTTCCACAAAATAAAAACTCTTGAACACAAGAGTCATGTCTAGTTCCTTGTTTTAGACAGCCTGATATTTCCTTGATCCCATCCTTGACCCTATTCATCTTTATGTCTCGTGGAAAACATTTCAAAAAAACTTGGGATGAGCATAAAATGCTCGGTAAGGGTTATAAAAATACGGAAATAAAATATTAGTCCATGTATACATAAGAATCAATGAAATCATACTTTACTCATAAAACCTAAGCAATTTAACATACCTCATGAAATCATAAGATCTACGAATAACTCATAGAAATCATAAGTCATAAAGGTAACTTGAGGCATTCATAAAATTCTTACGCAGGGAGTAACCCTTATTATTACGTTTGGAATACCCATCACCATATATTCCCTAAATCTCTTCGGATAAACCATAACGTTTAACTCCTTCGCGTTACCCAATGCATTGGAGAGCTATATCGGGCTCACCCGCCCTTAGTTTATCATGGAACCACCCGTCTTCATAACAATTCCCAAGAACCATAATATAATCATAGCACATAACTTAAGCATAAAGGAAATATAACATTCCCATATTACAATAACAATGTAACATTTTAAGATATTGAAATAATGAATCCATTATAAAAACCATTTTCCAAACCATTTAAAACATTTAATAAAGAGATTTTTGAATCAAAGTGTCCCATACCACTTTGAAGCTTTTAACATTTTAAACCATTAATATCCACATAAATAAATCTTTAAAACCATTTTGGAAACATGGATATTAATGAGAAATATTTATAATAATAAATCATTAAAACATTTAAAATGATATTTTAGTTAAAGGGGTTTTAACAAAATGAGAGACACTTGAATACAATAATTGAAGAATAACATTTAATCGGAACCTTATAATATCATGAGAATAAAGGGATTAATGATATAATATTCAAAAAGAGAGTATATACACCATATAAGAGTGATTTGGTGCATAACAACAATGAAGTCTCAATAGAAATGTAAAATGAGATGAAATCCCTTATAAAGAAGGTATCCTTAAATTAAGGATAAATCATTCTCATAATTATGTGTCAGAAATATAAATACACCCAATATAAGTGGATATTATGTGTAAAACAACAAGAGGTCATTCAAAAATATTCGTCGGATGACTTATTCAATAACTACATGTTGAACACAAAGAAATCGAAATTGGGTTAAGAAGTTCCTTTGGTAAAATTCGACAGCCTAACGGCGTCGACTTAAAAATAATAAAATTAGTTGATGAGAGAGAAAATGGTATCTCATCACTTGGAAATAAAATTTACATCAGTAAGGATATATAATAACATTTCCCCACATAAAAAGATGTAAATTAAAAGACATAACAAAATAAGTCTTTTAAAAAGAGGAGTGGGAAAGGTTCCCTTACCGATTTGGGAAACATTCGAAACGTACGCCCCATGATAGAAGGGTCATAAAATGAAGATATAAATACCCATAAATTAGAGTATATTATACAAATAGTAAAATAACGGGCAGTACATACACCACACAAAAGTAAATAGTGTCCAATGTAGCATGAATCTCACGGGAATAAAAAGTGAGATGAAAATCCCCTTATGAAAATTCGGCAGCCTAACGACGCCACATAAAACATCCAAAAATGAATTGATGAGATAAAATAGGGTATCTCATCATATTAAAATAAAATTTACATAAATATTAATATATAATAACATCCCCCAACATAAGAAAGAGGAGTTTAAAATAAGTGACATAAAAGAGAGTACTTTAAAAGAAAGAGGGAGGTTGGATCCCTTACCTCAAGTCTGACTTGTCTTGTTCGTTTCTTTATATTCCTGAATAATAAACTTTGGTCAATTTATAATTTCTTAAGTTACTCCTATAAATATTATTATTCAGTTAATATCACATATTATAATGTTATAATAATTGGTTAATAATGTTAGTTCATATCAGACGTTTTTGTCGATGTTTGGTAAATGAGTCAAAAATGAACTTGTTTGAAAATGATTGTCCATGTCATTATAAGTAAATCATCTCCAGAATAGTATTAATGATTTAAATATCATATATATCCATTACATATTCATTTTATAGTATTCCATAACATTTGGAGATAAAAAGAAATGAAATACACCGTTCATGGAGATGGTAGGTCGTACATACGTATGAACACTACTTTCATTTCTTTGTCATATTAATAGAATTAAAAATAATTGAGATATATATATATATATTATAATTCCAGTATAATATATATGTTATATAGGTCACATAAGTTCATTAATTTCATTCTTTATACATTCCATGTGTTGCATCAACGAGTCACATCACTTGAGGGAGCGGTAGTCCACACTTCCTCGTATAAAATTATCGCATTTGCACAACATGCAAAGCATAAAGGTATGTTTTAAATATAAAATACAGAAGCATATTGAAAACATAAATACCATATATATCATATATAAAATACATTGACAACATAATGGCCACCATGAAAGGTGTTAAGAGAAGATTGAACAATCATCATTTCGTGAGGCAGTAATTCGCCATCCAGAGAAATAGTATGTTCTTTAACCATTAGATGGAGGTGTGTGTAAGTGTAGCTCTAATAATTAACATATTAAGATCCTAGTATATTGAAGATACTGTTGTTGTTACAAAATAAAGGAATAAAATGATTTTAGGGGTTTGGAGAAGTAAAATAAAACAAAAGAACACAAGTGAAGACATTACCTTTAAATTGGGTTACTCCTCTTGGTTTGAAAAAAAGGGTTTATTGAAAAGAATTATGCCAAAGGTGAGGCTCCAGTGATGAATATAGGGATGTGGAGAGATGAAATGTTTAGGGTTTGGCTGATCCAAAGGCTTGAGAGGTGTGGGTAAGGTGGTAGAGGTGGGGGCCTTTTATAAGAGAAGAGGAGGGGCACTCTTGGAAAGTTATAAAATATTACTTTATTATAAAAGGATTTTCGGATTTTAAAGGTCCCAAAACTATATATTTCGAGTATAAGGTGATAAAGTTTCTAAATACACCCATAAAATATTTTTTTTACAAGTTTAAGACTTAGAGTTTACCCTATCTTCTCATTTTATTTAAATCATTCATTTATGAGGTAATCACTACATCATCACGGTGTCATAAATAAATTAATTCATTTAATGTATAAAAATTATAAAAAAAATATCATGATATATGAAATATTATTATCGTTCTAATGAATATTTATAGTAAAAAATATGACTTGTATAACACCATGTAAAAATTGTTTTAGTAAAACAATACATGTTTGTGACATTTTAATTTTAACTTTAAATAAAAAGTTATTAATGTCATTTTCCAACAAAAGTGGCTCCATGGGGTCCACAAGTTAACCCATGGATTGTCTTGGTCGGAAATGACTCGTCCAATAAGGTTAGGACTTGTTTCAAGGTCATTTCATATTATTATAACATTATATTTACCTTAAATTACACTAATTACCTTTAATCGCGATTAATAAAACATAAAAGTTACTATTCACTAAAAAATTATTTTAATATCATTGAACCACATTTTACTTTCTAATGAAAACCATGTATGTCAGATTTTTGAAAATCAAATCACAGAAGTGGTAAAGTTTCATTTAAACGAAAAATCGGTTTCTTTAACTACAACTCAGTGGTTTCACTATTCATCAAAAATTGAAGTTTTTCAGAAAAATACCAAAAATTCACCCTGATCTATATTTAATATTCCAAATTAAAAAATGAGGTATATTTTAAAAAATTCAAAACATATAATTTTCATTAATTAATTTAATAATTAATTCCGACTGTCAAAACAAATAGCGTGTTTTTAAGAAACAATATCCATTAAAAGATTAACACTAGTTTAAGTCCAATTTCAAAGTGAAATTAATTCCAATTACTACCATTAGATTAAATGGTAAAAATATATTCTAAATAAACTTTAATATCAATTAAAAATATAATCTATCCATATAAATAAATCAGATTAAAAGGAGGTTTTGAATCAAAATGCAACATTTTCACTAAAAATGATCTTTATCAGAAAAATAACAAAAATTTACACAAAGTAAATTTTGAAGTCCAGATTCTAATGAAGGATTTTATTTTGTCAAATAAAACATATAAAATTGTCAAAATTATATTTTAAAATGGTTCTCCATCAAAAGGCAGTTAATCGACCTTTTAAAGAATATTAGAAGATTTATGCTTAAAATTGGATTCATTTGCATTTTCCGCCTATAACATTTATTGGATAAAAGTAATAATATTTGAAAAACATATATAATAATTTTGTAGTTAGTTCTGTTATGTACCGCCATTACAATGGTTAGGCGTTAACTACCATTTAAAATAATATTATTTTATTATTAGAGTGCAACGTAAGATTTCAAAGAAACTCGTTGTCGCGTATTTTGTACGCCATCGAGCATAGCGTTCCCTTTAAAGTAATATTAATATTTTATTCACAAATATGGATAAATATGAAAATGTAATATTCTTTATTTACCTGGGGTGTTACATCCTTCCCACCTTTTGGGAATTGCGTCCTCGCAATTTTAAAATTAGGCTCAAAAACATCATTGAAAATCTCACATCGGAACAAGAGTCCGTAAAACTATCACTTTAAAATAAAGAAAGAGAAGTACAAAGGTCACCCGAGTTAACCCATACTAGGATTCCATGAAGGAAAAAATTGATATGGAAGGAAAAATAAAGGGTCATGTTCTGACGGAGAGTGATAGAAAACATGATTAGGAGAAAGTTAACCACCAAAAAATCACAAACTTGTGATGGGTTAAACGGTATTTGATTCCCTAGTAGGAAAATTTAACATACAATATCATTGTTTTAAGTTACTTCTCATTGAGTAATTTATTTATGAGCTTAACTAAATCATAAGGTAACAAACTTACTTATTGTGTATACTTTAATCTTTTACTATATTTCTAACACAAACTCATACTTTATCCAAATGATGAGTATTTAGGATGATTTGTTCACATTAAGAGGGATATAATCAACTTATTTAGAATCACCTAATCCAAAACAAGATAACTATATATTTCTCATGTCTTTAGACCTTAACCAAAACCAAAATTGTTAGAAAAAGATCAGATAATCCACAAAAGGATAATCCTTTATAAAAGGAAAATCTATTCTTAATCTGCAAAATTTTTCCAAAAAAACCCAAAGATCAAAGAAGACCATTCGATAAACAATTTGTCCATAAAATTCTTCAAAGTAATCCAAACTAAGATTGAATCCAAAATGTTTGAAGGATTTAATCACATAGTCTTCTAAGGTACAAATTAACATTTATCTCCAAATAACATCAGTTGCTCTTAAAGTCTCATACTGAAAAGTAATTAACCTAATCACATATCCTCCATGATAGGTTAATAATTTCCATAGATAACCCAAAATCAACTTATTCTAGATTCATAAGATCATCTAACTGAAAGAATTAGTCAAACTAACCAGGGACTTCACATAGTCCAGTGGTAGGTGATAAATACCAGTCACACTTTAGTTGTGGGTTTGATTCTCGTAGCTTCGTCAGACGCGACAGGTTGTCACACGGTGTACGTGTTGTCCTTTTTCCAAAACTACATAATTCATATAAAATTCCCCAAAAAGTGATAAAATCTTCAAAATTAACCATAACATAATTTATCCTCAAGTTTATCTCATGTCGTTCATATTCCATCATAACATATAGTAACCCATAATTACCTCAAAAGTAATGATCATACAAACCCTAATGGTTGCCTTTATAATTATTACCTAAACTTCCACGTCGAGTTGGTTCTCTCGTACATCATGCATTAGAGAACTCACCAAGGTTAAAGTGGTTGATCATGACTCCTGATAGTTGGTTTAGAATAACCACAAGATTTCTCATTGAATCCCCCATTTCATCCAGTCTCTTAATCAGAGAACCACCACAGTTTCCTTCAAACCCATTGTCACTTTAGTGCCCTCTAGATCCATCCATTTACTAAAACCAGTGTGAGTATATCAACAAAATCATCATGTACTAATGAGGAATATAAACACTAAGATATACTTACTCATTCACTTTATCTAAAAACTATGACTCTTTCTGAAATCCTATCCATTATGGTAATGTCACTTATGCTTAAAGAATACGCTAAACTCTAAAGTTATCTAAACCGACCTCTGATACCAACTATAAGGACCCGACTATAAACATTACTTATTATTGAATTAAATGAATAATTCAAAATGAGGATATTTTCAGGTTTAGAGTTTTAGAGAATTAAGACATAACTATTACATCTCAAAGATTACAAAGTAGACACATCTACTGAGCTTCCATTTTTTTCACAAAATAAAAACTCATGAACACAAGAGTCATGTCTAGTTCCCTATTTTACACAGCCTGACATTTCCTTGATCCCATCCTTGACCCTATTCATCTTTATGTCCTGTGGAAATCATTTCAAAAAAACTTGGGATGAGCATAAAAAGCTAAGTAAGGGTTATAACAATACGGAAAGAAAACATTAGTCCATGTATACATAAGAATCAATGAAATCATACTTTACTCATAAAACCTAAGCAATTTAACATACCTCATGAAATAATAAGATTTACGAATAACTCATAGAAATAATAAGACATAAAGGTAACATGAGGCATTCATAAAATTCTTATGTAGGGAGTAACCCTCAATGTTACGTTTCGAATACCCATCACCGTATATTCCCTAAATCTCTTCGTATAAACCTTAATGTTTAACTCCTTCGCGTTACCCAATGCATTGGAGAGCTATATCGGGCTCACCCGCCCTTAGTTCATCACGGAACCACCCGTCTTCATAATAGAATTCCTAAAAACCATAACATAATCATAGCACATAACTTAAGCATAAAGGAAATATAACATTCCCACATTACAATAACAATTTAACATTTTAAGATATTGAAATAATGAATCCATTCTAAAAACAATTTTCAAAACCATTTAAAACATTTAATAAAGAGATTTTTGAATCAAAGTGCCCCATACCACTTTGAAGCTTTTAACATTTTAAACCATTAATATCTACATAAATAAATCTTTAAAACCACTTTGAAAATATGGATAAATATGAAAATGTCATATTATTTATTTACCTGGGGTGTTACACTGAAAGTATATAACTCTAAATAAGATAAAAAAGTTCCCAACCCCTAAGAAACAATAAAAATAGAAATTAAGGTCAAGAGTGGGAGGGAATATAAGATAAGGGTGTTCCCTATTAATTTCTGGGGTTTACTCCTCTATATGGTATGAAAGTTTTTGTTGAGGAGGTAGTCGCACCACCATCTTCTCCGACTATTCTTCTTCAATATCCACCACTTGAGTTGTATCTTTTTTAAAATATATAGTCTTCTCTATTTGTGCTATATCAAAAATTTCAAAGGAAGAGATATCAGAAAACAATTTAGCTTGAATAATATTAAACCATGAATAATTAATAAATAAATCTTCCCTTTAAATTAATTTATCTAGGTAATTTATCTCTTCAGGAATGACCATTGGAAACTCAATCTCAGCAGGTACGTTTTCTTAATTATATTCAAAAGAAAGAGAGAGGTAGAAAGTTTTTGATGTTTCATCATCAAGGATGGGAAGATCATGTTTCAAGTTATCTTCGACAAAGTTATTCTAAGATTATTCAAAAAAATGTTGATCTCCCATCATTGCATCAATTTGAATGAGTACTTCTGGGACCTCCTCGAGCAATGGTTGAGTGCGAGATGTGTTGGACCAAAATAACGGTGTAGATGATCAACATACAAGAGGGGGGGGGGAGTGAATTTTATACTTTAAAAATTCCTTTGGAACCTTTAAAGTTGTTAAAAACTTTTTTTTGTTTAACAAAGATAAACAAGGTAAATTCATAAGACCTCTTAGTTCTACAAACTTGCTAGAATCTGGAAATATGATTCCGGAAATGAAACTTACGAAAAGTTTACAAGGAACAAGATTCTACCTTAAATTGTATATAATCTTACTAATTAGTGTATACAATTACAAGAAAGTATAATATAGTTATAAATTCCTTATTAATCAAAATACAACGTAAAACAAACTTGAAACAATACAAGTAACAAGTAATAAATATTTTAACCCAAAGAGTAGGGTATTCAACAACCTTGGATAAAAGTCCCTTGATTTATACTTTCAAGAAAGTCTATCTTACCCACACCAGGGTAGGCCCTCGATAGGAATATCAGTGTCTTTCTTTCTTTCTCTGCAAGCCCTCAAACTTCAAGGTATTCGGTACCTTTGTCTTCCTATCCCCGGAAGTCCTTGAACTTTATTGTATTTGGAACCTCTGTCTTCCTATCTCCGGAAGCCCTCGATTATACACAGAAACAATTACAGTCACATGAAGAAATCTGAACAAGATGTTTAGTACGCACAAATAATGAGAATATATATCTCTCTCTAGAAATCACTTCAACATCATATAGTCTCTAGAGTTTTTGAACATTCATCAAAGTTCATTACTGAGCTCATTAAAATGAGCTTATATTTATAGGCACATTTCCAATGGTCGGATCCCTCCTCCAATGGTCATATTTTTCCTTGAATCTTGTAGGGACCAGTACACGTGTCACTCAAACAACGGTTGGTTAGAAATAGATTGCATGACATTGTTTTATAAAAATAACAAGGATAATTAAAATATGTTTTCTCAACCAAATTTATTTTTAGGAGTCTAAGGAAAAATAAAGTTTGGAGTCTAAGTGGATAAAAAACTTCAGAGTCTAAGTGGTAAACATTCAGAGTCTATATTACATGGATATTCAGATTCTTTTTTTCAAGGAATTTGGAATTAGAATTCTGTAGACTTCGGAGTATGAATTATGAAGAATTCAGAGTCCAAATTATAAGGAATTAGGAGTTTTAATTCTATGGAATTCTGAGTCTGAATTCGAAGGAATTCGAAAGTTGAATTATAAGGAATTTATGGTTTGAATTATATGGAATTCAGAACCCTAATTCTAAGGAATTCAGATTCTAAAATCTAAGGAATTTGGAGTATGAATTTCAAGGAATTTGGAGTCAGAAATCTATGGAATTCAGAGTCTGAATTATAGGAAATTCGAAACCTAAATTCTAAGGAATTAGGAGTCTTAATTGTAAGGAATTTGGAACCGGAATTCTATGTAATTTAGAGTCTTAATTCTAGAGAATTCAGAGTCTAAATTTTGGAGAATTTGGAACCTGATTTTCATTAAATTCAGTGTCTAAATTTCAGAGAATTCAGAATCTGAATATCAGATAATTCAGAGCCTGAATTTTAGAGAATTCAAAATCATAATTTGGATCCTGAAAATAGAATAATATATATCTAAGTATTTATAGAATTATGAGGTTTTAGATATGGAACTTAATTTTACACTTAGGAATAAAAAGAGTTAGATTTAGAGAGACAAAAACATGAACAACGAAAACATGGTAAGGATAAATTTTCCTTGGGGAAGGAAAATATTCTTTATTAAGGAAAATAAAATTTTCCTTAAGATAGAGTTTTTCTGATTTTAAAATCATAAAGGAATGAAAAAGTCATAAATAAACCTTATTGACTCAAAAATCTCCCTTTATTTGGAAAGAAAAAACATCCTTACTAAAAAGAATATAAGGAGTTTAAAATTTTATGAACTTAAAAATAAAAACTCATCTCCCTTTACTTATGGATCAAAGTGAATACGACTAACTCCCCCTTAAGCTTCAAAAACCCTAAGGATCATATTCTTTATTTCCTGGATTATATTTTTCATTTTATTGCATACAAATATCTTCATGATAAAGAAATCACCCTTGGATGAACTCCCCCTTACTTAGGAAAATTTCTTCTTTACTTAGTAATATTTTTGACATTCCTTTCTCCCCCTTTGTTTTTTTAAAAAAGGAATAAAGGGAAAGGAAAAAAAATTTGGTGCCTGAAAGAATAGTACTAAACAACAAAAAATATGAAGAGCAAGAAGAATTTCATTATGATTGGAAGAATTTGTACAATAAAGAAAATACAACAAAAGATTGGATTTGGAAAATATTATCCTTCATTTTCCTTCAGCATCAGATTATTTTCTATGGTTTTTAACTTCTTGAGCTCCTTATGATCCTCTTTTTCATGCTTGAGAAACTGATCCTGATCTTCAGTTTTCTTCTCTATGGTTTAAAATTTTCTTTCTTGAGCCTTAAGATTCTATACCTGGGCTTTCAAGACTTCTTCATGCTTAGAAAGATTCTCTTAAATCTCAATTCTGAGATCCATTTCCTTCTTCCAACTTTGAGCAACTGAATTTAGATTCCCATTCAGATCCTTAATTTCTTTCTTCCGAGAAGTCCGTTCAAGACTTAACTTTTCCTCAAAACTATTAGTGACATCCTTGATCTTCAAATCCTCGGTGTCAAAATAACTTGACAGTATCTTGAAATTCATAAAATATTTTCATCTCTTCTGTTATCTTCCTTGAACAAATTATCATCTTCTTGTAAGATCTTTTGTGAGCCTCGTAACCAATGAGAAAAGATTTGAAATATACGTCGAGACTGACACATTTATCCATCACCAAAAAAAAAGAATCTGATTTTTGATTTATAGTATTCTGAAGCATCTGGCATCTCAGGTCCATACTAGAAAATAAGTTAATAGTTCCAACAATCTTTTTCAAAGATTGAACAACAAAATCATGTCCAAATGAGGATGATTCTGAATCTGATACTTTGGTTAGTGAGGATTCTTTTTCTATTTTAACAACCTTCTTCTTTGATGAAGCACTAACTTTTTTCTTCTTTACCACAGATTTTCTAGGTGCATCCTCAACCACTTTTTTTTCCTTATCATCCTTTGGAATGATTTTTTCTTGATTAGAAGATTCATGTTCACTATCTGATAGCTGAAAAATTTTATCTTCATTAACTTCTTTCTTCTTTGTTTCTGCCTCACCATTCTAGGGGTGTATCAAATCATGATTTCTACTTTCCTCTTCAGAAACATTATTCACTTCTTCCTCACCCTTCTCATCTATTCCTAGGATAGCGAGTTTTGAAGACTCAACTTCAGAAGTTCATATTAACAATTTCTCAAAAGGACTTTCCTTCCCATGGAAATCCTCTACTTGATTTATCAAGTCCTTAGTATCATCACTGCCTTATTTTTCTTCTTATTCTTCCACTTATTCTTGCATTATTTCTTCTTCTTGATATCGTTTTGGAATGACTAACTTCTTTCTCAGTGTCTCTGGTAATGGTTCTACTAAAAAATATTCTAGTACCAAAATTTGTTCAGAGGCTTTTTCAGTAGCCTTGATAAGAGATTGAATGACTTCAACTTCTGACAATTTCTTCCTTTGATTATTTTCTTTTTCTTCCTTTTCATGATTCTCAACAATCGTTTCCTTCAATGATTTTTACTTAGTAGAGTCCATGCCCAACTTAGGCTCTCCTTCTTTTTAGTTTTTCTTGTCCTCTCTCCATTTAGTAGCCACTTCATCACTATACATCTTTTTCTTCTTAGGTTTTGGGTGTGCGGATTGATTTTCCTTTTCCACAGGTGTTTTTTCTTTTCCTTCTGGTTCCTTTAAGTTCCTTTTCCTACCACCATTTTTAGAGGTTTCAGCCACCTCCTGTTTCTTTGAAAGATCTTAAACTTCTTTTTCAGATAGATCATAAAATTCTATGGATCAATTATTAAAGATAATCTTCATCCTCCTTAGAGTATCATTACTTAAAATCATCACCTTGCAATTTCTCCGATTAGAACTATAAAGAATGTTGAATGAGTGAAGATAAAGAAAAATATTTTTTGAAGTAATGGCAAGATAAATAATAATATGAGACTTCATATTTCCATTCTTTATATTCTCAATCGTAAACAAGATATTCTTAAACAGGTTTATCTTTCTTAGGTTCACCATGAAATCCAGAATATAAATATCACTTTTCTTCAGGGTATCCTTATCCCCTTTTCTCAGAATGAGAAAACCTTGGACCCATAGCTAAAGAATCTGAGGATTTGTAGAGAGATGAATAATTTTTGGATTCTTCACTTCCTTCAAGACAAGATAGTCTAAAGCCTTTTCCTTGTCAAAATATCATATTACATCAGGTATCTAGTGTGAGAAAAACTCGACTTCTCCCTCATAAAAAATTATTATCAGATCTTCTGCAATGTTATATGAAATAGAGTATGTTTTTCCATAGCTCTTGAAAGAAATTTTATCTCTTCCTCATTCATTGAAAAAACTAACGGTCTCATAGAATTCAACCTGAAATTTTGGATACACTGGATCCTGTGCTATTGGTTTTCATATACATATACTCTACCAACTATTCATCTTGATATTCTTAGAAATAATGGAATCATACTTCGCATAAAACATCAGATCGACTAACCTTTCTCAGTATATCTACCACTAGGAGATTTCATTAATAGTTGAAATTTCTTTCTGAGAAGAGGATTCAACAGACATTCATAAGTAAGGAAACTTTAAAGATCCGAAAAGGCTTTAAAAAGAGAGGCTGATCTTCAGCACATGAAGGCTTGGGGTTCAATGTGGGACAAGCATCGAGTGGCCTTTTTATAGGAAATTGAAGCGACGATTCAACTTCCCCGATTGATCCAACTGTTGAAAAATTATTGATATGATCTAGCATTTGAGATTATTGCTGAGAATGGATTTTGATAGATTCTGATCATTTGAGTTTTTTTGGAGAAACATTCAAATTTAAGGAAAGGTGAATTCAAAAAATTTAAAACTAGAAGAAAATATCAACAAGTAAAAGAAGATTACGAATAATTTAAGAAAGGAAACACACCTTTTAGATTTCTAGGAAGATTATTTATAATGATGCAAAATTCTTCTTGAAAAACATTATATTCTGAAAATTTTTATTATGAAAGAAAATTTTAGACTACGGAAATTTTGATTATGAAAAATTTGACTACAAAAATTTTGATTACGAAAATTTTTGACTACAAAAATTTGATTACAAAAATTTTGATCTAAGAAGAAAATATACTCCCCCTATGAAAATGAGTTTGTTGCTATAAGGAGATAGGTTTTAATAAGAAGTTAATAAATAAAACTACCTTATGGTTATCATTTCTAACTTCTGTTTTATGTATTAAAATCTATCGGATGGTAAGGATTTTGTGAAAATATCAGCAAGTTGATCTCGCATTCTAAAAAATTGAAGAATGATATATCCTTTTTGTGTGTGATCCTTAAGAATGTGATTCAAAATATCTATGTGTTTTGCACGAGAGTGATATACGGGGTTTTTTCTTAAGTTTATGGAACTAGTATTATCACACAAAATTTGTGCTTTGGTAAAAATCATACCATAGTCTGTGAGTGTGTGTTGCTTCCACAATACTTGAGCACAACAACTTCCAACTGCAATATATTCAACTTTAGTAGTGGAAAGAAGTTTACAGTGTCCTAAAATTCTATTCCATATCAAAGAATGATCTTCTATTACACTAAGACAAGGTAGATATTATCTCCTAAGGTCTTCTAAGTTTAGCGTGTAAAAATTATCTTGCCTATGGGAAGAAAGAATAAACTCTTCCTTGGAATTGTGTACTAAACACTTGTCATTACTAAAATTCACAAGCTAAACATTATCACATAATTGAGTTATTCTAATAAGGTTGTGCTTAAGACCCTTAATGAATAAAACATTTGAAATCAATGTTTTTCCAAGAAGAACAATGTTACCTATACCAATAATTTCTCCTTAAGCATTATCTCTTAAAGTTAATTTTCCTCCTTTATTCTTGATAATCTTTTCAAATATGTTTTTATTACCAATAATATGCCAGGAACATCCACTATCCATGTACCATGTATTGTTTTTGGTACTTTCTTTATTTTTATGAAAATAAGAGTGTTAGACTTTTGGAACCCAAACATTATTGGATCCAGAAACATCAGAAAGTAAAATTTTAAGAATCCACATTTTCTTTGAGAAATAAGCTTTATGAAAACCTAAAAATGATTTTTTTTAAGGAACAATTTTTTTCCGTTGCCCACCACACTGACATTTAGTGCAGAATGGAGCAATTTGAGGAACAAAATAATTGTTACTAAAAACAGTTTTGAATGAGTATAACAAAATCCATAATTATTCCCTAGAGGCCTAATTTGGTAATATATCTTATAAAAGTTTTCCTTACCTAAGGAAAAGTTTTACAAACACTTCCTCAAGGAAGATATTTCTGACTTTAGCTTAATAACATAGTTTTTATCCTAAAAAACATGAGTTTTAGCACTAGATTTAATCTCGAATACATTATTCTTAGAAATTATGTTTTCTAGATCCATAAAAAGTTTATCCTTATCAGAATTAACTTCCTCAAGTGATTGTGAAATAATTTAAAAATCATAAATTTTTTTATCAAGATCTTTAGAAAGATCTGTAATTCATTAGTAAGAATAGAAATCCTATAATTTTCCTTATAAATATTTTTCTTGACTTTAAAATTTTAATTCTCAAGGAGCTTAGAAAACCCAGAGAATTCTTCATAAGTAGGTAAATTTTTATCTTCATCAGAAGAAGATTCTTCATCTGAGGATTCATAATATTTTATATCACTATAATTAGAGTTCAATGATACATTTGTTATGGATCCAACATTGTGTACCTTATCCATTAAATAATGATTTTCAATTGGTAGCTTGGCTAATAGACCAAGATTATTCTATCCAGAAGATTCATACTCCGAGGATTCTTTAGAAGAGTCACCACTAATGGCACTCCAGGTGTCATTGTATTTCAAAACATTATTAGATTTAGCCTTGTAGTACTTATTTCTACTCCTCCCTAAAATATTTTCCTTTCTGTATTTTCTATTAATCATAGGACAATGTGGACTTATATTCCCTGCTCTTTTGCATTTATAACAAGTGACTTCTTAATCTTTCTTGTCCATTATTTCTTGCTTATTGTATCTAGATTGAATTTTTTTTCTATCCAACAATCTTGTTCATCCTTCGGGCAATATTGGATAACTCATTTTCTTAAGACTAAATTCCACTAGATTTGGATTGAATAACAGTTCTTATAGATTTGGATCTTGCAACTCTCTCAGGAATTATGGATTTCATATGATTTGAAGTAGTTATAAAAGAAATACTTCCATTTCCATTATTCTTATTATTTAGATTATCATATCTTTTCATTATTGTCTCATGTTGAATAAGAGTTCCAAAAAGCTCATCAAGAGTAATCTGTGAGACTTTCCTATTCTTATATATAACTGTTCTCTTTGACTCCCACTCATTAGGAATGATATCTTTAATCTTGTCTGCAAGTGCCTCATAATCTAAACCTTTTTCACCCATGGATTGTAAACTGTTAACAATGGTCATAAACCTTTGTTGTACCTTGCAAATTGGTTCTCCATAAGGAAAGAAAAAACCATGATACTCAGCTCTAATCATAGCTCTTCTAGTTTCAATAACTTTGGAAGTTACAAAGTGATTTACATCAAGATTATTCTAAATAAAATTTGCAGATTCACAGAAATAAATATGGCTATATATATTCATGGTCATAAAACACAACAAAGTATTGCGTACCTTATAGTTAAGTTGATATTCCGACTTTTATTAATTAGTAAAAGTTCTAACTTCCTTATCAGGAATTTAGTAATCTCCAGTAAGCATTATAATGTTTTCTACTCTAGTATTAATAACAAAATTCTTCATACAATCTCTATAGTATTCATAATCATTCCAATAAAATATAGTTGGTCTAGTTAGATTAAGATTTTCAATCGAACCAACATTCATTCCTTCTATCTAAAAGAAAATCTCTTTCCCCAAAATCTTTTTAGTAATAAAGGTTTTTAAATAAGGGTAAAAATACTAAGCAAGGAAAAATATATGACAATGAAAACAGAGCAAGAAAACTTATATTTGAATAAAAATATTTCAGAGAATACCTCTGATACTAATTGTAGGATCGAAATACTGATTTAGATTCTCAATATAAAAGAGGGGGGGGGGTGAATTGTATTCTTTAAAAATTATTTTGCAACCTTTAAAGTTGGTTAAAAATTTCTATTGTTTAACAAAGTTAAAGAATGTAAATTCACATGACCTCTTAGTTCTACAAACTGGCTAGAATCCGGAAATATGATTCTGGAAATGAAACTTAAGAAAAGTTTAAAAGGAAAAAGATTTTACCTTAAAGAGTATAGAATCATACTAATCAGAGTATACAAGTACAAGAAAGTATATGATAGTTATACTTTCCTTATTAACCAAATGCAGCCGAAAAAAACCTTGAAACATTACAAGTAACAAGTAAGAAATCTTCTAATCCATAGAGTAGGGTATCCAACTACCTTGGATGAAGGTCCATTGATTTATAATTTAAAGAAAGTATGTCTTACCCACACCAGGGTAAGCCATCGATATGAATATCAGAGTCTGTCCTGCGATCCCCGCAAGCCCTCAAACTTCAAGGTAGTCAGCACCTCTGTCTTCCTATCACCGAATGTCCTTGGACTTTAAGGTAGTCAGTACCTCTATCTTTCTATCTTTAGAAGCCTTAAATTGTACACAAAAACAATTAGAGTCACACAAAGAAATCTGAACAAGATGTTTAGTACGCACAAAGCATGAGAGTATCTCTCTCTAGAAATCACTTCAATAGCATGTGGTCTCTAGAGTTGTAGAACAGTCATCAAAGTTACGCACTGAGATCATTCAAATGAGTTCTTATTTATAGGAACATTTCCAATGGTCGGATCCCTCCTCCAATGATCATATTTTTCCTTGAATCTCAGAGGGACCTGTACAGGTGTCACTCAAACAATGGTTGGTTAGAAACAGAATCCATTACATCATTTTATAACTATAACAAGGATAAGTAAAATATGGTTGCTAAACCAAATTTATTTTTTGAAGTATATGGAAAAATAATGTTTGGAGTCTAAGTGGTTAACAAACTTCTGATTCTATGTGGAAAACATTCTGAGTCTACATTACATGGATATTCAGATTCTGTTTTTCAAGGAATTTGGAATTAGAATTCTGCAGACTTTAGAGTCTGAACTCTGAAGAATTAGGAGTCCGAATTATAAGGAATTCGAAGTCTGAATTCTAAGGGATTCAGAGTTTGAATTCTAAGGAATTTGGAACCTGAATTCTAAGGAATTTAGAGTTTGAATTCTAAAGAATTCAGAACCTGAATTATAAGGAATTAAAAGTCTGAATTCTACAGATGTTGGAGTCTAAATTCTAAGGAATTAGGAATCTTGATTATAAAGAATTAATAGTCTGAATTATAAGAAATTTGGAACTTGAATTATAAGGAATTCAGAATCTGAATTATAAAGAATCCAAAACTGGAATTCTAAGGAATTCAGGGTCTATATTCTAGAGAATTTAAAGTCTGAATTTCATAGAATTCAGAGTTTGAATTTTAGAGAATTCTGAATTTGAATTTCATAGAATTCGGTGTTTGAATTTCAAAGATTTCGGAATCTGAGTTCGGATCTTGAAAACAGAATACTCTATATCTAAGTATTTATAGAATTCCGAGGTTTTAGATATGAAACTGAATTTTACAGTTAGGAATAAAAAGATTTATATTTCGAGTGACTAAAACATGAAAAATGAAAACATGGTAAGGATAAATTTTCCATGGGGAAGGAAAATTTTCCTTATAAAGGAAAATAAAATTTGCCTTAAGATAGAGGGTTTGTGATTTTCAAAACATAAAATAATGGAAAAGTAATAAGGAAACCTTATGGACTCAACAATATGATGTGGTTAGTTCCTTTATAAGTTATTTATCACCCGCCTCAGGTTCTTTAACATAAAAAATGATTGGTGAAATCTCTTCCACCACATGTTCTGGTTCAGGTTCCAGCTCAGGTTCCAGCTCAGGTTCAAGTTTCTCCTAGGATATGCGTACATATTCAGAAATCCATTTTATTTGTCTCTCCATTTTTTGCACTTTATCACAAATCCTTTGAAACTGATCATCAAGATCATTGGAAAAATTTTCTGGCACATGATATTATTCAGCCCGTGAATAATAATTTTAATTGAAAGACATCTTGAACAAAGTGTTTTTTAATTTTTTTTAATTTATGATTTTTTGTGTGCTTTTTAAAATTAAAGAAAAATTATTTACAAAAAGTGAATAAAAATAGTGAATGAAAACCACTTGGCTCCCCGACAAGGGCACCAATTTTTATAAAGCGTTGTCGTCTACGCTCTCAAAAATATTTATAACTAAATGAAACATATGGGCTGACCTTGGTCATTCTCTTGAGTAGCTTTTGTGGTCAATCAATCACTACTTCTAATTAACTTTTTTTATATTTTTTTAATTTATGAAATAAAACTAAAATAAATTGATATTTGAGAAATTATTATTCAAGATAATGAAAAGTAAATATGCAATGCATAATATAGATGGAATGAACATAGACAAAATGATGTTAGAAAGAAAGGATATATTCCTAAGAGAATCACCCAGATTGAACCTTCATCATCTCATTATTAGTTTCAAATTTAATTAATAAAAAAAATTCATCATATGTGTGAATATAATCTTCTATATGTGGATGTGAATATACAGTACACCCAATGATCACCGAGATGCCACACATCTACCTCCTCGATCGATGGAAAATATTACAGAAGAGAAAGATAAGTCTCGGGTGACAAGTGGAGACACAAAGGTGCCTTATCCAATAATATCCGCCTTGACCTAACTCTAAAAAAATAATAAACCATTAATATGAATGTGAAATTACTAGGGGAAAAAATTGGATTGATCCCCAGAGAAGTTCCACAGGTTCGTTACTCATGATCCCGAGTGTGAGAGATCACGATGGAGAAGAATGAGGTTGAAAAACAAAATATAAAAAAAATTAGAATGATATGAAGAAGAGAAAAATATATTAAAAATGTGTAATACTATTAATACAAAAATAAATTAAAAAACAATGGAAAATGGCCAAACAGAAGTGCCAATACTTTGAGAAGGGGTGACGATACATATTTATAGGGAATGGAGGTGAAGAATTCATACTTAAAACATTTAATCCAAAAGTTTCCACATGGATGTTCCATTAAATGAACTAATTTGTAATATGTGTCTTTATAAATGTTGTTCCATAATGTCTCCTCCATTTGAACTAAATATTTCAGAATTATTTGACGCGTCTAGAATGAGTTATGAATTTATTATTGACGGTTTTGTTTTCTGGATGCAAGTTCCAGAATGGTTCCTTCACAAATATGTCATTTAATGTCCCTCATAATTGATTCCAAACGCTGTGAAATTTATTTTTTGAAAGCTCCATTGATTATTCATGCATATCCAATTTGAATCACATAATTTGGAGGTGTGTAGAACGAATTGGGTTTCTATTACAGAAGTGGGGTCCACGCAGTCCGCCCCAAAAAATCATCAACATCAATGAATTTTTAGGCCCTTTATATGTTGAATCAGCTCCTGGTCCAGAATAAAATATTGTATGAAATTAAATAAGGAGTCTAATAAAATTTTAATTGAAAATTTTTGACATATATTTTTTGAGAAATGAAAAAATACCCCTGTGATAACAATCTGTTAATATTGAAGAATTAGGCCATTTTTGCATTAAACTCAAATTACCACTATAACCTAAAAATGTGACAATTTATCATATAATAACACTGTGGTGGGATTATAAACAATTATTTATAGTATAAAATTTATGAAAATGTGAGCTACATCACTCCCCCACACTTAAACATTACACTCCTGGGCAATCATCTTACATCCAAATCAAAATCTACACTACAATAAAAAATTAGAAAATATCAATGATCTTATCCAAAATATAAGTTCATCATGTATCATATATGAAAAACAAGTTTATATCATTTTCATTTCAATCATTAAAATTTCTTCAACCTCATAAATCAATCCATGGCCCAATCACAACCTACCTCATATTGAATTTTATATCCCTCTTCACTCAAGAAAAATCGAATCTAGAGTTATGCTCATACTTGAAAATCACATGTATCACCAAAGGTTTTTGAAAATTCTCATCACTCCATAGCAAGAAAAATGAAAATAAATTCAATCATGAGGTATTTAATTAATGTTTCAAATTATTCTGTGGCTTTGGGTTGGTGGGAAAATGATTGAAATAATGTTTCAGGCCAGAAAGAGGAGGTTGGACTTTTAAGTACAATGCATGATTAATTCAAGGGAAACACAAGAAATTCCTCTCTCAATCCCGCTTGAAAATGTGAAAAAACACAAAAACACTCTTTTATGACATGGTACATGAGACAATCAGTGATTATAATGAATGATATCATCTATGTTCTCCCCTTTTTTTTTCAAAGCTCAAGAAAGGAAAAAATTTATTTCTTTTTTTTGGAGGATGAGTTGAAAATTAAATACAATGAATGAATGAAAATAAATGTCCATTATTTTTAGAGGGAAATGAGTCATAAAAGAATGTACAATGAGGAATTTATGTTTATCTCCATCTGTCATTTTTTGAAGGAGAAATGGATGAAACAAATAAAGCACAATGAAATGACGACACATGCCCAATTCTCTTATTATCCACAGAACAAATTTTTGACACAAACCTCGTACCACCCATAAATTATACACATCCCAATGAACACACATGAAATTCACTTCCCCCACACTCAAACTTTAAATAACCATGAAAAAATAAGTGTGGGTATGTAAGGAAAAATCATCTTGTAATGTGGCTTAAACCTATAAGGAAATTCATGGACGCTAAGGGATTACAAAGGATAAATGTAAAGGTGAGTCTCAAGATAAAATTTGGCTATCCAAAAAGATGCCTCAATCATTTTAAGTACATGACATGAAATCCAATTTTTTGAAAGAGAATATTTACAAATTCTGGTTCTCACACAAAATTTAAGTTTCTCTCAATAAAGCATGGATATTAGGAAGAATATGTGAAAGTGGTTTAGAATACCTCACAGGATTGGCAAGATATTTTGAGTCAGTATTTTATGGTCATGGATTTCAAAAATCAGCCAAACTCGTAAAATTTATTGATAATCCATTTCAAGGAAAAAATAATTCACATCAACAATAATTTAAAATCCATTATTTCAAAATTCTTTTCAACTATTTCAAAATAAATTTATTTGTGAAAAGTGATAAGAATATTTAATAAATCTCAAAAAATCCTACAAATATAATAAAAAAAATGAAAATCACAGAAGAATAACTAAGAAGGTTGACACTCCCCACACTTAAATTTTTCTACTCCTGATTTCAACTAAAAAAAATATAAATTTAAATTTAGAAAAGAAAAGGGAAGGAAAGATACAACCTGACATTATTTTTGAAGTGGATTCCATGAGTTAAGCTCCTAGAATCTACCACTTTAAGATTATAATAATGTAATGAAAATACATAAGAAAAATAAATAAAAATAATGAGAAAGGGAAAAGAAAAGAGACAATGCTTGGTTTAGACCCCCAAGAGGGTGCTAGTATTTTACAACCTCTAGCCAGGCAGTTTCAGTGGATTATCCATAATCAGAAGGTGGGTGTAGTTTCTTTGAGATGAACCACCACATGTGAGTTTTCCTAATGTCCATTATTAAAAACTAAAAGTATATAACCCCAAAAAATATAAGAAAGTTCCCAAACCGTAAGAAAGTATAAAAAAAGAAAGGGTGCTCTCTGGAAAAAGAAAAGGCACTCTCTGTTTCGTAATATGTCGTTTAAGGTCCAGAGTGGAAGGGAATATAAGGTAAGGGTACTCTCTGTTAATTTCAATGGTTCCCTCCTTCATATGGTATGAAAATTTTTGTTGAGGAGGTAGTCACACCGCCATCCTCTCCAACTCTTCTTCTTCAATATCCACCACTTGAGTGGTATCTTCTTTAACATCTATTGTCTGCTCTATTTGTGCTGTGTCAAAAATGGTAAAGGAAGAGATGTCAGAAAAAAAATTATCTCGAATAATATTAAAACATGAAGAATTAATAACGAAATATTCCCTTTCAAGTAATTCATCTTGGTAATTTATCTCTTCAGGCATGAACATTGGAAACTCAATCTCAGCAGGTTCATTTTCTTCATTATCTTTAAAAAAAGAGAGAGGTAGAATGTTTTTGATGTTCCACCATCAAGGATGGGAAGATAATATTTTAAGTTATCTTTGAAAAAGGTATTCCATGATTATTTTAAAAAATTTCGATCTCCTATCAGTACATCAGTTGGAATATGTACGTCTGAGACCTCCTCGAGCAATGTTTGATTGTGGGATGATGTGGTTAGTTCTTTTAGAAGTTCATTCTCACCCACCTCAGGTTCTTTAACATAAAAAATTATTGGTGAAATATCATCCACCACTTGTTCTGGTTCAGGTTCCAGATCATGTTCGGGTTTCTCTTGGGATATGAGTACATATTCAACTGTCCATTCTATTTGGCTCTCTAGTTTTGCACTTTATCACTAGTCCTTTGAAACTGATCATCAAGATCGTTGCAAAAATTTTCTTTCACATTAGATTGTTCATTCCATGAATAATAATTTTAATTTAAAGACATCATGTACAAAGAGTTTTTTAAATGTTTTTTTAATTTATGATTTTTGTGTGTGTCTTTTTTAAATTAATGAAAAATTATTTAAAAAATTTGAATAAAAATAGTGAATGAAAACCAATTGGATCCTTCGAAATGGTGCCAATTTTGATGAAGCGTTTTCATGTGCACTCTAAAAAATATTTATAACTAAATACAGCATATGGGCTGAACTAGGTCGTTCTCTTGATGAACTTTTGTGGTCAGTCAATCACTACTTCTAATTCAATTTTCTTATAATTTTTTTAAATTCATGAAATAAAACGAAAATAAATTGATCTTTGAGAAATAATTATTCAAGATAATGAAAAGTAAATATGCAATGCCTAATGTAGATGGAATGAATGCAGACAAAATGATGTCAGAAAGAAAGGAGATATTCCTAAGAGAATCACCCAGATTGAGCCATTATCATCTCGTTATTAGTTTCAAATTTAACTAATAAACACACACCATGGTATGTGTTAATATCATCTTCTATATGTGGTTATGAATATATATTACACTCAATGATCATCGAGAGACCACACATCTACCTCCTCAACCATGGGAAAATATTACAGAAGAGAAAGTTAAGTCTCGGGTGGCAAGTGGAGACACAAAGGCGCCTAAACCACTAATACCCTCATTTAACTAACTCAAATAAAATATAAAACAATTAACATGAATGTTAAATGACTCGGGTTAAACATTTCATCGATCCCCCGAGTTGTTCCACAGGTTAGTTACTCATGATCACGAGTATGAGAGATCATGGTGGAGAAGAGTGAGGTAGAAAAATAAAAGACAAAAAATGAGAATTATATTAATAATAGAAAATATATTAAAAATAAGTAATACTAATACAATTTTAATAAACTAAAAAACAATGGAAAATTTCCACAGACAAGTTCCTATACTTTGAGAAGGGGTGAGGATACATATTTATAGGGAGAGGAGGTGAAGAATTCACAGTCAAAAAATTTAAACCGAAATTTTACACATGGATATGACATTAAATTACCTAATTTTTAATATGTGTATTCATATATTTTGTTCCATAATGTCTCCTACGTTTGACCTCAAAATTTCAGCTTCATTGGACGTGTCTATATTGAGTTATGAATTTATTATTGAAGGTTTTTTTTTCTGGACGTAGGTTCCAGGAAGGTTCCTTCACAAATATGTCGTTAAATTTCCCCCCTCATGGATTACAAATGCCGTGAAATTTATTAGGTGAATGCACCATTTAGTCCTAGTTCATATCCAATTTTAATCACCTATTTTAAGGTGTGTATACCGAATTGGGATTCCGTTATGTAATTGGGGTCCACGCAGTCCTCCTGGAAATATTGTCAACTTTAGTTAATTTTTAGGCCCTTTAGATGGAAGAATCAACTCTTGGTCCAGAAGACAAAATTATAGTAAAATAAATAAGGAGTCTAAATAAATATGAATCATAAAATTTGGACATATATTTTATGATAAATGACATAAATACCCCTATGATAACAATCTGTTAAAATTGAAGAATTATGCCATTTTTGCATTTAAGCTCAAATTACTACTAAAACCTAAAATTGTGACAATTTATCATACAATAACACTATGGTGAGATTATAAAAAATGATTTACAGTATAAGTTTTTTGAAAATGTGAGATTTATCAGATATTTATGCATAAATAAAACTAGAAATAAATTATTTAATCGTTCTTTTTTATGATAAATCACGCTCGAATAAATTAATTATCATATTTAATTAATCAATACTTTAATCTTAAACCCTTTTATAAATTTCCTTGATATTCTAATAAATCATAATTTTAAAGAAATAAATTCATTTAAATTTATCTTTGTACCTAACTTGTATCATGGAGGCATCCTGGTGAATTCATATTCAAAACTACCTAATGAGTAGAAATAAATATTACACAGATTTTAAATTAAAGACACATATATAAAACACCAATCACATGTTGTACATCAAAATTAATCCTGCACGATGGTATATGTATCAAGGTTTTATATAATATAGTAATAAGTTTTAATAAATATGTGTAATTTGGATTAGTACATGACGTGTAGTTTCAACTGCACTGTGTGTACTATTCTTCACCATTTATCTGAAGTATACACCTAGGGAAATGGCATGCGAGTGTACTTCCAAAATCTTCAGAGTACACGACATGTACAGTGGGCCACATGCCGTGTTGTTTCATATTACATGGTCTCCAGCCGGGAAATCCATGTATGGGGTACACGGTCCAACCCCAACCCGAAGGGACTACACGCCATGTCCATTGAGCCACATGACCTGTAATCCAAAAACCGCATGTCACCTATTCCTGGTCAACACACAGAGTTATTTAAGACTTATAAAGACTCCAATACACAACTTGGTTTGGAAGACCGGTCTGATTCATTGAATCTTGACGACACGATGTGTACTTCCAAATACATGTCGTTTGTTTTGGTGTTGTACGACCAGGATGCTTTGGCACCTCCGGATGAGATCCTCCATTTTATTTTAATCAAAATTAAAAGAAAAGATAGTTTCTTTAAGGTGAACGAGAAACGTAATAGGAGGAATAGATCTGAAGATTCATATTTTAATAATGATTTACTTGAATTGAAACTACTAAATTATTAAATGAGTAAGTCCTCAACGAAATATTTAAATAATTATAAACTATGATGTAACCACTCTAATACCACTTTAAGGTTTCAGGTGTAGTGGAATCATGGTCATAATGACACCCAACTTTTATTTTTACCATGATCAATAGTTATTCTAGGATCAATATAATGATGAACTCCAGTCTCCACATAATATAATCAACGATTTAGATAAAGAAATAAATGGCCCGAAACATTTAGAGAGGATGTTGCACATCATGTTTATAATTAATTTAATTAATTTCATAAAGACAATAATACCTGGGTCTTTGGTATTTTTCTTCGTTGATGATGTTGATCGTCTAGAATGATCCATCCAGATTATCTCGTTGCGCTTGTAAGGATCCAAACTAGAATCTCTTTAGAGGTGATCCACATGTGCTCTAATGGCCTCTGACCAACACCACTCATTCTATGGGTGCTATAATGGATAATCGAGTTTCTTGTGTCAGTCGTTCTTGATCGCTTATTCTTCGGCCTTGAAGAACGTCTCTCATTCTTCAGAGGGGAGAGAAGTGGATTCGAGAGAGAATTTTTTTTATCTCAACCATTCTCAATTAACCGGCCGTGTGGTGTGGTGTGTGGCATAATAGGCGTACTTTCTTATTTATATACATGGAATTTTAGTTACTAAATTTAATTTCATAGAAACAATTAAATAAATTCTTGAACTTAGAGAAAACCCATTCATTTAATAATGATACTGCGTCATTATTTATGGTGCACTAACTTGCGCAAAATAGAATTATAAATAAAATTCCACGTCACAAAATAATAACAACATTATTTTAATTTGTGCCAACTAGTTAAATAATTATTTACCATCTTGAAAATAATTATTTTACCACTGAACCGACCTTGTTCCACTCGAACTTCACTTCTATTTATTGAACACTTGAATAAATAAATAAATAAATTATTCTCTTAAATAAATATTTTATTTACAAACTAGTAAATATATATTTATTAAATGTTCAATAAAATAAATAAATATATTTTATTTAACTTATACCTTCATTTTAACTTTAATAGAATTATTCCATGGTCTCGAGAAAAATATTTATTTCATTAATTAAATTCAAATAGAATTTAACCGAGACAACCAAAAACACTTAGGGTGTGGCCCTATAGGATTATTTCTCTTTAGCGTTAGGCGGGCTTGCCTAAAGTCTAAGAGTACTATCTAGCAATGTGTTAAGGAACCCAAGAGAAAGAACATAAAGTATCAAAAATGACATCCACATATGAATTCTCACGATGTAATATAATCCCTTTGTCGCAATATCTCATCAAGAAAGTTTCATGATTTTGTCATCAAATTTTATGCTTCATACGTCATTCTTTGACTACCTGAAATAAACTCATCATTACACCATGACCATGGAATTTTGAGTGATGGTTCTATTTCAATAAAAGTTATGGGATATCAACTTCCATAAATGTAAGGGACCAATCGTTCCTCAACTTATCCATTAATAACATGCCACTTGTGACGCACCCAATGGACCCTACTTCCCGCCAACTTCCTACGTGACATTTTTAATTAATAAATCAGAGTTCGTGAGTTATGACATGCATTAATTATAATATTAAAGTCTAAGGATCGTTACACAAGCTCATAGATAGAAATATCCGATGCCATTAAAACATGCAGACTTCCTACTAGCAGGTCTGTTCTCATAATCTTCTATCTTCGAGATTACCAAGTGTGAATTTCATGAGGGGAAGTCTCATCTGCTTATGAGTACTCACACCTGATAGTCTGTATGCGATGTGTCCCATCACAGTATGTCATCCAATTGTAGAACTATATTTAAGAAAATTTTTCTATCATTTCAAGGTTTTCATCATAGTGGTGATCTGCAATGACCTTATCACCACAACAAATAATTTTGTACATTATTACATCACAGTCATGCAAAAAAATGAACAATATGTAATAATACATTAAATATACATGTAATAAAAGTAAATATATTTGGTTCTAGGATACAAACTCTTATAATAATTAATTGTCTATAATACTTATACTTCATTTACTATAATTAATATTTCATCAACATATATTATGAGGATAATGCTGGAATTACCATTAAAATTATTGTAAAAAAATGGATCACTTTAATTCATAATTGAACCAAAATATCTTATGACCTCATAAAATTGAATATTCCATGACTGTGGTTCCTTCTTTAAACCACAAATGGATCTCAACATCTTTCACACTTTATTGGCACTCCTTGAAAAAATTAACCCTTCAAGCCGTGTCATATAGACATCATCAACTAAATTCTCATTAATAAAAGTAGTTTTGAAATCCATTTGAAAATTTCATATTCATGGAAGGTTGATATTGAATGGAATATTCTAATGGATTTTAACATAGATATTGGGGAAAAGGTTTCATCATATTCGATGCCTTGATGTTTCTTAAAACCCTTTTCCACTAGTCGTGCCTTATAGTTTCTCAAGTGATCTGTCACTAGCATAGTAGGCGGGGTAAATTTTCTAGATAGTTACCCAAACAACTGGTAGAGTGTCAAGATTGTGTTAGGATGATACATATACAATGGTTTTCCATGAACCCATGACATATAGGATGTGATGGAGTGGCTAGATAGAACTAGAGTATGGGAAGGGGGACTTCTACAACGTACCAGCCAAGTAGTCCTAGTCCTACTGAACATGGCGATTCAGGTAGTGGACATGGTGATTCTGGGAAAGAGAGATTGTATCATCAGTGTGGTGAAACTCAAGGTACCTAGAATACATTATAGGGAATGGGGTAAAGATAGTTGCATGTAGTTCATCCTACACTTATGGGAAGAATGGACCATCGATAGTTAGAGGTACTATTCTTTTAGCTTCTACTCTTTCTAGTGCTTTATTTGATACTGGTCCATCTCCAACTTTTATATATTCAAAAAGTGTTAATGGTTTCATCCTGAAATTAGAGTTCATAAGTGGGTTTTTGATGAAAGATACACCTCCAAGTGTATATTTGAGAGATATATGTTTATGTAAGGGATGTTCTCTCGATGTCGGGGAGTTTCGTTTAAGTTTATATCTTTATATCCTTGACATGTAAGGTGTTGTTCGGAGTGAGTATCTCAAGGGGGGGGGGGGGTTAATTGAGCACCCAATAAAAATTTATATTAAAAATGAATTATTTTGAAATCCCTTAAATGTTTAAATACAACTTAGTCTATTAAAATACATAGCATGATATAAATATTTATATTTCAAAATATTTATATAAATATTGATTAGATATTGAATGAATAATATATAATATTATTAGATATTTTGAAATCAATTTACCTGATCAAAATACTACATGAACACAAATTAAGATAAATGATAAAATTATATATTTTGTTTACAATTTTTTTCAGTTTTAATGTGGAAATAATGTAAAAAAAATTAAATTAGGCGTTGGATATATAGAATTTAATAGGTTCAATATCAAGTAGGGACTTAGTCCTCTTCACTTGCTGATCATCTATCACTAGACAGTTTATATAAATAAACAAGTTGATCCAAAAATTTGATTAGGTTTCATAAAATTTTACAACTTTCCAGGTGACACACAACCTCTTATATAGTTCTACATGTGAGTAAAAATTAACATGCCATCCAAGGACCTCATCCACTATTATTTGTGGGAGTAAAGGTGTAAGAAAAGATAAGATGATATCTAGGTATCTTCTGATTCAACACAAGACACAATGTGTATATATAAAATAAAGTATAGCATACGCTACTCAATTTGTAAAAAATAAATTAAAAAACCAAGAAATATTAGAGTATAGAGTTTAGATATTATTGGTCTATTGATGTGCAACTTGTGACTCTTGACTTGATTCTATAGTGAAGCTTCATATGAGATCTCTTGAAAAATTTAGAAAAAAAGAGTGTTGCTGACTCTTGTTCTTTGACTAGAGGAAAGCATTGGATGTTATGATATAGTTTATATTCCTAGTAAAGTGTTTGTAGTAGGTGATATATTCTTTTTTTCAATCAGGTTCAGCTCTATGTGTGTTCAATAAGCTTGATCTATTAGATTTTTATCTGTTGGATTCATCCTCTATTGCATCTCTCGATCTTTGCTTAAGTGAGTCTTCTCCTCTTTTTATTAGCAGTAGGAATATCAGGATTCTCTCTGCTTCCTCAAATTTCATCTCTGGAACTTAAATCAATGTGTTCTATCAATCATTTATGTGACAAAAATTAAAATAATAAATGGAATTAAATTTGATAATATAGTCATTAGAATAAATTTATTCAATAATAAGTATAAATAAACTGTGGTGGTGGCTTAGTCTAGTGGTGTCTCAATGTTTGGTGGTATGTTTTTATGATATCTTGACACTGGTGGTGTCTTAGACTTATCCAAATGTTCACTTAACTCGCGGTGTCTCAATTAGTGGTGTCTGTTCTAGTGGTGTCTTATACTTTCCCAACAAAATTAGTTGGAAGTATGACACCAGCAGTGCCTCATCTGGCTGTATCTTGCACTTGGTGAGATTTATGTTATGGAATCAAGACATCCTAATGGTGTTTGATCTAACGGTGTCTTATATTTTGAAAAAATTATGTTTTGGTGGTATGAATCTAGCAGTGCCTCATTTGGGGGTATCTCTTAGCCAAATTTACATGATGACGGTGTCTCATGGAAAATAGTTACCTGAGATGGTAGTGTCAGTCTCAATGGTGTCTCATCCTTAACAGTGACCGATAATGGCTCATTCTTAGAAAATTTCATCACCTCTATCAAATTAATGGTATACTTACAAAAAACATGAAATCCATTAATATCATTAGAATCGTGTTTTAGTGGTCATTAAAACAAAGAGGTCAACAATATACCCCTTTTTTATGATCAAAAATCATGGAATCAAGGAATATTATAAATGTAAAAACAAGACATCAAAGGTAGTATAAATTAGGAAATAACACTCATAGTATTTATAGATGATATCAATTATAAATAAAAATAAAATAGTAAGTATTAAAGGTAAGTATCATGTATCAATGATAGAAAAATTAAAAAATAGATAGTATTAAAGATAATATAAAAATTTTATAATGTTATCCAAAATTAACCAAAAAAATATTATATAAGAATTATCCCCCTTTTATGATTATCAAAAATTTAAAGAGAAGGAAGAGTAATGACATGAAATAAAGTAAGAATATATAGACTACAAATTGGGAAATGTATTCAAAATAATTAAAAAATGTCTTAAAAACCAAGTCCCATTAAAGATATACAGTCTAAGATAACAACAAAAAAGTTCAAATGTGGCAGAGGGGTCCATTGGTACTTTTCCCTTAGCCTTGCATTTCTCCTAATATAAGGTAGGAGGGTCGGCTAATTCTGATGGAGCTCGAGGTAAAAGAGATGGAACCCTAGATGATAGTCCATGTATAGCCCAATTATGATATTCTACAACAAAAAAAACTGGCCAGATCTATCTCAAATCTTGAGAAAGAGACATAGTGAAAGGTTTTAATTTAGAAAGTAGAGGTGCTAGAGGATCTCATACAACTCTTCATATAAGAGATAAATAAGGAGTAATAGTAACAAATTATTGAGAAACACAATGTTTGGCCATGAACATGAAGAAATGGATTAATCAATTTTATAAAATCTATTATAATATTTCCACTTATTTCAATTGCAATGAATAAATTAGCCTTATATTCTATAAACTGGCTCAACACTGGAGTCATCTCCTTTAATTTTTTTACATGATCTTTAAAATCCCAAGAAACTAGAGACATACTTAAATTTTTAGCTAAGAACTTGAATTTGTTTTCTATAACATGCTTCATATGGATCATCAAATAGTTAATACTTTTCAGGCTTGGTAATTATTTATTTGGAAGAATTTATATCCTTAGAATAGGATCTGATCATCATATGGTAATGATCTTTACTTTTATCAAACTTATTTAGAATTTATAAGGGGATAAAAGTTTCTCCACTTGAGGGTCCACTAGAGGTAGCTACAACTTCCTCTCAGAAAACTATTTTGAACTGATCCATATCCATTGCTAGAGTATAAGGAGTATATGTATCTGAAGATGTATCCTCAAGACTTTTTTAGTATTCCATCCATGGTGGTATAAAAGGTTGAATTTAGGTATTCAAGCATAGCCTTGAAAATTACAATTCACTTCCTATCCTTTTATTCTCAATATCAAATTTTTATATGTTATGCATCATCTTTTTTTGGATATGTTGGATAAAAAACTAAAAGAGTTATCTACAATTTTTTTCAATATGTTTAGTCAGAAGAGGAGGCTGAATTCTTAACATCTTATTGAAGTATGAAATTTACTCTTCACCAAAGGCACGAAATTCACTCCTTAGGACTAAGTCAACTAGAATAGTAGGAGGAACTAAACTAGGTTCAAGTGTAGGAGTTATATTAGAAGAAAAATTTTATAATAAAACTTTAAAGTCTACTTGATCTATCATAGATCCCTTAGGATCTCCTTCAATTTAATCCTCATGTCCACTATTTTTTGGTGGAATTATTAAAGCACTGAAGTAATTTCCCTATTATTTTTCCAGAAGATCAAACCATCGATCTGGAAAGATAAACGAGACAGATTTAGTACCAAGAGGTACTACACCAGCAGGTACAACTGAGACTTCCTGATTTCTTGGTCTATTTGAACTCTGTACAGCTAAAGGGTGTTCAAAACTGACAGGTTTATCTTCTATCTGTATATTAATATGAGGTTCCACTATTATTTAAGCAGCATCCCTTTGACCAACAACATATGATTATTCTTCTATATGGCTATCAACTAGAGGCCCATCAGTAGCTAAAACATATAAATGAACATTACTTCCTTGCGAAAAATAAGTAATCTACATTATATATTGCTTAACTACATGTTGTTACACATCATAAATAACAGTCATATGTTCCATCATGGTATAATTAGAAACTATATAACCATCACCATCTAAACTCAATGCAGTTCTATGAGCATACTTTTCCTTTTCAAGAAATTCCAAGGATGGGGATTAATCCCCCTCAACCATTGCATCTTTATCTGTTATATTTGGGTCCACAACATCTGTCAAAAACTAGTTTTTCTAAAGATCCACCTGGTAAAGCAAGATGTTCTATAGGCATCTATACTTTCTTCCTCTTAACTCAGCCAATTGCACCATCAGGGTTATAGTCATCATTATCATCATCACTTCCCGCATCTTCATCCCTTTCCTTTTCATTACAATTACCTCCATTTTCTTATTCCTCTTATTCATCACCATTCTCATCTTAATCATCAGTTTTTGAACTAATTTTAAATTAATCTACTATTAAAACCTATATTTCCTCTTCATCACTTTTACCAAGATTTTCTCTTTTTGGTAGTCTCCTTGGTGGTCTAGGAGCTCCAAATGTAATATGATAAGATTTGGGAGATAATTTAGGACCACTTCCTTCATCAACAGATGGTTCCTTTTCTTCTTCTTCCACAACAGATTCATCATCATCATCATCATCGTCATCATCATCATCATCATTAGTGTATTCAACAATTTCATCATGATCAAGATTTGGATCCACAACATCCCTCATCCGAGTAGGATGATCAACCATGTTAAACTTAGTATATAACTTATCACTATATCCAAACACCTATCTCTTCCAGGGGTTCCAGATAATCTTCATCCTTGACCAAGTTTCCCTTGAAATAAAAAAACCACCACAGTCTATAATAGACCGTTCATCCTTAGATACTTGGCCCTTGGCCTTTAACATGGATAAAATGAACTTGGGATAGATCAATTAATTGTATCTAGAAGATGGCTTGATCATCTCACCCATATGCACCATGAGATACATACATAAATTTATCTTATGACCTTCTTTCATAAGATATATAAGATGAAAATCTTGGTACATTAGAGTTGAAAAATAAAACTTTCTTAGGCATAACATGTGCTTCCAAAACATAAAGTGCAGCCTATATTCCCCATCAAGATCCACGGAAACATTCCTTTGGGTTAGGCCATCTACTTTTAGTTCTGATAAGCCTCTTCATAAACAAACAATTCACTATCTTTAGGAATGGTGCCTCGGTAATCCTCATATATTCCTTCATAAGGTACATTTAAACATTAGCCCATTTATTATATGAAAAACATATAAAGTGTAATTTGACATGAAGTTTTACCCAATTAGAACCATATTGATCAATGAAAATCTCTACATATTGATACAATTCATAAACTAGATCAGGGTTGAAGGGTATCCGATTTGACAAGAACAACTCTAACCATCCTTGGTTCTAGAGAACATTGAGTACTATAAACTTTATAGAAAATAAAAACATCTATTCAACTTCCCTTTTTTTACTACAACTCTATTGGAAATATTAGGATTAACTGGTGAAACTAGATCAGGTTCACTCGATTATTTATTTTTCTTTTTAGCTGATCACAACTCGCTTGGAGAAGACTTGGAAGGGAGCTTCATCCTTGGCATGAAGATTAGTTCCGTTTGATTGGTCGAAGGATAAGATATATGCTATAAGTTTGAATGTTTGGATAAGAGAGGTAGGTCGGGGATTGACAGTATCATTCTAGGCTCAATGTGTGTTATAAACATATATAGATTTTTTTTGTATCATTTGGGATTTAGGTATATAGAAAATCTAAATAACACTGAAAAATTGAAATTTGAATCCAATAAAACATACATATCATATTATGAAAATAAATTTTAAAAAAAATATAAAATTGGTGGTTTATAAAGCTCATAATCAAAGAATTCACAAAGGCATGGAATAGTAATGGCCTGATAAGCCAATAGTGTGACAACCCAATTATGTATCACCACAATAGTATGTCAATCACAATGGTGTGCCACCATAGTGGTATGTCAAACACAACAATGTGTCACTAAAATGGTGTGTCAATCATAATGATGTGTCATGAAAATGGTGTGTCAATCATAGTGGTATGCCAATCAAAATGGTGTGTTATAGAAAATTAAACTTAATCACAATTTATTATTCCTACATAATGTTTGATATAATTCATTCTCCCAAAATTCAAAGGCTTAGCAAATATATCAGCTAATTTATGTTCTGTGCTAATAAACTCAATAACGATATCACCTTTTTGAACATAGTCCCTAAAAAATTGATGTCTTATATCAATGTTCTTTGTCCTAGAATGTGAAATAGGATTCTTGGAAATGAAAATAGCATTAGTGTTGTTATAGTTTATGGGGAAATCTCAGAATTGATATCCACAGTCAAGTAAATTGGGTTTCATCCACAAAATTTGTGAACAAAAACTACCAACAACTATGTATTCGGCTTCAATAGTATACAATGCAATTTTTTTTTCTTTTTACTACAACATGAAACTTGATACTTTTTAAAAAAGAGACATTTTCTAGAGGTTATTTTTATATCTAACTTGTATCCACCAAAATCAACATCAGAATAACTCACTAGATATAATGATTTTCCTCTAGGGTAAAAAAATCCAAAATTATTTGTATAATTGAGGTATTTGAAAATTATTTTAATAGAATTTAAATGTTACTCTTTAGGGGTTTCTTGAAAATTACCACACATACACACACTAAACATAATATCTGGTCGGCTAGTGTAACTTCTTAGACCTGGGTTCTACCCAAAGGTTCCCCAAAGCCGATTAGTCAAATGAACTAAAGAACATTTCCTCTAACGCCAGAGGCTTCCGACTAGCAGCGAGGGAAAATTTGAGATATTGGGGGAAACTATGACCTTATTCTAAGAGTATACACTGCAGAATCTCAATAGTAAACAATAGCGGAAGAAATAATACAAAACAGAAATAAACAGTGGAAGACTAAAACTAAATACAACTGAAGCCATAATATATATATATAGGATGCTTGAAAAATGTATCTAAGAAAATAGCCATCCAAGTCCCAATCCTGGAATGAAATATAGAAACCAAATTAAAAAAGAAAAAAGTAAACTCCAGTAGCATCACAAGCGTCAGATTAGTTCCATGCTCTCTAGCTCCAACAATAATCAAGTATCTAATAAAGAAGGTCTCTTTCCCTTATCTATACCTACAAACATATAATCTGTTTGTTTCTAAAAGCATGACCCAAATAGGGTGTGAGACAAATCCCATTAGGAAACCACCAAAAGACATATTCCTAACTATCATTGAATGTATATAGAAGGTAATATTCAAGAATGAAGCAATAACCTAGGAATAACTCAAAAGTAAACAATCCTACGATTTTCAATTACATTCATTTAGAAATTATAATTAATCTATTGAATCTTGTAACCATCGGATCTACCCTAATATCTATATCCCTTATGTAAAGTAACCAAAATAGATGTCTCATAAGACCATCTAAAACATAAAGTAAGACATAATCCAAGATTGTGATTTGGCTTGGCGGACTCATCACAATCATTCAATTATCCACAAATGACTCTAGGAATCTCTCACAGTCCAACCCCTTCAGTCCAACATAGAATCAATTAATTATAAATAAACACCCAGGTATGCTCTCATGTTTAAAAACCTTGGGTCAAACTTAATTTAATCAAATATTAATGACCACCTCGGTTGCTCTCATGGTCAATACCACTAGGAAGAACATTCCAATAAAAAATACATAAATGACCCCTTTGGGAATCTCTCACAGTCCAATACCCCTAGGTTAAACATTCATTAAAATAATTATAAACGACCACCTAGGAAGATCTCACGGTCTAACCCTTGGTTCAAACATTCAAAATGCATATCAAAAGAATTTCATATAATAAAAAACTCCATCATAACAAAATAAGGCATGGAAGACAAGGCAATGCTAGAAGGCATCCTAGACTAATCATCCTTACACAATCAATCAAGGGAACTCACCCATGGGGTGTCAATTAGACATGGTATCTAACATTACACACAAGAAAAAACCCTTTATTAATCAATAATACCATATAAAGTAATAAAAAGGTTTTAATTCCAAATCATACAACACCCAAAACATGGTTATGCAGCACTTTTAGCATATATAATCCAAATAAAAACATATAAAGGTACAAACCACCTACCACGATGTCATACGATCAATATACTTGAACATCATCCCTTGAATCAGTCTAAAGAGGTGTATATCCATAAAAAGGTGAAAAATGATCAACCTAGAATAACATAAAGGAGAGGAGAAATCAGGAATAAAGGCTCTAGTGGTATTGAGAACTCACAGGTGGGATTCCAATGCACCTTATGGTGTCTCAATCGAAGATCAGATAGAGAATCGGGAGGGGTTCAAAGTTCGTCAGTCGGTCCATCATTCTCCTGTATGAACCATGACCAGAAGAATATATTTCTAAATATGAGACGCGATGCCACTATGATATATCAAATAGAAAGAAAAGTACATGGAATGTTTATTAAAAATACATGACGTGGATTATCCTCATCCATCCCCCAACATAAGTGGTCTTCCAGCTCACCACATGACCACGTATTCGGCCATTACATGGTTAGAACGTGGTTATGTTTGGATACTGGGTACAAAGTGTGTACAAGGAAGTACATGGTGGGTACTCAGAAAATCTTATTTTCTTCCCTTTTCATACAAAACAACCCAAAATAAAGATCCATACTTGAAAATAAGATCCGGTTATTATAGCTATCATTCAAGTAGAAAAGACTACCAATCATACCTCTGTAACTAGTTTGATCCACTAGTTTCCCAGCTTCATCAAGATCCAACTTATAAGTGCTAATCATAGGAGTATCACAACTCTTAGTGCTATATAAGTTAAAATGTTTTAAAATATATTTTATATAATTACATTGATTTAAAATAATTATTTATTTGTTTTGAATGATTTTAAATCCAGGAAAGAATTTTAGTCCACCCATTAAAATCATTTCAAACTCATTTTGTATCATTTTATTAAAATGAGTACAAATATAATTTCTTGAAGATAAAAAAACAGCATCATCAACATGTATTTGGACTACTAAAAAATCATTTTAAATTCTTCTTATAAATATAATAGGATTAGCTATACCTTTTGAAAATCCTTTTAAAATAAGAAAATTACTGAGACTATCATAAAAATCTCTAATAGATTATTTTAAACCATATAAAGCTTTAGTTAACTTAAAAAATGAATTTGTAAAATAGGTATTTTGAAAACTAGGGGGTTGGTCAACAAAAACATCCTCAACTATAACACCATTCAAGAATTCACTCTCAACATCCATTTGATAAAGCTTTAAATCAAGATGAGCTGTATAAGCGAGAATGATTAATATGGACTCAAGTCTAGGTATAGCTGCAAAGGTTTCTTCATAGTCTATTCCTTCTTCTTAACTATAACCTTATGCAACATGTCTGGCCTTATTTCTAACTATAGTTCCTAACTCATCAACCTTGTTCCTAAACACCCATTTAGTTATAATAGCCAATGTTTCCTTGGGTCTATCAACAAGTTTTCACACATTTTTTCTTTAAAATTTATTTAATTCTTCTTTCATGGATATTATCCATAATTCATCATTAATTTCTTCATTTCTATTCTTAGGTTCAAGATTAGATAAGAATGTTTGATGATAAAATAGAATTCGTAGACAATATCTTGTTTCTGTTCCTATATTTAGGTATCCTACAATTAAATCTATGTGATGGTACTTAATGGTTCTAACATCTTTATAAAAATAAGGGCTGGTCACTTCTAGATTTACAGGTTCAGGTTGTTGATGTTCTAAAAATTCTTCATAACGGGATAATTTTTTTTCTTATTTTACAACAGAGTCTAAAGTATTATAATTTAAGTCTAGAGAAGACAAATCATCCTCAAGGTTTTCTAATGAGGTCTTAGGTTTATGTGGATCAGTTTCATCGAATTTGAAACGAACTGATTCTTAAACAGTTTTTATCTTATTATTTAAAACTCTATAGAATTTTCTAGAGATTAAATATCAAAGAAAAATTCCTTCTTCACTTTTGGAAGGAAATTTTTCTAAATTATCTTTAGTGTTAATAATAAATACTTTTCAGCCAAAAAATCTAACTTAATTAACCTTACGTTTCTTATTGTTCGAATGTTCATAAGGTGTATTCTTAAGGTTATTAATAATAAAAACTATTTTGATGATATAGTGAGATGTATTGGTAGATTCTACCCAAAAATAAATAGGCAGGTCATACTCTTTTAACATGGTTTGGGATATCTCTTGTAAAGTCATATTTATCCTCTCTACAACTCCATTATACTGAGCGGTCCTAGGAGCATAAAAGTTATGAGTGTAGCCATTTTGTGAGAAAAAATATTGAAAAAAATGATTTTTAAACTCACGGTCATGGTCACTTCTTATAGTCTTAATCCTAAGTCCACTAATATTTTCTACATATATAGAATACTTGGAAAAGTTAGAGAAAAAATCACTTCTGTGAGCTAGAAAATATACCCAACTAAACCTAGAGAAATCATCTACAAGAACATAAACATATATATTTTTATTAAGATATGGAACTCTAGATGTTCCAAATCAATCCATGTGAACCAACTCAAGGGGTTTATAATTTTACACTACTTTATTTAATTTAAATGAAACTTTTTGTTGTTTCCCTTTTTGATAGGGGTTAAAAATTATATGAGTTGGGAACTCATGATTATGTAGATCACCAACTAACACTTTTCTAGTTAGATTCCTAATTTATTGAATGTTTCAATGGCCTATTCTCCTATTCCATATCCAAGATTAATTGTGAAAGGAAATTAATCATGAAAAATTTTGTGAAACTAAAGAATTTAAATAAAAAGAATAAACATTTTCATTTCACGAAGCAGTACAAACCAAAACATTTTTAGAATCCTAAAAATTACAATTATCATTTTCAAAATTAATATATAAGACATCATCACACAAGTGAGAAATTATAATAATATTATATTTTAAGCCATCATCATATAAAAATTTATAAATTAAAACTAAATTTTTATTACTGATATGGAATATGCCAATGATATTTCCTTTTTTGTTATCACCAAAGGTGTTATGGTCACTATAAACCTTGATAATGATTATAAATCATGAAGAATATCCTATCATATGTATTGAATAATGAATATTCAAGTATGATAAACTTCTATTGGAGGTATTCAATCATTTTTCCTATAAAACAAATTTTAAACAATAAATAATTTTGGTACCCAAATCAATTTGGGTCTAAAAATGTTATAAATAAAAGTTTTGGAAACCCATGTTTTCCTAATGAGTTTTCTATAAATAGATTGGGGGATTTTTGAAATAAATAGTCTGTTAGGTCTTTTGGAAAAATAGTTTTCAGAAGTACTCTCTAGTTTGGATTTAGGAACAAAGGTACTCTGTTATTTTCCTCTATCCAGGTTGATATCCAATTCCACTAACATAGATTTGTGCAACTTTCTTACACAAAATTTGTGTGAGTGTCTCTTTGTCTTTTTTAAAATTTCCTAGATATTTCTTCAATTTCTCATTTTATAGTTTAAGTTAAGTGTTATCTTTGAGAATTTGATCATTTTTCTCCTTTTCTATAGACAATTAAGATTTTTCTATTTATAGTTAGAGCATGATGTATTTTTAAAACATTGTATTTATCCTTTATCTCATTAAAGGTGTATTATAACATGTTTCTTTATTCAAATATTTCTTTATTTGACATTTTATCATCATTATGTTGTTCATTTTTAGAATTATTATAATTATGCAAAGGCAGAATATTAGAAATAGTAGGTAATGTAGATACCTCACTAAATTTAGTCATGATACACATATTTGCTCTATTTGGATTATCTTTAGGTAAAGAATATAAATAATTGGATTTATCCTCAAAATCACTACATGTGAATTTCATGGGATTTTTATATCTTCTATCCTTTGCCTCATGTTTATTTTTATACTTTAGATTTGGGAATTTTGAATTTATATGTCCATTCATTTTATATTCATAGAAGAAAACCCCTTCAGAATCATCATTCTTCTTCCAATATTTCTTCCAAACTACTTTGGAATCATATTTTTCTTTGTAATTTTATTTTATGAAAAAAATTATTCTTATAAATATTCTTAAACATTCTCTCTATGTGATCCATCTCCTCATCACTATCTGGTGGAGACTCACTATCACTTGAATCTATGCTTGTAATTTATCTTTCTCCTTTTATTTTTGTTTTATGGATGGATTAGTATTGAAATATACTGGATTTATTTTAGTCTCTTCATCATGTTCATAGTTTATCTTTAGATCCTATTCATACATAATAATCTTACATATCAGTTCCTTCTGGGGAAGCTTTCTAATGCCACACAATTCTCTGATTGAAACAGATGTGCCTCTCCATATTTCAGGTAGATATCTCATCAATCTCATAATCTTCTCCTTATCAGATACTGGTTTTACAAGAAAGATCATTTTATTAAAAATTTCATTAATCTAAAGGTACATGTTAAAATAGGTTCATCATGATTCATCTTAAAATTATCATATTTAATAGTATAAGTATTAATCCACATTTTTTCAACATTATTAGTTCCATCACATGAAAAGGACAAAGTGTCCCAAACCTCATAAGCAGTTTTAGCTGTAGAAATTTTATTAAACTCTTCATCTACTAGTGCATAGTAAAGGGAATTCATGGATTTATAATTATTATTATAAGATAACGTTGTTGCGTCATCCCAAGTACCTCTAGAAGTATCTTGAATAATATATTCATCTTTAATAGTATACCAAATATCAAAACCCATGCTTTATATATGAATTTTCATATTAATATTCAATTGATCATAATTTGTACCATTTAAAAAGGGAGTCCTATTGGTATAAAAAACTTTTTTCTATTATCCATTTAATAATTTAATTTAGAAATGACCGAAATTTATGACCATTAAAGTAAAACTAAAATCATAGTAAAAATAATTTTGAAAACATTCAACCTAATTAAATAAATCCTTTGATACCAAATGATGGTCAGAGTGGGTATCAGAAGAGGGGGGGGGGGGGGTTAATTGAGTACCCAATAATTTTTTTATTAATAATGAATTATTTTCAAATCCCCAAAATTTTTAAATACAACCTAATTTATCAAAATATGTAGTATGATATAGATCTTAATCTTTATAAATGTTTTTATGAAGATTGATTAGGTCTAAAATGAATAATATATAATATTATTAGATCCATTGAATTCAATTTACTCGATAAAAATACTATATGAACACAAATTAAGATAAACTGTCATAGTATATATGTTGTTTATAGTAAAAACAATTTTTATTTTTAAAGTGTAAATAAATTAAAACAAAATTAAAGAACACAAAATAAATATTGAATAAAAGAGGTTCAGTATCAATTCAAGACTTAGTCCACTCCCCTTGGATATCACCTGACACTAAGAAGTTTATATAAACAAATATGTTGATCCATAATCTGGATCAGGTTTTAAAATAGTTTACAACTGTCCAAGTCACCCAAGACCTCGTTCATTGTTCTATGTGGGAGTAAAAATGTACAGTCCACACAAGGACCTCTACCACTTTATCCATGGTAGTTCAAGTGTAAGAAAATATAAGAAGATATATAAGTATCTTCAAATCCAGCACAGGAGACAGTGTGCATATGTAAAATAGAGTATCACACACACTACTTAAAATATAAAAATAAATAAACAAAATAGAGAAATATTAGTGTATAGAGTTTTTAGTTGACCAGTCTATTGATGTGAATCTTGTGAATGTTGATTTAATTCTGTAGTGAATCTTGAGTCGAGTTCTACTGAATAATTCAGAAAAAACCTATTTTTACAGATTCTTGTTCTTTGACTAGAGGAAAGAACTAGATGTGATGATGTAGTTCAGCTTCCCATTCGAGTGTTTATATCAGGTGAGATATTCTTGTTTACAATCAGGTTCATCTCTATGTTTGTTTAGTAATCTCTAGCTCTCAGCTTTCTATTAGTCAGTTTCATCCATTATCATGTCTCTATCTCTTTGGACATGTGATTATTATTCTCTTTTTATCAAAAACATGAATATCTGAATCCTCTCCCATTCCTTGTACTACATGTCTGACACTTTCATCAATGTATTCTATAAAATATTTAAGAGACAATCACTAAAATAATAAATCTAGTTAAATTGTTTAATGTATATATTAGAATAAATTTATTCAAAAATAAGTATAAAGAAATAGTGGTAGTGGGTTAGTCTGGTAGGGTCTCGGAATGTAGCAGTATGTTTTTTTGAAGGCATGACACTAACAATGTATTATACTTATCCAAAAGTTCACTTCACTAGCAGTGTCTAGTCCGAAAATGTCTTATACTTTGTCAAAATTCTGTATTGATGGTATGATCCTAGTTATGCCTCATATGGTGGTATCTCATAGTTAGAGATATTTACATTCTGGTGGAATACCATGTTGACGTTGTGTCATTTGATAGTGTCTTATACTTGGCCAAACTATTGTGTGGAAGTATGACACAAGAGGTGCCTCATCTGAAAGTATCTTGTACTTAACCAAATTTACATGTTGATGATGTCTCATGGACAACAGTAACTGAAGTTGGAAGTGTTATTCTCAGTGCTTTCTCTTCCATAGTAGTGAATAGAGGTGGATCATACTTATAAAATTTCACCACTTGTCTCAGAATAGTGAAATAATTATAGAAAACATGAAATCCATTAATATCATTAGAATCATGATTTTATGATAATTAGAATAAGGAGGTCAACGTCAGGATTTGATCTAATCATGGGTATGGATTGTTTAGTGGAAAGACATACATTTATGTCTCCTGGGGGTAACAATTATAGTAACCGTGGAGATTGTGATATGCAGGAGGGATGTGTAGGGCCATTTAACCAATAACTGGTGGTGCATACCACTGATGTTTCAAGATTATTTCTAGATGAATGAGGGGTAAAGTATGATGTATTTTGACCCATAGTAGAAAGTTTCCATGACTAATTTCTTAAGGACTTATTATGGATGCCACTTGATAGAGATGTGGAGTTTATTATTGATCTCATTCCCAAAAGTTGAGATAGTTTCTATTCCACCAAAAAAATGGAACCAATAGAGATTTAAGAGTTTAAGACTCAACAGAAGAGGTGGGGATAAGGGGTTTATCCATATGATTATATTTCCTTGGGGTTACCTAGTCTTGTTTTCTAAGAAGGATGATGGGACATTTCTGTTACGTGCGGATTATCAGAAGTTGAACCAGATGATTGTGAAGAATAGGTATCCTATTCCACATATAGATGAACTTTTTGACCAGTTGAGAGGATCATATATTTTCTCCAAGATCTACTTGAGATTGGGTTATCATCAGTTGATATTTTGACATTATGATGTACAAATAACTTCTTTCATAGGTATTTATGGATTTTACGAGTTCTTTGCGATGTCAATTGGGTTAATAAATCCACCAATAGTGTTTATGTGATTGATAAAAAAGTCTTCCATTCATACCTGGATCAGTTTTTGGTAGTATTTGTGGATGAAATATTGGTTTACTCCAAGACTCATGAAGATCATTCTCAACATCTTGACATCTTCTTATGCATGCTGAGAGAGAATTGACTAAGCATGAAGATATCTATGTCTCAATTCTATTTTTATCAGGTACAATTATTGGGTCACATAATCTTGGAGGAAGGCGTGTGAGAGGACCCATAGAAGGTACATGTAGTTGTTTCTTAAGAGAAACCCAATTTTTTTTTATATTTACATTTTTCTAGGATTAAAGGGTTATTATTAGAGGTTCATCCATGAATTTTTCCATTTTAAGCACCTATTTTAGACTTAAAAAATAATGGGATAAAGTTTTATTGGTCTGAATCATGTGAGAATTACTTATAGGATAAGAAGAAGAATTTGACTACAAAACTAATCTTGATCCTACCCGAGTTATATGAGCATTATATGGTGTTTTTTTTAACACTTATGGAAATGGATTTGGAGCAATGTTGATGAAAGGAGATTGAGTTGGGGCATATGGGACACAACATTTGAGGCCACATGAATAGAACTAACCTACGCAAGACCTCAAGTTAGCAGTAGTGGTTTATACTTTGAAGTGTTGAAAAATTTATCTGTTAGGAGAAGAGTTCGCTATGTATACTGATCAAAAGAGCCTAAATTATATATTTTCACAATGAGATTTAAATATATGAAAGTGAAGATGGGTTGAGTATATGAATTAATTTGATTTTGAGCTAGTGTATATTTCAAAGAAGGGGAATAATGTTTTCAATGCTTTAAGCATGAAAACTCAAACTCATGCAGTTCAGGAGTCTAGTAATGAGTGTAAAATGATAAATTTACTAGATGAGATGCATGTTGTGGTTCAGGAGGGATAAGAGTAGATAACTCTCATTTCAGTTTCACTAGATTCTACACATTTTAGCTAAATTAGAGACAAATAGTCTGAGAATCCAAATTTTTTTCCCTTGAAGTAAAGACTTGAAGGTGGGGAGTCACCTTTAGATTGGACCATAGATGATGACAAGTTCATCCATGTATAAGGTCATTTTATTTTAACTACTTGTATATAGGAGGTGTTGATGCATGAATATCATGTCTAAAAGTGGGAAATACATCCATGTTTGACGAAAATATACCACGACCAATGATGACCGTATTGGTGTCCATGCATGTTAAAGGAGATATAAGGGTTCGTAACATGATGCTACACCTATCAACAGGTGAAGTCTGAGCATCAATGACCTAGTGGCTTAATATTTCCATTTTCTATTTCGTAATGGAAGTGGGACGATTTTACCATTGAATTTGTGGTGGGTATCCTAAGGAAACCTAAGAAGAATAAATCTATTTGGGTGATTGTGGACCGACTAAAGAAAATAGTGAATTTATTACCTATACAGAAGAATTTATTAGTAGATTAGTTTAGAGATATGTATGTTCAAGAGACAGTCCATCTGAAAAGGTACCAAGAAACATAGTTTTATACCATGAATCATGTTTTACTTTGGGTTTCTAGTAGTTCTTGCATAAGGTTCTTGGAATATAATATTTATTGAGTATGAGTTTCCACCCACAAAAAAATTGGAAGTCAGAGCATACTACACAGGTGCTTGAAGATATTCTATGAGCGTGTGTTTTTGACTTCGACGGGTCTTGGGAGAATCACTTAGCACTCTTTGAGTTATTCAATAACAACTGTAATCAGAAAACTATACATATGGCACCATATGAGGCTTTTTATGGTAGGCCATGCAGATCACCACTATGTTGGATGGAGGCAGGTGAGTCTGAGCTGTTGGGACCTATTCTTATAGATGATATATTAGAGAAAGTTTAGTTGATTCATAAATGTATGGATATGGATCAATGTTTAAAGAAGACTTATGAAGATATACATCAACAAACCCTTGAGTTTATAGTGGGTGATTGTGTGTTCCTTTGGGTGTCAGCTAGATTGGATCACCGTAGGATTCAAAGGCAGGGCAAGGTGGAACCCAGTTTTGTTGGACCATTTGAGATTATGGATAGAATCGAGCTGGTGGAATAATGATGGGATATTCTATAGAGGTATAGTTATATGCATGATGTTTTTCATGTGTCACAACTTCAATAGTATGACCCCAACCCTTTTCATGCGATCGATGATGATGATGTTGATATTAATATTGGTACATCCTTTGAGAAGAATCTGATTCATGTGTTGGATCAGAGTGAGAAAGTTTTGAGGGGAAATACCATGTAGATATTTTATGTATTGTGGAAACATTAGCATGTTTAGGAGGAAGAATGGGAGGTAGAGGAAGATATGCAGGCTCAGTGTCCCAATATATTTTCCTTAGAATCATAGAGATGCTTGGGAGTATATATCGAGGATGTTTTATTATAAGGATGGTAAATTGTAAGATCCTGATATTTTCTAGATACACATTGATAACATTTTCAACTAAATGTTTTACTTGTTTTTTGTATATCTTTTTTGGGTTTTATCTTGGGTGTGTTTGTGTGAAATTTGGATGTTTTTAGAGGGGTTTTGGGCAGTGCACAATTGGCCTGCGATTTTCCAAAACCATTCTCCCTAACCTATAAAACCTTGAAGCTATAGAAATATAGGGATTTCATAGTTGGCACATGGTTTTTCAAACCGTTCTCCCTCTTATAAGTAACTGTGCACCCTACAGAAGAGGCATATAGTTTGGTCACACAGTTTGGAAGACAGTGAACCCTTACAAAGGAAACCATGATTATGGGTTTAATTATTCTAAAAAATGTTATTAAAATACCAAAACCCCATAGAATTCACCCAAATTTGACACAACTTGACGCTAACTCATTCCCCTCATTTTTGGAGGCTCCCAGATGAATTTACACGGATCTTAAACACCGTTCTTGATGAATCGAAGGTCGAATTGATGGATCTACACCTCTCCAAATATGTTATTTCTTCTCGATTTGGTTTCTCTCTCTCATATCTCTTTATGTATAAAAAGGTAATGATTTTACTTTGATGGTGGTGGGTTTAGATCTATGTCTATTTTATCTTGATTATTTTGATCATAGATCTATGTTTTTGATCTAGATCTTATTCTTTGTTGGGATCTTGGTTGTTCCAATTCAATTGGATTTTTTCGTTGGTGAGCTTTCCTTAATGATCTTGAGGCATGTGGTATAAATTCAATTACCATTTTCATGAATTCCAATTGTGTGTATGTGTGGTGAAATTTCAATTGGAACAATTGATGATTGAATTTTTAATTGAATAAATTAATTGATTAATTAATTTATTGAATCATAGAAGTGATTAATTGATTTTTCATTGGTTTACCGAATGAGTAAAATTTGGGAAAATTGAAATTTGGTAATTATGATTATGAATTTGGTGGAATGGGATTAATTAAATGGTTAATTAATTAATGGAATGTTGTGATTGTGGAATTAATGGGAAATTGGGATTATGTGATTGGTCAATTAATGTTTTTATGAATTAATTGACAATCGGAATTATGAGATGGTTGGATTAAACATAATGGGTTAGTGGGTTATACGATTTATATAATGGAAAATGTTTTAATGGTGAATTGATCATGTTATTCCATGTCATTAAAATATTAAACCATGTTTTTTTGATAATTGCGATGGCATACATGTTGTAAAGTGATGATATGGTTAATGTTGATTAAACTTGTTAAATGTGGAGTGTGTGATATATTTCTATTGATTGATAAATGGGTTTTAAGACACATATTGATGCTTCAAATAACCATGGGGTACTAGACATAGTGTTCTAGACCCAAAATGCACTCATGTGATAATGAGTGTAGGAGACGAACTGCTGCTTCAAAACCCGACTTGTGTAATACATGTGATAATAAGTATGGGACACAAAATAATGATTCAAAATACCACTTGTGTGATTATTGTGATAATGAGTGTGGTACATATACTTCTCCTTCCAAATCTCACTTCTATGATTATTTAATAATGGGCTATGGGTCATAGACTGATGCTTCAAATACCCACAAGATCATAACCATGGAGTTATAGGACCAAAATGTTGGCATTGGACTATGATTCCAAATAGCTATAAAATGAAATGAAATGAAATAGATAATTAAATACCATGTGTTAGAATGATTTTTAAATTAAATATGTGTTATGGCTCAAACTTCGGCATGGTTTGAAATAGGTATTGAGGGTCGAGTGTCCTCAAGAACCTGGGGGTGTATGTTTTCAAGTAAAGAATAATTGATTATATGTAAATTATTTACCTTATTGGTTGTCATTTATTATTTATAAAATGACATACACTATTATTGACTATATATTTTATATAAATTGTTGGTTGTGACCTATTAACTTGTACTCACACCCTACTCAGGCCACCTAATTGGTACCCGAATAGACTTCATGTTTGAAAGGAAGGATAAGGGAAATAACCCCCTATTATATGGATGAGTATGTATGAAGTATAAATGAGAAAACTAAACATGATGTCGGGACCCAGTTGGGAGTGTTAGTGTGTCATTATTTAAATTTTTCATTTGACACTTGAAACATATTTGGTATGACATATCTACTATTTTGGTATTTTGGTTTAGGTATTGTATTCCTGTTTTAATCATCATGTGATACTGGTTTGTTTGGTTATTAGTTATATCATTTTTATATTGTTATTATATTTATGATATGGTTCTTCTATGTTATATAGGGTATATTCTCCCCATTTTTCATATATTAGACCTTCACTGCTAGTCTATAGCCTCTAGTACATGGGGAGGCACCCTTGAGGCTATGTGACCAATTAGGTCGGGACATTGGTATATAGAACCCAATTTGGGATGTTACATTTGGTGTTTTTAGTCTAGAGGTAATCCAAATGGAATCTTGGGGTACCTTTGAGACTCTAGTCTAGTTTATTATTATGTGGGGGTGAGTGTTCCTACTCCACTTGTGTATGTTTGTATCAAATTGTGTACACTACGTAAAGGATTTATGTTTAGGTTAGGTGTGAGAAGACCTACCTAAATTGATTTTTGAAGTGATATGGACATTCTTCCATTTCTTTTGTCTGGTTTATATGGAATTTCATATGTGTAAAATTGGGCTAAGATATGATCATGCCAATATGGAGGGACACTATTCCATTTAAGTGATGAGCTTGGACCCTAGAGTTGGAAATGAGATAAAGGAACCCTTGTAGGATTTTTGGATCATGATGTGACTTAGTGGACCAAAGAGGGTTCCCTAGTATTTTGTTAACTACTGATAGGTTTGGTATTAGGGGGTTAACTAAATGTAGTTTATGGATTTTTTAGGATCATAAAATGACCAACATAGCATAATAAAACTATAAAATTTCCTAATAAATAATCATGAATCAACATAAAGAACATGAAAAACCTAAATATAAACATGTGAACTTAAATCATAGAGATATCCATATTATTCCCTTTGATAGATTATTCTTGGTTGACATGACTTAGTTATATCCAAAAAACTCTCACTTACATAAGAAATACATCGACAACTAGAATCATTATTCATAATGAGATGACCCCTATAATTCAGAGGTGTGTTAACACATTCAACGTGATGATAAATAGATATTCAGGATAGATAAATCTTTAGATATGGAATGGTAGTTTTACAAACACTAAATTGGTGGATCCCATCACTTTATGTTATCTCTCTTAATCAGTGAAGAGAGTATAATGTCAAATTCCAACAGTTGAAATATGATATAAATGTTGATAATGTAATACTTTTGAGATATAATCATTCAATAAATTCAAAACTATTATACATTTGAAAGAATGAATCAACTCATTTATTAATTAACAAAGAAAAACACATAGAAGACGTAGCTAATACCATGTACCCATATCATATCCTATCATAAGATATAATATATGCATCCTATGACTTATGAGATATCAAGATATCATAATCTATGATATTAATCACATACATATCACATGATATATCATAGGGTATATTTTATAATCAAAATTGAACTAAAAACCCCTGAGTACTTTATGAAAAACTTCACAAATTATTACGATTTTACCCAAACTTCGTTGGATACGATTCATCAAAATTCCTTCATTATAGAATTTTTTTTGTCTAAAATTAAATCCTTATTATAAGTCCCAACTGTATGTCCTATGGGTATTTGTGGAAATGCAAATAAATTCAAAATCATTATTTCATAGATCTAATAAAAGATTATCCACTAGAAAAACATTAGTGCTACCCAAACTATAAAGGGATTTGGTGCGATATCGAACAAACATAACCATATCTCTATATGGACATGTCCACCACAAGATATATCATATACATCATATGTATACCTCTATAATACCTTTATCCATGATATTGTGTATCCACTACACATGGAATATGTCAATCTGATAAAGGTCAACTCATATATTCATGATTCTCTAAAATATACTAACTAGGTAAATGAATATATCATATATCATTCGTTTACAAGATGATAACATCAAATCCCTCATCCAAGTAATCGAGCTTATCAAATTTCAATCAAATAAGAATGAAAATTTGTTCATTAGAAAAATTCAATCTTGGACACAAATGAATTATCTTGTTGTACAAGTGAGAATATCTTATCTTTGTTTAGATAAAACCAATGACATGATCATTGACATACCAAACTACCATTGATTAGATAAGAATAAAGGATTTAATAAATGAGTTATCAAATTATGAAGTTTTTCATGATAGTTATGTCATTGGACTTAGGTAATGAGGATTCATAATAAGCATACACCACTAAGTATATCAATGACCCTATGATATTCTATGTGACATACTATGGAAGGTGATTCTATACATAAAGTCTTGACTTATTACCTCCTGAGTATATTCTATAAATATCATATAAAAATATTTGTATTGATTATAATATCACACTCACACTAATATTAACATATCATGACAATCATTAATAATCTATGATGATCATCGATTAAGGAAAGATCAAAGTTGTAATTTAAGGGGATAATTATCATTTTAATTAAGAAAATTATATACAATGTGAAATAATGATAAAGTAGATATTTTATATTATAAAATATTACATATTATATATACTTATACTTCTTAAATAGAACTTAAAAAATAATACATAAGTGATCGCCTAACAAATCATATATGATAAACCACCAAATGATCCTTATGATTGCTACAATTTTAGGGGTTTTGTTAAAATATTTACATCTCTATGTAATTATTTCTAAATCTATATATGAAATTATGACTAAAAATCTCCCATTAAACTTTATAGTGAGTAAAATTTATAAATAAATCTAGATTGAACAATGATAAGATTTAGTTTTAGGGTTGGTTCTATGAAATCAAATTTTACATGCTTGATGATTATATGTATTCATGGGTTATGAATATTAGTAATGTTTTATTACATCATGAATTTTCTTCTATGTGTCATAGTATGTGATAATGTCCTAAGTGTACATGACACACTATAAATACATAAAAGTTCCCTACTATGATGAGAACTTTGATGTTCCATGATAATATTCTAAAAGATAAGTTCTATGGCTAGATGATATCATTTAATATAACACAAATGATACAACCTATCAGAGTTAGGGTCTTACAAGTGATTGAAAATTCTTATCATAAAGTTCATACCATGTAATCTCAAGAAATGAGATTATTAGAACTTTACCCACCTATGGGTAATCAACATTTATATGCTCCATTGGATGATTCTATACATGAACATGTGTAATAGTCATTATATTATTATTATTATTAATAAATATATTAAGTCTTTTATTTTGATGTATTTATATAAACTATGATGAAAGTCATGACTGATATTCCATCAATGAATAAAGTGATAATGGATTTTTTTTGTTTTTTTAAGAATATAAGTAGATATATTAGGGCCTCTTATGGGAATGTAACTTCCTCATTAAGTCCATAGATATGGTGTTATATTTGAGTGTTCATTTCTGAAATGGTAAAGAATGAGACATTGTGAAAAAAGGTTTATGACCCCATCATATGAACCACTTAATTATAGATATCTAATTTATTGGATTATATTGGAGATTTTACATTCATAGGAGGTTATAATATATTTAAAAATTAACTTCTTTTATTATGGGAGGATTGGTGCATTACTAGATGATAACCTTGATGTTTAGGTGGTGTAGCTTAATTCCAATGAGAAAGGGGCTTATATGGTCACCCATCAAGTGAATTCAGATCCTCAGTTAAATTATATATAAATTTCACATGTTATATAAATATTATTCTATTATTTGGGTTTATAGTTATTTATGTTAGTTTGAACACAAATATTCAATCACTAGTTATTTGAGAGATTATATATGTGATTTTAATAATTAACAAATATTTATTTTCTGGGTAATTATTTATTTAATTACATGAATTTTATATTTACTTATTTTGGTGTATTCAAAATGTGAAAAAATATTTATTTATTTAAATTAATATAATATTTATTTTTTCACACATGAGCCCCAACTAGTTTGGTTGGGGATTCTACCATGCATCTACAATGGTCGGGTTCAATTTTCAGCAATTTTCCACCAATCTTCTATTTGGAGGGGGTGGAGTTCTCTTCCCTGCATGTGAGTGAATTTGAGAGTTATGTTGTCTTCATGAAACCAACACATTATTATAGTAAATAGGCATCATAGGAAGTCTAGTGGTGGTCACTGTCGCAGATGGTGGAAAACACACGTGAGCTTTAGACTGGGGATGACAACGGGTGGAAGTAGAAAATTAACCCTTATCCAGTGGTGAAGAACATGATTTCAATAGTAAAACTTTGGGCGGTGGTCAGTGATAGACCTATTGGTGATGGAACACATGATAACCCATCAATGGTAGTTGGGAAGTGCACATCGAGGATGGATTGGTTTGACTGGACAATACAAATAGTGAGTGGTCCAGAATAGCCTTTGGGCTAGTTCTTGGGTTTATGGTCCATGGGTACTTTGTATCTTGAATGAGTCATACATTATAGGGTTCTTTTAGGCAATTGTTCCTCTAGGATGTAGTCTAAGTAATGAGTTTACCTCTACCCAGAATTAAAGTGGTATTTTCTGTATTTAATAAAAGTGGCTTCAACAACAACTTAATAAAAAATTATTTATTCACTACTCTAGTGAATGTAATATTTATTTATTTATTAGTGAATAATAAAACAATATTTTTTTATTTAAATAAATAGTCATTATTCCAGGCCTAATAAAAATTGGGGAGGTTTTCAGACCTATTTTAATGAATTGATGAGAAATTTCATATTCAATATTACTTGAATAAATATTAAACCATTTATTTAATGAAATGATATTTATTTTATCCTTGAGTTTAACACATATCAAGTAAAGAATAATAATTATATTATTATATCGATATGGGGTTCTATGTTGATTCATAAAATAACAAGGGACCTTGTGCAATTATTATTTTCTAACTCTAGCTTTATTAAAACCGGAATATGACATTTTCCGAAGCCCTAGCCATTTTATAATAATTGTGCACAACAAGTTTTAGAGTGGATTATCTCAAAACCTAGAGATATATTCCTCTATAATGATCTTTAAAAAACATTAATTCTCATTATCAACCAGAATGATACCTTCTCGACTTTAAGTGTTTTTCTATGATCATAATTGATCACTAAAAGTGTTAAAACCATCCGTGATTTCACCAGGATAATTTTATAGCAATAATTAGAGGTTCGTGGAAAATAAGTGGATTAAAAATAGAGGGAATATTCACTTTATTAATATGAAACAATGATGATATTACAATTGGTCTTAATCCTATCATTGACAAGGAGGAAAAAATTCAATATAATGTCTTTTTTGAAATATTTTTTATATATTATATGTGAAAATATCCTCTCTTTTTGGTTCTAGTGTTTTTGTGGATTAATTAACAATTTAATTCAATTATTCAGGATGTTTATCATGTACATCTCAGATTATTCATAAATAATGACAAAATCCAAGTTAGAAACAACCCAATATAGGCTTTCACTATAATCAAAACCTTCAAGTGATATCAGAGAAGTCCTATAATAATTTATAATAATTTATTATTCCTTTATCGATTATGTACACTTGTTTTTAGTTTTTCACTTTTAATATATTATTTCTATGATTCATATTTTAATTAATAATTTTTTGAAATACTAGTATACTTTATTAAGGTTTTATAAAATCTTAAATATGTTAAAAACAGATAAATAATGACCATATATGCAATTAAGAGGAGTTGAAGGTTCTAGATGGTAGACACACATACACAGTGTGGGACTAAAATTACACATTGTGTAACAAAGTTCACCACACTTGGACATGTCATAGGATAAATGACATTCTATAGAGTAAATAAAAATACTCCCAATTAATACACACTACATGTTGACTAAGCCAACCTAGCACAGAGTCTGTCAGAACAAACAACATGTCATTTAGTTTACAAGACTTGTAGTCCACATAGATTAGTGGTGAAATTTACATTAATAGTGTGGTAAAATTTGTGTAACATGGTGAGCGAGAATGAGAGGATGTAAAATTAATGAGATATATGGTGTTAATATAGTGTAAATTCCATGTGACTCATTAATATCCTCATTCAAGAAACACACCAAATAGTTCCGCTAGTTTCATAGACAGACAAAAAGTGGAACATGTGACATGTAGGTCATTAGTAAAAATTGTGTATTCTGAATGAGATGACCACTAAGTCACTAAGAATCCATATTTAATACATGTTAAGCGATAGACACAACATTTATATTATTAGTACACATCTTGTAGTCACCTAATAATAAATATTTATAAATTACATAAAGAATAATTAATTTCACTATTAAAACATAATTAAATTGTTAGGAACTGGTGTGTTAACTATGTAACAAGGTTTTGAGTATTAATACTTTCCCAATTAATTTTATATAATTATATGTAAATGTTGGTAAAACCATTTATTTTCCATGATGCATTAGATGATGGGTATCTACAAGATTATTTTGATGGACATTAAGACAAAAAACTATTTAATTAAGTAATTAAATTAATTCAAGTATTTTTATATTAATAATAAATTAAAAATTAATGTGAATGTTATATAATGTACTTTTGTGAATTTTTTTCATGTGTGTGGGTGACCATGAGAATATACCAACCCATTCATGTGACTAGTTTCATTTATTTATTATTATTGCACGATTTTGTAATAATTTATTAAATTAAACAATGGCCTACAAGTCATTCCCTATAATCATGTAATGGACTAAATTCCCATGGTTTTCATAATGTAAACTCCATTAACCAATCCTTTAGTTCCCCTCACCCATTAGTGAGGAAAACATTTTATAATGGATGTATATCCCAAGCATGTGAAGGTAGTTCATGTTTGAATCCAAAGTGGAACCAATCTAATAGGAACATAAGAGCACTGGTGGAATGCTAAAACTTGAATAAAAAATGGTTACAATATTTTATTACCTAGGTTAAAGCATTGGATTTTTATTTTCTATATAAACCAACCATTAAAAAAGGATCATGGAATTTCAAATTTGTTTATTTTATTTATATTAGTTTCATGGTTAATTATTTATGTATGCTTAATAATTAAATAAATGAATTAATAAGAATTAAATATGTCATAAAAATTAAAAAAATTTAAAAAGTGTAAACATTATCTAGACATAGTTAATCACTAAATTAAAATAAAATTAATATTAACAAGTCTGTAATAATATAAAAAATGTATTTTAAACATGAAGATATAAAATCACACAAAATAAATATTAAGTCGGCATCACCTTCCAATACTTAACATAAAATGGAACCACTAGATCAAAGTGTTTTTTTGTACATTGATATAACAATTCCTTCAAATAGGTAGTTATAAATAGATTTTTGGGATTAATTGACTCATTTTTTATTGGGTGTAATAGACTTAGTCTATCCAATATGAATTTAGGATTGGGGAGTCCACTCAATGGATCAAGGAATTGTGAGTTAATGAAGTGAAAAGTAATTCCTACCTAAATACATTTTAGTAATTTTACTTCTCATTGATTAGGTTGAATGAAGGGAAATAATTATCCTTACTTCTTCAATATACATTATACAAGATATTCCTAAACCAAAGGTGAAGGATCTTGGATTCAAATAAAATAACGAGAGATTAATAAATTAAAATAAATTTATTTATTTTTAATTTGGATAATGTACTAAAAATAAATTCTTATTATTTATGTAAATGGATGTGATCCATAATAGAGACAAATAATATTTTAACCAGCTCTAATTTCATGGAATGGCATATGATCTTTCACATTATACTGTTCCATGAATGAGAATTATATGTGTTGGAAATACCCATTCATAATGTTCTTAGAAAGGAGGCTAATAGGTAAGAACCATATCTATATAAGAAATATTTGGATGATTCCATAGAAGCATAATGTTTCATGGTATAATCCTCGTCTAGTGAGCTTTTAAAGAAACAAAAGGATATAGATGTTTATTGAATCATATCTCAACTTCTTGATCTTTATGAAGATAAAGAACGACAAGAGATATAGAAGATATAAAATTCACTATTCACCTACAATTTTGGAGATTAAATGCTAGCTGGGCCTTGTGTTGTCAAACTAATTAGCTATATTGAACACTTGTAAATATTTAGATTTATTATCCTTGATGAATTTCACACAGATATAATTTTATCGTCACTACATAAGATGTTCCCCAGTTTCATTGTTAATTATAATATGATAAATAATGAGAAGTCTCTTTGTATCCCCTTACATTGATTTTCCATAATGAAAATGACACGAGGCATGAAAAACATGTGGACCATATTGTGTGAAAAAGGAATATTTTGGAAAATGGATTCAAGAATCACTCAATGTCTAAGGCTCTAGAGCATCATCATTTTAAGAAAATAAAAATACAAATATTGTAAAAGGAGCATTATGTAGCATGTTTTTCATGGTGTAATCTAGTGAAGGTTTTGAGAAAACTTGAAGTGCCTATTTGGCATTAAAAACTCAGATATTACTCATAATATATGAATAATAAAATATTTAGAAGACGAAGAATGTAGATAATAAAAAAATTTAATCAAATATTCATTAATAGAAATTATGGAACCAAGACAAGAGGATATTTTCACTTATAATTTATAAATAATTTTTTTTAATTAATAAATACCATAAATTTAATTTATTTCTTATTTAAAAATGTTTGGATAAATACCTCTTGTTGTATCGTCGTTGTATAAGAGAAATCAATGCTATATTCCCACTAGTGGTGATCCACATTCATTTTTCATGTATTTTATCGCCACTATAGAATCCTCTGTGTTCTGGAGAAAATGGTTCTAACACATGTAGTGATAACTTTTGATCAAAGTAGAATCCTTCCAGGAGATAAGGAATTGATTTAATATAGGAGGAGAATAGATCTATACTCTTAATATAACTCAATGAGAGGAGCTCTATTTGGATTGAAATAATCCTATAGATTTTTTTGCGTACAATGATTAAATTTTCCGGGGTTCATTATAACTGATTTTAAATAGATATAGGGTTGAAGAATAATATTTACACCCATTAACATATGATTCTTTTCATTTCTAGAAAACCACATGTCTAAATAATATTAATAATAATTTTATTTACATAAAAATCACTAAACTCACAGATAAATAAATATTATTTCCTAAATAAATAAATTAATATTTTTTAAAATAATATTTAATATGAAATTTCCCTTTAGACTATTAAACAATGTTTTCCAATCCTCCAAAATATTTATTGGACGTTGAATAATGATTATTTGTTTAATTAAGTAAATATAAATTAATTATTCACCAATAAATAAATAAATATTACAATCACTAAATTGGTGAAAAAATATTTATAAAATTTTTGTTTTACTAAATAAATAAACATTTTGTTATCTTTTGAATAAACCATAATAAATAAATATTCTATATTCATATTATCTAATAAAATATTACATGATGAATAAATATTTTTTAAATATTCAACTCACATATATTATCTTGGATAATTAGTTACTTAATATTTGTGATCAACACGACATGAGTAATTATAAAACCACATATAAGAATAATATTAATAAATATAATAAATTCATATAGAATTTAACTAATTTTATGAATACACTTAGTGTGTAACCCTCTAGGCTATTTTCTCGTGGGTATTAGGCTGCACCAACTAAAGATCAATGTTAGCATCCAAGAACATGGAAAACATCCTACTGAGAAAGAAGTTAATGTCATAATGATACAAACCTCCTATTAATTCTCATGTAGTAACACTACCCCTTTATCTTAATACCCCTAGTCAAACTTTTTAAATGCTGATATCATCAACCTATGATAACAATATATCTTTTTTTATTTTCTATAAATTAACTTTCCAATAGAACTTCATGAACTTTGACATAATTTGGAAGTTATATTCCCATAAAAGGGCTTGAGATATCAAATTTCACTAAACTTGGAAGGTATAAATCATCTCTTTCATTATCCATTAATGTAATATCACACATTATGAACCTAAAATATCCTACCTCATCATGAGAAAATTTGGTCTTGTTTTTCACCAATACATAAAATTATGCAACTCATGAATAGTATCAACAATAATGTTAAATTTTATGGATAACTATTCACGTTTATAGATAGGAGCATCCAATGACACATATAAATGTGAATTTATGCCAATGGTTTATGTTTTTATAATCTCATACTTGAAAAATTATCAAGGGTGTATATAAAAATGATGATCTTTATTTCACATTAATACATGATTTATTACATAAGGATACACTTAATACACCCCAAAAAATAAATAAGTATAGTTTCTTTGGGAATTTGGTATATTAAATAAATATTTAAAATAGGAAAAACATTATCTTTGTTGAAAACTTCCTTAACACGACCGCACTTAAAAATACATGGGATACTTTTGGGACATATATAAGAAATGAGTGATCAATAAAACCCATTAAGGGAATAAAAATTGAATAACATGAAGGGAATAATACATTTTATACAATAATTATATCAATGGGGCATAAAAATATTAATAATCCTAAACATGAACAATGAGGCATGATATAACATGATAATCATAATGGAATCATGGGAAATATAGAATAAACATAAAACACTGCATCATAATCTGACAAGGATAAAAGCCAAGACATAATGTCATAAAAAGTAACATAAAGGAATCAGGTTCACTCTTTGACCCAACATTATGTATCATGAGACTAAACATTACCAAATGCATTGGAGAACTATATAACTCCAGGCGCACCTGCCACCTTTATTTCATTCTCATGCTTAAGTGCACCAAATATATCATAATACATGGATTAATTCATTGTCATATTTTATTACGTGATAAAGGAGTTTGGAATAAATACATGTAATTCCCAAGTCAGGTAATCACAAGTGTATAATGTTAAACACCCTTGATTTGAAATGGGTATGGTATTCACTACACAATTGTTTTGGCATGGAAAATCATGGTGAAATTTCAGCAGCATAACATCGTCACATAAAAATTTATAAAAAGGGTTAATGAGAGAGAAATGGTTCTCTATTAAATTTTACATAAAATGGCAAGTGATTGGGACATGTAAATACATATCTCAATATTGGGAATTGGAAGTATAAGGTATAAGATAATAAAGAAACATTAATAAAGAAGATATGATGAGGACCCCTTACTAAATTTTAGCATGGTAGCAGGTATACGTAAAGGTTTATGAGAGGAATTAATGAGAGTTAAATGGGTATATAATAATTTATAAATATAATGGAAAGTAATGGTGATATGGATTGAAATTTCCAAAAATTAGAAAATTTAAATTGAGATAAATAACATAAAATAAGTGCATTAATTTGAATTGAGAAGTGAGAAATCCTATTCCTTGAGTGTGCGAATCCAAATGGTTGGGAGTCACTTCTTGAGAGCTTGAGGGAACATTAGGAGGAATATAGAGAGGGTATTATAGATTATGTATGTGATTCAATGAATTTTAGTGAATATAAGTGGGCTCTTGGGTAGGTTTATATATGAAAAGAGTCATGATTTCTTTATTATTTTTTAAACATAGGTTTTGGACTATATATAACAAAGTAACCAAAAAAAACATTCCCAATGTTTTCCCCATGGTTTCATTTAAATAAGAGTGGTTTTAATTATTTTAAAAGGAAAATTTCCTAACATGAAAAAATAATACATTTTCTGATGTGGAAGTGAGTCATAATTTTAAGGAAATGATTTTAAAACCTCAAAATACATTATATGTAACACCCCGAGCTTCCACGATACGCCTCTCTTTCAATAATGCAATAGCTTGCATTGTACGCAAGTTCGAGTTCTAAAACACCGCGACTAATCAAAGTAGCCGTTATGAATAGTAATACCTAATTTTTGAAATTTTATAAATTTTATTTTTCCAAATGGAATTCATTTTTGGATTCGTAATATCGAAATTATCCTATGTTGAATTTTTGGTATTTTTCTGAGAACTTCCAATTTTTTATGAATAGTGAAAAATACTTAAAAACAACTTTTTTAATCAAAATAATTTATAGTGATAACTTATACTATTGAGTGGTTTTCAAGTATAATTAGAATATATTTTTACTATTTTATCCAATGGTGGTAATTATAATTAATTTAACATTGAAATTGGACATAAACAATTGCCAATCTTTTGATATAAATTGTTTCTTAAAAACACGCTATTTGTTGTAACAGCAAGAATTAATTATAAAATTAATTAATGCAACTTATATGTTTGGAATTTTTTAAAATATAAATCATTTTTGAATTCGGAATATCAATTATAGCTTAGGGTAAAATTTTGGCCTTATTCTGAAAAACTTCAATTTTTGATGAATAGTGAAACCACTAAGTGGTTGTTAAAAAACTGATTTTTCGTTAAAATGAAACATTACCACTTCTGTGTTTTGAATTTCAAAAATCTAACATACATGGTTGTCATTAAGAAGTAAAATGTGGTTCAATGATATTAAAATAATTTTTTGGTGAATAGTAACTTTTAAGTTCTTAAACGCGATTAGAGGTAATTAGTGTAGTTTAAGGTAAAAATAATGTTTTAATAATATGAGATGAGATTGACAAATGTCCTACCCTCATTGGATGTGCCATGGCCGACCAAGAAAATCCATGAGTCAACTTTGGGACCCCATGGAGCCACTTTAGTTGGAAAATGACATAAATACCTTTTATTTAATGTTAAAGTAAAAAATGACACAAACATGAAATGTTTTACTAAAACAATTTTTACATGGTGTTATACAAGTCATATTTTTGACTATAAATAGTCATTGGAAAGCTAAAAAGATTTCATACCTCATAGTATTTTTATTTTAATTTTTAGACATTAAATAAATTAAATTATTTATGACATCATGATGATGCAGTGATGACCTCATTATTTAACGATTTAAATAAAATAAAAAGATAATGTAAAATCCAAGGCATACACTTGTCAAAAACCTATTGGATGAGTATATTTAGAACCCTTATCACCTTATCCTCGAATTATATAAGTTTGGGACCTCTAAAATCTGAAACTCATTTTATAATAAAGAGAATTTTCTTTACTTTCCAAGAGTGCCCCTCCTCTCCACTTATAAAAGGCCCCCACCTCTACCACCTTACTCACACTTTCAAAGCCTTTTGGCTCGGCCTGACTCTGCCCAAATACTCTCCCAACTTCCCTCCCTTACTACTAGAAGACTTACTTTGGGCAGAACTCTTCGCAAGTAAGCCTTTGACTCAAATCAAAAAGAGTTACCCGATTTTAAGGTAATGTCTTCTCTAATGTTGTTTTGTTTTATTTTTCTTATCCAACCCCCTAAACACTTTTAATTCATTTCTTTTGTAACAAAACCAGTATCCTCAATATACTAGGATGTTTTTATAAGAATTATTCGAGCTACACTTACACACACCTACATCTAATGGTTAAAGAACATACTGTTTCTGTGGATGGTGAATTTCTGCCTCACGAAACGATGATTGCTCAACACTCATATAACACCTCTAATTGTGGCCATTATGATGACATTATTTTTATATATGATATATATTATGTTTTTGTTTTCCTTATGATTTTTTATTTTTCATTTATGGCATACCTCTATGGTTTCCATTTTGGGTAAACGCGATATTTTCATTTTAGGAAGTGCGGACTACCGCCCCCTCAAAGTGATTTGAATCGTTAATACCATATGTGGGATGTATAAAGGATGGAGTAAATGGTATTATATGCTATATTATTCTGGAATTATATTATACATTTATATCATTATTATTTCATTCCATTAAATACGAAATATAAATGAAAGTAGCGTTCATGCGTACGTACGGCTTACCGTCTCCATGAACGGTGCATTTCATTTCTTACCTCTAAATGTTACGTAATATTATGAATGAATGTATATACTGGATATATATGATATATATGATATCTACATCATGAATATAATTCTGTATATAATGGATATTTCACCACATGAACAACTTGTAATTATAAGAAGTTAATTGTTGACTCAAGTCCCAAAGATCGACAAAACGACCGTTATTAACTTAAATAATTACATAATGTTCATAACATTGTAATAAGTGATATAAAAAGGATAATTAAATTGAAAATGGTTCTTAATAAGGTAGATATTAACTCTAGTTTATTATTCAGGAGGTTAAAGAATGGTTGAGTCAAGTCGGACACGAGGTAAGGGAACTTCTTAACCCAATTTCCATTCTTTGGGTTAATCTCCTAATTTCAAATTATGTCATGATATTATTATGTCCTATCTTGTATTTGTACTTTCTTTATGTGTACTTATAGTGAATACACATAATAGATCTATTTTATTTTAAAAATGATCTTTTTAAGGACTTTGTCTCAATCTCCTTTCATTGAGGCATATTTGGTTTTATACACAACTTTCTTTTATACGGTGTATAAACCCCTTTGACTTTTACCTTTATTCAAAAGGAATCTTTTTTACATGAAGCATTTTACTAAACGAAAAAAGGGAATGTTTTCCTTTCCGTACTTATGCGACGACAACGACTTCTCCGCCACCGTGACCATTATTTGAGTTTCGGCTTCCTCTACAAGCCATCACTTTTTTTAAAGAAAAATAAATACAAAGTTTTAACTTTCTTTTATTTTGGTATTAAAAATGGTTTTGAAAGAGTTTTTATTATATCAATGTGTTTTATTGATATCTTGTGATTGAAATGTGGAAATGTTATGTTTCCTTTATGCATGTTTTATGTGATACGATTATGTTATGGTTTATGATATGTTTAAACCTATTCATATGAGGAATGCATTGGACTTAATAAGTGATGGGTGGAGCCCGCTATAGCTCCTCGATGCATCGGTAGGTCTCATGAGACAAACTAGTGTCTTGGCACTAGGCCTTGACAAAATCTTATTTGTGGTCTTGGCACGAGGCCTTGACTACGTGGTTATGATAGTCTGGCATTATGCATTCCATCACTATGAAAGTGGTTATTAATATTGCATGTGATTATTCGACCAGTACAATATCCATGTGAAGTAGTAAATAGAATTATCTCATTTTACTTTTTCCATATTATGTTGATGTTCAAGTTTAAAAGGCTTTTGTTTTAGTTATACATTGCCTTAAATGATTATGTTTATTTATGAAAGCTTCCGCAATATTGATATCCTTACTGAGCATCTGAGCTCACCCCTTTCAATGTTTTAATATTTTCCAGGATGTGAAGAAGTATTTTATGAATGACCTGCAGGGATAGTCAGAAGAGGATATGAGTGTGGACTATGGAGACTTTGTTATTGTTGTTTTTCACCTTATGATTTAATGTAACATTTATGAATGTATCTAGTATTTCCAATGCTACTAAACTAATCGGTCTTTCGAGACTTGATCTTTTGTGATCATGCCAATGTTACGAAGTAATGCACCGACTCTGGGTAGCTGGGGTCGGGGTGTCACAGTTGGTATCAGAGGCAGTTTAGTACTAACCTTGGAAGCTAGATTTAGATAAACTCTGATTAGAGCACATAGCCCAAAGATAGACTTTGAGGATTAGTATAGAAGAACTTTCTATAATTTTATTGTTCTAGAGATTTTGTGAGTTTTCCGAGCAATACATCCATGTCTGGATACGAGCAGGTAGAGGCGGCTCTGGCACAGATGTAACTAAGGGTAAAACCCGAAAACACTGCTTTGAGCTAGACTCAAACGAGAACTGGTGCACGACAACGGGCCTTGCTGTACTCTTGGTTACGACACTCCCGAGGGATATGCTTAGGATAATTCTCGTTCTCTTTACAAACCACTATGAAGGGTTATGAGTATATACTTTCGTAGGGAAAACATTTTTATGATTATGGATTATATCCATAAGCCATTCAATTTACATTAAGTATTTTACAAGTTTGGAATTATTCATTGCAATTCATAAACTAACCTAGTTTATGCCATTGTATAGAAATGGTGCCCAGTGGAAGGAATGTGAACTCCAGCAATACGTATGATACATAGCGTAAGAAGGATCATATCTTTCACGGTATTAAGACAACATTTAGAAGGGAAATAATCTCCCATGTGTTCTCAACATATGAAGAAATAGTATCATGTGTTAATAAGATAAGTAAAGAATTCTCTGAGTCTTATGGCTTTGAAGGGAAGAAAGAGAAGAAAAGGATGGAAGAGAGAATGATGGAAAAAGGGACGTGGGAAAAGAAGAATTTTCCAATATGTGATAACTGTGGGAAGACACACCTTGGAACTTTCCTGAAGGGAATGAGAGTTTTTTATAGGTTTGGAGAAAAAGGACACAAAGTGCGTGACTGCAAGGGTAAGAAAAAGGTTTCAAATGTACAATGCATCATCTGTAAGGAGTAGGGACACTACGCAAAACAATGTCCAAATCATGAGAGTATTCCCCAAATGATGTTATTGGATAATAATCAAGTTATGATACTACCACAGATGAGGAAGAATTATTAGAGTTCTTATATTGTTATTAAATAATTTTGTCATTTGAGTGTTGTATCAATGATGTTCTGGTTATAATAATTATTGAGTATATAAGGATTGTACTGCAGTACTATTTTAACAAGGACTTGAGATTGTGTGGAACGAAGAAAAGTTACTCCACAACAGGTTAAAGTTTTGAAAAATATATGGTTGGGAGAATGATAAACCGTAATATGGTTCTGATGCTGAGATAGTGATTTTGGAATAATACATGATTGATTTGGATAAATTATATTGGATATTCTTAACTTCCTTAAAACTGATTAATGATTTGTATACATTTTTGGAAAGAGGGAGTATATCTAGTATTCTATAAGGAATAAGGTATCACTGGTAATTGCAGTGTTTTAAAAGAATACATGATGAATGTGTTCACATGTTGTTACACAGAAAAAAGGATCTTCATTATGTTTACCTTCCTTATAAAATTTGGACTGTGAGTTGGACAGAAGTATTTTGGATAACTATAAAGGTTGGAATGTATTAAGTTGATCTTTGGATAGTATTGTTTAAGGTTAAAACATTTCTGAAGATTATTTTTGGAATATTATAATACTATAGTTTTAGGAAAAGGACAACCTGCAGGGTGGGGCATAACCCGTCGCGTCGGACAAAGCTGCAGGAATCGAACCCACAACCACAGTGCGACATGCCTTTATTTCCTACCACTAGCCTACAGGAAGTCCCTGGTTATTAAAAAATAGTTTTTGTAATCTAAATGGTATGTTCTAATATTTTGAACCTTGTACGGTTAGGATAAATATATTATTTTTGAGTTCTATTATCTTTTTGAGTGAAAGATGAGTTTGTGGTAGAAATTAGTTGAAGGTTGAAACTCTACTTGTAAAGCATAAATATATATATATATATATACCTATATCTTATTCTATGAATAAATTAATTCTTAAACTTTAGTAAAGGGATATTAAAACAAAAAATGTGTTATCCTAATACCTTATGTCTTGTTGAACTGATAATATTTTAAATCATCAATGATTGAAGGCTTTGAGGCCCTCAATTTAACAATTGTTTGTGATTGATGAACTCAATCACTCCCTACAAATATTTACGTTTTTCCTCCAATTATATGTCTCTAATTTCCACCAATGTTCTCCTTATTGAGATCATAATTTGGTGGTGACTTTTTCATTTCCCTTTCCCTCTTATTAAGGATAAATTTTATTAAACTTATTTCCGATGTGGGTTTTCCATAAAGGTATTTTCTATTTTCAACCTTTTATTTTTCCAGAAAAATTTCAAATTGCGAGGATGCAATTTATTTAAGGAGGGGAGAATGTAATACCCCGAGCTTCCACGATACACCTCTCTTTCAATAATGCAATAGCTTGCATTGTATGCAAGTTCGAGTTCTAAAACACCGCGACTAATCAAAGTAGCCATTATGAATAGTAACACCTAATTTTTGAAATTTTATAAATTTTATTTTTCCAAACGGACTTCATTTTTGGATTCGTAATATCGAAATTATCCTATTTTGAATTTTTGGTATTTTTCTGAGAACTTCCAATTTTTTATGAATAATGAAAAATACTTAAAAACAACTTTTTTAATCAAAATAATTTATAGTGATAACTTATACTATTGAGTGGTTTTAAAGTATAATTAGAATATATTTTTACTATTTTATCCAATGGTGGTCATTAGAATTAATTTAACATAGAAATTGGACATAAACAATTGCCAATCTTTTGATATAAATTGTTTCTTAAAAACACGCTATTTGTTGTACCAGCGGGAATTAATTATAAAATTAATTAATGCAACTTATATGTTTGTAATTTTGTAAAATATACATCATTTTTGAATTCAGAATATCAATTATATCTTAGGGTGAAATTTTGGCCTTATTATGAAAAACTTCAATTTTTGATGAATAGTGAAACCACTAAGTGGTTGTTAAAAAACTGATTTTTCGTTAAAATGAAACATTACCACTTCTGTGTTTTGAATTTCAAAAATCTGACATACATGGTTTTCATTAATAAGTAAAATGTGGTTCAATGAGATTAAAATAATTTTTTGGTGAATAGTAACTTTTAAGTTCTTAATCGCGATTAGAGGTAATTAGTGTAGTTTAAGGTAAAAATAATGTTTTAATAATATGAGATGAGCTTGACACATGTCCTACCCTCATTGGATGTTCCATGGCCGACCAAGAAAATCCATGGGTCCACTTGGGGACCCCATGGAGCCACTTTAGTTGGAAAATGACATAAATACCTTTTACTTAATGTTAAAGTAAAAAATGACACAAACATGAAATGTTTTACTAAAACAATTTTTACATGGTGTTATACAAGTCATATTTTTGACTATAAATAGTAATTGGAAAGCTAAAAAGATTTCATACCTCATAGTATTTTTATTATAATTTTTAGACATTAAATAAATTAAATTATTTATGACATCATGATGATGCAGTGATGACCTCATTATTTAACGATTTAAATAAAATAAAAAGATAATGTAAAATACAAGGCTTACACTTGTCAAAAACCTATTGGATGAGTATATTTAGAACCCTTATCACCTTATCCTCGAATTATATAAGTGTGGGACCTCTAAAATCTAAAACTCATTTTATAATAAAGTGAATTTTCTTTACTTTCCAAGAGTGCCCCTGCTCTCCACTTATAAAAGGCCCCCACCTCTACCACCTTACTCACACTTTCAAAGCCTTTTGGCTCAGCCTGCCTCTGCCCAAATACTCTCCCAACTTCCCTCCCTTACTCCTAGAAGTCTCACTTTGGGCAGAACTCTTCCTAAGGAAGCCTTTGGCTCAAATCAAAAAGAGTTACCCGATTTTAAGGTAATATCTTCTCTAATGTTGTTTTGTTTTATTTTTCTTCTCCAACCCCATAAACACTTTTTATTCATTTATTTTGTAAAAAAACCAGTATCCTCAATATACTAGGATGTTTTTATAAGAATTATTCGAGCTACAATTACACACACCTACATCTAATGGTTGAAGAACATACTGTTTCTGTGGATGGTGAATTTCTGCCTCACGAAACGATGATTGCTCAACACTCATATAACACCTCTAATGGTGGCCATTATGATGACACTATTTTTATATATGATATATATTATGTTTTTGTTTTCCTTTTGATTTTTTATTTTTCATTTATGGCATACCTTTATGGTTTCCATTATGGGTAAACGCGATATTTTCATTTTAGGAAGTGCGGACTACCGCCCCCTCAAAGTGATTTGAATCGTTAATACCATATGTGGGATATATAAAGGATGGAGTAAATGGTATTATGTGCTATATTATTCTGTAATTATATTATACATTTATATAATTATGATTTCATTCCATTAAATACGAAATATAAATGAAAGTAGCGTTCATGCGTACGTACGGCTTACCGTCTCCATGAATGGTACATTTCATTTCTTACCTCTAAATGTTACGTAATATTATTAATGAATGTATATAATGGATATATATGATATCTACATCATGAATATAATTCTTTATATAATGGATATTTCACCACATGAACAACTTGTAATTATAAGAAGTTTATTGTTGACTCAAGTCCCAAAGATCGACAAAACGACCGTTATTAACTTAAATAATTACATAATGTTCATAACATTGTAATGAGTGATATAAAAAGGATAATGAAATTGAAAATGGTTCTTAATAAGGTAGATATTAACTCTAGTTTCTTATTCAGGAGGTTAAAGAACAGTTGTGTCAAGTCGGACACGAGGTAAGGGAACTTCTTAACCCAATTTCCATTCTTTGGGTTAATCTCCTACTTTAAAATTATGTCATGATATTATTATGTCCTATCTTGTATTTGTACTTTCTTTATGTGTACTTATAGTGAATACACATAATAGATCTATTTTATTTTAAAAATGATCTTTTTAAGGACTTTGTCTCAATCTCCTTTCATTGAGGCATATTTGGTTTTATACACAACTTTCTTTTATACGGTGTATAAACCCCTTTGACTTTTATGTTTATTCAAAAGGAATCTTTTTTACATGAAGCATTTTACTAAATGAAAAAAAGTGAATGTTTTCCTTTCCGTACTTATGCGACGACAACGACTTCTCCGCCGCCGTGACCATTATTTGAGTTTCGGCTTCCTCTACAAGCCATCACTTTTTTTAAAGAAAAATAAATACAAAGTTTTAACTTTCTTTTATTTTGGTATTAAAAATGGTTTTGAAAGAGTTTTTATTATATCAATGTGTTGTATTGATATCATGTGATTGAAATGTTGAAATGTTATGTTTCCTTTATGCATGTTTTATGTGATACGATTATGTTATGGTTTATGATATGTTTAAACCTATTCATACGAGGAATGCATTGGACTTAATAAGTGACGGGTGGAGCCCGCTATAGCTCCTCGATGCATCGATAGGTCTCATGAGACAAACTAGTGTCTTGGCACTAGGCCTTGACAAAATCTTATTTGTGGTCTTGGCACGAGGCCTTGACTACGTGGTTATGATAGTCTGGCATTATGCATTCCATCACTATGAAAGTGGTTATTAATATTGCATGTGATTATTCGACCAGTACAATATCCATGTGAAGAAGTAAATGGCATTATCTCATTTTACTTTTTCCATATTATGTTGATGTTCATGTTTAAAAGGATTTTGTTTTAGTTATACATTGCCTTAAATGATTATGTTTATTTATGAAAGCTTCCGCAATATTGATATCCTTACTGAGAATCTGAGCTCACCCCTTTCAATGTTTTAATATTTTCCAGGATGTGAAGAAGTATTTTATGAATGACCTGCAGGGATAGTCAGAAGAGGATATGAGTGTGGACTATGGAGACTTTTTTATTGTTGTTTTTCACCTTATGATTTAATGTAACATTTATGAATGTATCTAGTGTTTCCAATGCTACTAAACTAATCGGTCTTTCGAGACTTGATCTTTTGTGATCATGCGAATGTTACGAAGTAATGCACCGACTCTAGGTAGCTGGGGTTGGGGTGTTACAGTTTGTATCAGAGGCAGTTTAGTACTAACCTTGGAAGCTAGATTTAGATAAACTCTGATTAGAGCACATAGCCCAAAGATAGACTTTGAGGATTAGTATAGAAGAACTTTCTAGAATTTTATTGTTGTAGAGATTTTGTGAGTTTTCCGAGTAATACATCCCTGTCTGGATACGAGCAGGTAGAGGCGGCTCTGGCACAAATGTAACTAAGGGTAAAACCCAAAAACACTGCTTTGAGCTAGACTCGAACGAGAACTGGTGCACGACAACGGGCCTTGCTGTATTCTTGGTTACGACACTCCCGGGGGATATGCTTAGGATAATTCTCATTCTCTTTACAAACCACTATGAAGGGTTATTAGTATATACTTTCTTAGGGAAAACATTTTTATGATTATGGATTATATCCATAAGCCATTCAATTTACATTAAGTATTTTACAAGTTTGGAATTATTCATTGCAATTCATAAACTAACCTAGTTTATGCCAATGTATAGAAATGGTGCCCAGTGGAAGGAATGTGAACTCCAGCAATACGTATGATACATAACGTAAGAAGGATCATATCTTTCACGGTATTAATCCAACATTTAGAAGGGAAATAATCTCCCATGTGTTCTCAACATATGAAGAAATAGTATCATTTGTTAATAAGATAAGTAAAGAATTCTCCGAGTCTTACGGCTTTGAAGGGAAGAAAGAGAATAAAAGGATGGAAGAGAGAATGATGGAAAAAGGGACGTGGGAAAAGAAGAATTTTCCAATATGTGATAACTGTGGGAAGAAACACCTTGGAACTTTCCTGAAGGGAATGAGAGTTTTTTATAAGTTTGGAGAAAAAGGACACAAAGTGCGTGACTGTAAGGGTAAGAAAAAGGTTTCTAATGTACAATGCATCATCTTCAAGGAGTGGGGACACTACGCAAAACAATGTCCAAATCATGAGAGTATTCCCCAAATGATGTTATTGGATAATAATCAAGTTATGATACTACCACAAATGAGGAGGAATGGTTAGAGTTCTTATATTGTTATTAAATAATTTTGTCATTTGAGTGTTGTATCAATGATGTACTGGTTATAATAATTATTGAGTATATAAGGATTGTACTGCAGTACTATTTCATCAAGGACTTGAGATTGTGTGGAACCAAGAAAAGTTACTGCACAACAGGTTAAAGTTTTGAAAAATATATGGTTGAGAGAAAGATAAACCGTAATATGGTTCTGATGCTGAGATAGTGATTTTGGAATAATTCATGATTGATTTGGATAAATTATATTGGATATTCTTAACTTCCTTAAAACTGATTAATGATTTGTACACATTTTTGGAAAGAGGGAGTATATCTAGTATTCTATAAGGAATAAGGGATCACTGGTAATTGAAGTGTTTTAAAATAATACATGATGAATGTGTTCACATGTTGTTACATAGAAAAAAGGATCTTCATTATGTTTACCTTCCTTATAAAATTTGGACTGTGAGTTGGACAGAAGTATTTTGGATAACTATAAAGGTTGGAATGGATTAAGTTGATCTTTGGATAGTATTGTTTAATGTTAAAACATTTCTGAAGATTATTTTTGGAATATTATAATACTATAGTTTTAGGAAAAGGACAACCTGTAGGGTGGGGCATAACCCGTCGCGTCGGACAAAGCTGCAGGAATCGAACCCCCAGCCACAGTGCGACATGCCTTTATTTCCTACCACTTGCCTACAGGAAGTCCCTGGTTATTACAAAATAGTTTTTGTAATCTAAATGGTTTGTTCTAATATTTTAAACCTTGTACGGTTAGGATAAATATATTATTTTTGAGTTCTATTATCTTTTTGAGTGAAAAATGAGTTTGTGGTAGAAATTAGTTGAAGGTTGAAACTCTACTTGTCAAGAATAAATATATATATATATACCTATATCTTATTATATGAATAAATTAATTCTTAAACTTTAGTAAAGGGATATTAAAACAAAAAATGTGTTATCCTAATACCTTATGTCTTGTTGAACTGATAATATTTTAAATCATTAATGATTGAAGGCTTTGAGGCCCTCAATTTTACAATTGTTTGTGAGTGATGAACTCAATCACTCCCTACAAATATTTACATTTTTCCTCCAATTATATGTCTCTAATTTACACCAATGTTCTCCTTATTGATATCATAATTTTGTGGTGACTTTTTCATTTACCTTTCCCTCTTATTAAGGATAAATTTTATTAAACTTATTTCCGATGTGGGTTTTCCACAAAGGTATTTTCTATTTTCAACCTTTTATTTTGCAAGAAAAATTTCAAATTGTGAGGATGCAATTTATTGAAGGAGGGGAGAATGTAATACCCCGAGCTTCCACGATACGCCTCTCTTTCAATAATGCAATATCTTGCATTGTACGCAAGTTCGAGTTCTAAAACACCGCGACTAATCAAAGTAGCCGTTATGAATAGTAACACCTAATTTTTGAAATTTTATAAATTTTATTTTTCCAAACGGACTTCATTTTTGGATTCATAATATCGAAATTATCCTATTTTGAATTTTTGGTATTTTTCTGAGAACTTCCAATTTTTTATGAATAATGAAAAATACTTAAAAACAACTTTTTTAATCAAAATAATTTATAGTGATAACTTATACTATTGAGTAGTTTTCAAGTATAATTAGAATATATTTTTACTATTTTATCCAATGGTGGTCATTAGAATTAATTTAACATTGAAATTCGACATAAACAATTGCCAATCTTTTGATATAAATTGTTTCTTAAAAACACGCTATTTGTTGTAACAACGGGAATTAATTATAAAATTAATTAATGCAACTTATATGTTTGGAATTTTGTAAAATATACATCATTTTTTAATTCAGAATATCAATTATATCTTAGGGTGAAATTTTGGCCTTATTCTGAAAAACATCAATTTTTGATGAATAGTGAAACCACTAAGTGGTTGTTAAAAAACTGATTTTTCGTTAAAATGAAACATTACCACTTCTGTGTTTTGAATTTCAAAAATCCGACATACATGGTTTTCATTAAGAAGTAAAATGTGGTTCAATGAGATTAAAATAATTTTTTGGTGAATAGTAACTTTTAAGTTCTTAATCGCGATTAGAGGTAATTAGTGTAGTCTAAGGTAAAAATAATGTTTTAATAATATGAGATGAGCATGAAACATGTTCTACCCTCATTGGATGTGCCATGGACGACCAAGAAAATCCATGGGTCAACTTGGGGACCCCATGGAGCCACTTTAGTTGGAAAATGACATAAATACCTTTTATTTAATGTTAAAGTAAAAAATGACACAAACATGAAATATTTTAGTAAAACAATTTTTACATGGGGTTATACAAGTCATATTTTTTACTATAAATATTCATTGGAAATCTAAAGAGATTTCCTACCTCATAGTATTTTTTTTTATAATTTTTATACATTAAATATAGTAAATTATTTATGACATCATGATGATGTAGCGATGACCTCATTATTTAACGATTTAAATAAAATAAAAAGATAATGTAAAATCCAAGGCTTAAACTTGTCAAAAACCTATTGGATGAGTATATTTCGAACACTTATCACCTTATACTCGAATTATATAAGTGTGGGACCTCTAAAATCCTAAACTCATTTTATAATAAAGTGAATTTTCTTTACTTTCCAAGAGTGCCCCTCCTCTCCACTTATAAAAGGCCCCCACCTCTACCACCTTACTCACACTTTCAAAGCCTTTTGGCTCAGCCTTCCTCTACCCAAATACTCTCCCAACATCCCTCCCTTACTCCTAGAAGCCTCACTTTGGGCATAACTCTTCCCAAGGAAGCCTTTGGATCAAATCAAAAATAGTTACCCGATTTTAAGGTAATGTCTTCTCTAATGTTGTTTTGTTTTATTTTTCTTCTCCAACCCCTAAACACTTTTTATTCATTTCTTTTGTAACAAAAAAAGTATCCTCAATATACTAGGATGTTGTTATAATAAGGATTCGAGCTACACTTACACACACCTACATCTAATGGTTAATGAACATACTGTTTCTGTGGATGGCGAATTTTTGCCTCACGAAACGATGACTGTTCAACACTCATATGACACCTCAAATGGTGGCCATTATGATGAAACTATTTTTATATATGATATATATTATGTTTTTGTTTTCCTTATTATTTTTTATTTTTCATTTATGGCATACCTTTATGGTTTCCATTATTGGTAAACGCGATATTTTCATTTTAGGAAGTGCGGACTACCGCCCCCTCAATGTGATTTGAATCGTTAATACCATATGTGAGATGTATAAAGGATGGAGTAAATGGTATTATATGCTATATTATTCTGGAATTATATTATACATTTATATCATTATGATTTAATTCCATTAAATATGAACTAGAAATAAAAGTAGCGTTCATGCGTACGTACGGCTTACCGTCTCCATGAACGGTGCATTTCATTTCTTACCTCTAAATGTTACGTAATATTATGAATGAATGTATATACTGGATATATATGATATATATGATATCTAAATCATGAATATAATTCTGGATATAATGTATATTTCACCACATGAACAACTTGTAATTATAAGAAGTTTATTGTTGACTCAAGTCCCAAAGATCGACAAAACGACCGTTATTAACTTAAATAATTACATAATGTTCATAACATTTTAATAAGTGATATAAAAAGGATAATGAAATTGAAAATGGTTCTTAATAAGGTAGATATTAACTCTAGTTTATTATTCAGGAGGTTAAAGAACGGTTGAGTCAAGTCGGACACGAGGTAAGGGAACTTCTTAACCCAATTTCCATTCTTTGGGTTAATCTCCTACTTTCAAATTATGCCATGATATTATTATGTCCTATCTTGTATTTGTACTTTATATATGTGTACTTATAGTGAATACACATAATAGATTTATTTTATTTTAAAAATGATCTTTTTAAGGACTTTGTCTCAATCTCCTTTCATTGAGGCATATTTGGTTTTATACACAACTTTCTTTTATACGGTGTATAAACCCCTTTGACTTTTACGTTTATTCAAAAGGAATCTTTTTTATACGAAGCGTTTTACTAAACGACAAAAAGGGAATGTTTTCTTTTCCGTACTTATGCGGCGACAACGACTTCTCCGCCGACGTGACCATTATTTGAGTTTCGGCTTCCTCTACAAGCCATCACTTTTTTTAAAGAAAAATAAATACAATGTTTTAACTTTCTTTTATTTTGGTTTTGAAAATGGTTTTGAAAGAGTTTTTATTATATCAATGTGTTGTATTGATATCTTGTGATTGAAATGTGGAAATGTTATGTTTCCTTTATGCATGTTTTATGTGATATGATTATTTTATGGTTTATGATATGTTTAAACTTATTCATATGAGGAATGCATTGGACTTAATAAGTGACGGGTGGAGCCCGCTATAGCTCCTTGATGCATCGGTAGGTCTCATGAGACAAACTAGTGTCTTGGCACGAGGCCTTGACAAAATCTTATTTGTGGTCTTGGCACGAGGCCTTGACTACGTGGTTATGATATTCTGGCATTATGCATTCCATCACCATGAAAGTGGTTATTAATATTGCATGTGATTATTCGACCAGTATAATATCCATTTGAAGAAGTAAATGGCATTATATCATTTTACTTTTGCCATATTATGTTGATGTTCAAGTTTAAAAGGCTTTTGTTTTAGTTATACATTGCCTTAAATGTTTATGTTTATTTATGAAAGCTTCCGCAATATTGATATCCTTACTGAGAATCTGAGCTCAACCCTTTCAATGTTTTAATATTTTCTAGGATGTGAAGAAGTATTTTATGAATGACCTACAGGGATTGTCAGAAGATGATATGAGTGTGGACTATGGAGACTTTGTTATTGTAGTTTTCACCTTATGATGTAATGTAACATTTATGAATGTATCTAGTGTTTCCAAGGCTACTAAACTAATCAGTCTTTCGAGACTTGATCTTTTTTGATCATGCCAATGTTACGATGTAATGCACCGACTCTGGGTAGCTGGGGTCGGGGCATTGCATTATATGTTTTGGAGGATTCATAAATTCTTTCTAAAATAAATTAAATAAACATAAAACAACATTATTCTAAACGAAAATCATATAGTTGGTCATATTTACCATTTATATTATTTTTTACAATGGTTTTGTGTCATTATGATGTCATAATACGCGTTGTATATTTATATAGTATTTATTTTTTACCCGAAAATCTGAATTTTTCAAAAAATTAAGAAAAAATCACTATTTGATAATTTCAAAATTCTGAAACCAAAAATAATATCCATTTTATCAAAATATTTTTCTAAATATTTGTATTTTAACTTTTAAATTAATGATCAATAATTATTAAAAAATTCTAGGTTTTTTGACAGTAATAGTTTTTGAACCCTTATAAAAATTAGATTTGACATCATAAAAGTTAAATAATAAATTAAATTTAACAAATAATATTTAATATTAAAATTTTATTAAAATATTATTAATTTAAAAAATCCATTAATTCATCATTTAATATTAATTCCTTAACTGAAATTTAGTATCACTTAAAATACAATTTATGTGTTATCGTATGAAAATATAATTTTTATCAAATCAATTAATTAATAATTTACAAAGTAAAAAAATTAAAATAAAATCACAATTTTAATGAAAATAAAATATAAATATTCTTACTATTAGGGTTAATTTTTTTGTAGTCTTTATTAAATTATTATTACCCTTAATTAATCTATATTACTTTTACCGTGGTAATTAATATTTTCTAGACTTACTATTCATGTTGTTCAAAAATTAATTTAGACTTATTAGATAATATTAATTATGCTGATTAGAAGTATAGAATCAATTTTATCAGAATCATTTCATATATTTGGAAGAATATATTTTAATATAAAACCCAAAAACATGATGAAATGTATTTTTTAGAAAAATACATCTTTTAAGGAAAAGTTGATTTTACTTTAACTCTATAGCCAGAAATCTTCATTATATGAATTTAAATTAAAAAATATAGATATATAATCTAAATATTTATTTATATAATTTATAATTAGGTTTTATTTTAATTAATTAAAATGGGGAAATATTATGCAGCTTAAAAATGTTTAAGATAAATACCTTTATAATCCCAAAAATAAACTTATACTAAAATCGAGTATAAATATGATTAAAAAGTACTTAAATGAAGTAAATATAACTAAATGACACTTATTTTACCTTGAAATGAATTTAAAATAATAATTTTACATTTAAGTTAAATTTTTTTATCAAAATAAATGATAATTTTACATAAAAATAGTATTTTTCACTATTCACTGAAAAATTTATATTTTCCAAAAAATACCAAATTTTAACCATAAGTTTTTTTTATTTTCTAATTCCAAAAATAATTTTTTTTACCATATATATTTTCTAAATTTTTTAAAAAATAATTATAATATATTTTTTTCAGAAAAAATGAAAAATCATTTTTGAAGAAAACATATTTTGTCGAAAAAAAGGACATTACCAAAAATTGATTGATTATTTACTAAACATTTATCAAAATAAATAAAAAAATATATATTTCATAATGTGTTTAATCCTAATTTTATCATAAAATTTAATTTTAAGTTTTAAGTAGTCATATTTAAATAATCATTTTTTGGGCTTGGTGTTACGTATCGCTTATGTGATCAAACATAGTTTTATCTTTTAAAAAACTTGGGGCATTAAATTATTCCCCTTTAATTATTTATGTTATCACAATTTAAACATGATATAGATATATTTTTTAAACTTGAAAATATCTTTACTAGAAACCCACATCATTAAAAGGGTTAATAAAACAACCTCTTGAAAAGAGAGAAATGGAAGTATGAAGGTCATCACATAACTTTGTTTCTGAGTATGGGGACATTAGTGGGAAGTTAAAACATAAACATAGATTAGAAAACTAAAAAATAGAATTAGTTGAGTGAGATAGAGAATATGTCCAGGAGAAATTCCACGACCAAAAAACCATAAATATATGTTGGTTGATAATACCATCAATTCATTATATATAATTGAAAAGAGATAACTTATAATCGAAGATTATTCACTAAATTATGAATTCCTTGGTTTTAATCTAATTTATACATTATCTATTTACTAACATAGAATCTGATCATCATTATTATTCCCTTGATAATGGTCCATAATGAGATTATGAAGTTATATAATCTTATCCACTGAGAGTGTCAAACCACCTATGTAGCAAGGTCCGTTGTTGTGCACCCATTTTGAGTTAAGTCATGCTCAACACGATATTTTTAGGTTTTACTTTTATGTACATCTCTATGAGATCCACACCCCCATGTAGTATCTATATAGGGATATATATTCTTGATAAACCACTCACTCAATACTTACAAAAATTTAGGTTTATTTTTTTATTCTTAGTTTTATCCCTAAGGATTTTTCTAGTGTTTTTTAATTCAAATCCAAAAAATAACTATACTTTTCCTTTGATACCAACTAGGAAGACCCTAATCTTTATTTCACATTAATAAATGTTTTATTACATAAGGATAAACTTAATACAACAAATAATTTTAATAAGACTAGTGTCTTTTGTAATTAGGTACATTACATAACTATTTAAAACTATAAAAAACATCTCTTTTATTGAAAACTTCCTTAACATGCTCGAATTTAAAGCTGCATGGGATAATATGAGGACATATATAAGAAATGAGTTATCTATAAATATAAATAAGGGAATAAATATGGAATAAAATGAATATAATAACACATGTTATACAATATGCATACAAAAGGTTCATAAAAAGAGTAAGAATCATAATCATTCACTATGAGGAATTATATAACATGATAATCATAAAGGAAACATGGGTAATGTGGAAACATCTTAAAATGTTTCATCATAAATATAGGTCAAGGATAACTACGAATAAAGAATGATGGAAAAAGTTCCAAAAAGGAATCAGTTTCACTCTCTATCCAAACATGACATCTCATGAGACTAAACATTACCCAAGGCAATGGAGTGCTATATAATTTTTGGTGCACTCGTCACTTTCATTTAATTCTTATGCTTAAGAATTCCACATAGATCCTAGAACATGTATTAATTCATCATCATATTTTGTTCCATAATCAAGGATCGAAGAATAAATATAATTAACAAGTTAAATAATTATGTGTGTTTAAAGGTGAACACCCTTGTTAGGAAATGGGTATGGAATTCATTACAAAATTATTTTGGCATGGAAAAATGTGGTGAAATTTTGACAGCATGATAACCTCAATTAAAAATTCATAAAATTGGTTGATTAGAGAGAAATGGGTATATCATTATTTGGACATAAAATGTGAAGTAATAGGGATATGTAAAGACATATCACAAAATCAGAAATTGAAAATAAAAGGCATAAGATAATAAAGAATCTTGAATAAAGAAGAGAATGTGCAGATCCCTTACTAAATTTTGGTATAGTAACAACTGTAAATAATAGTTCATGAGTGGTATTAATGAGAGTGAAAGGGTTATATAATAATTTATACATATAACTGAAATTAATAGAGCAATGTAATAACATATCCCAAACTTGAAAAATTGAAATTGAGATACATAATATAAATACGGTTCTTGAATTTAATTGAGAAGAGGGAAATCCTTTACCTTGACAGTGTTATTCGAATTGGTTGGGAGGAACTTATTGAGAGATTTATGGAAAATTGAGAGGAATATAGATATGGGATTTCATATTAGGGATTTGATCCAAGGATGTTTAGTGAATATAAGTGGGAGTTTGGTTGGGTTTATATAAGAAAAGAATGTGGATTTCTTTATTATTTTTCAAACTTATGTTTTGGAATCTATATAATAAAAAAACCAAAAACAAAAAACCTTACCATGGTTTGGTACTTTTATTATTCCAAATAAGAGTGGTTTTAATAATTTTATAAGTAAAAGGACCTAACATATAAAAATAATACCTTTTCAAATGTGGAAGTGAGTCATACACTTAAAGAAATGATTTTAAAACCTTAAAATATATTATATATTTGGAGGATTCATAAAGGATCTATAAATTTAATAAAATAAACTTAAAATAAAATTATTTTAAATTGAAAACATATGTTTGGTCGTGTATCCTATTTATATTATTTATTACATCACTTCTAGGTCATTATGATGTCATAACACACACTATATATTTATATGGTATTAAATTTTTATCCAAAAATTTGACTGTCTTAGAAAATTATGAAAAAATAACCTTTGGATAATTTCGATGGCATAAATCAAAAAATAATATTAATTTTATCAAAATAATTTTATAAATATGTATATTTTCACTTTTAAAATAAAAATATACATTTATTGACAAATACAGGGTTCTTTGACAATAAGAGTTTTTAAAACCATATAAAAATTACATTTGAATTCATAAAAATTAAATGATATTTTATATTTAATAAATTTTATTTAATAATAATATTTTTTTCAATATAATTTATTTCAAAAATCCAATAATTAATCAAATTATATGTCTTAATTGAAATTTAACATCACTTATAATACAATTTGTGTTTTATCGTATCAAAATATAATTTTTATCAAACTGATTGATAAATCATTTATAAAGTAAAAAGATAGAAAAATAAAATCATTATTTAAATTAAAATAAAATATAAATATTCATAATATTAGGGTTACTTTTTTTTTATATTTTTAAAATTATATTTACCCTCAATTTACCTATATTCTTTTTACTGTGGTAATTAATATTTACTAAACTCACAATTCATATTCAAAAATTTAGTTGGGCATGTTAACTAATACTAATTTTGATGATTCCAAATATGGAATCAATTTTTTTAAAATAAATTCATATATTTGGATGAATTTAATTTAATATAAAACTCGCAAGTATGATGGAATACGTTTATCCTAAAAATACATCTTTTAAGGAAAAATTGATTTTAATTTAACTCTATAACTAGTAAAATTAATTATATGAATTTAAATTAATAAATATAGATATATAATATAAAAATTTAATTTATATCATTTATCATTAAGGATATTTCAGTTAATTAAAATAGAGAAACATTATGCATTTTATATCAGTTCTCATAAAAATGCATTTTAACCCTAAAAATAAACTTATAATAAAATCATATATAAAGATGATTAAAAATATATTAATTGAATTAAATATAAAACAATAAAACTTATTTTCCCTTGAAATAAATTTAATTGGCCTTTTAAATTTTTTTATCAAAATAAATGACAATTTTATATAAAATAATATTATTCACTATTCACTAAAAAAATCAATATTTTCCAAAAAATCCAAAATTTTCACCATAAGTTAATTTTGATATAATGATAATAGAAATGGATTAAGTTTAATCACATATATTATATTAATTTTCTATAAAATAATTATAATACATTTTTTTCACAAAAAGAAATAAAAAATCATTTCTGAAGAATACATATTTTTAAGGAAAAAAAGAAATTACCAAAATTTGATTTATTATTTACTAACAATATATCAATATAATTACATATCATACATTTTATAATGTAGTTATTCTTAATTATATCAAAAAACTTAATGAAAAGTCTAAAATAGTCATATTTAAATAATTATTTTTTTGGTCTCAGTGTTGTGTATCACATGCGCTATCGAACATAGATTTTTCTTTAAAAAACCTCAAGGCATTAAAATATATCCCATGAGAAAGTTTCATGAAGTTAAAAATTCTATTCCACTAGTATCTTGTATCATTTTAATCCCATCAAATGATGTCATTCATTTATAAAACATATATTCAAGAATATTATCATGACACATCTAGGTTCTCATCATAGTAGGGAACAACTGTGACCTTTCAATGCAATATTTACCCATAAGATATTATCTCATACTATGTCACAAATAATAATAATCATGATGTGATAATAACTTTATTAATATTCAAAACAATGAATATAAGTAATAATTATGTACATAAAAGTTGGTTCTAGGGAACCAACTGCAATATACTCTCACTTACACAAGATTTGTAGAGACCCAAAGCTTGATGTACATGAATATTACATTACTTTTGCGGAATACGTAAAACATGAAAAAAACAGATGCCCAAAGACCATATTAGTTTAGTGTCTTCGGAAACTCGGAACATAATCTTCTAATCATTGTGAAAGATCTTCAAAATCTCCCATATCGATCTTCCCCTTTTTCTTTTCTTACCAAAAACCTTTCTTTATATACTGGGGTAAAGAAAACATAAAAAGGGTGAGCTCAAATGCTCAGTAAGGGTAAACATGGAGAACATAAAACAATCCATAAACATTTGAATGTAAAAACATGAACAGAACATAAATCTTAGCAGTACATAAGGCATAGATCATAAAGTAACATCAATCATGATGAAATAGCATGGGAATAAAACATGTAATTGTGGAAAACCATTAAGCACGTGATATGATTTCCATAGTAGCCAAGACATTGCTGCTAAGACCATCTTAGGGGACAAAGTCCCTTTCTGAATCGAGTTCACTCCTCGTTCCAGTCCAGTATCACTGAACTGGATTAACATACCCTTCTAGCCATGTCTATCTCATGAGATATAAATCTTTAACCAATGCATTAGAGGGAGATATAGGTCCCACACATCTCACAATGAAATCATTCTTACTTATTCCAAAACATAAACATAAACCATTGATCATAACCCAAAGAATAAAAATGGGTTTCATAAAAATCATCCCATCATAACATAAACCATATAAAACAAATAGATATCATTTCACCATAAGAAAAGTGGAACCATGTAAATCATAGAGACATTATATTTGAAACATACACATATGAAATAATTTGATCTTGGATGGAAAATGGTTTTGATAAAACACTTGAAATGAAATCTTGAGGAAAATATCCTTTCTTCAAAATCATTTTCTTTTTTACAAAATGAGATGAAATTTTAAAGGAAATAGATTTTGTTGAAAATATTCATGAAATATTGTATAATAATATTTTTAAAAATAAGGAGTTATGAAACTGTAAAAATATATTCATTTCATATATGTTTAACAAAAACAATCTCCTCGTACTTTTGTCCGAAAAGTCAAAAAGTACCTCGTATGGTAAACAAAAGAAAGATTCCTTCCAAACCTTGTGGTAAAATTCATAAAAGGGTAAAAATTAATTTAAACATACATGGAAGAATACTAAAAATTTTATGAAAACATTTTTAGGAAACATGTACATGGATGATAAACATAACCCCAGTAAATACTTATGAATAAACAATCTCGGATAAGAATGAGATTGGAATAATTATCCCTTGCCTTATGTCCAATTTCTTCCATATGTGTCCAAGACTCCTGTATAGTGGGTTTAAACATATTATTAACTTTTAACAGAACCATAATAATGTTTATGATATCATATATGATTAACTTATGACTTTATATTATCCGTTCATTTGTCAATTCCATGTTAAAGCACCGTTTTGGGTAAAATCGTTTCGTTTATCGTAAGTGTTTCGACTTGTTGTTCTTGATATTATTAATTATATCCTGATTTAATTAATTATATAATGTAAAAAATTATTTATATATAATATATATTCAGAATATACATATATATAATAGATCGATAAATGGAAATAAATACACCATTCATGGAGACGGTAGGTCGTACGTATGCATTAATGCTGTTTTTCGTTTACTTATTGAATTGAATGGAATTAAGTAGATGACATAAATATATATATATACATAAATCCAGTAGCATTATTATGTCATATATTTCATGATTAATTATTATATATACTTTATAATCATTCTTCAATTGTTAACATGGAAAATGAATCTCATCGCGTCGTGGAGACGATAATCCGTACGTACGCACGAGAGATTATATCATTCCCATATTTGCTGAATGGTATTGTAGTGGATTATATAATATCATAGAATCAGTATTATGTTATAATATTTATATATAGTTATTATTTACACCATTATACCCATCCAAGTAAGGTGGTGGTGGAAAAACTGATTACACCACGGCATGGAGACGGTATTCCGTACGTATGCACGTGCAGTGATTTCATTTTCCGTAGGATGGATAGAAGGTGAAATAGGGTTTTTTAATATTTATAAAAACATATCAGTATATAATTAATACTTATGATATTAATTTATAATGAAACAACTAAAGAAGAGGATGTAGAAGAAGAAAGAAATTAGAAAGAGTTGGTAGTAGAGATTACCTCTTCCTCGACGCACCTCCTTTAAAATTCTTCTTAGGGCACTAGAGTTGGTATTTTGAGAAGACCAGAAACTATATGATGTAACTAGAAAGGCTGAGAAGAGTAATTGTCAGGGGTTGGCCGAGCTTCAAGGCTCAAAAGGGTGTGAGGAGAAGAGGGAAGGGGTTCCCTTTTTATAAGGGAGGAGAGGGGCACCTTTGGAAAAACTTAAAATATTATTTTATAATAAAGTAATTTTCGGTTTATAATAGCTTCAAATTGTTTTATTTAGAAGATAAAGTAGTTATGGGTCGCAATCCTCTCATCCAATAGGTTTTAGACAAGTTTAGGTAACTATTTTAACCTTATCATTTAGATTTAACACTAAGTTAAATAATTTAACTTTTACCGTGTCTTCTTGTTTTCTTACACTATATGGTTAATAAACTTAATATAACAATCCAAAAGAACCCCAAGTACTTAATTATTAATATTTATATCCTTATCTATGTCATTTTTCCGAACCTTAGATTTTTAGGAATAAAATAACAATTAATAATATAATATTTGTTTTAAAAACTATTTTATGTCAATTTTCTTACTATTTGGTAATTGATTTTTGTGAAAATCATAACAACATGATTGGTTCGAAAATATTTACTTAAATTAATACTAACATGTCATATTAACCTATAAAATTAGTTTAATTTATAAAAAGTCTCAAATTAAATTAAGTTGGGTATTTATAACATCAATTATGTTAATATTTCATTAATAAGGTAATTACTGCATCATCATTGTGTCATAAATAAAATAAATTATTTAATGTCTAAAAATTCTAAATAAAATACCATTATGTAGTAAATCTTATTATCTTTCTAATGAAAATTTATAGTCGAATTTATATTATGTATAACCCAATATTAAAAATGTTTTAGTTATTAATCTTTGATTTTAAGTATTTTAACTCTTCTTTAAATAAAATAATAATAAATGTCCTAATCTAATCCAAGTGGACCTAAAGGGAAATATATTATTCCTAAGGTTTTTTTGGTAGAATTAAACTTATCCAATAGAATTAGGACATGTGTTAGGGTAATAATAATATCATTTTTACCCTTAATTACCCTATTTAATTTTAACCGTGTTAAATAAAAGTAAAAAGTTACTATTCACCAAAAATTAATTTTATCTTATTGAGCTACATATTACTCCTTGATATTAATCGCGTCTCTCGGATTTTCAAAATTCCACTCACAGAAGTGGTAAAATTATGTTTTATGTAAATTTTCAAATTCCCCTAGGATGTGGGTAAAAGACGGTGAAAAGTTCAATAAATTTTTTATATATCTAAAATTACTATAAAATGACTAAAATGAATTAAATTGAACTTATATAGGTATTATGTATCAATTTTGACCTAAATTAAATTTAAATTAAATAAATAATTATTTAAATAAAAAATCGGTCTTTAAATAGTAACCTCGTGTTTTCACTATTAATCAAAAATTGAATGTTTTCAGAAAAATACCACAAATTCACCCTAGGCTAATTTTGATATTCCAAATCCAAAAATGAAGTCCATTTTAAAAGGTAAAATTTATAAAATTTCAAAAAGTGGGTATTACTATTCATAACAGCTAGTTCATAATAATATTATAATAATATCTTGTTTAGTGAAACTTGGTATTGCGTACTAGACACGCTATCGAAGAAGGTCTTGATTGAGTGTAATGAAAGCCACATCTGGGATGCATGTAGTGAAAGATCTGTTTGGTGTTTCGTATAACATAATCAAAACTTATTTCATTATTACATTAAACAAAATATATACTTAATGTTGCGTAGAATAATTTCCACAAAACGAACTTGAATTTGTGTGTAACACGAGCCAAGAATTGTGTTGCGTATATTGCAAGCTAATACGGTGTTTCCTAAAGTACAAGATAATCTTGGTGTAGTGTATAATAGAAGACATCAAAGAAATTAAAAATAATATATCTCATAAAATCTTGTGGTGTTACATTCTACCCCCCTTAAAATGAATTTCGCCCTCGAAATTCGTCGGGATTATAAATGGTTTACTACTTGAAAGTTTCTTTCATAGAAACCCACATCGTAAAAAGGAATACAAAAACTTCATTTTAACAAGGGATGTTATAATCATAACAGTCACCCAAAGTAACTCAGCACTAGGTTTCCACATAGGACAATATAGGTGAAAATATGGATATGGAAGAGAAATACAACCATCAACTTCTGATGAAGAGTGGAAGAGGACATGGCTATGAAAACGCCAATAATCAAAAAGCCATAAATTTGTGATCATCTATGGTACCATCTAATTGATCATATATAAGGTCAGTAGGACATCATTTTTGGTTTTCAAGATCATTTCCTAAAGTTGAAGAAATTGGAATTAGAAGAAATAGTTTCTTGATTTTGGTACAATCTCACCGTTGGTCGTTCCTTGGACAATTTTCATTTCATCTCTTAAAGAAATGAAGTTTAACTTGTCATTCGTGAAGTGTTAGCAGATCATGTGATTGAATGATGGGTCATTACATCTGTCTCAAACAAAATGTTAGAAAAAGTTATCAAAAATAGATAAGTCCATCTATAGTGAGATTAATCATATATGGTTCCTAAAATGGACTTATACTTCATATATCATACTTCTTAATAAAATAAAACTAGTTTCTACTAACCAGGGACTTCCTGTAGGCCAATGGTATGTGATAAAGGCCTGTCATACTTTAGTTGTGGGTTCGATAACCACAGCCTTGTCCGACGCGACAGGTTGTCGCTCGTCCTATGGGTTGTCCTTTTTCTAAAACTAAACTATTATAACATTCCAGAAATAATATCGAAAAACAAGTTATATCCTTAAATAATACTAACATAATCCATTCAAATCTTTAGGATTATCTAGAATACATCTGTCCAATCTCATAGTATAAAGAAAACAATTACTAGAAATGTCATCTTCCGAGCATGTGAATACCATCATTTATCCCCCATATATCATACGATATATCTTGTTGATCACATTCCAAACATTTGAATACCTTAATCATGTATTCTCTTGAAAAAAATTAATACTCAGTGAACATTAGTGAAAACATGAATGTTTCCAAAAGTTAACTCTTTCCACATACCAAAATCCAAAAATTTCCATATACTAAAACCATGATATCACTTTATCCTTATACCAGTCATGAGCTCATTAATACTATCAATAATCTCATTATCTACTTATCCTTTCATTATGCACATATCATCTACCTTCCAAAAATATTTGAATAACCTTTCATGGTTACCTGTACCATTCATCATATACTTCCAAATACTTTAGAAAAAACAATAGTGTAACAATCCTTAGATGTTTATTTACTCCATAGTACCATTAAATTACCTATACAACATAACTCTTGATAAACATACAATCATTACACTACCTTCTTAAACCATTGAAAAAGCTTCAACACTTCTTTTATCTCATATATCATTTGTAGTCTCCTCATCATCATCTACATAAATACCACCCATATGACCATGCTGATTCTATTCATGAGATTTTCCCTTAGGGAATTGGTTTGCATAATGCCCTTACATTCCACATTTAAAACATCTAATCATTGTTGATGTCGTAGAAATACCATTATCTTTCTCCATGGTGTTAACAGAACCTTTTCCTTTGCACTTACTGGATTTGTGTCCTTCTTTTTTGCACCCAAATCATCTTCCAGTTCCTTTGAAACATTCTCCTTGATGTCTCTTTCCACATGATTTACACGAGAGTAATTGAACTTTATTTCCTCTATGATCATCATGAAGCTCCATCTTTCTCTTATTAGCTGATTCGAGAAACTTACCAAAGTTGAGATTATTGATCATATTATGAGATTGCTGATTAGGCTCAATAACGATTTTTGGACTTCCAAATCTCGTTTCATTTGTTTTCTCATGAAGAATATCATTCCATTGTCCATAATATCCTCCATTATCGTGAATATTCCTATTTCCAGCCATTTTCTAAAACCCAAAAAGAATAGTGTGAGAGGAAAAAATCATAATCATGGGGGAGTACCATCAATATCTAACATCTTAGGTTAAATTATAAGATCGTTAACGTAATTCTAGGACTATAACCTATACGTATAGTTATCCTTAGGTACATCCCTAGAAATACCTTAGAAATATCTCTAGGGATTTCACTAAAGTTATCGCATCCTAGTTTCCAAAGTTTGAATAAACCTACACTCTAATACCAATTGTAGAGACCCAAAGCTTGACGTACATGGACATTACATTACTTTTGTGGAATACTTAATACATGAAAAAAACAGACGCCCAAAGACTGTATTAGTTTAGTGTCTTTGGAAACTCGAAACGTAATCTTCTAATCATGGTGAAAGATCTTCAAAATCTCCCATAAAGATCTTCCCCTTTTGGTTTTCCTACCTAAAACCTTTCTTTAAATCCTGGGGAAAAGAAAACATAAAAAGGGTGAGCTCAAATGCTCAGTAAGGGTAAACTTGGAGAACATAAAACAATCCATAAACATTTTAATGTAAAAACATGAACATGACATAAATCTTAGCCGTACATAAGGAAAATATCATAAAGGAACATCAATCATGATGAAATATCATGGGAATAAAACATGTAATTGTGTAAAACCATTAAGCACATGATATGATTTCCATAGTATCCAAGGCATTACTTACAAGACCATCTTAGTAGACAAAGTCCCTTTTTGAATCGAGTTCACTCCTCGTTCCAGTACTGTATCACTGGACCAGATTAACTTACCATTCCATCCATGTCTATCTCATGAGATATAAATCATTACCCAATGAATTATAGGGAGATATAGGTATCACCCATCCCATAATTAAATCATTCTTACTTGTGCCACAACATAAACATAAACCATTCATCATAACCTAAAGAATAAAAACGGGTTTCATAAACATCATCCCATCATAACATAATCCATATAAAACAAATGGATATCATTTCATCATAAGAAAAGTGGAACCATGTAAATCATAGATACATTTTAATTGAAACATACACATATGAAATAATGTCATATTGGATGGAAAATGGTTTTGATAAAACACATGAAATGAATTCTTGAGGAAAATATCCTTTATTCTTCAAAATCATTTTCTTTTTCACAAAATGCCATGAATTTTTAAAAGAAAAGGATTTTGTTGAAAATAGTCATGAAATATTGTATAGTAAGCTTCTTGAAAATAAGGAGTTATGAATCCTTAAAAATCTGTTCATGCCGTCTAAGTTAAAAAAACATTCCCCTCGCACTTTTGTCGGAATAGTCAAAAAGTACCTCATATGGTAAACAAAAGAAAGATTCCTTCCAAACCATGTTGTAAAAGTCATAAAAGGGGAAAAATGACTTTGAAAATACATGGAATAATACTAAAAATTTTATGAAAACATTTTTAGAAAACATGGACATGGATGATAAACATAACCCCAGTAAATATTTACGAATAAATAATCTTGGATAAGAATGAGATTGGAATAATTATCCCTTACCTTATGTCCAATTTCTTCTGTATGTGTCTGAGACTCCTGTATAGTGGGTTTAAACATATTATTAACTTGTAAAAGAACCATAATAATATTTTCTATATCATATATGATTCACTTACAACTTTATATTATCCGTTCATTTGTTAATTCCATGTTAAAGCAGCGTTTTGGGTAAAATCATTTCATTTATCGTAAGTGTTTCGACTTTTTGTTCTTGATATTATTACAAATATCCTGATTTACATAATTCCAGAATGTTAAAAATGATTTATATATAATATATATTCAGAATATACATATATATAATAGATCTATAAATAGAAAGAAATACACCATTCATGGAGACGGTAGGTCGTACGTACGCATGAACGCTGTTTTTCGTTTCTTTATTGAATTGAATGGAATTGAGTAGATGAAATACATATATATATACATAAATCCAATAGAATTATTATGTCATATATTCCATTATTACTTATTATATATACTTTATAATCATTCTTGAATTGTTAACATGGAAAATGAATCTCATCGCGTCGTGGAGACGGTAATCCGTACGTACGCACGAACGATGATATCGTTACCATATTTATTGAATGGTATTGAAATGGATGATATAACAGCATAGAATCAGTATGATGTTATAATAATTATATATAGTTACTCCTTACACCAATATACCCATCCAAGTAAGGTGGTGGTGGAAAAACCGATTACACCACGATGTAGAGACGGTATTCCGTACATACGCACGCACGGTGATTTCATTTTCCATAGGATGGATAGAAGGTGAAATATAGTTGTTTCATATTTATAATAACATATCAATATATAAGTAATACTGATGTTATTAATTTATAATGAAACAACTAAAGAAGAGAAAGTAGAATAGGAAAGAAACTTGAAAGAGTCGGTAAAAGAGATTACCTCTTCCTCGACACACCTCCATTAAACTTCTTCTTAGGGCACTACAGTTGGTCTTTTGAGAAGACCAGAACCTCAATGATGTAACTAGATTGGTTTAGAAGAGGAATTGTCAGGGTTGGGCCTAGCTTCAAGGCTCAAAAAGGTGTGAAGATAAGAGGGAAGGGGTGCCCTTTTTAAAAGGGAGGAGAGGGGCACCTTTGGAAGAACTTAAAATATTATTTTATAATAAAGTCATATTCGGTTTATAATAGCTCCAAATTGATTTCTTTCGATTCAAAAGTGGGTATGGGTCGAAATAATCTCAACCAATAGGTTTTAGAGAAGTTTAGGTTACTATTTTAACCTTATCATTTATATTTAACACTAAATTAAATAATTTATCTTTTACCGTGTCTTCTTGTTTTCTTACACTATATGGTTAATAAACTTACTATAACAAGACAAACAAACTCCAAGTGGTTCATTATTAACATATATATCCTTTTCTAAGTCATTTGGTCGAAACATAGATTTTTAGGAATAAAATGACAATTAATAAAATAATATTTGTTTTAAAAACTATTTTATGTCAATTTTGACACTATTTGGTAATTGATATTTGTGAAAATCATAACAACATTATTAGTTCTAAAAAAGTTACTTAAATCAATAATAACATGTCATATTAACCTATAAAATTAGTTTAATTCATAAAAAGTATCAAATTACATTTATTTGGGTATTTATAACATCAATTATGTAAATATTTTATTAATAAGGTAATTACTACATCATCATTGTGTCATAAAAAAATAAATTATTTAACGTCTAAAAATTATAAATTAAATACCATTATGTAGGAAATCTTTTTATATTTCTAATTAATATTTATAGTCTAATTTATCTTTTTTATAACCCTATATTAAATATGTTTTAGTTATTGAAATTTGATTTTAACTATTTTAACACTTCTTTAAATAAAATAATAATAACTGTCTTAATCTAATCCAAGTGGACCTAAAGGGAAATATTTTATTCCTAAGGTTGTTTTGGGTCGAATGAAACTTATCCAATAGAATTAGGATATGTGTTAGGATAATAATAATATCATTTTTACCCTTAATTACCCTATTTTCTTTTAACCATTGTAAATAAAAGTAAAAAGTTACTATTCACCAAAAATTATTTTTATCCTATTAAACTACATATTAATCGTGTCTCTCTAATTTTCAAACTTCCACTCACAGAATCGGTAAAATTAAGTTTTATATAAATTTTCATATTCTCTTAGGAGGTGGGTAAAAGACGGTGAAAAGTTCAATAAAATTTTTATATATCTAAAATTATTATAAAATGACTCAAATGAATTAAATTAAACTTATATAGGTATTATGTATCAATTTTGACCTAAATTAAATTTAAATAAAATAAATAATTCTTTGAATAAAAAATCTGTTTTTAAATAGTAACCAAGTGTTTTCACTATTTATCAAAAATTGAAAGTTTTCAAAAAAATACCAAAAATTCACCCTAGGCTAATTTCGATATTCTGAATCCAAAAGTGAAGTCCATTTTTAAAGATAAAATTTATAAAATTTTGAAAAGTGGGTATTACTATTCATAATGGCTAGTTTATAATAATATTATAATAATATCTCATTTAGTGAAACTTGGTATTGGTTACTACACATGCTATCCAAGAATGTCTTGATTGCGTGTAATGCAAGCCAAGTCAGGGCTGCGTGTAATGAAAGATCCGTTGGCTGTTGTGTATAACACAATCAAAACTTATTTCATTTATACATTAAACAAAATCTATACTTAATGTTGCGTAGAATAATTTCCACAAAACGAACTTCAATTTGAGTGCAACACAATCTAAGAATAGTGTTTCATATACTGCAAGCTAAATCGGTGTTGCATATTGTACAAGCTAATCTTGGTGTAGTGTATAACAGAAGATATCAAAGAAATTAAAAATAATATATCTCATAAAATCTCGGGGTGTTACAAGATCCAACTACTAACAAACATCATTAAAATAGCTCTAACATGACATTCATGATTCTAATAAGATAATTATTTATTCAGTGGTTCTACCTCTTTTCCTCTAGTGAAACTCTAATCACAAAAAATTCACCCCTATATTACAAATCCTTCAATAGGTGATACTTTTGGAGTATGTTCCTCATCCATTGGTGTGGCCTTAACTCCTTTATGAAAGGCCCACTATAGTATTATAACAATATAAAGTGGTAGGATATTCACTAATAGGAACCAAATTAATATATTTTAATTTTTTTGTATCCAAACATCTTCTTTAGCTACATCAAAATACACTATATACTCAGACATTATCATAGAATTAATGACAACTAGTTTATTGGAACTCTTCAATCTCACTAATCATCCTTTACGACTGAAGAAATTTCATGAAAAACACATTAGATCATTATGATATGTTTTTAATCTTTAATATGTATATCCTTTCATGACTATATCCTTGTCTCCTCCATATACCAGGATCATATCCTTTGTATTCATCAAATACATGGGAATAACCATAACAATTGACCTTTTTTTCTCCTAGATCAACTTAATATCTACCTAGAATCGGAAATATCAATCCTAGTACACAAAATAAATACATTATATATCTTATCATAAAATAATATATGATTTCACACACACACACACACACACACACACACTCCCTCCCTCTCTCTCTCTTATTATGTATATGGACACATTTTCTTGGAGAGAATTATACCATGTGATACCAGAATTAATCCCATATTGGATTGTTTCTTACTAGATATATTCAATATAAATTCACTTTATATACCTTGATGTAGTCCTATAAGGATATTGGATCTATCATAAACAATCTTGATCCCAAGAGTGTAGGCTGTTTCTTCGAAGTCCTTCACAGGGAAACATTTTTTAACTCTCCCTTAACTATTTATAATACTGGTATGACATTTCTAAAAAGTAATATATTATCAATATATATTACTAATAATATGAATTCACTCCTACTAAATTGGTTGTAAACACATGGATCCCATTCATTATTTATGAAACCAAAATATTTCATGTCCTCTTCAAACACAAATTTCCATAACCTAGATGAATTCTTCTATTGATAAATGGATCCCTATAACTTGAATTTTTATTAGCACTTAATAGAGTCCCAAAACCTTCAATTTATGTAATATTGAAATCTTCCTAAAGGTTACCATTAAAGAAAAGTTACTTTAAATCCATCTACTAGATATCATAGCCATGTAATGTTTTAATATAATGTATAATTTTTAGAGATTTAAACATGGAAACTGGGTAAAAAGTTTCATCACAGTCAATTCATAGATGTTTTTTAAACCCTTTAGCCACTATAATATCTTTATCATTATTTACATGAACGTAATTGTCTAATTTTATATTTAATTTCCATTTTCACCCAAATATATTTACATCAACTGATGGATTGAACAAATCCCATACTTTTTTTGATATATAGAACCCATTTTAGAATTTATGTATTTGTTTCATCCTGAAACCTTTTTAAATTTTCACTACCTCCTTTTAGGGAAGAGAGCCATTATTTTCAACTAATAATGAGTCATCATAAACAGTGACTAGAAAACCATATCTTTCTATTTCTCTAACCTATCTGGTACTCCTATGAAGGAATTTTTAGGAAGAATTTATTCCATTGGGTATTGTAAAATGATTTATTATACAAAATCTTTTGATCTTGAGCATCAAATTCATTAAATTTAATATTTCATCTATCATTATTCTCTAGGATATTATCCATCTCATGAAAAATGGCTTGTCTTGGGATGATCACCTTTTTTTCTGAGGGGTTGTATAGGTATTATCCTCTTGTTTCCATGGTACACCCTATAAAATTACACTCCATTCCCCAAGGTGTAATATTTATACCTAATATGGTCTATATTAATTATGCACAACCCATGCATGAGTATGTGGAAATATATGTTTCTTTCTATTCATTAATTCATAAAATATTCCATTTTCTACTTTAGTTGGTACTTAGTTTAAAATATAATTTATAGTGTGCAATGTATATCCCCAAAAGAATAATGTAATATTGGTGTGACGAATCATCGAACTCACTATGTCAAGATAGGTATGGTTGATCCTTTGACTTACACCATTCCACTGTAGTGTATAAGGTATTGAGAGTTGAGATAAAATCCCATACTCCTAAATAAATTCGATAAACTCTTGGTTAAGATATTCACTACCTCAATGAAATTGATGCTTCTTTATCTTCATACCAAGTTCATTACCTACTTCATTCTTGAACTCTTTATATTTATCCTTGTATTCGGATTTATAACTCCACAAATAGACATAACAATATTTACTCAAGTCATCAGTAAAAATTATTAAGAAATAATATCCACCTTAACCTTCTACAAAAAAATATCAACACACATCCATATGTAAAAATTCTATATGCTCTATATCTCATTCAACCTATCTATAAAAACATGTATTTATCATTTTTAATTATGAATAAGTTATAAATCTATCATGTTTATTTAGTTCACAATAATCCATTTAGATATCTTGATATACATTTTACACATGATTCTTATTTACATAACCAACATGGTGATTCTGCAATAGGATGTGAAATCAGTCATGTGAACATGATTCATTATCAATTGATAATAAATGGTTCTCATAATTTAAAACATAAAGAACAATATTTAAATATTCCATACATAATATATGCTTTCTTTATGAAATAAACAACCCTTATTTCCAAACATGAAAATAATTCCATCGGTATTTAGGAAGGATACAAAAATTATATCCTTGGTAACATTTGGTACATAATAAGTTTTTTAAAACCAAGATCATCCCAGTTGGAAATAAAAGGTGGTAACATCATATAGTGAAGGAAATAATATGTTCACCCTATGATACTTGAAGATCCACTTATCCTATATAAATCTTACAAAATCTACTTGGTTCATACATTTAGATGCAGATGTGGGAACCCCAAGTTATATCTAATAAATAATTTGTAGATATAAAATGATTGAACTTGATAAAAAATCACCTACAACTTAAACATTGTACTTTAATTAGGGAAACTTCTTTTTCCAGTTGTCATGACCCGACCCTACCCGGGCTTGAGCCGCAACTACCCCAAGCCCGCCTCTATAGGCCAGGGGATGGCGACCAGCGCTGAAGGCACAATAACTCGGGGAGGCCTTTGCCTAAGAACCTGTACACATACACGCAGCAAACTCAATGAAAAAGTGCAGAGTAAAAGAAAGAACAAGCAGAGTCAAAAGAAAAACTGCTATATATATAAACAACAGATGTGCATCAACCTCTAAACAGTACAAAGTACAAGATGAAAAGAAAAGGGGAAAAACACACGCCCAACCAAAAAGTTCCACAACCCGGAAACAGGTAAACAAAAAAGAAACAGCTGACGGGTCTCCCACCTAGAACCCGGCCATGACCACCACACGCGGTCCAAGCTCCCAAGCTCCTACGCTCTACTGAAGTCACGCTCCACCTGTCCGTCGTCTGTAAGGGAACACCATGTGCGGGCAATGCCCAAGTAGGGGTGAGTATAAAAATTCTCAGAAGGATACCCCGAAGTCTCTAGGGAGTAACAAAGGAGGTACCGAAGGGTGAGCAGTAGAGAGAACAGGAAAAGTAGAGGAGTATAACTGAAAGTGAAGTAGAAAACAACTAGAGAGTCCAGCTCAACCCAACAAAAGAAAGGAAGTAGACTCGTCCAGACACAAGAAGCTGGAAACGGTGAGAAGATGAACTTCTCGTCGAGTCTTCTCTACCTATAGATAGAGAGTAGACTCGTCCAACCACGAGAATATAGACACGAAAAGCACGTGGCATACCCCACGCGTCTTCGCCTCTCCTGGAAGGAGAGCAACCAAACCCAAGAAGTGGGTGCAGGAACATGGTATATACAAATCCATATGCTCTACCGAGAAGCCTGAACAAAGTCGTAAGGGGATCTCCATCCCATAGCTCAGCCCAACAAAATTGAGTTTCCAACAGTCCCAGAAGAAACACCATCAATGCCCAACATCCCGTACGTCTGCCCTGAACCGCAAGCCAAGGGGATCACTCACCGCACCTTGACATTATCTGCTTTGGGTGGACCTGACTCGCTCGCATGGTTTTAGGTCATGTCACAAGGACGCGTCTCGGTGGGGGAAAGTGCTCTTCGTACTTGAGAGTTCTTGGGGAACATCAACCACAACTCGTCACTGCCCCACAGTCGAGAGGACTCCTCAAAGTTAAAGCCCATCACAACACCGACCTGTATAACAATGGGTCCCACTCTGGTAATCATGGAGGAAAGCCATAGGATAGCCTAGTAGAAAGGAATGAGACTGGAATATCAACAGGTGTCCCACTACCCAGCCCCGTTGGAGGGTAATTCATAACAAGATATTGGGTGACCCACTGCCCAACCCTGTTGGAGGGTAAACACTAATACATCATCAGGCGACCCACTGCCCAGCCCTGCTGGAGGGTAGGCCTTAATACTTCATCAGGAGACCCACTACCCAGCCCCGCTGGAGGGTAGACCTTAATACTTCATCATCAGGCGACCCACTGCCCAACCCCGCTGGAGGGTAGACTTGGAATAAGTCGACAGGCGACCCACTGCCCAGCCTTGCTGGAGGGTAGACCTGAAACAAGACGACGGGTGACCCACTGCCCAGTCTCTGCTGGAGGGTAGACCCTAACAGCGTCGGGTGACCCACTTCCCAGTCTCTACTGGAGGGTAAACCCTAGAAGTCAGTGAGCAACCCACTGCCCAGCCCTGCTGGAGGGTAAGCCTGAGGAAGTCGATGAGTAACCCACTACCCAGACCTGCTGGAGGGTAAAACTCAGAACTGCTCTATCCATCTCTACAGGAGGGTACAACACTGGCCAACCGAACATGGAGTGGGTATCTCACAACCACCCAACTCTGGAAGAAGACCAGGGTAAACCACTCAAACCTGCTGATCTAAACCATCGAGCATAGAGCCGGGGGGAAAACTCAACCCCGCTAGTCAACAAACGAGAACCGAGGGACCCTCTACGTCGCAAGAGGTCAATGGCATGCAAAGAAGAACACAACACACACATGGGGCCCACACAACATGTGGCCCCAAGTCAATACTAGCCGAACACACAAACGTTCCCAGGTACAAACAACCACATGTACCTTCAAGCGCCCCCGTATACTCCCAGAGTTTACCAAGTTCCAGCCCAAGGGCTATCGTGCACATGGCACCCAACGTCAACGAGAAGGCGTGACGTAACATCCCAACTTTCCACCTCAACAACTGGGGCATGACCCACCACATCTATTCAAGCATTACTTCACTCACACGAGAGTGCACACGATCACTCGCCCAAGGTCCGCAACAAACACGGTAGAAGGACTGTCACCCAGGCACCTTCACATTTCCACATTTAACAAGATCGCACAAGAGGCTCTGCACAACCAAACAGATCGCACCGTTGTAATCCTCACAGAAAAACATGCGAGATCGACTGCTTACTCGCCTCAAACGGATATCCGACGGAAAAGTCACCAACACCGCCTCACGTCCGAACGACGTCCCGTGATCCTAAGACTCGACCCCAAAAATAGTTGGGCGCATCACACCATTACGATCCCCTCGGGAAAACACATCAAAAGCAGCACTCACTTGAGTGCAACAGAAATCCAGAGAAAAAGGTGCATTCCGGCGCACTGCACACGAGCGGTGCCATGTGGGACCCACATCCTGGTCCCGAAACTCAACGAACGGATCGCACCGTTGTGATCCCCTTGAAAAAGCACACAAGATGGACAATTCACTTTTACAAAACAATCGCCCGGTGATAAATATGGAAAAATCACCATCGACGCCCAAACGACCCTCGTGGGCCCCGCACCATCGTGCCGAATTAGAGCGGGCAGATTGCACCATTTCAATGCCCTCGGAAAAACACCCAGAATCAAATACTCAAACACCCAAACATATGTCGGGTGAAAAAGTGGCGTTTCACCGTAAAATATGCGAAGTAGGCCCCGTGGGGCCCGCACCTCGTGTCCAACCCAAATGCTTCGGAAAGCTCCTCAAAAAGTCCGCACGAGGACTGGAATCACGCTGCCGCTGGCGGTGTGTCAATTAGACATCCCAAGCAGAAGTTAGGTCCGACACAACAACTAATTAATTAATTAATTAATTAATTAATTAATTACTCATATTTGGTGTTTCGTGCCACCAAGCAATGGAACCAACCTGCAGAGGCTCCGAACCAATTTTGGAAGGTCTGTCTCAGCCCCGGGGCCACTGCGCCTCTGACGGCTCGTCAAACGGACGTCCGGATCACGAGCCATGTCCGTCGCAACCATAATAATAATTTATAATTATTAAATTGAAGCTCCTCAGGTCTCTCATCTTCGGGCACAGAATCCAAAAATAATGAAACCTACCTTAAAGAGAGCGCCTCACCGATACGATCTCATCGCCGCAGACGGCGCGTCAAATGGACTCGCCGTTTGGAACCTACGGCCCCCCGAAATGCAAGGGGCCCAAAGGGGGGGGGGGACGGTCCGGACCGGCCGGCCCGATCCGGACCGCCGGCTCAGTCTAGACCGCCGCGGCCCGGTGGCCGCGGCTCACTCCTATTGCACCGAACCCCTTGGGTCCGGATCATCCCAGCAGACCGGCCAAAAAGGCCGGTCTTCTTCTTCTCCCGCAGGACCCGCAAACAGCGGGTCCTTGTCCACTGGGTCCTCCCCCGAGGTCAGCGCCTTGGGGGCCTCCTCCTTCGACCCCGAGGGTTCCGCGGTCACCCCTCGCCTGCACCCTTGCTCGACGCCGCGAGCCCCGACCACCTGCGTCCTGCCGACACAGCGATCCCCCGACTGCCTTCCGTCCTGTCGACGCCATGAGCCCCCAGCCGCCTTCCGTCCTGCCGACGCCGCTCGACCGAACGCCTCCGCCGGCCTCTGCTCTCACTCGACTGACCGACACCCGTGACCCCGCCGCTGATCCGTACCCCCCGAGCTCCGCCGCGTTCCCGGGCGCGGCCGCCATGATCTGCCGCCGGTTCGGTCTCCGGCCGCTGGCCCTCGCCGGAGCCAAGTCTTCGACCGGTCCCCCCGTCCATTCCGGTGATCAGAAAAATTATCCGACACCGGTTTCAGGATCCCTGGGACCAGATCTTCACAACGCCTTCCCCGGCTCATCGATCCGTCAGGGTTCGCACGCGCCCAAAAATTTGATACGATGAACATTCAAGAATGGATAATTGAACGGGGCTCGGGCATTGGCCATGTTCGTTCGGCCAACGCCCCAAATTCTAAAAACTATAAATAAAGGAAATTTAAATATGAAAATGATGAAGAAATTGAGGAAATCGATGAGGTCACAAAATCAACAAGAATCCTACCTCGGATCGCTCGTTCGTCGTTGGCGACGCGTCCACGACGCTCCCTCTCCTATCCGCCAAGGCTCCGGCGGAGATGGCTCCTCGATCCGCCGAAGAACATGAGAGAGAGAGAGAGAGAGTGGGGGGGGGGAGGATGGGTCTTCCCCAACAGTGAAATTATAAAAATTCACTAAAACTCTCCCATCAGGTGCAGATTCAGAAACCCTCATGCCCGCCTATTTTATCTCACGCCTATTCAAAACATCCTATTCCGAACTCAACAGATGTCTCGGATTTCTGTTCCAAGATTTCGTTTAAAAGTTATTTTAAAAGAACGCCAGTGATAAAAAAATCACTAAGTGGTCATTTCGAAAAGACCATTTTGGCCCTAGGTGACATCTCTCACAGCAGGCCTGCGCCCACAACTTTTTCACCCCACCTAGGGTAAACGGCATGCTCCGGACTCAACGGTGCCCTCAGTTTTCCAATCTGAGCCACCTTTTAAGAGATACCATCATTTCAACATTAAACGAATTAATTAATTTATTCAATCCGTTTAACGTTCCAGAAGCGGCTGAGGGGTCCAAACGTCCCGCACCGACATGTTTTATGTCGTTCCTAGGAATAACAACCCATTCCGGAGCCATCCGTACACTCGGATCTCTTATCTGAAGCACCGTTTATATGTTATCGCATTTATTTAGCGTTTCCAGTGTGAACGCACTAAAAATTTAATTCCGGCCACTCTGGGGCTCAGAATCGCACACCTTCTGAAGGCGCTGCTCTGGAATATCATCAAGAATATTCCAAAGCCTTTCGTAGAAAAAACCGGGTTCTTACATCATTCCCTCCTTCAAGATTTTCTTCCCTGAAAAGAAAAACTAGGGAGAGACACATGGTACTAAGCCCACACCTGGCTTTCCCATACCCAGAAGAACCCACGCACAGCTCTGCGTCACCACACACAGACCAAAGGATTGATCCGTTCAAGTGAGGTCGGCCCCTGCCGATGTCGTGCACCCACTCCAGACTTTGGGGTTAGGGAAAGGCGGTAGGGTACCTCACCATCCCTTTGCATGATCTCAAATGTCTCGAAGGCTCTCGGGGGTAGCTCACCTCCCCGAACGAACCTCTACGTCGCACGCCACGAATGAAATCACCGCCCGCACCTGAAACAAGGCCCGGTGATTCCCTCCTTCAGAATATCCATATGGTGAAACACCCAAGGATATCTGGTCACACAAGGTTCCATAGTCAATGCACTCTTACACGCTCAAAAGGCGAAGGAGTCAACACCATCGACTAAAGGAAAAGGTCTCACACCTTTTTCCTTACCAACACAGGGTTACACCCGACGCCCTACGTCACCCTGGTAACACATCAAACAAGGAGCAGGGAGAAAACCCTTTCAAACGCAGAGCCTAAAAATCCTACTGAAAAAAGTAGAAGAGTCGCAAGGGGTACCTCTCACCATCCCATGCTCTGCAGGATCGTAGAAATACAAAGCTCGCGACTGTCCGTGGTCCCAAACGTCAGCCCCCAGAGCCTGATGTGGACTGCCTAGTGGTGATGGGGAGATCTCGTAAAGTTGTCCCCCACTACCAGCTCCTCCCGCTCCTCTGCTAGCACCACCTTTCTGGGTACTACTTCGATCACGGCGCTGCCTCTACCGTGGTGGTGCGCCTGCTGCATGCCCGAAGCTCTCAGCAACTCGGGTCGGGCAGTCTCGTGCCAAGTGACCTCGCCCATCACAAGCATTGCGCCGAATCTATTTGGGCTGCACTGGTTCCCTCCGATGCCACTGTGGTGTACGAACACGCCCCTGAGTCCGGTTGTCAGAGAGCCACATGCGTTGAGGTTCTGCTTGCCGACGCCCACTAGCTGCGGCAGGCGTCTCAGCTCCAACGTGCCTGCTGCCACCACCAACTCCAGAACGTGACAGGAAGCTCTCTGTCACCAGCACATAATCTAGCACCCCAGAATATGTGGAAATGACCAAGGGTACTATGAAAACACAAATCTCTTGGTAGAGACCCTGCTCAAACATCCGCACTCGGATGTTGTCATCATGGACCATGTCCGGGTAAAAGCGTGCACGGTCTCCAAAAGTAGCTGCGTACTCGACCACCGTCATCCCTCCCTGCTGAAACTGCAGGAGCTCCTGAATCCGAACATAGTGCAAGAAGGAAGGAAAAAACTCCTCACGGAACAACTGAAAGTCACCCCATGAAAGTGAAAACTTGTCAAGAAGCTTAGTCACCAGACTCCACCAACGCCAAGCTGATCCACAGAAAAGGCTGGCTGCCAAAGCCACTCTCTGATCTGTCGGCGTCTGCACAAGCCTGAAAAGGTGAACCACTGCCAATAGCCAAAACTCTGCTGCCTGAGGGTCTGGCTCACCACTAAACCTCAGCGGTCTCTACCGCTGGAACTCACGAAGCGCGCTCAACCTGCGGTAAAGCTCAGCATACTCTGATGAAAGTGTTTGCTGCTCAACAGGTGGGGGTGCTGCTACTGGCCCACCCGGAGAAAGGGGCTCGCATGATGGGTCCTGGACTCTGGCCTCATTGCTCACAGGATCTTCGTCACGAACCAAAGCTAGTATCCCATCTTGCTGTCTTCGCGAAGACATCCTGAATATTATCAAAGAGTTCTGTGGTCAGATGAGCATATATGTATATACCAATAGCAACGATGGGGAGCTGACTCTAGAAGGAAAGTCAAAGACTCAATCCTATGTGATGCACAAACAAATTTTCCCTGCAACAAGTGTCTCAGCATGTCGAGTCGACAAGTGGGTTATCAAGGTCCTGGTGAATGGATACGTCGGCCGCCGCACTATCACTAGACTCCCTGGCCTGAGAGCCGCTCTCGAGACACATTAACATTGTTGCCCTATATCCCAACCAATTCCTATTTTAGGGACGTTCGCACACCATCCCAAGGAACGAACCACCTCTGATACCACTTTGTCCCAACACGACCCTACCCAAGCTCGAGCCACAACTACCCCAAGCCCGCCTCCATAGGCCAAGGGCTGGCGACTAGCGCCGAAGGCCCAATAACTCGGGGAGGCCTTTGCCTAAGCACCTGTACACACACACGCAGCAAACTCAATGCAAAAGTGCAGAGTAAAAGAAAGAACAAGTAGAGTAAAAAGAACAACTGCTATATATATAAACCACATATGTTCATCGACCTCTAAACAGTACAAAGTACAAGCTGAAAAGAAAATGGAAAAAACACACGCCCAACCAAAAAGTGCCACAACCCGGAAACAGGTAAACAAAAAAGAAAGAGCTGACGAGTCTCCCACCTGGAACCCGACCATGACCACCGCATGCGGTCCAAGCTCCCAAGCTCCTACGCTCCACTGAAGTCACGCTCCACCTATCCATCGTCTGCAAGGGCACACCAAGTGCGGGAAAAGCCCAAGAAGGGGTGAGTATAAAAATACTCAGTAGGATACCCCGAAGGCTCGAGGGAGCAACAAAGGAGGTACCGAAGGGTGATCAGTAGATCGAACAGGAAAAGTAGAGGAGTACAACTGAAAGTGAAGTAGAAAACTAGTAGAGAGTCCAGCTTAACCCAACAAAAGAAAGGAAGTAGACTCGTCCAGACACAAGAAGCTGGAAACGGTGAGAAGATGAACTTCTCGTCGAGTCTTCGCTACCTATAGCCGGAGAGTAGACTCGTCCAACCATGAGAAGCTAGAGACGAAAAGCACGTGGCATACCCCGCGCGTCTTCGGCTCTCCTGGAAGGAGAGAAACCAAACCTAAGAAGTGGGTGTAAGAACATGGTATATACAAATCCATATGCTCTGTCGAGAAGCCCGAACAAATTCGTAAGGGGATCTCCGTCCCATAGCTCAGCCCAACAAAAGTGAGTTGCCAATAGTCCCAGAAGAAACACCATCAATGCCCAACATCCCGTACGTATGCCCCGAACCGCAAGCCAAGGGGCTCAATCACTGCACCTTGACACTATCCGCTTTGGCCGGCACTAACTCACCCGCACGGTTTTAGGTCTCGTCACAAGGACGCGTCTCGGTGAGGGAAAGCGCTCCTTGTACTTGAGAGTTATGGGGGAACGTCAACCACAACTCGTCACTACCCCGCAGTTGAGAGGTCTCCTCAAAGTCAAAGCCCATCACAACGCAGACCCATATAACCATGGGTCCCGCTCCGGTAATCACGGAGGAAAGCCACATGCTAGCCTAGTAGAAAGGACTGAGCCTAGAATATCAACAGGTGTCCCACTGCCCAGCCCCGCTAGAGGGTAATTCATAACCAGATATTGGGTGACCCACTGCCCAGCCCTGCTGGAGGGTAAACCCCAATACATCATCAGGCGACCCACTGCCCAGCCCCGCTGGAGGGTAGACCTTAATACTTCATCAGGCGACCCACTGCACAGCCCCTCTAGAGGGTAGACCTTAATACTTCATCATCAGGCGACCCACTGCCCAACCCCGCTAGAGGGTAGACCTGGAAGAAGTCGACAAGCGACCCACTGGCCAGCCTTGCTGGAGGGTAGACCTAGAACGAGACGACGGGTGACCCACTGCCCAGACCTGCTGGAGGGTAGACCCTAAGAGGTCGTCGGGTGACCCACTGCCCAGTCTCTACTGAAGGGTGGACCCTAATAGCGTCGGGTGACCCACTGCCCAGTCTCTGCTAGAGGGTAAACCATAGAATTTAGTGAGCATCCCACTGCCCAGCCCTGCTAGAGGGTAAGCCCGATGAAGTCGATGAGTAACCCACTGCCTAGCCCCGCTGGAAGGTATAACTCAGAACTGCTCTGGCCATCTCTACAGGAGGGTACAAAACTGGCCAACCGAACACGGAGTGGTTATCGCGCAACCACCCGACTCCGGAAGAAGACCAGGGGAAACCACTCAACCCTGCTGATCTAAACCATCGAGCATAGAACCGGGGGAAAAAATCAACCCCGCTAGTCAACAAACAAGAACCGAGGGACCCTCTACGTCACGAGAGGTCAATGGCACGCAAAGAAGAACACAACACACACATGGGACCCACAAAACCTGTGGCCCCAAGTCAATCCCAACTGAACGCACAGATGTTCCCAGGTACAAACAACCACATGGCACCCAACGACTATCGTGCACATGGCACCCAACGTCAATGCGAAGGCGTGACATAACGTCCCAACTTGTCGCCTCAATTACTGGGGCACGACCCACCACATCTATTCAAGCATTACTTCACTCACACGAGAGTGAACGCGATCACTCACCAAAGGTCCGCTACAAACATGGTAGAAGGACCGTCACCGAGGCACCTTCACATTTCCACATTTAACAAGATCGCGGAAGAGGCTCCGCACAACCAAACGGATCGCACCGTTGTAATCCTCGCAGAAAACCACGTGAGATTGACTACTTACTCGCCTCAAACAGATATCCGACAGAAAATTAACCAACACCGCCTCACGACCGAACGACGTCCCGTGATCCAGAGCCTCGACCCCGAAAACAGTCGGGCACATCGTACGATTGCGATCCCCTCGTGAAAACACGTCAAAAGCACTACTCACTTGAGTGCAAGAGATATCTGGAGAAAAAGGTGCATTCCGGCGCACCGCACACGAGCGGTGCCACGTGGGACCCACATCCCGGTCCCGAAACTCAACGAACGGATCGCACCATTGATATCCTATCAAAAATGCACACAAGATGGACTATTCACTTGTCCAAAATGGTCGCCCGGTGATAAAGATGAAAAAATCACTGTCGACGCCCAAACGACCCTCATGGGCCCCGCACCATCGTGCCGAATTAGAGCGGGCGGATTGCACCATTTCAATGCCCTCGAAAACACCCAGAATCGAATACTCAAACACCCCAAATGGATGTCGGGTGAAAAGTGGCGTTTCATCGTAAAACATGTGAAGTAGGCCCCATAGGGCCCGCACCTCGTGTCCAACCCGAATGCATCGGAAAGCTCCTCAAAAGTCCGCACGAGGACTGGAATCACGCTGCCGCTGACGGCGCGCCAATCAGACATCCCAAGCAGGAGTTAGGTCCGACACAACAAATAATTAAGTAATTAATTAATTAATTAATTAATTAATTAATTACTCACATTTGGCGTTTCGTACCACCGAGCAATGGAACCAACCTGCAGAGGCTCTGAACCAATTATGGAAGGACTGTCTCAACCCCGGGGCCATTGCGCCTCTGACGGATCGTCAAACGGACGTCCGGCTCATGAGCCACGTCCGTCGCAACCATAATAATAATTTATTATTATTAAATTGAAGCTCCTCAGGTCGCTCATCTTCGGGCACGAAATCCAAAAATCCTGAAACCCCCCTTAAAGAGACCCCTCGCCGATACGATCTCATCTCCGTAGACAGCGCGTCAAACGGACGCACCGTTTGGAACCTACGGCCCCCCGAAATGCAAGGGGCCCGAAGGGGGGGCCGGTCCGGACCGCCCGACCCTGTCCGGACCGCCAGCTCACTCCTATTGCATCGGACCCCTCGGGTCTGGCTCTTCCCAGCAGACCGGCCAAAAAGGCCGGTTTTCTTCTTCTCCCGCAGGACCCGCAAACAGGGGGTCCTTGTCCGCTGGGTCCTCCCCCGAGGTCAGCGCCTCGGGGGCCTCCTCCTTCGACCCCGAGGGTTCCACGGTCACCCCTCGCCTTCACCCTTGCTCGACGCCGTGAGACCCATCCACCTGCGTCTTGCCGACGCTGCGAGCCCCCGGCCGCCTTCCGTCCTGCCGACGCCGCGAGCCCCCGGCCGCCTTCCGTCCTGCCGACGCCGCTCGACCGAACGCCTCTGTCGGCCTCCGCTCGCACTCTCCCGACCGACACCCGCAACCCCGCCACTGAGCAGAACCCCCCTGAGCTCTGCCGCATTCTAGAGCACGACCGCCCCGATCCGCCGTGTTCCCGGGGACGACCGCCCCGATCCGCCACCGGTTCAGTCTTCGGCCGTCGCCCCTCGCTGGAGCCAAGTCTTTGACCGGTCCCCCCCGACCATTCCGGTGATCGGAAAAATTATCCGACACTGGTTTCGGGATCCCTGGGACCGGATCTTCACAATGCCTTCCCTGACTCATCGATCTGTCAGGGTTCGCGCGCGCCCGAAAATTTGATACGAAGAACATTCAAGAACGGATAATTCAATGGGGCTCGGGCGTTGGCCGTGTTCGTTTTTCCAACGCCCCAAATTCTAAAAACTATAAATAAAAGAAATTCAAATGCGAAAGTGATGAAGAAAATGAGGAAATCGATGAGGGCACAAAATTCAACAAGAATCATACCTCGGATCGCTCGTTCGTCGTTGGCGACGCGTCCACGACGCTCCCACTCCTATCCGCCAAGGATCTGGCGGAGATGGCTCCTCGATCCGCCGAAGAACGTGAGAGAGAGAGAGAAAGAGAGAGAGCGGGGGGGGGGGGAGGATGGGTCTTCCCCAATAGTGAATTTATAAAAATTCACTAAAACTCTCCCATCGGGCACAGATTCTGAAACCCTCGTGCCCGCCTATTTTATCTCACGCCTAGGCAAAACATCTTATTCCGAACTCAACAGAAGTCCTGGATTTCTGTTCTGAGATTTTGTTTAAAAGTTATTTGAAAAGATCGCCAGTGATAAAAAAATCACTAAGTGGTCATTTCGAAAAGACCATTTTTCCCCTGGGTGACATCTCTCACAGCAGGCCCGCGCCCGCAACTTTTACACCCCACCTAGGGTAAACGACATGCTCCGGACTCAACGGTACCCTCGATTTTCCAATCCGATCCACCGTTTAAGAGATACCTCCATTTTAACATTAAACGAATTAATGGATTTATTTAATCCGTTTAACGTTCCAGAAGCGGGCGAGGGGTCCAAACGTCTCACGCCAACAACTTTTATGTTGTTCCTAGTGTAAACACCCCATTCTGGACCCATCCGTGAACTCAGATCTCTGGTCTTAAGCACCATTTAGAAGTTATCATATTTATTTAGCGTTTCCAGTGTGAACGCACTGAAAATTTAATTCCGGCCACTCCGGGGCTCGGAATCACACGCCGTCTGAAGGCGCTGCTCTGGAATATCATCAAGAATATTCCAAAGTCTTTCGTAGAAAAAACCAGGTTCTTACACCAGTATCCTTGCGTTCCACTTTAAAAACAAACTATATCTTTTTCCTTCACTTGTATTTAGATATTCTATTTTTATAAGAATGGTTCTCTATATCCTTATAATTGAAATGAGTTTTGGTCCTATTTCCCTTGTTCTTAATTTTTTTATTCACCATAAAGACCATAGGAATTTCACACTCTATGTCTTTATCAATTAAGAAAGTCAAATTAAGGAGTTCTAAAAGTTTCTTCTCACTATTGGTAATGTTATAATTTACAATGTAACTAGAAAATCCCTTTGGTAATAATGATATAATGAGTTATATTCCCAAATAATGAGGTATTTTAAATCCCATGATGTCTAAGTTCTCTATATCTAATAATATTAGCTATATGAAACCTAAATGGAACCAAATCTCTAATATTTCATGTGAATAGTTCATTATAAATCTTGTATCCCACTTATACCTTCTATTAATAAAGATAAAAAAGGTGATACAAGATACTATAGGAATATGTATCCTCACATTTCTTTAAAAGATTATTAGACCTGGATGATAACATGAAAACATGGATATCTGTGGAATTAGTTGAATGTTTCATGTCGATAGTAGTTCATCCTAAATGTCCTCTTTTCCAAGAGCTTTAGGAATAGTGTTTTCTAGAAAATATAATTTATATTCAAGGAGCAGTATAATTTTTAGGGCTTATTCCATTTTTGGAAATCCTAGTCGTTGAGAAGGTTATCCTTCTCTAGTATAGATCATACCAATATAGTCAAAGTCACGTGGAATTCCATTCCTTCTATAAATAATAGTGTAATTTTAATAATTTGTATGTATTACTAAATTAGATAATAAATAACGAATTTATTAATCCCCCACTATTTTATCAAAAACAATGATCCCTCACCATTGGTTTTATAATATCCCATCACAAGGACATTCAAGTGGGAAGGATCAATATGTACCTTCTTATAACCCATACAGATGTCTGAAAAGCTACTCAATGGTATTTTAGTAGGGGTAACTTTCCAACTACATAAATTATAATATCCTTGATCCGTTGAGTGGTCTCACTAGTCATTAAATCCTATATTTAGATTTCCTCTACAATTTTACTACTGGTAGCACTAAGTTCAATAGTGGTGACCGACACCTAATGAAAACTGTGTTAAAACAACCTAAAACCCAAGATTGAAATTCATGGATAATTAACACCACCTTAAAATAGGTTAGTCAAACACTTCAATCTATAGTTCTATTTCTAACAAAGTAGTGGACACCTATAACAACTTAATATTTTTTATTAGGGGGATTTTTTTGTAAACTGCTGATTTTATCTTATTACATGCCTGTTAATATTATGTGAATATTTACTTAAGTGATTGTCTATGTCTTAATAATATTTATAAATAAGTTAATTTTACTTTAATTCTTACTTTAACTCTTATTAGTTAATTTATTTAATGATTAATTATCTAATAATACTTAACCATGAAATTAAAATAAATAAATAATGTGGAATGACTAATAAGTTTTATAAGGCTTGGTTAATTTGGAATATGATATACCAACCTTTGACCATAAGGAATAAACTCCTATAACCATTCTTATTTTGAGTTTTAGTATTCCATATTATCTCCTCTATACCTCCAAGATTAGTTTCACCTCATCTTCAAACATGAACCACCTCCACTCACCAAATAGATCCATCCATTATATGAACTTTACTCACAAGCGGGTGAGGGGGTTAAAGAGTTTAAATAAAAGAAATTACGGAAAAACATACCCTTACATAATAATATGATATAAATGACAAAAAATTAATTATTTCATTTAATAATTTACAATAAAAACAATACAATAATAATAAATTAGTTAAACCAATCTTATACAAGAGATGGATAAATCTCACGGGAATCTACACACACAAATAAATATGAAAATTAAATTTTCTAGAATTCAAATCAACTCATTAATTATTATTAATATTAAAATGCATGAATTTAATTAATTAATTAATTCCATTATCTTAATGGGAATATAAAGAGTCATTGAAAAAACCATCACATAATGCATCATGGAAAATAACCAGCTTAACCATTTTTTATGGTTAATTATATGGAATTAATTTAGAATTTATTAATTATGAAAACATTGTTACATAGTTAAAATACTATCTTATAACCATTTAATTATATTTTTAGTGCTATAATTAATTATTTCTTATGTAATTTAATTTTATTCATTACTGGGTGATTACACGATGTGTACTACGATCTAGACAACATTTTTGTAGCTTACTGTGTATCTAAAATATATGACTAAAGAATCAATGTTTATATCATTTAGGAGACACAACACGTACTAACATACTAAATTTCATGTGTTTCACTTGTTGCATGTCTATGAAACTCACCTATCCACTCATCGTGTTATGTATATGCAGAGGGAATGAGTTATATGACATGTACACCATGTACATGCCATGTACTCATTAATTACATACCTTCCAGTGACACACATCATGTCATGCGTACTATACCACATTGTGAGTGTGAATTTATCCACAAAACCATGTGTGTGAAGTGATGAGAACACTAACTACATGCGGTGTGGTCTAACATACCGTGTGGTAGGCTAGCCTAATCAAAACAAAATATATTTAATGCATTTAATAAAAAACCTTGTTTCATTAATTTATCGGCACATTCGATATCTCACAGTATGTCCAAGTGTGGTGAGCCCCGTGATAAAATGTGTAATTTTTAGTCACACATCATGTAACCATGTCTTCCATCTAGAATAATCATTACCACTCACATGACATCTTCAATAATTCTTCATAAATTTTTAATTTTTTATGGATGTATGAAAATTGGGTGAATAATATTAATATGTCTAAATGGTAATTGAAATCTTGATTAAAGAATTAATAATCAATAAGTGAATAACTAACAACAATTGTTCATAATCAGCCAATGATTAATAAATAATTATAAATCATCATCTGACCAATCTCATACTATTTGAAGGTTCCAATAAAAGTGGAAACACTTATAGGGTATGAAAAACATGGATTTTTTCATAAAAAATAAATAATACATATTATAGATTAAAAATAATGTAATTAAAAATTATATTAAATTGATTATTAATTGATAGAAACATTAAAACCAAGAAGGGAAGATCTTTTTCACATATAATTTATAAATAATTTATTTAAATTAAGAAATAATTTTTATTGAATTTCATTCTTTTTTGTCGATGATCAGATGAAGAATTTATGTTTTAACATTGTTATGTTAGAGGAATCAAGGGTGTATTCCCTCTAGTGGTGATCCAGATGTGTTTTTTGAACCTCCGATCATCATTCTAGTATCCTCCTGGTGCTAGCATAGATAGTTCTAATACTTGCGATGATCATTGTTGTCTCAATAGAATCCTTCAAGGAGCGATTAATCACCATGGAAAGGGAGGATAATACCTATGTATTCTTGAGAGTATTATAGAAGATAACATCTCTGGGAATTGACATAATCCATTATAATTCATTATACACAATGATTAAATTGGATATGGTTTTTCATAAATAGTTTTAAATAGAGCCATGATTAGAGAATAATGTTTTCACACATGCCATTATGATTCTCTTAGTCCCCATCTAACATCAAGTAATAATAATAATAATAATAATAATAATATTTACTTGAAATGCACTAAATTCGCAAGTAAAGAAATATTATTTCCTTGAATAAATAAATTACCATTTATTCAAAAAATATTTAATATTACATTTCTTATAAAACCATTAAAATGAGTCCACCAATATTTTCTAATATTTATCGAGTCTTGAATAATGAATATCCATTTAATTAAATAACAATCACTGCATTATTTTCTAATAAATAAATAAATATTATATTCGCTAAATAGTGAATAAATTTTTATTAAATATTAACAAAACTAAGAAAATAATTTTTATTACATTATAAATAAAAAATTAATAAATATTATATATTCAAATAAGTAAATAAATAATTACATGGTGAAAATTGTTTTATGAAATAGTCATATTACATATATTATCACAAATAAATGGTGGCTGAAATTTTTTGAGAAACTAAACACAATTAATTATTAAAACACATATGGGAATAATATTTATTCAACTCAGTAAATTTATATATAATTTAAAAGAGGTTCTAAATACACTTGGTGAGTGACCCTCTAGTCCCAAGTGACCTTAGGCTGCACCACTTAAAGTCGATGGTTAGAATCAAGAAATACACCAAGGATACCATAGAGAGATAAGTTAATGTCGTAATAAAATAAAACCTCCTATAAATTATAACTATTTAATATAATCCCTTTACCTTGATATCTCAAATCAAGCATGTTTCATTTGGGTGTCATCAACCTATATACTTGTTGTCCCTTTCTTTGACTTTTAAAAAATAAATTTTCCAAAAAAATGAAATTTTTATGGACTTAATTAGGTTGTTATATTACCATAAAAGGGTTTTTGATATAAATTTACTCTAAACTATGAAGGGAAAAATCCTTTATCAAATTATTCAATTGTGAAAAAGCACTCATGCCACACCCAATAAATCATACCTCACCGCAAGCATATGTCATCACAATTTTCATCAATTCATCAATTTATGATACTCGTGAATTAAATTAATAATAATATTAAATCATAATTATTTTTAAACAATTATATAGATATATACATCAAATGAAACATATAAATGCACATTTCTTAGTGATGGTTCATGTTCTCATAATATCTTGCACTAGAAATTATCAAGGGAGTACACCATGAGAAAGTGTCTCAAATTCCAATAAGTATCCACCCCCTGATGGCCTATATATTTTGGGTCCTATGAAATGATATGTTTTATCTATAGAACATATATTTAAGATTACTATTTTAGAAATTAAAGGTTCTCATCATAACGGGGAACTTCTATGAACTTTCATTGTGACAATTAATCTTAAGACATTATCATATAACATGTCACATAGAAGAACAATGATGATGTGATATAAAATTTATTATTATTAAAAATAATTCATAAAGGTAATAATAAATTATATATAATTAGGTTCTTGGTAACCCAATCCAACAACAAATTCATTTGAAAAAGAGTTTCACCCAGTCATCAAAATGTTGGTAAGCTTTAGGTGTGTTCATTATCAAGTGAAATCTTTACAAATCTACAAATTGGGTATGAGATATTGTTTTTTATGTTCAAATATATATTCAAATGTAGGAACCAATTAGGTTTCTAAATATCTCCAAAGGATAGGTGGATATTCGAGTAGCCAATGGACCATATATTACTACTTTAGCTATAAGATACTGCCACCTTCTGTTTCCAACATGGATGATTATCAATTTAAAGAAATTTTTTTATATACCCACTGTTACCAAGGACATATTTTTTACCCTACCTAGATGATGATGGTTTTATTTTAAAATTATGAAACAAAATCATTTTATTTTATAAAGTAAATATATATTATAGTATGACACATTTAAATAATTTTCTTCATGCATTAGAATAACAAAGTCAATTATTGAGAGTTCGTAATGAATCATGTCCATAAGACTTATAATATTCCCAATAATGGTATCACTGAATTGGTCATATAAATGAAAATATTTTGAAAAACATCTTCCAATATGGCTACATATACTATTTGGAGTTAAAAACAATCAAAACATGTCACAATTATTTACAAGAAAAAAATGACGAAGCCACTATTTGGTGGACAAGGTAAAAGGGATAAAGAACTTATAGAAATGTTATACACAATGTGTGATGAAATTTTATAATAGAAGCTAGATATGGATATTATTAATTAATTACTCTTTTTTATGACTTGAGTAGATATGGATATATCTACATGATGAGGTATAAGTTTGAATCCTTTTAAAAATTTAAATAAATCAATAATGAAGTAGATAATAAACTTAGAAAGAGGATGGAAAATATTTTATCTAATCTAGGTGGTGAGTAACTTAACCAAGAGTTCATTTATTTTCTGTAGAAGTGTGAGATAGTATCATAAATAACATCTCCTGATACACAATAGTGTAATAGTTTTTGTTAAAGTATGAACCCCAGCTTTTCTAACATGGTGAGTTTGATGAAGAGTCATGAAACTATTCCATTAAACTTTTGGGTCTATACATTACAGACTACAATATTGAATCTAAAAAATGTTAAAACTAAGGTTGTAAAAGATATATAATATGAATTAATATATTTAGGGATGTTTATATTGTCTAATATACATTTATAGGGATGGAAAAGATTAATTAAATCTTTTATAGGAAACAAACAAGTACCTGATGGGATGGCGTGTATCATTATAGTTTACCACAAGGAAATGAGTGGATATTTCCTATAAAACACTCTAGATAAAAGAATTATGGTTGATTAGAATCTCAAATTTCTAGATAGTGTTCACATTATCAAGAATTATAATGGAATAAATATTAACTTCAATGATGTTTATACTCATGATTCATAAACTTTGGCATAGGAACAGGTTCCATAGGTCCCCATGGAAGAGGTTTCTTAAAAGCACAAGTATAGATTTGGTGCACTAAAGAGGTTTTTGAGCTAAAAAGGTATGATATTCTAGTCACACAGGATGTTGAATCATTATTGGTTGATTATAATGATCATAATTTCTATAACAAGGCAGTAGATGTAGGTTTTGGGTGCAGGGGAAGCGCATTGGTGTGAGTTTTCCGAACTTTAATTTTAATGTTAAACGACATTCAATCCAAGATCCGTCACGATTTAAAACGCCAAATTTTCGAAATAGAACGAAGAATGAAAAACATATGAGGGAATCCTAGAAACATAGAGATAGGATCTTCATATGTTGGTTATAATTAATTTAATTAATTCAAAAGAATTACCTTGGTGGAATTATTTCTTCTTTGATGTCTCCGGTCATGATCCTGTGATCCGTCATTGTGTCATATAATCCAAGTGTAGGATTCCTCTAGTAGTGATCCACACGTGTGCCACGTATCTCTAGACATTGCCGAAGGGATCTCTGGGTGCTATCACGGAAGAAGCTTTGCTTGAAATGTCCTCCTTCGATCGCCTTGGTCTCTCGGTCTTGAGAGCATTAATGGAGGAAGGAGTTCTTTCAGCATTGAAAGGATTCTCTAGAATTGTTGTTCACAATGATTCTCTATTAAAAGTGTTGGGGTTGTGAGGACATTTATAATCAGGTTTGAGGTTACAGAGTTATGAAAATAATTAAACGCGTTACACATTTTATTTATTTCATTAACTCTTTTTGAAAACCCCCATGTCGAATTATTAATTCATTGACATGTTCCCACGCTGATTATAATAAATATCATTTAATAAAACAATATTATATCCTCAAAATCCCGACTAGAAAAACTACACCGCGTGTAATAATTAACACATAGTGTGAACTCATTTTCCATAAAACTACACGGCGTGTATATTTAATATACATGGCGTGTACTTTTATTTTCCACTTTGTCTTTATTTCCTCCACCCATTTATATTACCTTGAGTAATGGATATTTATTTCTTAAATAAATGTAACTGCATTACCCACTAATAAATATATTATTTTACCCACAATATGTTCTCTTGAATAACTAGTGTCAAAATAAATGCGACCAGGCATCCTTAAATAATAATTAAACCACAGTCAGGAATAATATTTATTTAACCTGTTAAATTAATATTTAATTGAGATACATGGACAAACATAGTGTGTGACCCTCTAGGCTCCTTTCTCAGTGGCATTAGGCGGAGCCTACCAAAAGTCCAAGATTACTGTTTAGCAATGGGTCAAGGAACCCAAGAGAAAGAAGTTGACGCCACATTGATGTGTAACCTCATACGAACGCTTACCGTGTAATATAATCCCTTTGTCACGATATCTCAAATCAAGCGGGTTGCATGCTAGTGCCATCAACCCATATGCTCGATTATTCATTCTTTGAATTTCCAGAATTGAACTCGCCCATACCTGACCATGGCCATGGATTTATTTAGGCTATATCAATTCCATCAATGGGCCTGATATATCTACTTCAGTTATGGAACAGAAGGGGAAAATCCTTTCTCACATTATCTATTAATGCAGTATTACTTGTGACGCACCCAACATATCCTACCTCGCTGCGAAAAGTGTATCATCGTAGTTTTCATCAATACATCTAAGTGAACACGTTGTAATACCCATTAATAATAATCTTAAAGTCTACGGACCAATACACACGTCCATAGATAGAAACATCCCATGACACTATGAAATGTGGATTTCCTACTGGAGGGTCTCGTTCTCATAATATCCTCTTGGATATTACCAAGGGAGCACACCATGAGAAGGTGCCTCAAAGTCTTATGATTCCTCACCCCTAATGGCCTGTATTATTTGTGTCCCTAAAATAACATTATCCGACCATAGAACATATATTCAATAACAATGTTATAGCACTTCCAGGTTCTCATCATAGAAGGGATCCGCTATGACCCAATAATACAACAGCTGTCCTTAGGACATTATCACATGAATTTTCACACAGAAGAACAATCAAGATGTGACAAGGTATTTATTAATGAATAAAGTACAAAGTAGTTGGTTCTATGCCACCAACTCCAACAGACTCCTACTTGGACTAGAGCCAACTACTAAAAACCTTTAACCCACTATCTCTCACATGATATTCATGCTTCTGCTGAGATAGGCCTTTAGTCATGGGGTCCATCACGTTCTCTTTTGTGGACACTATACTCACTACAACTTCACCCCTTTGAAAGAAATTCTTGAAGAGGTGATACTTTCGGAGTATATGTTTTGTCCGTTGATGTGACCTTGGTTCTTTTGCAAGAGCCACTGCTGTAATATTATCAAAATACAACGTAATGGGATCTTTACTGCTAGGCACTACATCAAGATCCTGGACAAAGTTCTGAATCCAGATGGCTTCCTTGGCTGCATCAGAAGCTTCTATATATTCGGACACCGTTGTAGAATCGATGACAACTGGTTGATTTTAACTCTTCCAACTCAGAGCTCCTCCATTGAGACAAAAAACATATCCAGATTGTGACTTTAGATAATTCTGATCTTTTTGAAAACCAGCATCAGCATACCATCTGATGACAAGTTCCTCATCTCCTCCATACACCAAGAACATATCCTTAGTTATTCTCATATACTTTAGGATAGTCTTAACAGCATTCCAATGTTGTTCTCCTGTATCTTCTTGATATCTTCCTACCATGCTCAGTGCATAGGAAACATCAAGCCTTGTACATAACATGGCATACATGATGGATCCTATAGCTGAGGCATATGGGATCTTACTCATTCTATCTTTCTCTTGTTGTGTCTGAGGAAACATTTTCTTAGAAAGATGTAGGCCATGTGACACTGGAACCAATCCCCTCTTGGATTGTTCCATAACAAATATCCTTATTATCTGGTCAATGTATGTACCCTGACTTAGTCCAAGCATCCTCTTGGATCTATCACGAATGATCTTGATCCCTAGAATGTAGGCTGTTTCACCCAAGTCCTTCATGGAGAAACAATTATTCAACCAGTCCTTAACTGACTATAATACTGGTAAATCGTTTCCATAAAGCAATATGTCATCAACATACACTACTAGGATAACGATCACATTCCCATTAAACCTCTTATAAACACATGGCTCACATTCATTATTAATGAACCCAAATTACATTATGGCTTCATCAAATCGAATGTTCCATGATCTGGATGGTTTCTTTAATCCATAAATGGATTTTTGTAACTTGAAAACCCGTTTGGCTTTACCTGGTGTCACAAACCCTTCTAGTTGTGTCATATAGACATCTTCCTGAAGGTTCCCGTTAAGGAATGCTGTTTTGATATCCATTATCCAAATCATGTAGTCATGGTAAGATGTTATGGAAAGTATGATTCTTATGGATTTAAACATGGAAACTGGCAAGAAGGTTTCATCATAGTCAATTAATTGATGCTGTATGAACCCTTTATCCACTAGCCTTGCTTTGTAGGTGCTAACTTGACCTTCCATGTCCAGCTTTCTCTTGAATACCTATTTGCATCCAACATGATTTACATCAACTGGCTCATCGACCAGAACCCAGACATGGTTCTGATACATGGAATCCATCTCAGAATTTATAGCTTTTATACATCTTGCAGAATCTGAGCTTTCAACTACTTCCTTGTATGAGAAAGGTTCATCATTGTCTAATAATAATTATTCACCATCCTCGGTGTTAAGGAAACCAAATCTCTCTGGTTCCCTTACCTCTCTTCAACACCTATGCAGTACTTGTGTTTCTGGAACCTCTTCCATGGGGACTTTTGGATCTTGTTCCTTTACTAACTCTTGTGTATATTGAGTATCAACTTCATCGAAGTCAATATTTCTCCCACTATCCTTCTTGAGGATGTTCTCCCTCTCAAGAAAGACAACTTGTCTAGAGAGAGTTACTTTCTTGTCTGAAGGGTTATACAGGTAATATAATTTCGTTTCCTTGGGATATCCTATAAAGATACACATCATGCCCTGGTGTTCTAGTTTGTTTCCTGAGAAGGCCTTAACAAATGTCTCACATCCCCATACACGTGTGTGTGACAAAGTGGGATTCCTTTCATTCCATAACTCATATGGAATTCCATTTTCCTCCTTAGTTGGTACTTGGTTTAATGTGTATGCTTCAGTTTGTAATGCTTATCCCGAAAATGATAATGGAATATCTACATAACTCATCATTGACCTCACCATGTCCAACAAGGTGTGGTTCCTCCTTTCACTAACAACGTTCCACTGTGGTGTATAAGGAGGAGTGAGATGAGATAGGATCCCAGACTCCCGTAGAAGATCGACGAACTCTTGGTTCCGATATTCTCCACCTCGATCAGATCGAAGTTTCTTTATCTTTTTACCAAGATGGTTCTCTAATTCATTCTTGAATTACATAAATTTCTCTAAGGCCTCTGACTTATACCTCATTAAGTAGAAATATCCATATCTACTCAAATAATCATTAAAAGTAATGAAGTAAGAATATCCACCTCTACCTTCTACTGGAAATGGTTCACACACATACATGTGTACCAATCCTAGAAGCTCCGTGGACCTTTCACCCTGTCCAAAAAAAGTCAGCTTGGTCATTTTTTCATGTAAACAAGTGTGACATCTATCAAGTGGTTTTATCTCAGTAGATTCTAAATAGCCATATTGTTAGAGCTTTGTCAAGCGCTTATCATTTACATAACCAAGACGGTGATGCCACAACTGGGTGATGTACGAGTCATGTGGGTTTGTTTCATTATCAATTGAAAAAACATAGTTTTAATAATTTAAAACATACAAAACATTATTTAAATGTGCCATTCCATAACATACATTGTTCTTATAAAAGAGACAACCCTTATTTCCAAAATTGAAAATAAATCCATCCATATCCAAACATGATACAGAAATTATGTTCTTGGTAATACAAGGAACATAACAACAGTTTTGTAAAACCAAAATCATGCTAGTTGGCAATGAGAGGTGGTAATCGCCAATAGCCAATGCAGCCAGCCTTGCGCCATTGGCAGCTCGAAGATCCACCTCTCCTCTGGAAATCTTTCTAAATCTACATGGTTCCTATATTTGAATACAGATGTGAGCCCCACAAGCTGTATATAATACCCAATGTGTAGAAATAGAAAGATTACACTCGATAACGAATGCAAATTTAGCATCTTGACACATCTGGGTGCAGTTCCTCTTCCAGTGGTCTTGCTTGCCACATGCAAAACACACTGCCTCCCGTTCCTTGACCGACCTCTGGATCTTCCCCTTCTTGGAGGGATGGTGCTCGGGGGCTTCAGACCGTTTATAATTCTTTGGGACCTTTTCCTTATCCTTACTCTTATTCACCATAAGGAATGCAGGTTTTTCATGCCCCATGTCCTTATCTACCTGGTGAGTTAAGGGCATAATTTCTGATCTTGGTGCAACTGGAACATGCTCTTCCAGCATATACAATTTCCTCTTGTGGCGATGGATAACGCGTAACCTCCTATGCCACACTTGGAAATTGGTGCTGGTGAGAAGGTTTTCCTTCTCGAGTGTGGTTCGCAATGATATGTTTGAATTCAATTTCTTGCTGTTTCTACAAATTAGGATGATCAAAGTTTTAGTACTTTATTACAAAACTGAGACAAATAAATATATTAATACTTATTAGTCTCCCACTATTTTATCGAAATCCAACATCCCTCACCATTAACATTGGAATATTATTTTTCATGAATATTCTAGTGGAAAGGATCCATATTTCCCTTCGCATTACCCCAAATAGGGTTGTTCAAGCAACTTGAAGGTTTTTAGGTAGGCATTCCAAATTCCAACTGCATTAACTCGCAGCTCCTTGATCTGGTGAGTGGACTCCCCAATCCTGAAATCTTTTTATTTTGGATTTCCTCAACCTTTTCCTCTTTGTTACACCAAGAACTGTTGTGGGAGTCAACCCTTGATGCGAACCAAGTCAATTCAACCCAAAACCTTGAATTAGAATTCCCCAATAATTGAAAGCACCCCAACTAGGATTGGTCAAGAACTTTGAACTATGGTTCGATTCTAACCAAGATTATGGAAGGATGTACAGAATTAATATTTATTTTGAGGGATTTCATCCTTATACGTAAATTTTTATTTTATTATCTTTGATTAGATGCTTGTTAATATTAAGTGGGATATACTTAAGTGATTAAACATGTATAAGATAATATTCACACATAAGACGATTTTTATTTTAGTTCCGTCTTGCATGCTTGTTTAATTCATTAATTGTGTGATCGTGACAACACACCCACAATAAATAAACCATGAAACTGACAGAAATAAAATAAATGGTTTGATCATGATCTTTTCTATTGGTTAGTTTATCTAGTGGTTGATAAATTAACCCAATACCTAGGTTAGAAACACCTTAATCTTCCGGGTTCGTGTTTACAGCTTTCCACCTGTCCACCTTTGTATCTCCTTGGATTGGTTTCACCTTGGCTCCTAACTTGAGCTACCTCCACTAGATTGGGAGCTTCATCCATTACATATGCATTTATCTCACACGCAGGTGAGGGGTAAAAAGGGGTTTTTTACATAAAGGAATCTTTGGGTGCGCAGGCCCTACATATTAATAAGGATAAGGCTCACATGCCAACAAATTTAATTTAAATAAATAAATTAAAAGAAACCATTCACATACAAAGGTCTTGGTCTAGCTCATGATCATCCATACATGCAACAATATTTATGCATAAATAAAACTAGAATTCAATTCTTTAATCGTTCTTGCTTAAGATAAATCACGCTCGAATCAATTAATTTTCTTTAATTAATCGATCCTTTTATATTAAATCATTTTTCAGAATTTCCTTGAGATTATCATCCATCATAATTTCAAAAAAATAAATTCATTTAAAATTATCCTTTTACGTAACTTGTACCTTGGAGGCAACCCGGTGAATTCCCATTTATTATACAGATGATAAATTAAACAAATATATATAAAACAACTATCACGTGTTGTGACTTAGCTTTATTCCTACAATATGGTACACGTCTCCAGGGTTTGTATAATATAATAATAAATTTTAACAAATCTGCGTAATTTGGGTGAGTACACGGCGTGTAGTTTCGACTACACCACATATACTTTTTCTTCACCGTCTATCTGAAGTACATGCCCGGGGACATGTCATGATAATGTACTTCAGAAATTTTCGGAGTACAGGGTGTGTTCAGTGGGACACACGCCGTGTAGTTTCTGTGTTACATGGTTTCCAGCTAGCCAAACCGTGTACGGGGTACACAGACCAACCCTAAACTGAAGGGACTACACATCATGTTCTCTTGGACCACATGACGTGTAATATAGAAACCATGTGCCACCTGTTCCTGGTCAACACACGGTGTCATAAATGATTTAGATAGGATCAATACACGACCCGATTTGGCATACCAGTCCGATGCATGAACCTAGACTACACGACGTGTACTTCCGAATACATGCTGTTTATTCTAGTGTTGTACGGCCAGAAATGTTTGGATCCTCCAGAAGATATCCTCTATTTTATTTTATTCAAAAATAAAAGAAAAAGTCACTTCTGTATGGTGAACAAGAAATGATAGAGGAGGAACAGATCTCAAGATTCAGATTTTAAAGAACGATTAACTTGAATTAAAACAACTAAATTATTTAATGTGCAAATCACCAACACAAAACTAAATAATTATAATCAACGATATAACCTCCCCCTGATACAACTTGTAGGTTCTGGGTGCAGCAAAAGCGCATTGGTGGGAGTTTTCCCAACTTTAGTTTTAACGTTAAACAACGTTCAATCCGAAATCCTTCAAGATTTAAAATGCTGAATCTTTGGAATAGAACAATGAATGAAAAACTTAAGAGGGAATCCCAGAACCATATATATAGGATCATAATATTTTTTTATAATTTATTTAATTAATTCAGAAGAATTAACTTGGTGGAATTCGTTCTTCGTTGATGTCTCCGGTCACGATCATGTGATCCGTTGTTGCGTCATAAAATCCAAGTGCAGGATTTCTCTAGTGGTGATCCACACATGTGCCACGTATCTCCGGACATCGCCAAAGGGATTTCCGGGTGCTAGTGTGGAAGAAACTTCGCTTGTGATGTCCGTCTTCGATCACCTTGGTCTCTCAGTCTTTAGAGCGTTCTTGGAGGAAGGAGTTCTTTTGGCCTTGAAAGAATTCTCCAGAATTGGTGTGCACAATGATTCTCTATTAAAAGTGTTGGGGTTGTGAGGATATTTATAATCAGGTTTGAGGTTAAGGAGTTATGACAATAAATAAATGTGTTACACATTTTATTTATTTCATTAACGCTTATTGAAATCCCCCATGTCGAATTATTAATTCGTTGACATGCGCCCATGCTGATTATAATAAATATAATTTAATAAAACAATATTATATCCTCAAAATATCGACTAGAAAAACTACATGGTGTGTAATCATTAATATAAGACGTGTACTCATTTTCCATAAAACTACACGGAGTGTATATTTAATATACACGACATGTACTTTAATTTTCCACTTTCTCCTTATTTCCTCCACCAAATTTATTAGACCTTGAGTAATGGATAGTTATTTCTTAAATAAATGTAACTGCATTACCCGCTAATAAATATATTATATCACCCACAAAATATTCTCTCGAATAACTAGTGTCAAAATAAATGCGATCATGCATCCTTAAATAATTATTAAACCACAATCTGAAATAATATTTATTTAACTTGTTAAATTAAATTTTAACTGAGAAACATGGACACACTTAGTGTGTAACCCTCTAGGGCCCTTTCTTAGTGGCATTAGGCAGATCTTGCCTAAAGTCCAAGATTACTGTTTAGCAATGGGTCATGGCACCCAAGAGAAAGAAGTTGATGCCGCATTGAACTGTCACCTCATACGAACTCTTACCGTGTAATATAATCTCTTTGTCATGATATCTCGAATCAAGTGGGTTTCTTGCTAGTGCCATCAACCCATGTGCTCGATTATTCTTTCTTTGACTTTACGGAATTGAAGTCACCCATACCTTAACATGGACATGGATTTATTTAGGCTATATCAATTAAATCAAATGACCTGAGATATCTACTTCCGTTATGAAACAGAAGGGTCAAATACTTTCATGTATTATCTATTAATGCAGAATTACTCGTGACACACCCAACGTATCCTACCTCACTGCGAACAGTGTGTTGTCACAGTTTTCATCAATACATCTAAGTGCGCGAGTTGTAATACCCATTAATAATAATCTTAAAGTCTAAGGACCAATACACACATCCACAAATAGAAACATCCTATGACACTATAACATGTGGATTTCCTACAGGCGGGTCTCGTTCTCATAATATCCTCGTGGATATTACCAGGGGCCCACACCATGAGAAGGTGCCTCAAAGTTTTATGAGTACTCACCTCTAATGGCCTATATTATTTGTGTCCCTCAAATAAAATCATCTGGCCATAGAAAATATATTCAAGAACAGTGTCATGGTACTTCCAGGTTCTCATCATAGCAAGGATCTACTATGAACCATTAAGGAAACAACTGTCTTTAGGACATTATCACATGCATTGTCACAGAGTAGAACAATCTTGATGTGATAAGGTATTTATTAATGAATAAAGTACAATGTAGTTGGTCCTAGGCCACCAACTCCAATAGACTCCCACTTGGACTAGAGCGAACGATTAACCACCTTTAACCCGCTAGCTCTCACATGATATTCATGCTTCTGTTGAGATATGCCTTTAGTCATGGGGTCCACCACGTTCTCTTCCGTGGACACTCTACTCAATACAACTTCACCCATTTGATATATATCCCTCAAGAGGTGATACTTCCGAAATATATGCTTTGTCCATTGATGTGACCTTTGTTCTTTTGCAAGATCCACTACTGCAGTATTATCACAATAAAATGTAATGAGATCTTTACTTCTAGGCACCACATCAAGATCCTGAACAATGTTCCGAATCCATACGGCTTCCTTGGCTGCATCAGAAGCCAATATATATTCGTACTCTACTGTAGAATCTGCGACAACTAGTTGCTTTGAACTCTTCCAGCTCACAACTCCTCCATTGAGACAGAAAACATATCCAGATTGGGACTTCAGATCATTTTGATCTGTCTGAAAACCATCATCAGCATACCCTCTGATGACAAGCTCCTCATCTCTTCCATACACTAGGAACATATCCTTAGTTCTTCTCAGATAGTTAAGGATAATCTTAATAGCAGTCCAGTGCTGTTGTCCTGGATCTTCTTGATATCTACCTACCATGCCCAGTGCATAGGAAACATCAATCCTGGTACATAACAAGTCATACATGATGGATCCTATAGCTGAAGCGTATGGGATCTTACTCATTCTATCATTCTCTTGTTCTGTCTGAGGAAACATTTTCTTAGAAAGATGTAGGCGATGAGACACTAGAACCAATCCCCTCTTGGATTGTTCCATACTAAATCTATTTAGTATCTGGTCAGTGTATGTACCCTGACATAGTCCAATAATCCTCTTGGATCTATCACGAATGATCTTGATCCCTAGAATGTAGGCTGCTTCACCCAAGTCCTTCATGGAGAGACACTTGTTCAACCATTCCTTAACTGACTGAAAGACTGGTACATCATTTCCATTAAGCAATATGTCATCAACATACACTACTAGGATAACGATATCATTCCCATTAATCCTCTTATAAAAACATGGCTCACATTCATTCTTAATGAACCCAAATTCCATTAGGATTCATGAAATCAAATGTTCCTTGACCTGGATGCTTTCTTTAATCGATAAATGGATTTCTACAGCTTTAAAACCCGTTTGGCTTCACCTGCTGTCCCAAACCCTTATAGTTGTGTCATATAGACATCTTCATGAAGGTTCTCATTAAGGAATGTTGTTTTCAAATCCATTTTCCAAATCTCATAGTCATGGTAAGCTGTTATGGAAAGTATGATTATTATGTATTTAAACATGGAATCTGGCAAGAAGGTTTCATCATAATCAATTCCTTGATGCTGTCTGAACCCTTTAGCCAATAGCCTTGCTTTATAGGTGCTAACTTGACCTTCCATGTCTAGCTTTATCTTGAAAACCCATTTTCATCCAATAGGCTTTACATCAACTGGCTCATTGACCAGAACCCAGACATTGTTCTGATACATGGAATCCATCTCAGAATTCATAGCTTCGAGCCATCTTGCAGCTTCTGATCTTTCTACTGCTTCCATGTAGGATATAGGTTCGTCATTGTCCAATAATAATGATTCACCATCCTCGGTGACAAGGAAACCAAATATCACTGGTTCCCTTACCTCTCTTGAGCTCCTACGCAGTACTTGGGTTTCTAGAACCTCTTCCATGGGGACTTGTGGAACTTGTTCCTAGACCAACTCCAATGTATCTTGAGTGTCAACTTCGTCGAAGTCAATCTTGCTCCCACTATCCTTCTTGAAGATGTGCTCCCTCTCAATAAAGACGGCTTGTCTGGCTACAATTACTTTCTGGTCTGAAGGTTTATATAGGTAATATCCTTTTGTTTCCTTGGGATATCCTATAAAGATACACCTCATGACCCAGGGTGCTAGTTTGTTTCTTGAGAAGGCCTTAACAAATGCCTCGCATCCCCATACACGTGTGTGCGACAAAGTGGGTTTCCTTCCATTCCATAACTCGGATGGAATTCCATTTTCAGCCTTAGTTGTTACTCGGTTTAATGTGTATGCTGCAGTTTGTAATCACTATCCCCAAAAGGATAATGGAATATCTGCATGACTCATCATCGAACTCACCATGTCCAACAAGGTGTGGTTCCTCCTTTCAATAACACCATTCCACTGTGGTGTATAAGGAGGAGTAAACTGAGATAGAATCCCAGACTCCCGTAAAAGATCGATGAACTCTTGGTTCAGATATTCTCCACCTCGATCCAATCGAAGTTTCTTTATCTTCTTACCAATCTCATTCTCTACTTCATTCTTGAATTCCATAAATTTCTATAAGGCCTATGACTTATACCTCATTAAGTAGACATAGCCATATCTACTCAAATCATCAAAAAAAGTTATGAATTAAGAATATCCACATCTAACTTCTACTGGAAATGGTCCACACACATCCGTGTGTACCAATCCTATAAGTTCTGTGGCACTTTCACCCTCTCCACCAAAAGACGGCTTGGTCATTTTTCCTTGCAAAAAAGCGTGACATATATCAAGTGGTTTTAGCTCAGTAGAGTCTAAATAGACATCTTGGAAGGGTTTTGTCAAGCGCTTCTCATTTACATGACCGAGACGGTGATGCCACAACTGGGTGAGGTATAAGTCATGTGGGTTTTTTCGTTATCGATTGCGAACACTTGGTTTTCATAATTTAATACATACAAACCATTATTTAAACATTCCATACCATAACATATGTTGTTCTTATAAAAGAGACAACCCTTATTTCCAAAATTGAAAATAAATCCATCCATATCCAAACAAGATATAGAAATTATGTTCTTGGTAACACTAGGCACATAATAACAGTTTTGTAAAATTAAAATCATGCTAGTGGGCAATGAGAGGTGGTAATCTCTAATAGCCAATGCAGCCAGCCTTGCACCATTAGCAGATCGAAGATCCACCACTCCTCTGTAAATCATTCTAAATCTACTTGGTTCTTGTATTTGAATAAAGATTTGAGCCCCAAAATCTGTATCTTATACCCAATGTGTAGAAAAAAAAGATTACACTCGATAACGAATGCACCTTTATCATCCCGACGCTTTTGGGTGCAGTTCCTATTCCAGTGGTCTTGCTTGCCACATGCAAAACACACTGCCTCCTGTTCCTTGCTCGACCTCTAGATCTTCCCCTTCTTGGAGGGACGATGCTTGGGGGCTTCAGACCGTTTATAAGTCTTTGTCCACTTTTCATTGTCCGTCCTCTTATTCACCGTAAGGACTACAGGATTGTCATGCCCCAGGTCCTTATCTACCTGGTGAGTTAAGGGTAGAATTTCCGATTTAGACGCAACTGGAACAAGATCTTCCAGCACATACAATCTTCCCTCATGGAGATGGATGACGCGTAAACGCCTATGACACTCTTGGAAATTGGTGCCGGTGAGAAGGTTTTCCTTCTCGAGTATGGTTCACAATGATATGTTTGAAGTCATTTTCTTGCCGTTTCTACAAATTACGATGAGCAAAGGTTTATACATTATTATAAAACTGAGACAAATAAATAAATTAATACTTATTAGTATCCCACTATTTTATCGATATCCAATAGCCCTCACCATTGACTTCATAATATTCTGTTTCTTGAATATTCTAGTGGCAAGGATCCATATTTCCCTTTGAATTACCCCAACTAGGGTTGGTGAAGGAACTTAATGGTCTTTAGTTAGGCATTCCAAATGCCAACTGCATTAACTCGCAGCTCCTTGATCCGCTGAGTGGACTCCCCAATCCTGAAATCCTTTTATTTTGGATTTCCTCAACCTTTTTCTCTTGGTTACACCAAGTATTGGTGTGGCAGTCAACCCTTGATGCGAACCAAGTCAAGTCAACCCAAAACCTTGAATTAGAATTCCCTGATAATTGAAATCACCCCAACTAGGGTTGGTCAAGCACTTTGAACTATGGTTCGATTCTAACCAAGATTATGGAAGGCTATACCAACTTAATATTTCTTTTGAGGGATTTTATCCTTATAAATAAATTTACATTTTATTATCTTTGATTACATGCCTGATAATATTATGTGTGATATACTTAAGTGATTAACCATGTCTAAGATAATATTTATGCATAACCCGATTTTTATTTTAGTTCCATCTTGCATGCTTGTTTAACTCATTAATTGCGTGATCGTGACAACACACCCACAATAAATAAACCATGAAACTGACAGAAATAAAATAAATGGTATGATCATGATCTTTTCTATTGGTTAGTTTATCTAGCTGTTGATAAACTAACCCAAGACCTAGGGGAGAAACACCTTGAACTTTCAGGTTCGTGTTTACAACTTTCCACCTATCCACCGTTGTATCTCATTGGATTGGTTTCGCCTTGGCTCCTGACTGGAACCACCTCCACTAGCTTGGGAGCTCCATCTATTACATAATCATTTATCTCACATGCAGGTGGGGTGTAAAAAGGGGGTTTTTTACATAAACTAATCCTTGGGCACGTAGGCCCTACATATTAATGAGGAGAAGTCTCGCAGGCCAACAAATTTAATTTAAATAAAGAAATTAAAAGAAACCATTCACATACAAAGGTCTTGGTATAGATCATGATCATCCATACATGAAAATATATTTATTCATAAATAAAACTAGAATTCAATTCATTAATCATTATTTCTTAAGATAAATCATGCTCGAATCTATTAATTATCTTTAATTAATCAATCCTTTTATCTTAAATCCTTTTTATTAATTTCCTTGAGATTCTCATCCATCATAATTTTAAACAAATAGATTCATTTAAAATTATTCTTGTACGTAATTTGTACCTTGGAGGAAACCTGGTGAATTCCCATTTATTACGCAGATGATAAATTAAACACATATATATAAAACACATATCACGTGTTGTGGCTCAGCTTTACGCCTGTACTATGGTACACGTCTCAAGGGTTTGTAAAATATAATAATAAATTTTAATAAATCTGCGTAGGTTGGGTGAGTACACGGTGTTTAGATCCGACTACACGGCGTGAACTTTTTCTTCACCATCCATCCAAAGTACATGCCCGAGTACAGGGCGTGTTAATATACTTTAGAACTTTTCAGAGTACACGATGTGTTCAGTGGGACACACACCCTGTAGTTTCTGTGTTACACAGTTTCTATCCGGGAAAACTGTGTACGGGGTACACGGTCCAACCCTAACCCGAAGGGACTACACGTCGTGTTCTGTTGGACCACACAACGTGTAATCCGGAAACCATGTGCCACCTGTTCCTAGTCAACACATGGTGTCATAAATGACTTAGATAGGATCAATACATGGCTTGATTCGACAGACCAGTCCGATGAATGAACCTAAACTATAGGATGTGTACTTTCGAATACACGTCGGGTATTTTGGTGTTATACGGCCAGAAATGTTTGGCTCCTCCGGATGAGATACTCTATTTTATTTTAATCAAAAATAAAAGAAAAAGTCATTTCTATATGGTGAACGAGAAATGATAGAGTAGGAACAGATCTTGAGATTCATATTTTAAAGAATGATTAACTTGAATTGAAACAACTAAATTACATAATTCGTAAATCACCAATGAAAAACTAACTAATTATAATCAACAATATAACCTCCCTCTGATACAACTTGTAGGTTCCGGGCACAACAGAAGCGAGTTGGTGGGAGTTTTCCCAACATTAATTTAAATTTTAAACAATGTTCAATCAGAGATCCATCACGATTTAAAATGCTGAATCTTAGGAATAGAATGAATAATGACAAACTTAAGAGGGAATACCAGAACCATAGAGATAGTATCATCATATTTTGGTTATAATTAATTTAATTAATTCCCAATAATTACCTTGGTGGAATTATTTCTTTGTTGATGTCTCATGTCATGATCCTTTGATCCGTCGTTGCGTCGTAGAATCCATGTGTAGGATTCCTCTAGCGGTGATCTACATGTGTGCCACGTTTCTCCAGATTTCACTGAAGGGATCTCCGGGTGCTAACACGGAAGAACCTTTGCTTGCGATGTCCGCCTTCGATTGCCTTGGTCTCTCAGTCTTGAGAGATTTCTTGGAGGAAGGAGTTATTTCGGCCTTGAAAGAATTCTCCATAATTGTAGTGCACAAAGATTCTCTCTTAAAAGTGTTGGGGTTGTGAGGATATTTATAATCAGGTTTGAGGTTACAGATTTATGACAATAAATAAATACGTTACACATTTTATTTCTTTCATTAACTCTTATTGAAAACACCAATGTCGAATTATTAATTCCTTGACATGAACCCACACTGATTATAATAAATATCACTTAATAAAACAATATTATATCCTTAAAATCCCGACTGGAAAAACTACACGGCATGTAATCATTAATACATGGTGTGTACTCATTTTCCATAAAACTACACGGCATGTATATTTAATGTACACAGTGTGTAATTTTATTTTCTACTTTCTCTTTATTTCCTCTACCTCATTTATTAGACCTTGAGTAATGGATATTTATTTCTTAAATAAATTTAACTGCATTACCCGCTAATAAATATATTATTTAGCCCACAGTATATTCTTTCAAATAACTAGTGTCGAAATAAATGCGATCATGCATCCTTAACTAATTATTAAACCACAGTCGGGAATAATATTTATTTAACTTGTTAAATTAAAATTTAACTAAGATACATGGACACACTTAGTGTGTGACTCTCTAGGCCCCTTTATCAGTGGCATTAGGCGGAGCCTGCATAAAGTCCAAGATTATTGTTTAGAAATGGGTCAAGGCACCCAAGAGAAAGAAGTTGACGCCACATTCACGTGTCAACTCATACGAATGCTTTCTGTGTAATATAATCCCTTTGTCACGATATCTCAAATCAAGCGGGTTGCATGCTAGTGCCATCAACCCATGTGCTCGATTATTCTTTCTTTGACTTTCCGGAATTGAACTCGCCCATACCTTACCATGTCCATGGATTTATTTAGGATATATCAATTCTATCAAAGGTCCTGAGATATCTACTTCCGTTATGGAATAGAAGGGACAAATCATTTCTCACATTATCTATTAATGCAGTATTACTCGTGGCGCACCCAACGTATCCTACCTCACTGCGAATAGTGTGTCCTCATAGTTTTCGTCAAGACATCTAAGTGTGAGAGATATAATAACCATTAATAATAATCTTAATGTCTAAGTACCAATACAAACATCTGCATATAGGAACATCCAATGACACTATTAAATGTCGACTTCCTACTGGTGGGTCTCGTTCTCATAATATCATCCCGGATATTACCAAGGGATCACACTATGAGAAGGTGCCTCAAAGTTTTATAAGTCCTCATCCCTACTGGCCTGTATTATTTGTGTCCCTCAAATAACATCATTCTGCCATAGAACATATATTCAAGAACAGTGTTATGGAAATTCCAGGTTCCCATCATAGCAGGGATCCGCTATGACCCATTAATGCGACAGTTGTCCTTTGGACATTATCACATGCATTGTCACGGAGAAGAAAAATCAAGATGTGATAAGGTATTTATTAACGAATAAAGTACAAAGTAGTTGGTTCTAGGACACCAACTCCAACAGACTCCCACTTGGACTAGATCCAACTGCTAACAACCTTTAACCCGCTAGCTCTCACATGATATTCATGCTTCTGATGAGACAAGCCTTTAGTCATGGGGTCTACCATGTTCTCTTCCGTGGACACTATGCTCACTAAAACTTCACCCATTTGATAGATATCCCTCAATAGGTGATACTTCCAGATTATATGCTTTGTTCGTTGATGTGACCTTGGTTCTTTTGCAAGAGACACCGTTGTAGTATTATCACAACACAATGTAATGGGATCTTTACTGATAGGAACCACATAAAGATCCTGGATGAAGTTCTGATTCTAGACGACTTCCTTGGTTGCATTAGAGGCCGCTATATATTCGGACTCCACTGTAGAATCAGAAAAAACAGGCTGCTTTGAACTCTTCCAGCTCACAGCTCCTCCATTGAGATAGAAAACATATCCAGATTGCGACTTCATATCATTTTGATCTGTCTGAAAACCAACATCAGCATACCCTCTGATGACAAGCTCCTCGTCTCCTCTATACACCAGGAACATATTCTTAGTTTTCTCAAATACTTAAGGATAGTATTAACCGTAGTCCAATGCTATTCTCCTGGATCTTCTTGATATCTTCCTACCATGCTCAGTGCATAGGCAACATCAATCTTGGTACATAACATGGAATACATGATGGATCCTGTATCCGAAGCGTATGGGATCTTACTCATTCTATCTTTATTTTGTTCTGTCCGAGGACACATTTTCTTAGAAAGATGTAGGCCTTGTCAAACTGGAACCAATCCCCTCTTTGATTGTTCCATACTAAATCTCTTTAGTATCTGGTCAATATATGTACCCTGACTTAGTCCAAGCAGCCTCTTGGATCTATCAATAATGTTCTTGATCCCTAGAATGTAGGCTACTTCACCAAAGTCCTTCATGGAGAAACACTTGTTCAACCAGTCCTTAACTGATTGTAAGACTGGTACTTCGTTTCCAATAAGAGATATGTCATCAATATACACTACTATGATAATGATCACATTCCTATTAAACCTCTTATAAACACATGGCTCATATTCATTCTTAATGAACCCAAATTCCATTATGGGTTCATCAAATCGAATGTTCCATGACCTGGATGCTTGCTTTAATCCATAAATGGATTTCTGGAACATGCAAACCCGTTTGGATTCACCTGGTGTCACAAAACCTTCTGGTTGTGTCATATATACTTCTTGCTGAAGGTTCTCGTTAAAGAATGCTGTTTTGACATCCATTTTCCAAATCTCATAGTCATGGTAAGCTGCTATGGAAAGTATGATTCTTATGGATTTAAACACGGAAACTGGTGAGAAGGTTTAATAATAGTCAATTACGTAATGCTGTCTGAACCCTTTAGACACTAGCCTTGCTTTATAGGTGCTAACTTGACCTTCCATGTCCAGCTTTCTCTTGAATACCCATTTGAATCCAACATTCTTTACATCAACTAGCTCATCAAACAGAACCCAGACTTGGTTCTGATACAAGGAATCCATCTCAGAATTCATATCTTCTAGACATCTTGAATCTTCTGAGCTTTTTACTACTTCCTTGTAGGAGAGAGGTTCATCATTGTCCAAAAATAATGAATCACCATCCTCGGTGACAAGGAAACCAAATATCTCTGGTTCCCTTACCTCTCTTGAGCTCCTATGTAGTACTTGTGTTTCTGGAACCTCTTCCACGGGGACTTGTGGAACTTGATCCTGTACCAACTTTTTTGTATCTTTAGTATCAACTTCATCGAAGTCAGTCTTGCTCCCACTATCCTTATTGAGGATGTGCTCCCTCTCAAGAAAGAAGGATTGTCTGGAGACAATTACTTTCTTTTTTGAAGGGTTATATAGGTAATATCCTTTAGTTTCCTTGGGATATCTTATAAAGATACACCTTGTGCCCCAGGGTGATTGTTTGTTGCCTGATAAGGCATTAACAAATGCCTCGCATCCCCATACACATGTGTGCGAAAAAGTGGATTTCCTTCTGTTCCATAACTCGGATGGAATTCCATTTTCCGCCTTAGTTGGTACTCGGTTTAATGTGTATGCTGTAGTTTGTAATCAATATCCCCAAAAGGATTATGGAAGATCTGAATGACTCATCATCGACCTCACCATGTCCAACAAGGTGCGGTTCCTCCTTTCACAAACACCATTCCACTATGGTGTATAAGGAGGAGTGAGCTGAGATAGAATCCCAGACTCTTGTAGAAGATCAATGAACTCTTGGTTCAGATATTCTCCACCTCGATGCGATTGAAGTTTCTTTATCTTCTTACCATGCTGATTCCTTACTTCATTCTTGAATTCCTTAAATATCTCTAAGGCCTATGACTTATACCTCATTAAGTAGACATAGCCATATCTACTCAAATCATCAGTAAAAGTAATGAAGTAAGAATATCCACCTCTAGCTTCTACTGGAAATGGTCCACACACATCCATGTGTACCAATCCAAGAATCTCTATGGCCCTTTCACCTTGTCCACCAAAAGGCGTCTTGGTTATTTTTACTTGTAAACAAGCGTGACATCTATCAAGTGGTTTTAGCTCTGTAGAGTCTAAATAGCCATCTTGGTAGTGCTTTTTCAAGCGCTTCTCGTTTACATGATCTAGACGGTGATGCCACAACTGGGTGATGTATGAGTCATGTGGGTTTGTTTCCTTATTGATTTCCAACAGTTGGTTTTTGTAATTTAATACATAAAAAGCATTATTTAAATGTACCATACCATAACATACATTGTTCTTATAAAAGGGAAAACCCTTATTTCCCAAATTGAAAATAAATCCATCTATATCCAAACAAGATACAGAAATTATGTTTTTGGTAACACTGGGCTCATAATAACAGTTTTTTAAAACCAAAATCTTGCCAGTTGGCAATGGGAGGTGGCAATCGCCAATAGACAACACAGCCAGCCTTGCTCCATTGATAGCTCAAAGATCCACCTCTCCCATGTCAATATTTCTAAATCCACTTAGTTCCTGTATTTGAATACAGAAGTGATCCCCAAAAGCTGTATCTAATACCCAATGTGTAGAAATAGAAATATTACACTTGATTACGAATCAAACTTTAGCATCCCGACACTTCTGGGTGCAGTTCCTCTTCTAGTGGTCTTGCTTGCCACATGCAAAACACACTACCTCCTATTCCTTGCCCTGCCTTTGGATCTTCCCCTTCTTGGAGGGATGGTGCTCGGGGGCTTCAGACCATTTATAAGTCTTTGGACCCTTTTCCTTGTCATTCCTCTTATTCACCATAAGGACTGCGGGTTTGTCACGACCCATGTCCTTTTCTACCTGGTGAGTTAAGGGAATAATTTTCGATCTAGGCGCAACTAGAACAGGCTCTTCCAGCACATACAATTTCCTCTCATGGTGATGGATGACGCATAAACGCCTATGCCACTATTGGAAATTGGTGCCAGTGAGAAGGTTTTCCTTCTCGAGTAAGGTTCGCAATGATATGTTTGAAGTCATTTTCTTGCCGTTTCTATAAATTAGGATGAGAAAAGGTTTATTAATTTTTTACAAAACTGAGACAAATAAATAAATAAATAAATACTTATTAGTCTCCCACTATTTTATCAAAATCTAATATCCCTCACCATTGACTTTAGAATATTCCGTTGCCTAAATATTCTAGTGGAAAGGATCCATATTTCCCTTCGCATTACCCCAACTAGGGTTGGTCGAGCAACTTGAATGTTTTTAGGTAGGCATTCTAAATGCCAACTGCATTAACTCGCAGCTCCTTGATCCGCTGAGTGGACTCCCCAATCCTGAAATCCTTTTATTTTGGATTTCCTCAACCTTTCCCTCTTGGTTACACCAAGTCCTATTGTGGTAGTCAACCCTTGATGTGAACCAAGTCATGTCAACCCAAAACCTTGAATTAGAATTCCCTGATAATTGAAAGCAGCCCATCTAGGGTTGGTCAAGCACTTTGAACTATGGTTCAATTCTAACGAAGATTATGGAAGCCTATACCGACTTAATATTTATTTTGAGGGATTTTATCCTTATACGTAAATTGACATTTTATTATCATTGATTGCATGCTTATTAATATTAAGTGGGATATACTTAAGTGATTAAACATGCCTAAGATAATATTTATGCATAAGACGGTTTTTATTTTAGTTCCATCTTGCATGCTGGTATAATTCATAATTGTCTGATCGTGACAATACACCCACAATAAATAAACCATGAAACTGAAAGAAATAAAATAAATGGTATGATTAGGAGAATTTCTATTGGTTAGTTTATATAGCAGTTGATAAACAAACCCATGACCTAGGGGAGAAACACCTTGAACTTTCGAGTTCAGGTTTACATCTTTCCACCTGTCCACCTCTGTATCTCCTTGGATTGGTTTCACCATGTCTCCTTACTTGAGCTGCCTCCACTAGCTTGGGAGCTCCATCCATTAAATATGCATTTATCTCACACGCAGGTGAGGGGTAAAAAGGGGTTTTTTTACATAAAAGAATCCTTGGGCGCGCATGCCCTACATATTAATGAGGAGAAGGCTCACAAGCCAACAAATTTAATTTAATTAAATAAATTAAATGAAACCATTCACATACAAAGGTATTGGTCTATCTCATGATCATCCATACATGCAACGATATTTACACATAAATAAAACTAGCATTCAATTATTTAATCGTTCTTGCTTAATATAAATCACGATTGAATAAATTAATTATCTTTAATTAATCAATCCTTTTATCTTAAATCATTTTTTTGAATTTCCTTGAGATTCACATCCATCATAATTTTAAACAAATAAATTCATTTAAAATTATCCTTGTATGTAACTTGTACATTGGAGGAAACCCGATGAATTCCCATTTATTACACAGATGTTAAATTAAACCTATATATATAAAACACATATCACATGTTGTGCCTTATATTTACACCTAAAATATGGTACACATCTCAAAGGTTTGTATAATATAATAATAAATTTTAATAAATCTGCTTAATTTGGGTGAGTACACGGCATGTAGTTCCGACTACATGACATGTGATTTTTCTTCACCGTCCATCCGAAGTACACGCCCGGGGACATGGCGTGTTAATGTACTTCGGAAATTTTTGGAGTACACGACATGTTCAATGGGACACAGGCCGTGTAGTTTCTATGTTACACGATTTCCAACTGGGAAAACCGTGTACGGGGTACACGGTCCAACCCTAAACCGAAGAAACTACACACCGTGTTCTGTTGGACCACACAATGTGTAATCTTGAAACTGTGTGCCACCTGTTCCTGGTCAACACATTGTGTCATAAATGACTTAGATAGGATCAATACACGGCCTGATTTGGAAGACCAGTCCGATGCATGAACCTAGACTACATGGCGTGTACTTCTGAATACACACCGTGTATTCCGGTGTTGTAAGGCCAGAGACGTTTCGCTCCTCCGGATGAGATTATCAATTTTATATTAATCAAAAAATAAAGGAAAAAGTTGTTTCTGTATGGAGAACGAGAAATGATAGTGGAGGAACAGATCTCGAGATTCAGATTTTAAAGAACAATTAACTTGAATTGAAAAAACTAAATTATTTAATGTGTAAATCATCCACAAATAACTAAATAATTACTATCAATGATATAACCTCCCTCTGATACCACTTGTAGGTTCTGGGTGCAGTGGAAGCGCGTTGGTGGGAGTTTTACCAACTTTAATTTTAACATTAAACAACGTTCTATCCGAGATCCGTCACGATTTAAAACGCCGAATCTTCGGAATACAACGAAGAATGAAAAACCTAAGAGGGAATCATAGAACCATAGAGATAGGATCATCATATGTTGGTTATAATTAATTTAATTAATTCACATGAATTAACTTGGTGGAATTCTTTCTTCATTGATGTCTCTGGTCACGATCCTGTGATCCGTCATTGCGTCGTAGAATCCAAGTGTAGGATTCCTCTAGCGGTGGTCCACACATGTGCCACTTATCTCTGGATGTCCCCGAAGGGATCTCTGGGTGCTAGTGCGGAAGAACCGTCGCTTGTGATGTCCGCCTTCGATCTCCTTGGACTCTCGGTTATGAGAGCATTCATGGAGGAAGGAGTTCTTTCGGCCTTGAAAGAATTCTCCGTAATTGTTGTGCACAATGATTCTCTCTTAAAAGTGTTGGGGTTGTAAGGATATTTATAATCAGGTTTGAAGTTATAGAGTTATGACAAAAAATAAATGCGTTACGTGTTTTATTTATTTTATTTGCTCTTATTGAAAACCCCCATGTCGAATTATTAATTCCCTGACATGCGCCCACACTGATTATAATAAATATCATTTAATAAAACAATATTATATCCTCAAAATCCCGACTGGAAAAACTACATGACACATAATCATTAATACACGGCGTGTACTCATTTTCCATAAAACTACACGGTGTGTATATTTAATATACATGGAATGTACTTTTATTTTCCACTTTCTCTTTATTTCCTCCACCCCATTTATTAGGCCTTGAGTAATGGATATTTATTTCTTAAATAAATGTAACTGCATTACCTGCTAATAAATATATTATTTTGCCCAAAATATATTCTCTCGAATAACTAGTGTCAAAATAAATGCGATCAGACATCCTTAAATAATTATTAAACCACAGTCAGGAATAATATTTATTTAACCTGTTAAATTAATATTTAACTGAGATACATGGACACACTTAGTGTGTGACCCTCTATGCCCCTTTCTCAGTGGCATTAGGCGGAGCCTGCTTAAAGTCCAAGATTACTGTCTAGCAACGGGTGAAGGCACCCAAGAGAAAGAAGTTGATTCCACATTTACATGTCACCTCATACGAATTCTTACCGTGTATCATAATCCCTTTGTCAAGATATCTTGAATCAACCGGGTTGCATGCTAGTTCCATCCACCCATGTGCTCGATTATTCTTTCTTTGACTTTCCGAAATTGAACTCGCCCATACCTTACCATGGACTTGGATTTATTTAGGTTATATCAATTCCATCAAAGGGTATGAGATATATACTTCTGTTATGGAACAGAAGGTACAAATCCTTTCTCACATTATCTAATAATGCAGTATTACTCGTGACGCACCCAACGTAACCTACCTTGCTGCGAAGAGTGTGTCGTCACAGTTTTCATCAATAAATCTAAGTGTATGAGTTGTAATACCCATTAATAATAATCTTAAAATCTAAGGACCAATACACACGTCCACAGATAGGAACATCCAATGACACTATGAAATGTGGATTTCCTACTGGCGGGTCTCGTTCTCATAATATCCTCCTGGATATTACCAAGGGAACACACCATGAGAAGGTGCCTCAAAGTTTTATGAGTTCTCAACCCTAATTTCCTATATTAATTGTGTCCCTCAAATAACATCATCTGGCCATAGAACATATATTCAAGAACAATGTTATGGCACTTCCAGGTTCTCATCATAGCAGGGATCCTCTATGACCCATTAATGCAATAGTTGTCCTTAGGACATTATCACATGCATTGTCACGTAGAAGAACAATCAAGATGTGATAAGGTATTTATTAATGAATAAAGTACAAATTAGTTGGTTCTAGGCCACCATATCCAACATTTGAGAGTTCATAATATTACAAATGATAAGAATGTAAGAATCCTAAAATTGACTCCATGTTATAGATCCCAACACAAGTTTTAGTCATTCCACCAATTGATGTAAATATCATTGGATGCAAAAGGGTATTCATGATAAAATTGGACATAGAAGTTAAATTGAATACCGATAAATAATTTTTAGTAGATAGTGGGTTTAAACAACATCTAGGAACTAAATATTGTGAAATCATTTCTCTACTTTACATGTTTATATCCATTAGATTTCACCTTTCCACAGAAGCATTGCATGACAATAATATATGGAAGATGGATGTTAAAAAAGATTTACATAATGGGAAACTTTAGGAAGATGTATATAAGACACAACCTGATGTTTTTGTTACTTAAGGAAATTTTAATAATATATGAAAGTTATAGAGATCCATTTATAGATTAAATTAATCACTTAGGTTATGGAACATTCAGTTTGGTGATTTCATAAAATATTTTGGTTTCATAACAAATTAATGTGATCCAAACATTTACAAGAAATTTAGTTAGAGTGAATTAGTATTCTTAGTAGTATATTTTATTGAAATAATACTTATTGGAAATGATATAATAGTCTTATAGTCTATTAATAAAAAGTTTAACAAGTGTTTCTATATAAAGGAATTAGGTGAAGTAGTGTATATACTTAAAATCAATATAATTCCATATCAATCCAAAATACTTCTTAGACTAAGTCAAGGTATATAAATTGACTAGATAATAAATAGGTTTAATATTGAATTTTCCAAGAGGGTATTAGTTCCATAATCACATGTCAGATATTTCTCTATAAAATATTTCCTCATACACAACAGGAGGGAGTGAAAATAAGTAAAGCTCATACGCTTCTATGGTAGGATTTATCATGAATGTCATGTTATATACTAGGATTTATGTTGCCTATGATTTTATTATGGTAGGTAGGTATCATGCCGATATAAGAGAACAAAATTGGACTACTATTAAGTCAATACATAAGTATTTGAGGTGTACTAAGTATATGTTCCTAGTATATGGTGAAGATGAGAAAATGGTCATTACAGGATATATTAATTCTAGTTTCCAAATATACTTGAATGATATTAAGTCATAGTTAGGATATTTATTCAATATAAATGGAGAAGATGTATGATATAATAGTCTAAAAAGCTAGTGGTAACTAATTCTAGGGATTTTTTATTGGGGTGAGTTCACAGTGACTAGAGTTTCTATTGAAGAAAGCATGATGGAACCCTTGAATGAAACCTTATATCAGTAGAATCCTGATTATCATGAGAAATATTACTGATGAAATTCTAATAGAAGTTTAATTTAGTGAAAGTGGGAGTTTTTTGGAGTTAGTTCCCTAGAACCAACTTCTATATACTTTATTATTACCTATATTAATTATATTTTTATATTGATAAATTATTGTCACATTATGATTAATATTATGAATCATATAGTATTTGAAAATTCCATAAGTGTATATGTTTTTCTAAAAGGTCATATTAGTTCCCTACAATAAAGAGAATCTAGAAGTTCCATGACTATATTCTTGAAGATAAGTTCAATGGATGGATGATTTTATTGGACAAGACACTATTGATACTGTCTATCAAGGGTTGGGGGATCATAAGTCATTGAGAATTATTCTCATGAATTTTTTTGATGATAATATCAAGATAAGATATTATGATAACATGAAATGTGATTAGTAAACCCATATTTATATGTTTCATTGGATGTTCTTATATATGAACAAATGTAACGGTTCTTAGACTTTAAGATTATTATTAATTTATATCATGAGTTGTTCACTTTGATGTATTGTCATAAACCATGATGAGATATATTCATGGAATAGTTGGGTATGTTGAATGAAAAAAATAATATTAAATTATCTAATAACACGAGAATGATTTTTTTCAAATATTTTCAAGAATATAAGTTGAAATCTCAATCCCTTAGATGTGAATTTAATGTGGGATCGAAATAATGATGTGAATGCTCAATATACAAGAGTGGGGGTGAATTGTACACTTTAAAAATTTCTTTAAACAAGGAAAGATCTATGTTTAAAAAAGTTAAACTAAAAAAATTCACAAAACCTCAAACACCAATTGAAAGATTGGGACAAAGTATGAAGTTACAAAATTCTAGTTCTATACACTTGCTTAAATCTGGAAAGTGATTCCGAAAAATAGGTTTCGGAAATATGGATCTAGAAAATGAAACTTAACCAAAGTTTACAATATGAGATTCTATCTTAAAGCATATAGAATCTAACTAAGTTAGAGTACAAGTGTAAGGATATATAAGAAGGTTATACTTTCCTTACAATACAAAAATGCAGTGGGAAAACTTGTAACAAGAACAAGTAACAGGATATAAATCTTTTAACCCAAATAGAAGTGTATCCAATAACCTTGGATAAAGGTCCCTTGATTTATAATTTCATGCAAGTCTGTGTTACCCACACCAGGGTAAGCCCTAAATATGAAGATCAGAGTCTCTGTCTTGCTATCCCCGTAAGCCCCCAACTTCAAGGTAGATGGAACCTCTGTCTTCCTCCGTAAGGAAGCCCTCGAACTTCAAGATAGTCGACACCTCTGTCTTCCTATCCCTGGAAGACCTCAAATGTTATCATCAACATTCGTAGTCGCACAAAGAAATATTAATAGCGTTTGGTCTCTAGAGTGATCAACTTGTTATTGAACTCTTTAAAATGAGCTCCTATTTATAGGCTTAGTTGGAACAGTTGGCTCCATCCTCCAACGGTCATAGTTTCCTTAAAATTCGGAGGGACCTGTACCCGTGTCACTCAACCAACAGTTAGTTAAAAACAGAATGGACGACATCGTTTTATAAAAAAACATATGTAACTGAAAGCATGATATCATTTTATAATGAAATGAGTGTAAGAATAAGCAAAACTGATGTTAGGAATTTAAGCAAATAAAAGTTCGGAGTCTAACAAAAATGGAATTTGGAGTCTATAATAAAGAGATATTCAGATTATATTTTATAGGAATTCAGAACTTGAATTATGTGGGAATCCTGAGTATGAATTTATAAGTAAATTTAGATTCTAGTTTCACTAGAATTTAGAATCTGAACTTACAAAGTTTGGAGTCGAACTAATTGATGATTGGAGTCAAACTAGTTAAATTTCAGATTCAAACTAGTAAAAGTTCTGAGTCGAACTTGGTAAAAGTTCTAAGTCAAACTAGTAAAAGTTCAGAGTCGAACTAGTAAAAGTTCGGAGTCGAACTTAGTAAAAGTTAGGAGTCCAGAATTCGGAGTGGAACTATATGAGAGTTCATATCCAGAATTCGGAGTCGAACTATATGAGAGTTCATATCCAGAATTCAGAATGAAACTTCATTAGAGTTCGTATCCAGAATTCAGAATAGAACTTCATTAGAGTTCATATCCTGAATTTAGAATGGAACTTCATTAGAGTTCATATCTAGAATTCGGAATAGAACTTTATTAGAATTTATATCCAGAATTCGGATCCTAAAACAGAATGCTTCATATCTATGTATTATATGATTCCGAGGTTTTAGGTATGAATCCGATTTTTATACTTAAGAAAAATATTGATATATATAAGTAAATCTAGGTTAGGTTAAATTTCCTTAAGGAAGGAAATTTTCCTTAGAGAAGTAAAATATCGATTTGCTTAAGTAAAAGGTGTTTGTGATTTTCAAAACAAGGAGGAATGGAAAAGTCATAAGGAAAACCTTATTGACTCAAAAATATCCCCCTTTTTGGAAAGCACACACAACCTTTCTAAAAGGAATATGAGGACTTTGAAAAATTTCATTATAATTTGAAATTAAAACTTATCTCTCTTTGTTCATGGATGATAGTGAATACAACTAACTCCCCCTTAGGCATTGGAACTCTAAGGATTGTATTCTGGATTTTCGGAATGGAATTTTCATTAGAATGAAGGAATCGTAATGATAACTCCCCCTTATTTAAGGATATTTCTTATTAGAAAATTTTCCTTCTCCATTTTAAATTTTTCCTTCTCCCCTTTGAGTAGTTCTTTTTCCTTCTCCCCCTTTGTGATTTTCAAAAAGAAATGAAGTGAAGGGAAAAAATAAAGTACCTAAAACATTAGTACATAACAAGACAATATACAACCAACCACAAATTTTATTATAGTTGAAAGAATTTTTACAAGGAATATCAAATGCAACAAAAGATTGGATTTTTCTATTTGTCCTCATTTTCCTTCGGGATCAGCTTCTTTAAGAGAGTTTTCAGCTTCTTCAAATCTTTATGGTCCTCCTCAACTTGCATCTCCAAAGCTATGATCCTTTCTTGTTGAGCTTTCAGCACCTCTGCCTGAGCCTTCATGGCCTCTTCCTGCAACTTCACTAACTCATCTTGCTTCATAAGATTTCCTTCAAGATCAATCCGGAGATCTCTATCCCTTTTGAAAATTTGAGCAAGAGAGTTAACCTTATCTTTCAAGTCCTTCACTTGTTGATTTCAAGAATTTTGGTCAATGATTAGCTTCTCCTGAAGATTATTTATCTTTGCATCCTCGGTATCAAAATCATATTTTACCTCATTCTGAAAATTATCAAACTGAACCAAATCATCATCCACCTTCTTTGAATAAAGAGTGATTTTGCTGCAATATTTTCTATGAACATCATAATTAATGACAAAATTTCTATGGTCAACTTCAATTTTCACACACTTATCCATCAACATGGATAAGGATTCCGATTTCTAATTTAGACTATGTTGCATCATCTGGAACCTTGAGTCTATGGTGGGAAAAATCGGAATGATGTCCACTAATTTCTTCAGAGACTCAACAATAAAGTCATGACCCTATGCTGATGACTCCGAATCTGATAACTTTCTTGGATATTGTTCTTCTTGAGTTTCAACCAGCTTCCTTCTAGAATAATCACCAACTTTTTTCTTCCTGATGATATCTTTATTGGTGTATCCATGAGCACTTGCTTACCTTTATCAGTTTTCGGAATGGGTAGGTCATCTGGAGATTCTTCCTTACTCTTTGATAGTTGAAAACCTTGTCTTCATCTACTTTCTCCTTTTCTAATCCTTCCTCAAGATAATGATTCTCATAGATTACTTTCTCATCAGATGATTCATTTTCTATCTCTTCTTCCTTAACATCATCATTCTTATCTTCTTCCTCAACTCCCTTTCCCGGAGTGACAAGTTTTGCGGATTCAGCCTTTTCTTGATGATCCTAAACTTGTTTAGTTAGGTCATCTAGATCAGAACTTCCTTCTTATTCTTCTTCTTCTTCTTCCTCTACTACTTCTTCTTCTCTTTCAACAACTTCTTCTTCTGCTCTTTCAGAAACTTATTGTTTATCTCTTTCAACAACTTCTTTCTCTTTAAGCTTTTCCTGAGTGAAGTCGTTCTTCCCAAGAGTCTATGGTAATGGTTGGACATCAAAGGTTTCAGGAATGGGAATCTGCTCAGAAGCCATCTCTGTTTCTTTCAAAAGAGATTGAACAATCTCTTCTTCTGACATCTTCTTCTTCAACTTTTTTTCATTTTCTTGTTTCTCTAACTCATCTGCAACTTTTTCTCTTAAGGCATTAGCCTCAGAAGGGTCTAATCCGAACTGTGGATCCCCTAATTTCCTTTTCCCCTTGTTTTCTCTCCACTTAGCATCCACCTCATATGGATGAGATTTTTGTTTCTTTGGCTTGGGAGGTGCAGATTGGGTTTCTTTAGCTTTGGGAGTCTTGTCTTCAACAACCACTTCCTTAAGATTTATCTTCTTAGAAACCTTCTTTATTGGATGAACCTTCTCAACATTTTCCGGAGCGACTTCTATCTCCTCTTCTGGAAAATCGTAAAACTCACCTGACTCTTTTGAAAAAACAACTTTCATCCTCTTTAATGTATCATCACTTATTAGCATTACCTTACCAATTTTCGGCTTGGAGGTGCAAGAAACCTTGAATGAATCAAGACACTGAATAATAATCTTAGATAAAAGAGAAGGATACATAATTATTTTAGCTCTCAGATTTCCATTATTGGTATTCTAAACTGTAATAAGAATGTGCATCATCAAATTTATCTTCCATAGATTTACCAAAAAATCTAATATGTAGATATCACTTTTATTAAGGTTATCCTTATCTCCTCTTCTCGGAATGAAAAACCCTTGAACCCACAACTGGAGAATCCAGTTTTTGGTCGAAAGATGAGTAATATTCACTATTTTATCATCTTTGTGCCCTAGGTATTTCATTTCCTTCACCTTGTTGAAACTTCCTTTTACATTCGGTAGATTATGTGAAAAAAATTCTACTTCACCATCATTTGATAAGCCTACCAACTTTTCAGCCTTGGTGTAAGATAACTTGTAAGTCTTTCCATAAGACTTGAATGAAAATTTTTCTATTCCATCTTCTTCATAGAAGGAAACAGACTCATATAATTCTTCAAGAAAATCCATATAAACCACATCCTGACCCCCTGGTTTGGATACACAAAAATCTTCCCATCCATTGAGTTTGTTATTCTTTGAAATTAGAGAATCATACTCACTAAAGAAATCTGGATGGACTAACCTCTCCCTGTAGACTAACCATTTTGAGATTGGTTTCATTGAAGACATATCTTGGGAAAAGGCTTCTACAGACATTCAGAATGGAGAAAAAATGAAGATTCAGAACGGACTTTAAGAGCAGAGTCAAGGCTGCAGCACATGAGAGCTTTGAAAATTATGTGAGACAACAATTGGGGGTCCCCTTTATATAGGCGATGAACATGACCTTTGAGATTCCAAAAACCATCTAACGGTTGAAAAAATCTCTGATCTAATCTAACGGTTGAAAACATACTCGCAAGGAAAACTTGAATCCGATATTTTGAGGTTTTAAGAAAAAATAATTGGAATTAAGAAAACCAGAATCTCAGAAATTTTAAAACTCATAGGAAAATATCAGCAAGAAAAATATGACTAAGAAAACTTATGTATGCAAATAATACCTTTCGAATTGGCTAGGAAGTTTATTCATAATAGGTGATATTCTTCTTGAAGAAAAATTTGACTATTTAAAACTAACTACGAAAAACATGCAACGAAAAAATCGCTACGAAAAATATGCGTACAAAAATTATCATTATGAAAATTTCCATTAAGAAAATTTTCATTACGAAAATTCTCAGTACGAAAACTCCATTAAGAATGTTTCCAGTACAAAAACACAATTACAAAAATTCTCAGTAAGAAAACTCCATTACAAAAATTCTCAGTACGGAAATTTTGAGTACGAAAAAATTTTTAGTATGAAAGGTTCGAGTTCTGAAAATTAACATTACGAAAATTTCAGTTCCGAAAACTGCATTATGAAAATTTTAGTAACAAAAGTTTAAAAAACTGACTATGAAAATTTTTGTTACAAAAGTTTGTAAAACTGACTACGAAAATTTTGATTATGCTAACGAGCAAATGTACCCCTCCTATGAAAAAGAGTTTATTACTATAAGGAGAATTATTCAACAAGAATTTAATGAAGAAGGATTACCTCATGGTTATCATTCCTAACTTCTGTTTAATTTATTCAAATCTATCGAAGGGTAAATATTTTGTCAAAATGTCAGCAAGTTGATCTTGCGTTCTGATAAATCGAAGAATAATATCTCCTTTATGTGTGTGATCCCTAAGAAAGTGATTCCTAATATATATGTGCTTTGAATGAGAGTGATGTGTAGAGTTTTTACTAAGGTAAATGGCACTTATGTTATCACAGAAAATTTGAGTCTTAGTAAAACTCAATCCATAGTCTGTGAGTGTGTGTTGCATCCACAACACTTGAGCACAAAAACTTCCAGCTGCTACATATTTAGATTTAGCAGTGGAGAGTGCTACTGAGCGTTGCTTCTTGAATGAACAAGAAACTAATGAATCTCCTATGAAATGAAAAGTTCCGGATGTACTTTTTCTATACATTATACATCCACCAAAGTCAGCATCAGAAAAACTTTTTAAGATAAAATTATTTCCAGAAGTATAAAATAATCCTAGATCCATGGTTCCCTTTATGTAGAGAAAAATTCTTTTCAATGAATTTAAATGGGATTCCTTAGGATTGGATTGATATTTGGCACATAAGCATACTGAAAACATTAAATTTGGATGACTAGCTGTCAAGTATAGTAGGCTTCCTATCATACCTCTAAAATATGTTTGATCTACTGGTTTCCCAGCATCATCAAGATCAAGTGTCTTTGAGGTAAAAATAGGAGTACTAATACTTTTAGTGTTTTCAAATCCATAATTTTTAAAAATATCTTTAGTATACTTATGCTGAGATATATAGGTTCCTTATGGTTTTTGAGAAATTTGAAAACCAAGGAAAAAAGTTAACTCACCCATCATACTCATTTCAAACTTAGATTTCATTAGGCTTGCAAAGGAATCAGTTAGAGATTGCGGAGTTGAACCAAATATGATGTCATCAAAATATATTTGAACAATCAAAACATTTTTCTTATATTTATTTATAAAAAGGTTTGGATCTACATTTCCCTTAATATAGTTATTTTGAAGTAAAAATCATGTAAGTCTATCATACCAAGCTCGTGGGGATTGTTTAAGGCCATACAAATCTTTGGTAAGTCTAAAAACATGATCAGGATGTTTTGTATCTTCAAAGCCAGGAGGTTGTTCAACAAAAACGTCCTCTTGGACATAACTGTTAAGAAAATCACATTTCACATCCATTTGAAAAAGTTTAAAATTGAAGAAAGCTGCAAAGGCGAGTTGTATACAAATAGATTCAAGTCTAGATACAGGAGCATAGGTTTCTTCATAGTCTATTCCCTCTTACTGATTATATCCTTTAGCAACTAGTCTAGATTTATTTCTAACTATGACTCCATTTTCATCACACTTATTTCTGAAGACCCACTTTACTCTAATAACAGAAGTTTCCTTAGGGCTTTCCACCAAGGTCTATACATTATTCCTTTCGAATTCATTTAGTTCATCTTGCATGGCTTTGATCCAATCATCATCATCTAAAGCTTCATTAGTGCTTTTTGGTTCTAATTGGGAACGAAATGCTAGATGCTTTACTTCGTTCCTCAAGGAACTTCTAGTCCTTATAGTTTGATATAAATCACCAATGATACTATCACTAAGATGATTCTTATGAAACAATTGATTTTGGTTTTGTAAAACCTGTTCATCAACATAGGGTAGTAAATCTTCTGGGGTAAATTTTTCAAAAGCATCTTCTTGAAAATTTTCCTTATCAGAAGGATCTTCTATTAAAGGTTGATAATCAGTTTTTGAAAAAACATCTGAGGATGTAGGTTGGCAGGGTTTAAAAACAAAAGGATCAATTTCATTAAATTTGACATGTACTGTTTCCTCAACAGTACAAGTGTTTTTTATTGAAAAAAATATAGGACTTAGAAGTTGTGGAGTAGCCAAATATAATTCCTTCATTAGATTTTGGTGCAAATTTGTGCAATTTATATTTATTATTCAGAATGAATACATTTCAACCAAAAACCTTTAGGTAGGAAAGTCTAGGTTTTCTACCATTCCATAACTAATAAAGAGTTTTATTAAGAAAAGGTCTAATCAAAACTCGATTTATAGTGTAACAAGCAGTACTTATGGATTCATCCCAAAAAATTTTGGAAATAGGATACTCACTCAACATGGTTCTAGTTATCTCTTAAATAATTCTATTTCTTCTTTCAACAACACCGTTTTGTTGAGGTGTTCTAGGTGCTGAAAAGTTGTGAGTAATACCTTTTCTACTACAAAATGTTTCAAAATCAGAATTTTGAAATTATCCTCCACGATCAATATGAAATGTTTTCAGTGGAAGAATTTTATCATTTTTTACTTGGGCTCTAAAACTTTTGAAATAATAAAAAGCTTCAGACTTCTTTGCTAGAATATAGACCCATGTAAATCTAGTGTAATCATCAACTAAAACAAATACATAGTACTTTCCCCCAATGCTACCAGTTTGTGCTGGACTAAAAAGAAACATGTGAACCAACTGTAATGCATCAGTTGTTGAGACTTCACTGATTGATTTAAAACTAGATTTATGTTGCTTGCCATATTGACAAGGATCACAAACTTTAGAAGAATCAAATCTAAGCTCTGGTAGATCCTTAACTAGTTTCTTCTTAGAGAGTTTACATAAGTTTCTAAGGTTATAGTGACCTAGTATTCTATTCCATAACCAAGAATTATCTTGCATTGCACTAAGAAAAGTTATGTCTTGGCTCCTAAGGTCTTCAAAATTCAAAGTGTAAACATTCTCTTGCCTATGGGAAGAAAGAATAAACTCTTCCTTGGAATTGTGTGCTAAGAACTTATCATTCCTAAAATTCACAAGGTATCCTTAATCACACAATTAACTTATGCTAACGAGGTTGTTCTTAAGACCTTTAACAAACAAAACATTTGAAATCAAAGTTTTACCAATAAGAACAATATTACCTATACAAATAATTTTTCCATGAGCATTATCTCCGAAAGATACTTTTTATCCTTTCGTCTTGATAATCATTTCGAAATAGCTTTTGTTACCAGTCATATGCCGAGAACATCCACTATCCATGTACCATGTATTTCTTTTGGTAATTACTTTATCTTCCTAAAAATAAGAAAAGAATTAGACATTCGGAATCCAAACTCATTTGGATCTGAGATTTTCATATAACAAAATTTTGGGCACCCACATATTCTTAGAAAAATAAGCATTATGAAAAACTAAAGATTGGATTTTGTTTAAAGAACAATTCTTTGCCCAGTGACCACCACATTGACACTTGGTACAAAATGGGGCACTCTGAGGAACAAAATAATTGTTACTAGAAGTTGGTTTTGCATGGGTATAACCAAATCCAGATTTATTTCTTAAAGGTTGTATTTGTGAATAATCTTATCAAAATTTGATTTACCTATGGTAAAGTTATACAGACACTTAATTATGGAAAATATTTCAGAATTGAGTTTTATAATCAAGTTTTTATCTTCAAAATCATTAGATTTGGAACTAGAGCTAGGCTCAAAATCACTTTTATTAGAAATTACTTTTCCTAGATATTTAGAAAGTTTATTCTTCTCATAATTTACTTCCTCAATATTTTTTGAAATACTTTCAAAATAAGCATTTTTCTTATCAAGATCTCTAGAAGGATTTGATATTTCTTTAGTAAGAATTGTATTTCTAGAATTTTTCTTATCAAGTTTTTTATTGAGTTTTTAATTCTCAATATCAAGAAGTTTATAAAACCTAGAAACTTCTTCATAGGTAGGTCGATTATTTTCTTCATCGGAAGAGGATTCTTGATCCGAAGAGTTATAATATTTACTATCATTAGAATTTAATGAAACATTGGTCAATGATTCAACGTTATGTACCTTATCCATAAATCAATGATTGTTAATAGGTAATCTGGCTATAAGACCAAGATTCTTCTGTCCAGAAGAATCATAATCAGAATATTCATCTGAAGAGTCACCACCACTGGAACTCCAGGTGTCATTAGCTTTCAGAACATTCTTAGCGTTGGACTTGTAGTACTTATTCCCATTCCTTTCAGAATGCCCATATTTTCTTTCTTTCTTCTTAAACATAGGGCAATCAGGTCTAATGTGTCCACTTCTCTTGAATTCATAGAATGTGACCTCTCAATATTTCTTATCTTTACTTTCCTTCTTCTTATACTTGGATTGGAAATTTCTCTATCCACCTATCTTTTTCATCCTTCAAGCAAGATTTTCTAACTCATTCTCTGAGACTTCACTCCCACTAGATTCGGATTGGATAAAAACCTTCTTAGACTTGGATCTAGTTACTCTCTCAAGATACTTAGCTTTCATGTGATTTGATTTTGTAGTAAAAGCAATAGTTCCATTCAAATTCTTCTTTTTCATGTTGTTAGCATCTCTCTTCATCCTTATTTCATGTTGGAGAAGAGTTCCAAACATCTCATCTAAGGTTATTTGAGTAACCTTCCTGTTCTCATCAATAACTATCCTCTTTTATTCCCACTCATTGAGAATAATATCAATGATCTTGTCCACAAGAGCTTCATCATCCAGACCTTTCTCTCCCATAGATTTTAAGCTATTCATGATAGTCATAAATATTTTTTGTACTTTACATATTTGTTATCCATAAGGAAAATTGAAACCATGATACTCATCTCTAAGAATAACCATTCTTGTCTCAATCACATTTGATGTACAAAAATGTGTAACTTCAAGCTTCTTACATATAAAATTAGCTGTTTCACAAGAAGAAATTTGGCTATATATATTCCTTGTCATTGAAAAAAGTAGATTATTGTGTACCTTATAGTTTAATTGATAATCATGCTTCTCTTGGTTTGTGAAAGCACTTACTTACTTATCAGGAATTTGATAACCTCCAGTAAGAATAACAAAATTTTCTACTCCAGTATTGATAACAAAAGTCTTCATTCGATCTCTCTAATACTCATAATAATTACCATCAAAAATTGGTGGTCTTTTAGGATTTAGGTTGTTGATGGAACCAACATTAAAACCAACCATCTTAAAAATCTTTCTACACAAAAACTTGTTAATAAAAAAAGTTCGGATTCAAGTAACTAAGAAAGAAAAACATAGATCATTGAGAAAATGAGCAAGAAAAAAGAATATGTGAGTATAAGTATTTTAGAGACCTCCCCTGATACCAATTGTGGGATCGAAATAATGAAGTAGATTCTCAATATACAAGAGGGGGGGGGGGTGAATGGTACACTTTAAAAATTTATTTAAACAAGGAAAGATATAAGTTTAAAAAAGATACACTAAGCAAATTCACAACACCTATAACACCAATTGAATGATTGGGACAAAGTATGAAGTTAAGAACTTCTACTTCTATACACTTGCTTAAATCTGGAAAGTGATTCCGAAAAACTGGTTCCAGAAATATGGATCCGGAAAATGAAACTTAACCAAAGTATACAATATGATATTCTATCTTAAAGTGATATAATCTAACTAAGTTAGAGTACAAGTGTAAGGAAATATAAGAAGGTTATACTTTCCTTACAATACAAAAATGCAGCGGAAAAACTTGTAACAAGAACAAGTAACAAGATATAAATACTTTATCCCAAAGAGAAAGGTATCCAACAACCTTGGATAAAGGTCCCATGATTTATACTTTCAAGAAAGTCTTTCTTAACCACACCAGGGTAAGTCTTCGATATGAATATTGGATTCTATGTCTTTCTCTCCACGCAAGCCCTCAACTTCAAGGTATTTGGAACCTCTATTATCCTCAGCAAGGAATCCCTCGAACTTCAAGGTAGTCGACACCTCTGTCTTCCTATCCCCAGAAGCCCTCAAATGTAATCACCAACACTTGGAGTCACACGAAGCAATCTTAATAGCGTGTGGTCTCTAGAGTGATCAACTTATTGTTGAGATCTTTCAGATGAGCTCTTATTTATAGGATCGGTTGGAACAGTCGGCTCCCTCCTCCAACGGTCATATTATTCTTAAAATTCGGAGGGACCTGTACACGTGTCACTCAACCAACGGTTAGTTAAAAACAGAATGGAAAACATCATTTTATAACAAAACATATGTAACTGAAAGCATGACATCATTTTATAATGAAATGAGTGTAAGCATAAGAAAAACTGAAGTTATGAATGTAAGAAAATAAAAGGTCGGAGTCTACCAAAAATGGAATTCGGAGTCTATAATAAAGATATATTCGGATTCTGTTTTATAGGAATCCAGAACCTGAATTCTGTGGAAATCCTAAGTCTGAATTTCTAAGGAAATTTGGATTCTGGTTTCACTAGAATTCAGAATTTGAACTTACAATGTTTGGAGTCGAACTGATAGAAGTTCGGAGTGGAACTAGTAAAAGTTCCGATTCGGACTAGTAAAAGTTCCGAGTCGAACATTTTAAAAGTTCAAATTCGAACTAGTAAAAGTTCAGAGTCGAACTAGTAAAAGTTCAGAGTTGAACTTAGTAAAAGTTCGGATTCCAAAATTCAAAGTGGAACTATATGAGAGTTTATATCCAGAATTTAGAGTCGAACTATATGAGAGTTCGTATCCAGAATTCAGAATGGATCTTCATTAGAGTTCGTATCCAGAATTCGGAATGGAACATCATTAGATTTCGTATCCAGAATTCAGAATGGAACTTCATTAGAGTTCATATCCAGAATTCGGAATGGAACTTATTACAGATCATATCCAGAATTCGGATCATCAAACATAATGCTTCATATCTAAGTATTATATGATTCTGAGGTTTTAGGTATGAATTCGATTTTTATACTTAAGAAAAATATTGATATATATAAGTAAATATAGGTTAGGGTAAATTTCCTTAAGGAAGGAAATTTTACTTAGAGAAGTAAAATATTGATTTTTTTAAGTATAAGGTGTTTGTGATTTTCAGAAGGGGAAGGAATGGAAAAGTCAAAAGGAAAACCTTATTGACTCAACATTTAACTGTAACACCAATTGATTTTATAATATATTTCTATTCAATTAAATTTAATTTCTTTGATATCTTGTGATACACAAAAACCTAAGTCTAAATGAAACTTAATAAAGTATATCGTTAGAATATACCAGTTTAAGGGGTGGAATGAATATGAATAACTAAAATTTTAAATTTATGGATAATTTTTTCAGATATAGTATTTATATGCTTCAAAAATACATTTCTACTCAAAAATATTTTTATTGATTCTATTGAAGAAATAATATAATTAATATTTCAAAATTTAGAAAATTTATTTTATTTTTGAAATCATAATTTCAAAATTATAATGGAATGAATTTTTGAGAATTCTCAGAAAAAATTGATTTATTGATGAATAGTGAAAGTACAGATTTTAGTTGAAAATTTTCTTTTAGTTTAAATAATTTAAAATGTTACATTTTTTAAAGTAATATTAGTTATTTAATATTATTAGTAATCCAATTAATTTAATTGAAATCAAATTTATGGTTGAATTTGGTATAAAAAAAATTATGTTCAGTTATAATTATTTATTTTAAATATTGATGAATTAGTTTTGTCATGGTAATTGATTTATTAATTTTTAGTGATGAAATAATTACCTTAAATTCTTACACAATATCGACATAGTTCTCATGACAGTTGTAGAAAAATCAAGTAAATAATTTTTAAAACTATAAAAGTAATAATATTTATGTGATTTATAGCACCCCATAAATTACATAGATTATTATATTATATTAGGGATGTGTGAAAGGTTTATATTCAATTTCATTTTATTTCATTTTATTTTTAATTTCCAATTAAATTAACAGTTACAACAATGAAATTAATGATATTTTATAATAATTGATATTTTATTAAATGATTTACAGTTAATAAAAATACTTTATTTAAAATATTTAATGGAAATTGATACAAATATAATCCATTATCTATTTATGATCCACTTTTCATTTTATTTTAAATTTCTTTACCCCTAATGAGTAAGAAGCTTTGTTAGCATGATAATTGTTAGAAGGGTAAACAAAACTTAAAACTATGATATAAGGGTGAAAAAATTAAAAAAAAATTATACAAATTTTATTCTACGTGATTATATAGAATCATAATCATATTACATAAAGTTTTTATCAAATTTTAACCATTTTTCTAGGAAAATTAACTTGTATTAATATAATTATTTAAGTAAGTTCAAGGGCGCCCTCCCCTAACATATAAAAGGGAACCTCCTCATATCCATTGTTCACAGTGTTTGAGCATTATATATCAACAAAACCTTCCCAATAATCTTATAAACTTCCATATTTATTAATTTTAGTTTTTTTTCTTAAAATATCATTACAAGGGTCCATAATATAGAATATAAAGTTTTATTATCGAAGAATAGGTAATCATCTTGCCTGACCTCTTTCAATTTATTTATTATTATACCACATATAAATCAAAAGTATCCACTATAAAATATTGAATTAAACATATTCAATATAATTAAGTGTTATTTTAAATAGTTATGAACCATTATCCACCTTCCTCCCATCTATTGGAAAATGACAATGTTTCTCATGCATACGTGTGGACTACCACCACCACAGAGTGATGTGATTTACTTTTCTATTATTATTTACATGTATGGTAATAATTATATATTTAATGAATATATATGATATTATTTATATAATAATGATTCTTAAAAGCTTAATTATTATTTAACTTTATTTCATTCCATTCATCGAAAAGTGAAAACAACGTTCATTCGTACGTACGACCTACCGTCTCCATAAATTGTATAATTTATTTTTCTATATCTATATTTTATATATAAATAGAAATATATATATATATATATATATATTATATTTATATCATGATTAAAAATATAGATTTTACGTAAACATGATTAAAGTTCAAGGAGAGAAACTTCCGTACTATAACTCCCATGAAAAACGAAATAGTAACACCCATAAATAACAATTTTAACAAAATGGGTGTTGAAATTTTATAATAGTGTCATATATGATATTATAAGTATTTAAATGACTCCATTATATAATTATAAAAAAATATAATTTTATTATACATTAATTTTTATCACATTCTAAGAGAGTGGAACCTGAGGTAAGGGTTTTATGTTACAATATCATTTTTTACCAAGATTGTTTATGATTAAATATTTAAGGATGAAATTCCATGAAATGCCTCTCAATAATCTCATAAATTTAATTCTAATATGGTAATTTCTTGAGATTAAATGTTTTAATTTCATTTTCCTTACTTTAGGTTTTTTATATATCAAATGAATATTTTTAAGGAAAACAAACATTATTTCTCTCTTGGTAGAAATTTTTTTTACTACAAACCAATTTTTTGTAAATATTTTGCATGATTTTTTAAAAATATACTATTATTGTTTAAATTCATTTTTACCCATTATTTAAATTTTAAACAATTATTTAAAAATATCATTAATTTCATTTTATGATTTATTTGAACTTTTATTTTAAAAATTTAAACAACATAAATGTTTTGACATACACAACATGAACAGAATTTATAACCATTATGAACACTCAATTATTTGAAGACTATTTTATAATTTTTTATGGTTATTTTAAAATAAACAAATTTCTTTAATACTTATAAAATTTTAATATTTTAAAGAAGTGATTTCAAAGAGAAGTGATTATTTTCTTCATGAAATGTTATTGTGATCTTTTAAAAGAAATTTTCATCTTATAAAATGAATTTTAATATTGATTGATGTTGATTATGTTTTAATGAGGTTGTGATCAAAGTATACCATCCATTTTATTTCTCAATATGGTTTATGATTATGATGATGAGATGTTTATAAAACCTTTTATTTTCCAGGGACTATGATATAAATAAATAATGAAATGTTTATTAAATATGTTTCCTTTATATGGGTTATGATATACGATGCATGTTTTATTATCTTCTGACATACACATGAAAAGATTATGATCATGTGATGCATGATACTAGAATTATATATCTCTCTAATTCATTGGGTAATGATGGATATCTCATGAGATAATGAGGACTGGAATGGGGAGTGAACCCAGTTTAGTAAGGGACTCTATCCACTATAATAGTTTTGGGAGTGATCCTTGATGATGAATGTAATAGATTCGAATTGAACCATATACACTATGGTTGTATTAGCAGTGATACTTGGCTATGGAAATTATTTTCTTTGATTACGTGTATGCTCCAAACTTAGGCCTTATGCTAATAAAACTCTCTTATGGGTCATGTTCTATTATTACTTTACAACTCATGCCTTACAAATTTCCAGGATTTATTCTATGACTATGGATTTAGATATTTGATATTAAGGTTGTGTTTTTCAAATGTTAAGATCATATTCTTATAATATTATGCTCTTGTTATGTTTTAGTGATTACTAATATCTCCCTTTTAACCCTTACTGAGAATCTGAGATCATCCTTTATTATTTTTACTTTAACTATGTTATAAAGAAATATTTTATGTAAGATATATCTAATGAGGGTACAATTTATAAATAACTTAGTGGGATATGATATAGATATCTTATGAACTTGTTTTTTATACATCCTTATTTTCAAATACATTACACATATATGATTACATATTACCCCATAATGTTATTTATTTAATATTCATCTAATAATATGTTATAGTTGTGTATCATAATTATAAGTTTCTATAGTTGGAATTAGAGTAAAGTTTTTTTAATATTTATAGATCAAGATTAAAAAATGTTAGTGAAAACCCTATTGACAATCATTGAAATATAACAACATCCTAATCTTTTGATAAGATAGATATTATTTGGATTATAACTACAATTATTGTTACCAACACTATGTTTTTTGGGTTTAGTAAATAGATAGAACCCAAAGGAAACATGCTAATACTGGATTTAATGAAAAATGAAATGATTTCCTCCCAAAATTTTTTTTATAGGATATAGAAGGAAAAAAATTGTTTCAATTATTATAAAACTTTCTCAAGATATAAATCATGCTAAGACTCCAAATGAATAAAGGAGGGAACAAAATTACATAGAGTCTTTCATGAGGAAAAATACACCTTATTTGAATTGGATTATTGATCCAATAGTTTTTGAGAAATAAATTTGTACTATTAAAACGATATTTTACTTTCTGTAGTGTTTGGAACATTAAAATATAATTTTCTCTATTTATCATTTGAAAGGAGAAGTAGATAAAAGGTGGGATTTTTCCAAAACATGATGAAACATTAAGAAATTGACTATATGGAAAGGAATGAGTTTAAGAACATATTTTTAAATAATTAATTTCTTCCTATTATTTTTATTAAAATGGAAAAGTAATTAATGACGAAAAACCATAAGGATGATGAATCCATTATTACCTATGACGGAAATTCTAAATGACTTATGAGGTACACTTTTGGTATTATCATCCAACCTGAAGGTAAGATTGATTGATTCCATAGTAGATTAAAATGAAGTATAAAAATTTAATTTTCCATAATATACTTTAGTAGTTTTGAATAAATCATTTTATGTGCTATCTAGGTGGAGATTAAGATTGGATTTTCCCTTAAACGTCATGCATTTATGCGGAAATAAATATGGAATTTAAAGGAAATTAATATAATAAAAGCAATGGAGAGATGAAGATGAGGTTTTTTATCTGATCAAAGTGTGGAAAGAAACATGAAGAAAATTTTCTTAAGGGGTATGATAAATGTTTTATATATGTAAATTATGGTCATCAAGAAATATAATACCAAATTTATAGGAATAAGAATTAAGATAATCATGGAAGGAAATCACTACAGAATTCACTACCCACTCTCTAATTCTTTAAGTTTAAGGAGTATGGGAATTATGACAAGTAGTTCACTAATTCAAAGTTTTTTAGGATGATTGGTGCAAAAAACCTCTTAAAACCCAATAATAATGGGAGTTTAATGTGATTACGACTACTGGAGTTGGTTATGAGAATGACATCGTGAAAGGTACATGTATCATACACTATAAAACAACTAATAGATTATTTGATATGGATCCACCCAATATTTTATATATGAATAATTTTATAGTGGTATCACAATACCACCATAATGATTAGATGTTTAATTAGTAGTGGAATGTTCTAATGGTATGATTATCACATAACCAGTCTATGATTCTTCTATAATTGACGTTTGTGGTAATGAGATTCCTAAAAATGTTTTTATTGTCCAACTAGTTGAATTTGAAATTATTTTAGGCATAAATTTGATTTCATTATATAAATCCAATATTAATTTCCATGGAAGGGAATTAATTTTTAACTTTTGAATAAACCTTTGATAATATATAAATGCAATGATAAATATGTGCTTCTAATGGAAATTGAAACTATTATATAGGTCATGATTACTATTCTAAAGGGGTGTTTATCTCAGATGGTTGGAAATGAAATCAATAATGAAGTTATTCCAATTATAAGGAGGGTTGTTGATGTATTTTTAGAAGAGTTTCCAAGTATAATTATAAATCATGAAGTTGAATATTAAATAGAATTTCTACGTGGTTATATGCCTATTTCAAATAATCCATATAGTATGGCCTCGATTGAGTTGCTGGAATTAATGATTCAAATCCCAAAGAAACTTGATAAGGGATTCATTCGACCATGTTCCTCACTTTGGAGTGAAACTATTATTTTTTATAAGAATAAAAAATGATATATGTGACTCTATATTGATTATAAAAAACTAAAAATGTTCATAATCAAGAATAAGTATCTTATGCCTCATATTGAAGATTTTTTCAATCATTTATAAGGAGCCCAATAGTTTTCAAAGACTGATCTTCGATCTAAATACTATTAGTTGAGGGTCAAAAGTGAAGGAATAACAAAGATATCCATCCATATGAGGTATAGAAACTATGAATTTATAATGATTCTATTTTTTCTTCCTAATACCCCCACTATATTTATAGATTTAATGAATAAACCCTTTAAATATTACCTTGATTAGTTTTTTTAGTATTTATAAATGAAATTATTATATCTTCCAAGAGTTAGGGAGATCATGAAGATCACTTGAGAATTGTTCTAAAGTCCATAAGAAATGATAATTTGTATGCAAAAATCTTTAAGTGTGAATTTTGTATATTTAAAGTTTCCTCTTGGGGTTACAAAATCTCATGTGATGGTACACCAGTGGATCCATCAATGATGGAAGTTATTTAACATTGGGCTAGACCGAACACTTTGACTAAGATCTATATTTTTTTTTGTTTTTAAGGTTATTATCAAATCTTTGTGAAAAATTTATCATGTATTTATAATCTAATCACCAAGTTAACTCATAAGGGAGCCAATTTCCTTTGAAAAAATGGATGTGAGGAAAATTTCAAGGAACTGAAGAAAATTATAGTAAGTAAAATAGTGCATATACTACCGTATAGTGGAAAATGGTTTTCTATATATAGTAATGTATCAAATAAGGGTCTGAGATGCGTCCTAATATAGAATTATATTGTTATATCTTATTCCAAATGACAATTGATGGTTAATTTGAAACATTACCCAAATCTTGATTTGGAGTTAGCAAAAAAAAATTTTCATTAAATAAATGGTAGGAATATATTTATAGAGAAAGGTGTGATATATATAACGATCATAAAAGTTAAGTATATATTTACTCAGAAAGAGTTGAATATTAACCATAATAGATGGTTGGATTTGAAAAAATATTATTACTGCTCAATACATTAACACATTGGGAAAAAGCACAAGGTGGTTAATGCTTTGGGTCTAAAGGACCATTCTATATTATCTATGATAAGGATCATAAAAGATCTGATATTTTTATTATCTAAAAGGATATATGTGAAAATAATAAAGTAAGGAGATAAATATTATCATGCTAAAATGATTGTTCAACCATCTATCCATGTGAAGATTAATGTTACATATAAGGAATACGTAGAGTTGAAAAAGAAGTAAAGATTTTTTTGAGTTCAACCTTTATTAAGATGGAATTATAAGATTTAAGAACTATGTATATGCTCTATACATACCATATTTGAAGAATTAGTGATTGAATAAATATCATAGTTCATCCTTATATATTCCGCAGTGGATTACACAGATGTATAGAGATTGAAAAGATTATTTTTAGTGGTTCAACATGAAGGGAGGAATCGTAGCAACTTTTTATCAGTTATTGGTCTGTCAATAATTTAAGTCTAAGAAAAAAAATTATAAGGGGATGTTAAAAACATTATCATTACTATATTGGAAATGGAAAAACATTACCATTGATTTTTTAATTTGACTCTCCAAAACATCTAAAGGATATAATACTATTTGGGTTATAGTTGATTGCCTTATAAAGTTATCACACATTATTTATATCAGATAAAATTTCTCCCTTGATCATATTTCCATAATAAAAATTAATAAAGTGGTAAAGTTCCATAGAGTACTGCATCCTATTATATATGATCGAGATCTAAGGATTACCTCAAAGTTTTGGAGAAGTCTTTAAAAAGATCAAGATTTATAGTTTTATTTCAATATTGATTATCATCCTTAGAGAAATATTTTTATCCCGAGAGGACTAATCAAACCTTGAAGGGTATTTTGATATGTTGTTTTATATATTCCAAATGTCGTTGGGATCAACACCTTCCTATAATCAATTTTTCTTACAAGAGCAACATTAATTTGAGCATTAATACAGATCCATATAAATTTATCTATTAAAAAAAGTATCGAACAACAACGTTCTTGTAAGAGGTTGTAAACAGAAAGCTATTGGGATATTATATATATTTAAATATAGTAGATAATTTTTTATCCATTTATCAACACATCAATGAATACAATAATTGACATAAAAATTATACTAGTAATTATTGGTGAAATTTGGATTTCAAAATTGGTGAGAAATTATTCTAATGAATTTCTCTATAGAAGAAGGTTATGATATTAATAAATAAGGGAAATGTGATCCCTTGTCATATTTTATTCTTTGATATTATTGATCGTGTATTGATGGTTTCTTATCACATAGTGTTTCCACCGAACCTCTCTCATGTTCATGATGTGTTCTATGTATCTCTCTTGAAGAAGTATATACCTGATCCTTCACATTTAATGATCATATAGATTATACCAATGGAGAATGATCTTTCCCATGAACAAAAACTGACATATATAATGGATACTATAGATTAATTTCTACAAAATATGACTACTCACCCAGTTAAAGTTAACTTGTGGAATTATAAATTCAAAGAAGTTGCATAGGAACCTGAGGATGCGTCGAAATAGAGATATATTCAATTTTTATTGAAGAATTGTAATTTTGAGGGTGAAATTAATTTTAATGTTGGTATATTGTAACACCCAATGATTATATGATATATTTTTCTTCAAATAAATTTTATTTCTTAAATAGCTTGCGATACATAAAAATATGAGTCTAAATGAACCATAATATAGTATATCATTACAAAAAGATGTTAAATTGGTGGAATGAACACTAATAACTACATTTTTAATTTTTTTATAATGTTTTTTGATAATTAAAATACAATTATCAATAAGTACTCAATTTTCAAAAAATTCATTATATGATTCAAAAATACATTTTCCTCAAAAATGTTTTTTATTTACTTTTGTGATCAAATAGTATAAATATTTTTTTTCAAATTTTATAAAATATATTTGAAAAAATTAATTTGTTTTTTGAACTCATCCTATCTAAATTATCATAGAATTAAATTTGAGATTTTTTTGAAAATATTGATTTTTTGATGAATAGTAAAAAATATAGATTTTTATTAAAAACTGTCTTTTCATTTTAAGAATTTTCAAAGATTCATTTTTTTAATTGTTTTAATGTAAAATTAGTTCTATTATATTATTATTAATAAAAATATTTTCATTAGAATCAATTTTATGGTTGAATTTTGTATTAAACATTATACTTAAAAGGAATTTTTTTTGCAAAATTATTTTTCATTGTTTTTTGTGATTTATATTAAATTAAAATCCCCCAATTATAGAAATTGAATCTTGAAAAATGTATTCAGAATTTGGAATAAGGATTTAATTTTTTTTAAATGGGTCTCTTTTATTTTTGGTCAATATGAATAGTAACCATTGTAAATATCTATTACAATGGTAAAGGTAAAATGGGTTAGTTATGGTTAAAACTAATGTGATAAGGATATAAATTCATTAAAACACTTTAATTTATTTTATTTTAGGATCCTATTTGATCCATATTCATCTAAACATAAAAAATATGATTTTTTTATTTGACATTTATTTTGGCCTTTATAATATTTAAGTAAATGATGAAGTCAAAAATGCCACTTTAATGCTTTAAATGTCTATATTATTTTTTGGAAGGGATAAAAACAACTCATTTTCAGTTCTAAATGATTACTTGAAATATGAAATATTTTTTATCATGAAAACTTATTTTTAAATTTTTATTGAAATAGTAATTTCCTTAAAAGATTACGCAACACTGACACATGGCTTGTGCAATGAGTAAAAAAATCAATTAAATAATTTATAAAAACAATAAACTTAATATTTTTTTGTTAGTTATAGTGTCCCATTAATTTCATGGATAAATATAATATATTAGGTATATGTGAAATGTTTATATTTTAATTCCTTGACTTTCATGTTGTTTTCAAAGTAAAATTAAATGAATAGTTCAAAAAACTACATCAATGATATTTTATAACAAATTTAATTTTATTAAATAATTTAAAATTTATATAAATCTTTTATTCATCAATGTGAATGAGATATAAGTTAAAATATCAGTCAATTTAAATTTATGAGTCACTTAAACTTTTATATAAACTTTCTTGACCCCAAAAAAGTAAAAAAAAGTGATCGTGGTAATTGTCCAAAGGATTATAAGAGTTTAAACAAATAGATAAGGGTGAAAACATAACAAAAAAATTTCCAATTTTTATTTTATGATATTATTTAAACTCATTATCATCTTATATTAAAATTATTTTAATTTGGATCTACTTTAAAAAAAAACCATTTTTTAATAATTTAATACTTAAAGTAATTCCAAGGGTTTCCTCCCCTCACTTATAAAAGGGAACCCATAGTCCTTTATTATTCACAATTATTGAGCCTTATCTCTTGAAAAAACACATAAAAACTCTCTTATAAACTTCCATATACATTAATAATAAATTTTGGTAATCTTAAAATACCATTCCAAAATTTGATAAGAAGAAATATGAAGGTGGCCCACTGAAGAAGGGGTAATCATCCTACCTGATCTATTTCAATTTATATATTATTATACATAGTCTAAATATAAGGCATTAATTATAAAATATAAACTTCAGTACATTTAATATATGAAATATCTATTTTTATGTCGTAACAACCATTATCCACATTTTTCCCATCCATTGGATAATGGCAACATTGCCCATGCTTATGGGTGGACTACCACCTCTACAAAGTGATGTGATAATTTTTTTATCTTTAAATGGATGGTGAAAAGGATAGATTTAATGAATATATATTATATATATAATATAATAATTATTATTGAAAGTTGAATTGTTATTTATCTTTGTTTTGTTCCATTTTTCGAAAAGTGAAAACAACCTTCATGCAAAGGTACGACCTACCGTCTCCATATACAGTGTAATTCCTTACTATATCTCTATATTTTATAGATATATATATATATATATATATAATATTTATTATATTTATATCATGGTTAATTGTTTTTCATTTTATGTAATCATGATCCTAGTTCAAGGACTAGAACTTTTGAATTGAAACTCTAATGGAAAATGAAACAATTAACACTCAGAAATGACAATTTTAATAAGGAATTATTTAGAAATTGGTGTTTAAATTATATAAGAGAATCATATATAATATTATAAATATGTAAATTATTCTTTTATATAAGTATAATAAATTTAAACTTATTATATATGAGGTTGGATTGATTTTAATGAAAGTCGAACATGTGGTAACAGTTTTATGTTAAAATTTAATTGTTTACAGATATTGTTTATGATTAAGTTTTTGATGATGAATTATCATGATATAAAACTCAAGAATCTCATGAATGTTCTTATCTTGTAGCTATTTGAGGAGATTATATTTTTTCCTTTCATTTTACTCTCTTTATGTTCTCAACATAGCAAAAGAATATTTTTATGGAAAACCAAGTTTATTTCTCTCTTCAGTAAAAAAATCCTTTTTATTCCATATCCATGTTTTTAAAAATGTTTTTAATATTATACTATTATTTATAAGTTCAATTTTACCCATGATTGAGGTTTTACAAATTGTTTTAAAAGTAATATTCTTTTCATTTTCTAAATAATGTACTTTTGACATTTTCTCTGAAAATGTGAAATGAATATTTTTTTTTGAATTTACACTGCATGAACAAAATTTAACAACATCATGACCACCCAATGATTTGAAAAGTTATATTCTTACAATATCATTTTTCTGAGAATTTTTTCTTTAATAGCTGGTAATGTTATTCTTTTTTGGAAAATTTATTTCAAAGTAAAAAGGGTATTTTACTTAAGAAATGTTCTAATGATATTTTAAGTACATTATATATCAACTATAAAATCCTTTTATTTTTCTTATATGGTTATAATACAAGTATAACATCCTTATTATTTCTCTATATGGTTTATGATTATTATGATGATATGTTTATTAAGGCCATTTATTTTCAATGGGTTATGCTATGATAAAATGTTGAAATGTTTTTAAAACTTGTTTCCTTTCCAAGAGTTATGATATATGATGCATGTTTTATGATATTGTGGTACTAATATGAATGGATTATTATTATGTGATAGGTGAGCCTAAAATTATATATCCCTCCATTGCATTTGGTAAATATAGATATGCCATGATATAATAAGGACTGGAATAGGGAGTAAACCTTGTTCACTAAGGGAATCTATCTATTATTATTGTCTTGATAGTAAACATTTAATGAAAATATAATGGAATGGTAGGTGAACCCAATTCACTATAATAGTTTTGGTTGTGATCCTTGACCAATGTAACGATTTTCTATGATTATGTGTGTGCAAAAAAACTTTTGGATTATTCCAATGTTATGATGTCATGAATTATATCCTATGATAATTTTATGATTAATATATTTTTAACTACCAAGATTTATAACATGACTCAATATCATGATAATTGATATGAATGGTATGGTTTTAAAATGTAACTCTCATTTTTACATACCCTTATGCTAATGTTACGTCTAAGTGATATTTTTTTCAACCTTGTTTATAATTACTAAGAATCTAAGATCACCCTTTATTATGTTTCTTTTCCCCATGTTATTAAGAAATGTTTTAAGTATATATGACTCATATGGGTGCTAGTTATGAATAACATATTTAGAGATAATTTATATCTCTTATAAACCAATTATTTATGTATCCATGTTTCCTAAGGCACCAAACCTATATGATTTTGGAATGGATCGTAATGTTATGTATTGAATATTAATCTAGTAAGATGTAATATTTTTTTATGAAATTTATGGGTAACTATAATAAGTACCTAATTAAGTCTATTTCCATGGATTTATCTTGGTGAGTTCATTTGTAGAAAGGCAACGAAAGAGAAATTGGGCATATAGGTTGATGAAACAAGCATACAAACTGCTTGATTAGAGATATCGAGATAAAATAATTATATTACACAGTGTATGTTTGTAATAGGTTTTATTTTACTGGAACCTTACCTATTCTCTCTCTGGGAGAATTCACATGTTTTTATATCATAACTATAACGACCCATACTTTACATACATTGTTAATACTTCAAAATTGAAACACACTTATTACAACATATGACAAAACCACAAAGGACCGTATAGGTATAGTGTCTTTAGAAACTGGGAAACATAAACAACTGGTTCATAAATCTTCTACAGTGTCTCCCATTTATTTCATCATATATAGGGTCCCTTTTAGCATATCCTACTTAATATCCATCTTCCTGACCTGGGGAAAAGAAAACATAAAAGGGTGAGCTCAAATGCTCAGCAAGGGTAATTAAGGAAATAAAAATCATATCATATCTTTTTGAATATCAAAACCTACAAAAGTGATCATAATATCTTAACATGGAATAAATCATAGAAGTGAAAATGAGATCCCCATAATCATAACATAAAACTTGAAACTTTTTGGCATGCACACATAATCATGGAAAATCATTTCTTGTTAGTCATGACTCATTGCCAAGACTATCTTAGTGGACAAAGTCCCTTTCTGAATCAAGTAACCCTCGTTTCAGTCCTGTTTCACTGAACCGGTATAACCTACCGTTCCAGCCCTGTCTATCTAATGAGATATAAAATCTTTACCCAATGCATTGGAGGGAGATATAGGTCCCACCCATCTCATAATGAATCCTTTCTTATGTGTGCCACATAATCATAAATCATACATCTTTTCATAACACATGTAACAAAAATGGGATTCTTGAAACATCATGACCTCATAAAACAAATCATATAAGGTAAATGACTTCATAAAAATAATTCCCTCACAACATAATCAAATCAATGTAATAATAGGGATAAAAACATAACCCTTTATTATCTTAGATGGAAAATAATTTTGATAAAACACTTGAACTCCATTCTTGAGGAAAATATCCTTTCTACTTCAAAATCACTTTTCCTTTATTAAAATGTCATAAAATTCTAAACTAAAAGAAGTTGATTAAAAATAAACTTGAAAACTTGTAAAGTAAGCTTCTTGTAAATAATGTTTTAAAAATCCATTCATGCCGTATAAGTTAAAAAAACATTCTTCGTACTTTTGTCGGAAAAGTCAAAAAGTACCTCGTACGAAAAACAACAAAAGATTCCTTTCATATCTTTTACTAAAAACTCACCAAAGCGTAAAATTGGATATAAACTATTTTATAAGGATATAAATATTACATATTGAGGAATCATGGATGTGGATTATAAAATACACCCCAGTAAATACTTACGAATAAACAATCTCGGATAAAAATGAGAATGTGATATTTCCCTTACCTTAGGTCCGATTTGCTTTGTATGTGTCCCAAGCTCCTGTATAATGGTTTAAATAATGTTATTGACTTATTCCAGAATCATACATATTGATATGATATCATATATGGTCATATTCTTAGCTTCTTATTAGTAATATTTCATTGTTACTTGTTACTCGGGTCTTTATTGCCTTTTGTTCTTATGCGTGTTTTGTCGAATTAATTCTTATTCTTATTTTAAGGTTATAGATACCTTATATCCAGAATGGTATTAGTGTAACATATATAATATTTATTCATTCAATTCATTTATATAATTACTATGCAATGATGATCATGTAGAACGAGTCGCATCACATCGTGGAGACGCTATTCCGTACGTACACACGAGTGATGATATCATTCCTATGATCGTGGAATTGTATTGGAGTATATGTATATTATTTAAGTATCAATATTACTTTATAATAATCATAAATAGTTACTCATTACACCATTATACCCATCCTTGTAAGGTGGTGGTGGAAAATAGATTACACCACGGCGTGGAGACGGTATTCCGTACGTACGCACGCGCGGTGATTTCATTTTTCCGTAGGATGGATAGAAGGTGAATTAGGGTTGTTTCATATTTATAATAACATATCAGTATGTAAGTAATACTGATGTTATTACTTTATCATGAAACAACTAAAGAAGAAGAAGTTGAAGAAGAAAGAAATTGAAAAGATCGGTAATGGATATTACCTCTTCTTTGGAACGCCTCTTTGAATCCTCCACTTAGGGAACTAAGATTGGTCTTTGAAGAAGACCAGGACCTCTAGGATTATTCTAGGGAAGTGGAGAGGAGAAAATGGCAGAGGTTGGCCGAGCTTGAGTTCTCAATTTGGTGTGAGGAGGAGGGGGAGGAGGTTCCCTTTTATAAGGGAGGAGAGGGGCACCTTAGGAATATCTCAAAATATTATTTTATATTAAAGTCAAAATCGGTTTATAATTGTTCCAAAGGGTCTTATTTCGAAGATAAAGTGGGGAAGGGTCGAAATAATATCATCCAATAGTATTTAGACAAGTTTAGGGTATTATTTTAACCTTATAAATTAGATTTAACTCTAAGTTAATTAATTTAACTTTTACCGTGTCTTTTTGTTTTCTTTCACTATATGGTTAATACACTTACTATAACATGCCAAACGAACCCCAAATGGTTTATTATTAATATATATATCCTTATCTAAGTCATTTGGCCGAACCTTAGATATTTAGAAATAAAATAACAATTAATAATATAATATTTGATTTAAAAACTATTTTGTGTCAATTTTGACACTATTTGATATATGATTTTTGTGAAAGTCATAACAGAATTATATGTTCGCACCAAGTTGATTAAATCAACATTAATATATCATAGTAACCTAGAAAATTATTGTAATTCATAAAAAGTCTCAAATTACATTTATTTTTGTGTTTATAACATCAATTATGTCAATATTTCATTAATAAGATAATTACTGCATCATCATTGTGTCATAAATAAATTAAATTATATAATGTCTAAAAATTACAAATAAAATGCCATTATGTAGGAAATCTTTATAGCTTTCTAATTAATATTTATAGTCGAATTTATCTTATGTATAACCCCATATTAAAAATGATTTACTTATTAAACTTTGATTTTAACTATTTTAACCCTTCTTTAAATAAATTAATAATAAATGTCCTAATCTAACCCAAGTGGGCCTAAATGGTCATATTTTATTCCTAAGTTTGTTTTTGGTCGAATTACACTTGTCCAATAGAATTAGGACATGTGTTAGGGTAATATTAATATCATATTTACCCTTAGTTACCCTATTTACTATTAACCGCGGTAAAAAAAGTAAAAAGTTACTATTCACCAAAAAAATTATTTTTATCTCATTGAACCACATTTTACTTACTGATATCAACCGTGTCTGTCGGATTTTTGAAATTCCATTCACAGAAGCGGTAAAATTAAGTTTTATGCAAAATTCAGTTTTTAACCTACCACTTAGTGGTTTCACTATTCATCAAAAATTGAAAGTTTTCAGAAAAATACCAAAATTTCACCCTAGGCTAATTTCGATATTCTGAGTCCAAAAATGAAGTCCATTTTGAAAAACAAAATTTATAAAATTTCAAAAAGTGGTTATTACTATTCATAACGGCTAGTTTTAATAGCATATTGTTGTTTAGTGAAACTCGGTATTGCGTAAGACGCAAGCTATCGAGGAAGGTCGTGATTGCGTGTAAAGAAAGCCAAGCAAGTGTGTAGTGAAAGATTCCTTTGAACAAAATATTACTCATAAAAATCTCGGGTGTTACATTCTACCCCCCTTAAAAATAATTTCTCCCTCAAAATTCGTCACTTTGTAACAAACAGATGAGGATACTTCTCCCTCATCATATCCTCAAGCTCCCATGTAGCTTCATCAAGTTGGTGGTTCCTCCATAAAACTTTCACCAAGCGAGTGGTCTTGTTTTGTAGGACTTTTTCGCTACGATCCAGAATCTCTATCGGCTATTCTTCATAAGAAAGATCTTGCTCCAGCGGTACAACTTCTGAGCTGAGTACATGTGAAGGATCTGGTATGTACTTTCTCAGGAGAGATACATGGAACACATCGTGAACTTGAGAGAGATTCGGTGGAAGCGCCAATCGGTAAGCTACCTTCCCAACACGATCCATTATTTCGAAAGGACCGATATATCTAGGGCTCAACTTCCCCTTCTTTCCAAATCTCATAACCCTCTTCCAGGGAGATATTCGTAAGAACACTTTATCACCCACTTCAAACTCTAGATCTTTTCTTCGGTTGTCGGCATAACTTTTCTGTCGACTCTGAGCTGCTCTTATGTGTTGTTGAATAGATCTGACCTTTTCTGCCATTTCATCAACGAGATCAGGTCCTAATAGCTTTCTTTCCCCAACTTCATCCCAGCAAGTTGGAGTCCTGCATTTCATTCCATAGAGAGCTTCATAAGGAGCCATCTGAATACTGGAGTGAAAGCTATTATTATAAGAAAATTACACCAAAGGTAGGTGTTGATCCCAACCTCCTTTGAAATCCATAGAGCAAGCTCTCAACATATCTTCTAGGGTTTGAATTGTTCTCTCAGACTGACCGTCTGTCTGGGGATGATAAGTAGTGCTGAAACTCAACTCTGTATCCAGATTATGCTGAAGACTTCTTCAGAACTTAGAGGTAAATCTCGGATCCTGATCAGATATAATAGAAAGTGGTACTCCATGCAATCTTACCACTTCCTTTACATATATCCTGGCAAGCTGATCTAGAGAGAAATCCTCTCTAATAGAAATGAAGTGTGCAGACTTTTTAAGACGATCAACTATGACCCAAATAGCATTATTTCCTTTGGATGTTTTAGGAAGTCCTGTGACAAAGTCCATAGTGATGTTTTCCCATTTCCATTCGGGTATGGGTAATGGTTGTAACATCCCCTTAGACTTCTGTCTCTCAGCTTTAACTTGTTGACAAACCAAGCATCGAGAGACATATTCAGCAACATCTCTTTTCATGCCATCCCACCAGAAGTACTCTTTCAGGTCCCTATACATCTTCGTGCTTCCAGGATGAATAGAGAATGAAGAACTATGAGCCTCATCCAGCAGCTCCTTCTTTAATTCGGGGATGGAAGGAACACAAACCCGATTCCTGAACTTTATTATCCCATCACCATCAAGGTTGAATTCAGGAACATTTCTCACCTTCTTTTGTAACTCGACATCTTCTTTCTGTGCCACTTTAATCTTCACATGTATAGATGGTTGAACATTCATTTGAGAAAGATAAGATTTTCCCCCTTCCATTATAATTATAAGATCCATCCTTTGTAAATCCATGAATATTGGATCTTTTGTGATCCTCATCATGGATAAACTAGCATGGTCTTGTCGACTTAATGCATCTGCCACCTTGTTTGCTTTCCCAGGGTGGTAATGGATTGAGCAGTCATAATCCTTAATCAGCTCCAACCATCTTCTTTGGCGCATATTCAGCTCCTTTTGTGTGAAAATATACTTTAAACTTTTATGATCAGTATAAATATCACACCTTTCACCATAAAGGTAATGCCTCCAAATCTTTAATGCAAAGATTACCGCAGCCAACTCCAAATCATGTGTTGGGTAATTTTGCTCATGGATTTTCAACTGTCGTGAGGCATAAGCTATCACCATATCATTTTGCATAAGAACACACTCCAATCCCTTCTTGGATGCATCACTGTAGATCACAAACCTTTCTCCACTATAAGGCAGTGTGAGCACAGGTGCACTGGATAACCTTCTTTTCAACTCCTTGAAATTCTCTTCACATTCCTCTGTCCAGACAAACTTAACTCCTTTCCGAGTCAACTTGGTGAGTGGATTAGATAATCGTGAAAAATCTTTTACAAAACGTCGATAATATCCAGCCAAACCAAGAAAACTTTGGATCTCAGTTACTGTTGTTGGTCTTGACCATCTTTCGATAACCTCTGTTTTTGCTGGATCCACAAATATCCCCTCTTTTGAGATTATGTGACCCAAAAATGAAACTTTTTGAAGCCAAAATTCACACTTGGTAAATTTGGCATAAAGCTTCTCCTTTCTCAGGGTCTTCAATATAATTCTCAAGTGATCTTCATGCTCTTCCTTTCTCTTTGAATAGACAAGAATATCGTCTATAAAAACTACCACAAATTGATCAAGATAGTCTCTAAAGACTATATTCATTAGATCCATGAAGATAGCAGGGGAATTAGTAAGACCAAATGGCATCACTATAAATTCATAGTGTCCATACCTTGTACGGAAAGCCGTCTTTGGTATATCCTCCCTTTTGACCCTTAATTGATGATACCCTGAACGAAGGTCAATCTTGGAAAAGTATTGAGCTCCGCGTAGTTGGTCAAATAAGTCATCAATGCGTGGGAGAGGATATTTGTTCTTGATAGTGATCTTGTTAAGTTCTCGATAATCAATGCAGAGTCTCATTGATCCATCTTTCTTCATAACAAATAGAACAGGTGCTCCCCAAGGTGACGCACTAGGGCGTATGAATCCCTTATCAAGATTCTCTTGGAGTTGCTTCTTCAATTCCTGCAACTCAATTGGGGCCATTCTATAAGGTTTCTTTGTAATAGGCAAAGCACCCGGTACGAGTTCTATTGAGAACTCAACATCACGATTTGGTGGAAGACCCGGTAATTCCTCTGGAAATACATCATCAAACTCCCATACAATGGGCATATTCTTAATCGTGAGTTTCTCACCATCCATTTGAGATAAATAACCTTCATTTAGTGGAATCAATACCCATAAGATGGAAGAAATTTCCACTGGAAGGTTATGTTCATCCTTGCATTGGTATATGATCGTAGATTGATCTGGAATATGAAATGTGACTTCCCTTCTTTGGAAATTGATATGATCTCCATGTAGAGAAATCCAATCCATGCCAAGAATCACATCAAATTCTACTAAAGGAAGGATCACAAGATTTGCAGGAAGCACTTTCCCACAAACTTCGATCGGAGAAGAATTATAAACTTTTGATGCGACTGTTGTGCCATTAGGTGTTGTCACAGCTAACTAAACATCTAATTGTTGAGGTAATACGGTGATACCCTTAGAAAATTCTTTAGAAATAAAAGAGTGGGTGGATCTAGAATCAAATAAAACATTTGCTACATTAGAGTGGATGGTAAGTGTACCTTTCACCACTTCGTTATCGTACTCCACATCGCTGATAGAAATTGCATGTGACTTTCCTTTGTCTTTAGCCTTAAGATTTTGTTGATGTCGACCATCATCATCAACCCTTGGATTTGGGCATTGATTGGCATAATTCCCCATCTCCTTGCACTTGAAACATTGAAGTGTAGTAGGTTTATTCTGTGTATCCCTTCCTTTGTTTGCATCATTAGACATCTTCTTCTCATTATCGCGGCATTCAAATGCCCGATGAACTTCCTTTCCACATTTAAAACATTGACTTGTCCCTTTAAGACAACTCCCTCCATGTTTCTTTCCACACTTTTAGCATAAGGGAAAGTTCATATTCTTCTCCGTGTGCTCTTTAGATTTTTCTTTGAATTCCATCTTCCTCTTCTTATCAAACCCATGTGACTGATGGGTTACTCCAATCTCCATCTCGACTTTGAGAGCACATCGAACGATTTACTCGTAGCTATTGAAGTCCCTTATGGCTAACGCCCTTCGAAGACTTGGTTTTAAGCCACTAAAGAATCGATCGATCTTACTCTCAGGTTGGATAATAATACCAGAAGCGTACCTTGAAAGTCTTGTAAAATTTGATTCATAGGTACCAACAGATTCATCATCCCTTTGCTTCAATTCAAGGAACTCTTTCTCCGTCTTTGTTCGGAGAATATGAGGGAAGTACTTATTGAAAAATAAGTTCTTGAACTCGTCCCATTCCATAGACTCAATTTCATCCCTTTGCCTCGTATTCTTAATAAGATTCCACCATTGATCAGCATCTCCTTCCAAATGATACACTGCTAGGATAACTTTATCATGCTCAGAACATTGAAGAACTGAAAATATCTTTTCAGAAGTACTAATCCATTGTTCAGCAACTAATGGATCAGTAGACCCGCTGAAAGAAGGTGGACGCTGCCTCATGAAGGACTCAACAGAATGTTTCTCCTTCCTTTGCTCGTTTGGAAGTCATGCATGATTCATAGCTTGAGAAAGTTGTGTGAGCATGGCTACAAGATTTTGCATTCCAGCTCCCATATTGTTTGGTTGCTCAGGGGGACAATCATTGCATTGCCCATCGCATTCCGCATTAACACGGTTCCTTCGGGTTCCAACCATTGACTAAAACCAAGAAGAATAGTGTGAGCACCAATAATTATAATAGGAAAACCACATAAGAATAAAATTTTCATGCTTAAGGTATTATCCTAGGTTATTCAAGTCCATTTCTAAAACACTAAGATTGTGTTCTATGCTTAGACTTATCCTTAGGGTTCTTACTAAGGCTTTCACATCCTAGTTTCCAAAGGTTGACTATACCTTTCCTCTGATACCAACTATAACGAGCCAAACTTTACATACATTGTTAATACTTCAAAATTGAAACACACTTATTACAACATATGACAAAACCACAAAGGACCGTATAGTTATAGTGTCTTTAGAAACTGGGAAACATAAACAACTGGTTCATAAATCTTCTACAGTGTCTCCCATTTATTTCATCATATCTAGGGTCCCTTTTAGCATATCCTACTTAATATCCATCTTCCTGACCTGGGGAAAAGAAAACATAAATGGGTGAGCTCAAATGCTCAGCAAGGGTAAATAAAGGAAATAAAAATCATATCATATCTTTTTGAAAATCAAAACCTGCAAAAGAGATCATAATATCTTAACATGGAATAAATCATAGAAGTGAAAATGAGATCCCCATAATCATAACATAAAACTTGAAACTTTGTGGCATGCACACATAATCATGGAAAATCATTTCTTGTTAGTCATGACTCATTTCCAAGACTATCTTAGTGGACAAAGTCCCTTTCTGAATCAAGTAACCCTCGTTTCAGTCCTGTTTCACTGAACCGGTATAACCTACCGTTCCAGCCCTGTCTATCTAATGAGATATAAAATCTTTACCCAATGCATTGGAGGGAGATATAGGTCCCACCCATCTCATAATGAATCCTTTCTTATGTGTGCCACATAATCATAAATCATACATCTTTTCATAACACATGTAACAAAAATGGGATTCTTGAAACATCATGACCTCATAAAACAAATCATATAAGGTAAATGACTTCATAAAAATAATTCCCTCACAACATAATCAAATCAATGTAATAATAGGGATAAAAACATAACCCTTTATTATCTTAGATGGAAAATAATTTTGATAAAACACTTGAACTCCATTCTTGAGGAAAATATCCTTTCTACTTCAAAAACACTTTTCCTTTCTTAAAATGTCATAAAATTATAAACTAAAAGAAGTTGATTAAAAATAAACTTGAAAACTTGTAAAGGAAGCTTCTTGGAAATAATGTTTTAAAAATCCATTCATGCCGTATAAGTTAAAAAAAACATTCTTCGTACTTTTGTCGGAAAAGTCAAAAAGTACCTCGTACGAAAAACGACAAAAGATTCCTTTCATATCTTTTACTAAAAACTCACCAAAGGGTAAAATTGGATATAAACTATTTTAGAAGGATATAAATATTACATATTGAGGAATCATGGATGTGGATTATAAAATACACCCCAGTAAAGACTTACGAATAAACAATCTCGGATAAAAATGAGATTGTGATATTTCCCTTACCTTAGGTCCGATTTGCTTTGTATGTGTCCGAATATCTTGTATAATGGTTGAAGTAATGTTATTGACTTATTCCAGAATCATACATATTGATATGATATCATATATGGTCATATTCTTAGCTTCTTATTAGTAATATTTCATTGTTACTTGTTACTCGGGTCTTTATTGCCTTTTGTTCTTATGCGTGTTTTGTCGAATAAATTCTTATTCTTCTTTTAAGGTTATAGATACCTTATATCCAGAATGGTATTAGTGTAACATATATCATATTTATTCATTAAATTCATTTATATAATTACTATGTAATGATGATCATGTAGAACGAGTCGCATCACATCGTGGAGACGGTATTCCGTACGTACGCACGAGTGATGATATCATTCCTATGATCATGGAATTGTATTGGAGTATATGTATATTATTTCAGTATCAATATTACTTTATAATAATCATAAATAGTTACTCATTACACCATTATACCCATCCTTGTAAGGTGGTGGTGGAAAATAGATTACACCACGGCGTGGAGACGGTATTCCGTACGTACGCACGCGCGGTGATTTCATTTTTCCGTAGGATGGATAGAAGGTGAATTAGGGTTGTTTCATATTTATAATAACATATCAGTATGTCAGTAATAATGATGTTATTACTTTATCATGAAACAACTAATGAAGAAGAATTTGAAGAAGAAAGAAATTGAAAAGATCGGTAATGGATATTACCTCTTCTTTGGAACGCCTCTTTGAATCATCCACTTAGGGAACTAAGATTGGTCTTTGAAGAAGACCAGGACCTCTAGGATTATTCTACGGAATTGGAGAGGAGAAAATGGCAGGGGTTGGCCGAGCTTGAGTGCTCAATTTGGCGTAAGGAGGAGGGGGAGGAGGTGCCCTTTTATAAGGGAGGAGAGGGGCACCTTAGGAATATCTCAAAATATTATTTTATATTAAAGTCAAAATCGGTTTATAATGGTTCCAAAGGGTCTTATTTCGAAGATAAAGTGGGGAAGGGTCGAAATCCTATCAACCAATAGGATTTATACAAGTTTAGGGTATTATTGTAACCTTATCAATTAGATTTAACTCTAAGTTAATCAATTTAACTTTTACCGTGTCTTTTTGTTTTCTTTCACTATATGGTTAATACACTTACTATAACATGCCAAACGAACCCCAAATTGTTTATTATTAATATATATATATCCTTATCTAAGTCATTTGGCCGAACCTTAGATTTTTAGAAATAAAATAACAATTAATAATATAATATTTTATTTAAAAACTATTTTGTGTCAATTTTGACACTATTTGATATATGATTTTTGTGAAAGTCATAACAGAATTATATGTTCGAACCAAGTTGATTAAATCAACATTAATATATCATAGTAACCTATAAAATTAGTGGAATTCATAAAAAGTCTCAAATTACATTTATTTTGGTGTTTATAACATCAATTATGTCAATATTTCATTAATAAGATAATTACTGCATCATCATTGTCTCATAAATAAATTAAATTATTTAATGTCTAAAAATTACAAATAAAATACCATTATGTAGGAAATCTTTTTGGATTTATAATGAATATTTATAGTCGAATTTATCTTATGTATAACCCCATATTAAAAATTATTTACTTATTAAACTTTGATTTTAACTATTTTAACCCTTCTTTAAATAAATTAATAATAAATGTCCTAATCTAACCCAAGTGGGCCTAAATGGTCATATTTTATTCCTAAGTTTGTTTTTGGTCGAATTAAACTTGTCCAATAGAATTAGGACATGTGTTAGCGTAATATTAATATCATATTTACCCTTAGTTACCCTATTTACTATTAACCGCGGTAAAAAAAGTAAAAAGTTACTATTCACCAAAAAAATTATTTTTATCTCATTGAACCACATTTTACTTAATAATATCAACCGTGTCTGTCGGATTTTTGAAATTCCATTCACAGAAGCAGTAAAATTAAGTTTTATGCAAAATTCAGTTTTTAACCTACCACTTAGTGGTTTCACTATTCATCAAAAATTGAAAGTTTTCAGAAAAATACCAAAATTTCACCCTAGGCTAATTTCGATATTCTGAGCCCAAAAATGAAGTCCATTTTAAAAAATAAAATTTATAAAATTTCAAAAAGTGGTTTTTACTATTCATAACGGCTAGTTTTAATAGCATATTGTTGTTTAGTGAAACTCGGTATTGCGTACGACGCAAGCTATCGAGGAAGGTCGCGATTGCGTGTAAAGCAAGCCAAGCAAGTGTGTAGTGAAAGATTCCTTTGAACAAAATATTACTCATAAAAATCTCGGGTGTTACAATAACATTGGGAATTATGTGGTGTATCACAATGCAATTGAGAATGGGGCCTAGAGGTACACATTAAGTTTATTTGTAACCTCAGTTAAATTCTATATGAATTTAAAATATTTGACATATATTATTTCCACACATGTTTTAATAATTATTAATGACAATTTGGTCACAAACAATCAATCAACAGTTATTTAAGAGAATATATATGTGACTTTAATAATTAATAAATATTCATTCACTATTTAATTAATTATTTTATTATATGAATATAGTACTTATTTATTCTAGTGTATGTACTAGGTGGAAACATATTTATTTAGTTAGATGAATATTTATTAAATATTAACTCAATGATTTTGTGAAAATTATATTTATTTCTTTATTGGTGTGTAATGAATTTAAATATATTTAATTAAATAAATTTTCATCATTCAATCTTTGATAAAAATTAAGGAAAAATATATTATCGTAAAGTTTATTATAGATCCCTATTTATTAAAAGAGAAAAAAGAAGAACAAAAATCTTGTTGAGTTGGGTTAAGGGAGAACCCATAACAATACTAAAGGCCAGAGGCAAACAACCTTAGATTTGAGTGGGAGGAGGAAATTTGTACAAATCTCAATACAAGTAATCCCAGAAAAAATTGTCCAAATTGGTCATTATAGGAGGACTAGAGAACAAATTTTAATGGTAAAATGAAAAATTTCAAATTAGATCTTACTTGAATAAATATTAAATTATTTATTCAAGGAAATAATTTTTATATTTTCTATGAGTCTATCTCATTTCAAGTAAATAATAATAATTTTTCTATTATTTATACATGATTTTCTATAAGGATTAAGAAAAAAAATCCACTTATTTAATTATTATTTTATAATCCTAATTAAATTTAAGCATGATTAAAAAATTTTCAAAAACCATATACATTTTCTAATAATAATGAACAATGAGTTATATAGAGGATATTATCAATCGTAAATGTTATATTCCTTTAGAAATCTCTCCTGGATGTAGAAAAATTATTTTTTTCCTCTAAAATGATTCCATCACAACCTAAAGGATTCTACTACAATCAACAAAGATATCCACAAGTGTTAGAACCACCAAAACCAGCACCATATTTATTCTATAATAATGATTGGAGGTTCATGAAACACATAAAAATCACGACTAGATGAAATCTACCTTTCATTCCTCTAACACAATGATGGTATAATAATATACTTTCATACAATCATTAAAAATAAAGAAATAAATTCAATAAAAGGTATTTATCTATTCAAATAAATTAATTATAAATTATATGAGAAAAGATCCTATATTCTTGGTTATGGTGTCTCTATGGATTAATACTTGATTTAATTCCATTGGTCATGGAATTATTCATCATTTATATCTTAGATTATTTGTATATTATGAAAAAAATTTGAGTTAGAAACTACCAATATAAACTTTTTCAGTGCCTAGAACCTTAATTTAGGAATCATGTCACTAATTTTCAACACCTTGAACATATTTAATACCATTTACTCCAAAAAATAAAATGTCGTGATGTTAATAACTTATTTTATGCAACTATAACTCTTTCTAATATCATCATAATCATTCTTAGAACCCTTTCCACCAAAATTTTCCACGAAATATTTTATTTCTAAATGAATACCCCAATATTCTATTTTTTAATTTATAATATTTTATTTTCTAACATTGAAATTATCTATGTTTAAGAATAATTTCACCAGAATTTATGACACCATATTATTTTAAAAATATATTATTAAGACAAAAAATCATTTATGTTAATGAAATAACTTTTATTTAATTTTAATATTTATATTTAACTAATGAATTGTTTTTTTCATATCATATGTGGTATTTTATTTGTTCTGATATTTTTTCCGAAAATGAGAATTTATTCTTTTGAATATGAAAATGATTTGTGGTGGGAACACCTACCCTCATATTTTAAAAAACATTTGGATTAACACTTTTATCCTGGACATATTTTTTTATTTGGGACTTCTTTTCAAACTTGTTATAGAATCTAAGGAATCACAAGATATGTGTATTGAATCCATTGTCTTGTATTTTTCCTAATAACTCTTATTTCTAAAAAAACCACCTATGGTATTATAGAAATGATATAACCACACATCCTTTACTAAGATCCATATGATCTTAATATATTCCAGTGCATTCAAATATTTGATGTAATAACTCTTTTCTACATCACTTGAATGTAAAATAAAATATATTTAAATTATTTCCTTTATTTTGAACTCATGTATACTCACAACAACTTCAATGTATACATTAATATTACTTACCCCAAAAAATAGAAGAATTCATTTCTACATCACAAAGAGTTGAAAATGAAATTATATATAATTTCACAAACCCATTTAGTAATACTATCAATTCCATCCTATGGAATCATTATCCCTCCTTCCTAGTAATACCTTTAAGTTTCACCAACCTTTACTTGCTACTATAAGAGAAAAAATTGGACTTTATAACTTGATATTTTTTTATTTTATTTTGACCTTTTCTACACTTATATTGCAAAAACATCATGAAAATATTGATATATCATATGTAGTTAATCTATTATGAACATTTTGAGAATATCAGGTAAATTTTTATTTAACTCATTCACATTGTGAGAATATTTCTAGTGATGAAAATAGAATGTAATCCATAACTAGATATAGACTTAAGGATATCACCAGCCTCACCTAGTCCTTGGCGTAATCAATAATATTGAATATATGTTAAGTGATAAAGTTACATAGTTTATTTTTCTTCTAACCACATAGAAAGCATTGGTTTGTCATTCTATAATTCTCATAAGCATATTGATTACATTTGTTAAATAACTTCAATAGTTTGTTTGATCCTGAATATGATTCTCTAACACAAAGAATTTATTTTACATATTTTTTTAAATAACCAGTAATTAAAGTTTATTAAATTAAACATGTCTTTTTCAAGGATTGATATCAAATTAATATTTCATAATGATGATGCTATTTATTTACAATAAAAAAATTTATCCAGTGAGTATCATGTTTTTTATATTTCAATCAAGTAATTTTAATGAAATTACTCCCTGTAAAATGATGAGCACTTTTTAATTTCATCCTATATAGTGTAATAATATCCATATTTCAAAAATAAATGAGTCTACTTTGTCATTCCTCCCAACACTTATTTTTTAGGTAAGATACCATCCTAATCATATCATATATAACTCCTATATAGTTGATAAGACAAAACTCTTCTCAAATACATTATATGGATAAAACCAATCCTATTAATATAGTGTTCCAAATCTTCTAGTTTCCCATATAAGTGTATTCAAAAGAAAAAAATGATATTTGGTCACATAACTCTCAAGGTTATCAAATTATACCATGCATTACATATGATAATCCATGGAAACTCTACTTTAGTAGATCATATCCAGTTCAATGATTTATATATTGATATGTTAAAGTTTATAATTAATCTTACACTTAGTATTTTAAATGGGTTATAATCTCACTATATTACCTCACATTATTCCCTCTACATATATGTATTCTTATTGGCATTTTTTTGGAATTCTATTCCTTATACCAATTTTTTTTAAAACATATTAGTTTACAACTCTTTATACAAATCACTATATATTTGATCACAAAAAATAGAATAAAAATATATTTTAACATATACAAATACATAATATATATAAGGTACACACAATTTTTATGTAAAAGTTTATAATTATACTAAATTAAAAATCCCTACATGAGTAAGCATGGAGCCACAAATAACCAACCCCAACCTTGCTAGAATAAGGAATAATCCTCTTGGACAATGGGAAGTCTGGACCAAAGTCTCTCTACCTAGGGGAAATTTTCTCAAGTGACATTTAAATTAATCATAACTCTAATACCTAACATATATAAACTATATTCAACATAAAAATTCTATCTAATTACTTTAATTATAAACTGAAGTAAAGGTATATAAAAATTTAACCTATTATCATACCTACCATATAACTCCATAGATTCATGTATGATAACTTTTAAATTTAGTTACTTTAAATTAAATTATAAATACCTTTATAATAAAAAAAAATTATATCTATGAATATCATAAGTAATAAAATGTAAATAAATAAAAAATTCACATTTTTAAACCCGATGCAAACATTTATGAATAATTCATAAATAAAGCTAAAAATATAAACTTTATAATTTATCTAACCTTAAGTGAATTCCATAATTTTTAATATAAAAGCTTTATATTCATTCTTTAATATGAACTCTTTTATATTATTCATTATATGGAATTTAATTTAAAAACATGATGTTATATTAAATATAAACATTTTTTTTCAATTTCTATTATGTAAACTATTTACATAATCAAGGTATCATATATTGAATAATATTTAAACCTTGATAAAATAAATGATAAAAACTTCTTTGGATGTGGTTTAAATAATTTCCTTGAATAAGGACGTTAATTTGAATAATTCAAATTAATAATTATAAACAATTCAAAATCTTAAATATAAGAACTTTAATATTTTTCCTTATTTTGTAATTTATCACACTTATAACTTCATTAAAAAACGTTGTGTCTATACTATATTTAATTCCATATAATATTAAATAATTTAATATAAATTATATGCATATTAAATCAATAAATATTACATCTTGTGTAATCATTATTATCTCATGTTTATTCCTCAGTGTATTATTTTATCCATTAAATTAAGAAATATATAATATTAACATTTCACAAACAATTTATATATAGGAATATTTAATATGAATAATCAATTTAATAAAATTTTTATTCCTTTTCCAAAAATGATATATTAATATGTGGTTTTCATGTTAAATTTAGGCATGAAAATCGACTATTTTTAATGAATAGAACTTAAAATTTATTAAAAAATTATAACAAATAATAATATTTTACAAAATATTAATGTTTATTCATTTTGGAGTATATCATATCTTATAAATGATATGTGAATTATCAATAATAAGTTACTACAAAAATAATAGGTTTCCTTTATGTTTCAATTCTGCATCATTAGAAAAAGCCTCAGGTATGGGGTAACCTATATGTAAGAGTATCATAGAAAAGCATCACATATCGAGCAACCCATATATAAGGTAACTTCTTATAAAAATGAAAAAACCTCATGTATGGAAAATTTATTACATGAAGGCCTATCAAAATCAGTGATATATTATATATCTCCATTAATGGATGAATACCCTTTTTTCATGAAAAGAAAGAAACCTATATATATATAGTGAACCATACATAATATATTTTATCATATAAATGAAAAAACCTTTTATATGGGTAACGATTTTATATAAGGGTTATAGTATTGTAACACTTACACATAAGTTCATATTTAATGAGATATGATACATCATAATTATGAAACAATGCTATATTTTTATGACCAAATTTTAGTTGTAGCCTATGATACCACCTATATAATAGGCTACATCACAAAACAAAACCACATGATTTTACTATATCAAACCTTATGATACAAATCATGAACTCACTAAAAAATATTAAAAGAGAATAATGCATTTTTATATCCTATATAATAAATCCATTATAGTGATCTTATAACTAACACTCATCCACATCATATTAAACACTACAATATGTCCAAAATAAGATTAAAATACACATGTTATTCCTTAAATATGTAAAATAACATGTTGATTTATTAATTTACATGACCATGATACCACTAATATGATTATAAATATCATCAAATGATTAAAAAAATGACAAAAACCTAAAATTTTATGGTTTATCATCACAAAAAAACATATATATTTTGAATAACATAAATATAAGATGGAATAACTGAATCATAGTTAAATCCATATTTTTTTGTCTTTAATGGAGTATGATTGATTGATATCACTTAGTGGTATCTGATTTCTTATCACTTCCATAGGTAATAGATTAGCGACGAGAATCCTCATTTCTAATGAGGGGACCAAGAAATCCAAAGGTGTGCTAGCACTTTCACTTCAGTGATAAATGTAGAGTTGGGATGAATAAAACATTGGTTAAAGCTTAGTAGTGTCACAAATACTCAACAGGGGGATACTATCCCTTTACATATGATCTATTCATTAAATTAAGGGAATAAAATGTCTACTACCAACACCTAAAAATTGATATGCATTAAAATAAGTCACTTCTATTTAGATATTATAATTTGAAAATTTTAAATGATTTTGTGTATCCATAAATGAATCAAACCATAGATTCATAACCAAGGTAAACCATGTAGAATATTTGGCCGAAACCCTGAACCCATATTGTAATCCTGTCATAATCTATAATAGAGTAATCTCATGCCTTATACAATATTAGGATATCGTAATGTGGGATATGAATCACATGAATATCACATGAATTGATATAGGGTATATCATAAAATATGGTATACTAAACATAGTAATTTATAATTGTAACCTTGTATGCAAGTGGTGATGGGTATATGTTAGGTGTATGAGAAGACAACCTAGGAAATGTACTTCAGGTTTAGGCATGATTCCAACCCATGTGACATTATGAGATAAAATACGATTCCTAGGTGGGCTACTCATCCATCTAGGTGTATGTATATGAGATGGTTTTGGGGTAGTCTACTTTACCTATCAGTGTATGATATAAGATATTATTATATTGGCGAGCTTCTCTTCCCACAAGATTTAATATATGGTATTACTAGATGGACAATTATTCCCATGATAATTACAATATATGGTATTAGGGGAGGTCCTCTTATTCTCTTGATTATTATGACATATGGTTAAATCCAAGCGAGTAGCTTATCCTCCAAATGATTGTGGTGATATATGGGTGGAAATATTATCTCCCAATTATTGTGGTGATATTTAGTTGGCCCCCTCAATGATTATGTAAATATCCAAGATGGCTACTTATCCCTTGATGATTATGATAGATGGTGATATTTAAGTGGGAAACTCTTTCCCTCAATGGTCATGTACGGTGATAAATGAATGCGCCAATGTTCCCCACCACTGATTTTTTATGGTGATATATGGGAAATCTACTTATCCACTTGATGATTATTATGATACATAAGTGGTTCATTTATTTTACTGATGATTAGGATGATATATGAGTAGGCCACTTATCCCTCTATGATAATGATATATAATGATATGTGAGCTATTTGATTATTCCTATAATGATTATATGTATGGTTATAGGGTCTAATCAATCTTCCTACAAATTATAAATATTTAATGAATGTATATAGGGTGGAGAACTATTCATCCCTATATCTTGAAATATGATGCTCAAAGACACTCCAAAAATGGATAAAGTAGGCATGGTCACACTAGGGTGACACAAACAGTTTCCATGTTCATTACATGCATTTTATATATTTTGGTTTATTTATTAATTTGATCATCTCCTATTGTACATGCACTATTATCCAAGTTATATATGTAAAACCATTGGGGATGGCCTATCGAGTTATACTCACACCCTACTCAGGTGGCGCTAACACATTGATATCCCAGAAGACCTCTTAATTGTAGGTATAGGTAGGGTAGAGTCTTTGTGTTAGATGGATGAGATAGAAAGCATAAAAATATTCTAGATATATGACTCTTTCAAGACTTGAGACCACATTTTAGTCATTTGGGTTTTGTGTATTTTGTATTGGGTTGTATATGATCTAAAAGTGGGAGATCTTATTGATGTTTTCATGAATTTTGTGGTATTTTTGATAGTTCATACTTTTATAACAATTGATATGTTATTTATTTATGTCTGTATTTATATTTTATGATTTTTTTACAAAATTTATTATTGTAATGGATGACTATATTATATTGTTGATGTTTTTTATACTCTTATATATGGGTTTATGATCCTCATGATATCAAAAAATCCCATACTTTCTATTCATCACCAACTAGAAAATGGGGAGGCACATCTGAGGTCATGTGTCTCTTGAATCTCTTCATAATAGAGTGAATCAGGTCATCATGTTATAAAGTTGATTAGAGAATTACATTATTTGTTTTATTATTTTGGATATGGTATATAGGAGGTTGGACTAGTTTGAACTTGGGATGGATGTTATTTCATGTGCCTAGTTAGCTCCTGCATGAGCTAAATTTTAATTTTTCAAGGAGTTGGGATTGTCTTTTTTTGGTTTCAATGTTACAATTTGGTTGATTATTATCAAATATGATGCAACATTTTAATAGGTTTTATTATTTACCTAGAGTGGAAATAGAGTGGGTGTTTAGGAATTATATTAGGTATATAGGTTTATATGACATGTGCTGCTAATCATTTTTTTTTCATTTTCTAAAGGCCAGATTAAGGGATGCCGGTACCCATTACTAAATATGGGTTCTAAAAAATAGGTTTTAGTTATATAATGTGTTAATAATAACTTATTCATTGATTTTACAAATAACTTATCGGTGAAATTCTACAAAACTAAACTATATGGTTATCATTTTGTTTACACATTTCATTATCAAGAGATTTCATTTATATACATATTGTTGTGACCTTGGTCATTGAGGGCCTATTCTAGTTCATGGATTATATTTGAGAATCAATACCTTAGAGTGTGCATTTTTATTGAGTATGAGATTCCTAATATATATATATATATATATATATATCTCTGTGTGTATGATAACCTAGAGTGGGGGTGTTGTCATGTGATATTTTTATGGTATTTTATATGAGATCATGAATGGTTCTATGTAAACTATGATCTAAGTGGGATATAAATTTTAGGAACGGTTGGGGAGCCTAGTTATGTAGAGATGTGACTCATGATATTGTTGATTTTTTCCTAATTTTGTACCATGGTGCTTCCCTATTATCTCCCGCGATAAATTTTGATGTATGAGGGTAACCTAACATAGGGGTTATCCATGGACTACAAGTGCATTTAAATAAGTTAATTATGGTTAGATTCTTGTCTTTGAGATTTATTCATAAGAGTTTATATCAACTAGGTGATATAGGAAAGGAGATTTATTATGTATTTTTGATTTTAAGTTATGGGTAATGCTTATTTTGTGATGGGTATTAAATTCATTGGAGGTATACTCAACTATTTGGTTAGGATCATGAGATAAGTACTTATGGTATTTGATTCAAAATAACATGATTCAAATTGTACGGAAAGGGATCACTAGGGTGTACACCTACTAGGGTGTGTTTTTTTGGTAACATGGGCTGCTAAGTTATATTGTGAGATCGTATTAATGGATATCCTTTTTTACTAGGTTAAAAGGGTGGGATCTTATTCATCCAATATAGTAGGTGGATGGATGAAATCTAAGAATAAACTATGTTATGTTAGATTGGTATTTTCTTAGGTGTGATAAAAATTGAGTTACATGTGAGATAGGTGGATGGGTGGATTTGGGTAACTTTTTGGGGTAGGGATATGGAGTTGTGTAAGTTACATGAGTAATACTATGTGTTCATGATAATGTATGATAATTCGTGGTGCTTTATTTTGATATTTTTCTGGTGTGTGGATTGGATATTTGGGAATTTATTTGATTGGTCCCTTAAGACATGTTTGGGGGTCAAGACCTCTATAAGTGCCTATGTGATACTAAAGGGGTCTAATATTCCTTAGTTTTCTAATTGCATTTATTTAGGTCATTGGGGTTTGATTAGATCAGGGGAAAAATCATGCATGGATATTGATCAGATATTAAATGATAGTTTAAAGTTGTTAGACACATTATTTTTATAGAGTAAATATTAAAAGGGTGTTTATCCTTTATATTATGACATATATTAGTTATAGAAAGGAATGATCTAGGCAATATCACTTATAGTTGACCATGGAGAGAAGTTGTATTAGGGTATAACTGGTGCATGACACAAGTTCTTTATAATGAGAATATGAAATGACTAAAGTGTCATGAGATTGTGGATATATTGGGATGGTCATCTCATATGAAATTTGAGCTATTTCCTTTTTTGAAAAGTGAAACCTTTGGGTCTTGAGAAAAACTGAGGGGTAAGTGGATTGGGGTGATGGCTAAATAATATTGGGAGTACCTCATCTACGGTGAATGCGGTTATAGAGAGTTTATAAGTAGCTAGAGGGACTAGGTAGGGACTATAGTGGGATGAATCAAAATATTTCCGTGATGGGGTGAATGTTCATGGACCCTGAGTAAGATCCACTAGGAATTTGGGTAAGATGGTAAATTATTGGATGTATTGGATAATGGTTTCATATAGTGACACAATATCATTGGACACTTGACCATTGTTCTAGATGTGGATCTACTTGAGAAATTTGAGTGGGGCCCATGAGTGTTAGCGTTTTTAGGGTAGTGGATGTTGGATAAGATCATGCTCATTAATTTATGATAAGGAAAGTTCTATAGTGTTGAGAACACCATAGATAATATAAGCATATAATGGTAATTTTGACAAATTCTTGGTAAAAATTGAGGGTGACATAATAGTGGAACCAACATGAAGATAGTTATTATTTTATGATGGTTCTTGGATTAAAGTTTCCATGTTATGTATGATAAATATAAAATAACAAAATCTGGGTATCAGTCATTGAGAATAAAAATATGAGATGACGGTTGGGTGGTATAATTTGGTGTGTTTCTTGAGGAAATATGTCTATGGTGTGACTGGGTCTATTGAATGTTTTTGATAATGGACAACACATCAACATGTAAAATAAGGCATGACCTTGTGTTATAGATATAGTCTCAGAAGTAATATTTTAGCTTTAGATAAGAATGATCAAGTGAATATTTAGTGTGGCACCTATAAAGTTATTCTTTGGTGTGGAATTATTATATAAACTATTGGTGCATGTTGGATAGTGTTTGATAATTCATGATATCATCAGAAGCAAGGAATTATCATGGAGTTAATGAAAATAATCGGTTCCATATTACAAAGGATTGTGGGTTTTTAGGAGTGGTCAATGTAGTCGGGTATGGTTTATATTTTTCAAGTTTTATTGAGTGTGAGGATTTAGAGAAGTTCAAAGTCATCCATTAAGAAACGTTCAATGATGTGGGGGGATGAGGTGAGAGAATTCTATGATTTTTATCAATAAATATGAGTTGAGTGCAATGTCGACAAGGACATAACCATTAAGATACATATAATTTGGTCCATTCATCAACACTTAGTAACCAGGATGATTAATGAAGGATTGATGTGGATTCTTCTTAGGGACATGAATTATTATTCTATGGAGTTTATATTTAAAGACATCATTAGAGGTTCATAAAATTAAGTGGAATTTTAATTTTGGGTTTCAGAGGAGGGAAAGATATAATTGTTGGGTTTTATATCAATATTATGAGATTTTTAATATCTCAAGAAGGTATTTTTGGATGTCTCTTAAGGTCTAGGAGATGTATCAGGTGACTGGATGAGATTTAGAGTAGGATGGGTGTAACCCTTTCATATATATTTTTCGATACGTGGCTCATTATGCTAAGATAGTTAGGGTTCACACCATGATGAGGGTTGAGAAGGGGACCATCACACTATAATAAGTGAATGTTGGACCAAGATGGGTTCCTATGTGATAATAAATAATTTTGAGGTCTCGATAAATCAGGTCATGGCCTAGGGTGTTGTGGTGTGGTGAAGCTTATGTAAGCGTGGTTTAGTTCTTTGTAGGTTTAAATCTAACATGTGAGGATTATGTGTGGTGTGAGGGAATTATTTCATCATGATAATTTGTTTATATAATTTTAAAAAATTATGTTTTTCTTTTGATAAGTTTTATATTGGGAAGGATGGTAATACCACGAACCCTATTGTGAGACCCTGACCCCTATGGTCACACTGTGGTGATAATCCTAACATATTTAGCCGAGTGGTCAATAAATCCATACATATCACCTAATAATTATTACTTGTGACTTTGAAAAAAATTAAAGGGGAAGGATGGTCACATTATAACTCTTGAGTTACCTTATAAATACTAGTTAGAGAGCATGTCACGATAAGGGTGTCAAACCGTGAAGATAGGATAAGAAGGATCTTTTCACTGTGAAGTGAGGTGGCCACTCACTGAAGGCCATTGTTGTTAATGTTGTTATTATTATAATAAGTAGATATTTATTCCATGACCCATAGGTTGTAACACGATGAGGGTCAAAATTAGATATAATGTGCTGTGAGGATGAGGGACAAGATATGGATCCAGATTCCTAGAATTCTATTAAACCAAAAATGTAGTTTCATGCCACATTGTGACCCTAAGCAATGAATTCAATTTCATTGGTTCTGGTTTGGGGTGTTATGATACATCATTACTTGAGGGGCCATGCCTTTAGGGTTTCTCATAGAGGAATTACACGTTGAGACATATGTTTCACACCATTTTGGGACCCTTTTATAGTTTTTAAACATATCAAGGATGGTCTTTTGAGATGTTAATTTAGAATACTTCTTTGGTACTCTTTATATTTTGGATTTCCAAACAAGGGGAGGTGAGATCCTCTTCACTTACTTTTCTCCCTATAAACCTCTTTTATATGTTTAAATTGAAGGTGGTTAGCTTGTTGAATAATGTATGACTTACTTTTTCTTCCTTATATATTTTTATTCTCCTTGTTAGAATATATTTTTTTTGATTTATATTATAGTTTGATGATAGTTCCATGAGATAATGTTGGAATTGATCCCCGTACAATGGGGATTCTAATTGGATTGGAGGATCCTAATAGGATCAACACACTAGGTTTTACACGAATTTAGTAAGTCATGTCACTAATTTGAGTTATTTAAAATATTCTATTGGTTGGGTGGGATTTATGAATAATTTGATATGATAAATTAAGGCTTTTTTATAATAGAGGTCTATGTAGATTTCAGGGGAGGTTCTAATTCCTTTGTCTTAGGATTAAATTATGGGAGATAACTGAGTGAGTAATTATTTGATTATTACCAACGAATTAGGGGTGTAATAAATTTTGGTTTAATGTTAAAAGTAATTATAATTTATTTATAATAAATTTATGTGAATTATAATGGATTTAGGTCATCTTTTTTATGAGAAATGACCACTCGAGCATGGAAAATATTAGGCAATGATGTATGATATATTTTTTGAAAGTGAAAAACTCCAATTGAGGATAGTGGTCCCTAAAAATATCCCCATATTTTTTACATATTTTTATATAATGACTGGGTTGTAGTCTCAGTATTTTTTTATGAATATTTTTGAATTTACAATGACCTGTTTATTTTAAAACCCATTATAAGAATGAAAGTATCAGTGGATACACCAGATCAGACATTAAACTTGTTTCCTTAGTCACTGATGGTTTTAGTCTTGAATATAAATATTTTTTATGTTTTATATTATCCTTAGAGAAGTATAAATGAAATTAATAAAGCATAGTGGACCTTGGGATACATTCCTTTAGTTCCTTTTAAGTAGGAGTGTAATGGTTTAAGAGTAGTTGGCCTTGGGGTAGGCCATATGGACTGTTGGGGTACCTTAGAGCCTCTTGGATAGTTGATTAGTGTATGAGGTTAGTTTTACTCATCCATTTTTTTTACATGTACGTGTGAGTTGGTTCACCATGTAAAGAATTTATGTATAAATAGGGTCTGAGATGATAGACCTAGATTGACTTTTGAAGTGTGATGGATGTAATTACATTATTTTTGGTTGGTTTATATAGAATTACCTCTGTATCTAATTAATCCATGATGCAATCATCACTTTGTGAAGGGATTCTATCACCTTTAAGAAATGGGCTTGGAAAATATAGTTGGAAATGAGATAAAGAAACCCATGTGGGTTTTTCAGACCTTGATGTGACTTAGAGAACCATAACAAGTGCATCCGTCTTGTATTATCTCTCCAGAGTTTTGGAATTAGGGGATAATTCGGTTGTATCCCAATATAAATGTAGTGATGGGAATACATTGTTTGAATGAGTTGCCAACTATGGATATGTATATCAGGTTTGGGTGTATTTCCAACCCATGTGACCTTATGAGATATACTATAGTTATGGGGAAAGCTGATATTCCCCATGAGTTTATATGTTTTAGATGGTTTCTGGTGGGAAATGCTTCTCTAGTTTTTTGATATATGGGTCAAATTTACATGTATTCTACTATTCCCCTAGATATTTTTTATGGAAATATATGAGGGCCATTAATTTTTCCCATGATTATTGTCACGAACCCATCCCCACAAAGTGTACCCCTCCTAGGTCATAAATATGAGAAAGGATGTTGTGACACCTGAGCCCTTCCTCCAGTAGGCCATGGGTTGACGACTAACACCAATGGTATAATAAACACACAAATGGGAGACATTACCCTCTTAGAGAACACATGAGAAATAGAGAGATAAGACAAACACCAAACAACTCCAACTAAGACTAAAATATAAGATAAATCCCATGTGCACATATGTAATGTCATCTATGAACTACTACAACTAAAAGTGAAAATGGTATGTACCAAAATAAAGTAAAACAACATCGACCATGAAGCCCAGATAACTCCTCTAACTCCAAGTTAGTAGTTACTAGCCGGATCTCCAACATCATCCAAGTGACATGAAAAATAGTTTATATATATACGTAGGGTGATTATAATATTACACTCAGTAGGATCCTCCGTGAAGCCTCTTGTGAAAGAGTTAATAAAGCATGATAAAGTAGAGAGAACAATAAGTGTATCTAACTCATCACCTAATCACGTATACTATGTTCTCATCCTCACCATGGATACTCTCACCAAGTATCGCATAAAATATTATATAATATAATAAGAATATCAAGGGTACCTCACTGCCACTTCCCAATGGTTTTATGATTTTAACCAATGTTGCATATCCTAAGAATCTCTCTCCAAAAAGGCTTTCCCGCAAACACTTGGGTGTAGCACCACAACATGATCTTCGTGAAAAACAACCACTACACCCATGTAACCAAAGTAACTAGGTAGTTTCCGGGATCCACCATAGACCGCATAATGTATATCACACATCAGATATTACACCTTAAGACATTATAGACCATATGCTGAGTAAGGATCCTTAATCCATCACTACCTATACACGATACACCTATAGTAGTCTATAGGAAACTATATCCAGAATATATGTGTGCGAATAACCCAAAGAAATTAAAACCCTCAACAAAAATATATGGGGGAAAACTGACCAATATTCCTACCAGCACAATAACTACTAAGAGAAGAGAGAGGGGCCAAAGAGGGTAGTCAACCATTCATCCTCCCACTAGAATATTGGGGGAAAATACCCCCATGGCATAGAATCCCCAAGGATCCAATTTCCCTAACGACTACGTAGAGTAGCATATAGAAACAAAAATAAGTACAGAATATATTATAGCTCACAACCACACTATGGGTGTAACATAGTCTTAGAATCAACTGTATTTAACGTCTCTCCAACTCCCGACTGTCAATGACAAGACAAGGCTTCCTATAAGCACACAACCATTTAAAGAGGTACATAATATTAATTCATCCATTTTTATCAGTTTCAATTTATGTTAATTAATTAATTAACCATTAATTAACCATTTTCATTCCACATTACATTTCAGTAGCATTCCAACCACGATCCACTGTTCCTTTAAATTGTAACCTCATCATTGAATTCCACAAAGCTCCAACCCCATGGGTTAACATCATTTTTTCAATAATTTATTTAAAAACATTATCACAATTCCATAATTCTATGTATTTGAAGAAAACATTATAAGGTACCAAACATGAGGGTCCCACCATGGTGTGTATATGAACAACTCATCGAGTCTTTGCAACCTACGGCAGGAGCATGGATCCATCCGTTCTCGAGAAGATAAAAACATAAATCACAAGGAATACCCCACGTGTCTTCACCTCTTTTCGAAGGTTTTTATGTAAGAACAGCTACCTTATGAAGTGAGGAAAGTAAAGTAGAGAAAAAAAAACAAGATTCAACAATAATCCAACATTCACATCCAACTTGATTCATCATCTATGGTGCCCTCCCCGACACCCATGTGCATAAACTAATGCACCTCACCACTCTAAGCATCAAATCATGACACAACCAATGGGCCCCCCTTCTCCCACATCTCACAACATTGATCTGGGGTCATAAAACATCACAAGAAGTAGGAAATAACAAAGAAACTGGGAACTTGGTCCTAATCAAGGCTTTCTACCTTCACACACAATAAGCTCTCATGACTCCAAAGCTAAAGGCACTCAGCCTTACAAAAAAGGTGGTAACTCAGAACCCTACAAGGAATTATCCTATATTGATCAACCTTCACCTTAATACATCTTGAATTAGAATATTCATTAATGGTAAGTTCCAACTATAGGAAACCTAAATAGCAAGCTATCATAGCTATCACAAATTAATTAAACATGCTTACTACATCAATTTTATTATCAAAAAATTACAAAAACATCCAGATTCCATTACATGACTCTTTATCTTAGGGAAAATAGTATACAATTAATCCAAGAGATATGTTATTTACCAATTTTCCATCAACAACGACATGTTAAACAAGAAAAACATAGATATCACACTCTCTAGAAAATCTAGAGGCAATAACATTGCTAAACAATTGATATCAATTCATTAATCAGGTTCAAATATTTATTATGTCAATTCCATTGTGATCAAATGGCTAAACCATGAAATCTATATGAATTCATGTAAATATAAAGAGAATCAATGAACCCCCTACCTCTAAAGGTTTTTGATGTTCTTTATACTTGAACGGGCCAACACAATGGATCAAAATCACCTTTCTCGTAAGACTACATCCACCAGAGCACACCACGACACAACCACATCAACAAACACCCAATAAAAAACCATTAGAAACATGGGGATCAAATTCCATAACATGTAAAGGATAAATGGGAGAAGAATGATTGAAGAAAACATAAGAACAGAGGTAGATAATACCTTATATCGATGACATATCGACACTTTCTTCTTGTACCAAAAAGGGGGTTCACATGAAGCTGGAAGAAACTTCAAGGGGAAATGATCCAAGTATTATGATTCAATAAAAACACTACTATGAGATTGGAATCTTTGGGCTCCTCACACTGAGAGAATGGAGAAGGAAGAACAAGGTGGAATATATCTTGGACTTTTGAAAATCTAAACCGAGCAGCGGTTTAGATACTGTTTTAGATTTTCCATTAAAGACGAATCTTGTCAATAATATGCAGTTTGACTAGGTAAAGGCACTAAAACCATTAATAAAATTAATTTAGGAATTATAGGCATTGAATTGGCCATAAATCTCTTAAAAAAGTCTTGGAACACGTTTTATGTCAAAGAAAACATCAAATGGGCGAAACTGTTGGAAGGTGGAAACACTGTTCACATACTGGTATAGAAAGACTATAGCATATACTGATAATAAAAATGAATCCCTGATCGCTGGAAAAATTGTACACCTACAGACAATGTAAATGACTCACCTAAAATATTTTTCACAAATAACTCACTGACAATACTATTCACAAATGACTCACTGACAATACAAATGACTCACCTACAGTACTATTCACAAATGAATCACTGACAATACAAATGACTCAACAAAATTACTGTTTACAAATGACTCACTGATAGTAAAATTAACTCCCTAAAAGTACAAATGACTCACCGACCGTACTGTTCACAAATGACTCTCTGACAGTACAAATGACTCACTGACAGTACGGTTCAGAAAATGACTCACCAACAGTACAAATAACACACTGATAGTACTGTTCACAAATGACTCACTAACATTACAAATGACTCACTGAAAGTACTTTCACTAATGAATCACTAATAGTACAAATGAATCACTTACAATGTCGTTCACAACACAAGAAACACTATTCATAGAACTGGAAATTTGAAAAAGTGTTGGGGATAAGTCCCTTAGACCTCCTAGAACACTTAAAACACCATACTTCAGCAAAGTAATACTCCAAAGTGGTCTATGAAATTACATAAAATACCTCTCATAACATTCTCATCCAATATAATTCATAACCAACCCAAATAATAAAAAGGAAAGGGGTTTGAACAACCACCCTTCGAGATACCTCTCATGGATCTCACCACCAAAGTAGTTCAAACACTTAATAAAGGTAACACATGAAGCTACATGACAACCATAACCAGATCCTAAACACTATCCCAGTGGAGATACCTCTCAATTGATAAAATTCCACAAAAATCAACAAAATAAACCCATCTCATAAATAGTAAAGGTCTATAACGAAAAAACAAACATCGTTACAAGAAAAGAGTTAAACATAAAAAACTCAAGGAACTGAGAGTGTATCTGTGACTCACGTTTCAATGTACTCTACTTCATATCACCATTTCACCAAAATACATTAACCAAGTTGATATCATTCCCATGAAACACTTTCTACTTATGGTATTGGATCTTTATAGGCCACTCCTCGAAGGTTTCATCATCACCAACATCGATTTCACCCTATTCGATGGCGTGATAGTAATCTTGAAGATAATGATGGAGCTGCGACACGGGAATAAAATCATGTATCTGACTCATCTATGGGGGAATTGCTACCAGATACACCACAACTGCAACATGACCCAACACCTCAAAAATCCCAACAAACCGGGGACACATTTTACTCGCACAACCAAACCATCATTGCCCACAATGGGGAGTCACCTTCAGAAACACATGATATCAAACTTTAAACTCCAAAGGTCTCCTTCTATGATCGTAATAGGATTTTTGACGATAATGAACTACCTTAATCCTCTCACAAATCACCTGAACCATCTCTATCATGTTCTATACTAGTTTCGACCCAGTGATTGCTGACTCTTAGACCACAATACAACACAACGGAGAACAGATTGGTCATCCATACAAGGCTTTAAATGGTGTCGTACCGATGGTGGAGTGGAAACTATTTTTTAGGCGAACTCCACAGAGGGTAAGTTCCTCTTCTATTAACCTCCATAATCTTGGACATAAGAGAACAACATGTATTCAAAAGTTTGGATGGTCCACTCTATCTGACTATCCTTATGTGGATGAAAAGAAGTGCTAAGAATAGCTGAAAACTGAAATCATGCTGGAGACCTATCCACACCCTGGAAGTAAAATGAGGATCCAGATCTGAAATGACCATCCATATCACTCGGTGGAGTCTCAACACATTATTTTGATACTACCTCGATAAAACCTCCACTGAGTTCAACTCCTTGATTGATATAAAGTGGGATCATTTCGTCAAACAATTCAGTACTACCCATATAACATCATATCCTTTTTGAGACCTGGGTAAACTGGAAACAAAGTCCATCAAGATGTGCTCTGACTTCCAATGAGGAACATCTAATGGCTAGAGAAACCCATCAAGAACATGGTGCTTAGCCTTCACCTTATAGAAGGCCAAACATCGAGGAAAAAACCCCGAAACTACACGCTTCAACCTAGGCCACCAAAACCGAATTCTCATAGATCGGTACATCCTTGTTACACCAGTATGTATTAATAAGGAATAACTATGAAACCGTATAAGAACCATCTCACACATCTCAAAAAGAATGAAACGACTTTCCTATAATGACAAATGATGTTTTTCATCCTCAAACCAGCCATCAGGGGCCTCATCACAAACAAATCAGTCTCTCCAGACCTCCACCCCTAGATCCCCCAACTAGGAATATTCCACCTGCTTCACCAAATACAACATCACCATTATCTGAAAAATAAAACCTCTTCCCCCAACATCTCCCATATCAAGATGTAATGCTAAAAGTTATTCCATTACTCTCCAGGAATCACCTGATTCATGCACTGTATCACTACGTGACTTCATGATCAGCGCATTGGCTACAACATTTACCTTTCTAGGTGTATATGATATTTATAAGTCATAATCCTTTAAGAACTCCATCCACTGATGTTATTGTAAATTTAAGTCACACTAGGAGACAACATACCTCAAGCTCGTATGATCAGTGAAAACCAAAAAGCACCATCAAATGAGTTAATGTGTCCAAAAAAATAGAGAAAACAACACTTCTAACAACTAAATATCATGGATGGAATAGTTACATTCTTGGGGTTGAAACTGCTAATAACCCTAAGAAACGAATGATCTCTACTACTTTAGATCTCAACCAAACCCTAGACGTGAAGCATCACAAGAAAAATCAAACCTAAATACCTCTGATGGAAGAAAAATAATCATGGAACTGACCAAATTATTCTTCAAATAATCGAAATATTTATGACACCAATTATCCGACATGAATGACTGATCATTTCTAGTCAACACTATTAGAGGAGTCGCAACCCGAGAGAAATTTTCTATGAACCTCCTGTAATATCCTGCAAGACAAAAGAAACTTTTAACCTTTTCCACTGTCTTGGGGGATTACCAAGACCCAATTTTTTCTATATTCAATGAATCTGTAGATACTCCCTACTAGGATACAACATGTCCCAATAAATGGACTTCTTGAGCCCAAAACTCACACTTCAATAACTTCCCAAATAACTTTACTCGACGACGAACTCCCAAAACGACATGCAGATTCTCTACATGATCCTCCTCGGATTCAGAGTACACAACGATGTTATTGATTAAAACCACCATGAAATTATCTTGGAACACACGAAACCAAATGTTCATCAACCCTATGGAAACAAATGGAGAATTCGTCACACCAAACAACATTAAAATGAACTCATAATGCCCAAGATGATAATGGAAATCAGTCATCAAGATATCCTCATCCTTCACACGCATCTGATGATATACTTACTGTAATTCAATATTTCAGAACAAAATTTCAACCTTCAGTAGATCGAATAAATCATCAATTCGTGGGACATGATAGTAATTCTTCATTGTCACTTTTTTCAAGGGATAATAATTGATACAAAATCCCAAACTGCCGTCAGCCTTCTAAATGAACAAAACTGGTGAGCCCTACAGTGACAAACTCAGCTGAACAAAACCAAAATGTAATATTCCATCGAGATATATGTGCAGCTATCATAACTTAGAAGAGGACATCCTATAAGTATACATAGATATAGAATATTCTCCTGGCTATAGATCAATCCTGAACTCTATCTCTCATCGAGGGGGTAATGGTATAACCTCTTTTGGAAAGACGTTAGGGTACTCTCTTATAACCCTTGGAGATTCCTACTACTTAACCACTAATTAAATCATATTCACCTCATCCATAAATAATGATAAGGAAGAAACATGCCTCCTACCCATCCAAGGGTCTCACTTGACAAAAAAAACCATTGGCTCTCCATCAGCATCAAATAACACCACCCACCTCTTGAAGAAATCCACAATAGACTACATAAAATACAACCAATCCTTGAAAAGGATGACATAATATGGTTGTATCCATAAACATAGGAAATCTTCCCAAGATCGGTGCTACCCCAACACTAGTTCATAGTCTTTACATACTTCAAACAAGTAAGATCAACCTCCAACTAGAGTAGTCAACGCCAAGGGAACTAGAAGCTTATCTACCTCAAGTCCCAAATAATGGAAAAGGGAAGGTGATATGAATGAGTGTGTCTCTCCTAAATAAAAAAAGGAATACACACAAGTAGAAAACAAGAAAAGGGTACCTTGAGAGACATCTGGCTCACATGGCGCTGGAAATTTTAAAGCATGAAGCTGACAACGACCTGCTCCATGGCCTCTCAGACCCTAATGACGACCACCACCATAGATCCTCTCTACTCTTTAAGTTTAAGGAGAATCCAGGGACAATCCTATAACTGCCCCATATACTCTATGATAATCCAAATCAAGTACAACCTCCTAGTGATACCTCAGTTAGAACTGCCTCAATGAAGGAACCTGAAGTGGAACACCTGGTGTATGCTGACTTCTCTAATAGTTTGGGCACTCTTGTTTCTGATGACCTCACCCTATAAAAGTAAAAAAAGTGCTTGATCCCTTAATATAGGCTTGAGAGACACCTCCCCCAAAGAAACAAGATGCTGAGGGCTATGACGTACCCCTAAATGAATGAAAACTCTTATACCGCGAAAACCGGAAACCCCAGACCACAAATCTTCTTCATGAAGAATCTTGATGACTACCCTCTCATGAAAATCCAATCCTATCTAATTTCTTCTTGATAAACACTACCCTCTCCAAAAACTCAAGATATGTCTTTAGCATAAATGGGGTGACCTAGAGATGCATCTTTGAATAAAAAGCCTCCTTGAAATTCCTCTCCCTAGCCTCCTCATCTGAAAATAGGTCCGATTCACATTGTAAAGGGTTCCCTAAATGGATTCCAAACTCTCACACACTAGAGCTAACCTGTCAAAGGGTAAAAAACTCATAGAAATTGGACGCCTTCGCGGTTGATGAAATAAAAACGACTCTGAACTTTTTTCAAAACTCCTCCCACCATATTTTTGACTCTTCGAGATCCTCGAGGAACAAGAACCACTACTGCATCACTTTCGTATGCAACATCATCACAAAAAATGACACCTGGTGATATTTTCGAGCACTAATTGAAATGAAGGCTATCTCAAAATCCCACAACAATTATTTTGTGACTTTATCTGAAATGGAACCCTTATAATTCTATAGACTATGGAACTAAAACTGTCAAAGTGTCATCCTCAGTGTGGTGTTGTTGTCAATATCTACCCTGTAGTGATCTGATGGCATAGCCTATTGGACATATTTTCTATGAACTTGATGAGGACATTGACCTAGAGCCATACCTGAAAAATAAAAAATAGTTAGAGCTCCTAAACATAGAAAATGGAAGACTCAAAATTAATTAATTAATTGTTTTATTTTATTCATTTTAGGTTAACTTATTTAATGGTCTACCCATTCAAAAAAAGGATTAAAAAAGATGATGCATGATCCTATCCTAGGTATCTATCCTACAACAAGTATCACCTTTTTTAGTAGCCGCTAGAGACATAAAGGTCTATGCGTCTGACCAAAGGGGGCCCTAAATACCTATGTCTCAGCTAGTGTATTGTGTTTACAACACTTTATAAACTTTATTAACACTGTTTCCTTACCAACCCATGAAACCACACCTATTCCTAACTCCAAACTCCATCTTATCCCTAAATCAAAGCACTAATACCACTCTATCATGACCCCATCCCCACAAAGTGTACCCCTCCTGGCTAGAAATGTGAGAAGGGAGATAGTGACACCTGAGTCCCACCTCTAGTAGGCCCTAATTTGGCGACTATCACTAAGGGTATAATAAAAACACAAATATAAGGCATCACCCTCTAAAAGAAAACATGAAAAAGAGAGATATAAGATAGAAACAACCAACTCCAACTCATATTTCAATATAAAAAAAATACCAAGTGTAAATATGTAATGTCATGCAAGAACTAATAAAACTAAAAGGAAAAAAACATGTACTAAAATAAAGTAAAATGACTGCGACCACGAAGCCCTAACAACCCCTCCAAATCCAAGATAGTAATAAACATCCTGATCTTCAACCTACTCCAATTGATCTAAAACACAATTTCTATATATACGTAGGGTGCATATAACAACATTCTTAGTAGGATCCTCCCCGAAGCCTTTCATGAAAAAGTAAAGAAATCGTTCTAAAGCACAATGAATAACAAGTTAAACTAACTCATCACCTAGAAATGTGTACTATGTTCCCTGACTCACCATGGATAATCTCACCATGTATCGAATAAAAGAGTATATAATATAATAATAATATCAAGGGTACTCCACTAACACTTCCCCAATGGTTTTCTTCTTTTCCCCAACATCGCATGTCTTAAGCATCTCGCTCAAAAAAGGCTTGCATGTAGACACCTGGCCCTAGCACCACAACATGCACCTCATCCAACACACCCATTACAACCACGTAACCAAATTAGACAGGTAGTTTCTGGGAGCTACCAGAGCTCACATAATGTGTATCATACGTCAGGTACTATACCTTAATCCATTATAGCCTATACACCAAGTAAGGATTCTCAAGCCATCATAGCCTATACAGGCTACACCAATAATATTCCATAGGAAAATATATCTATAATATATGTGTGAGAATAAACACAAGCTATTACAACCATCTACACACATATATGGGGGAAACTAACCGACACGCCTAACAGCAAAAAAACTACCAAGAGAAGAGAGCGGGGCCAAAGGGGGTAGTCAGCCTTCCATCCACCCACTTGAATGTTAGGGTAAACACCCCCAATGCTCATAATATCTGGGGTGTTAGTTTCCCTAACCTTTAGGGTGGAGTAGAATATATAAAAAAAATATTACAAAATAAAAAATATCTCAAAACCACACTATGGGCATAAACTAGTCTTATACTCAACTGCAGCTAACGTCTATCGGACTCCCAACTATCACTGCTAAGACTATGTATCCTATAAGTACACAACCGTTTAAAGAGCTATATTATATTAATTCATCCATTTTTATGAGTTCCAATTTACATTAATTAATTATTTAATAATTAATTAACCATTATCATTCCACAATACAATTCATTAGTATTCAAACCAAGGTCCATAGTTCCTTTAAATTATAACCCCATCATTTCATTACACCAAGATGCAACCCCATGGATTAACATCATTTATTCAATCATTTCTATAACAACATTATAAATTTTCTATAATTATTGGTATTTTAAGAAAACATTCTAAGCTACCATACACCAGGGTCTCAACACGGCGAGTAGATGAACTACCTATCTAATCTTCACCACCTACAGCAGAAGCATATACCCATCCATCCTCGAGATATTAAACACAGAATGCATGTGGCATACCCTGTGTGTCTAATTCTCTTTTGGAAGGAGGGTAAGCAAGAAAATATTCCTTAAGAAATGGAGAAAGTAAAGTAGATAAACAACCAATAATATTCAATAGTAATCCAACATTTACATCCAACTTGTTTCATCATGCCCGAAGTCCTCCTCAACACCCACACACATAAAACGACGAACCTCACCACTCTAGGTGTCAACCGATGCCATGAAAACTGGGCCTCCCCGCCCCCACATCTCACAGTATCCATATGGGCTCAAAAAATATCAAACAAAACATGAAATAAGAAATAAACTAGGCTCTTGGCTCTTAACAAGTCATTCTGCCTTCACACGCAACGATCTCTCATGGCTCCAAAGCAGAATGAACTCAGTCTAAAAAGAAAGTGGGAATTCATAAACCTACAAGGAATTATCTTTTATCAATCAATCATTTCGTTAATCCATATTGAATTATATGATTAATTAATAGTAGCATCAAACTATGGGTAACATAAATAGAAAGCTACCATAGCTATCAACAATTAATTAAACATTCTTATTGCATCAATTTGATTATCATAAAATTAAAAAAACAACCATATTAATTTACATGCCACTTTATCTTTGGAAAAATAAATTTAAATTAATATAATATTTACTTTAATTACCAATTTCTATTAATAATTACATGTAGAACAAAAGAACCATAAATATCACACTATCTAGAAAATCAAGAGGCAATAACATCGCTAAACAATTGATACAGATTCATTAATATGATTAAAATATTTATTATGTCAATTATATTATGATATAGTGGAAAAACCATTATAGCTATATGATTTCACATAAACAAAAAGATAAGAAATTAAATCCATACCACAAAAGGTTCCTGTCATTATTTATATGAGAACAAGCCAACACAAAGGATCACAATCACCTTTCTTGCAAGACTGAATCCACCCGAGGACGCTGCGACACAACCACATCAACTGAAATGCAAGAAAAATACACTAGAAACCTAGATATGAAATTAAATAACATGTCTAGGAGAAATTAAAGAAGAAAGATCGAAGAAGACAAAAGAATAGAGGTATATCATACATTCTATCGATGAAAAATCAATACTTACTACTTGGACCAAAGTAGGGGGTGAACATGAAGCAGGAAGAAACATAAAGGGGAAACGATACAAGGATTAAGATTCTGTCACACCATTCCGATTGGAATAAAGTTTTGAGGTGCCTCACATTGAGAGAAATGAGAAGGAAGAACAAGGAAGAATATATCTGGTTATTTTGAAAATCTAAACGGAGTAGCGGTTTAGATATAGTTTTATATTTTACATTATTCATAGATCTCATCAATACTACGTGATTTGACCATGTAAAGGCACCAAGACCCTTAGAAAAATTAAGGTAGGAGTTATGGGATTGGAATCATCATTAAATCCCTCAAAACAAGGCTTTGAACACATTTTACATCAATGAAAACATCAGACAGGTGAAACTGTAGGAAGTTGGAAACACTGTTCACCTATCAGTCTGGAAATATTGTAGCACCTATCGATAGTGAAAATGACTCACCGATAGCTAGAAACACTGTACACCTATTGATAGTGAAAATGACTCACTGATAGTACTGTTTACACATAACTTACCAATAGTACAAATGACTCACTGAGAGTACTATTCACAAATGGCTAACTGAAAATACAAATGACTCAATGATAGTACTGTTCAAAAATGACTCACCAACAATACAAATGACTCACCAATAGTACTGTTCAAAAATGACTCACTAAAAGCACAGTTCACAAATGACTCACTGATAATAATGTTCCCAAATGAATAACTAATAGTACAAATGACTCATCGACAATACTATTCCCAAATGACTCACCAATAATACAAATGAATCACCAATAGTAATATTCACAAATGGATCACTGACAGTACAAATGACTGACAAATAGTACTATTCACAAAACTAGAAACACTCTTCATGGAAGTAGAAATTTGGAAATGTGTACGGGATAAGTCACTTGGACCTCCCCTGAACACCTCAAACACCAGATTTCAGAAAAGGAATGGACATGATAGGTCTATACCATTAAACTTATGATATATAGTGATATATAGGTGGTCCACTTATCCCTCAATGATTATAGTGATATTTGTGTGGGTTATTTATCTATATAATTATTATGGTGTTATTTTTGTGGGTGGATTATCCCTTAATGATTATGGTGATATCTAGGTGGGCCGCTTATCCCACTAATGACTATAATATATGATGATATTCGAGTTGTCCTCTATTCATAAAAATAGTTACATATGGTTATATTATGGTGGTACATTATTCATCCTAATTATTATATATGGTGATATATGGGCATTCCACTTATCCCCCAAAAACTTATTGTGATATATGGGTGGGTTTTTAATCCACCAGATTATTATGGTAATATCTGGGTGGGTCACATATCCCATCGATGATTAGGATATATGGTGAAATCTGGGTGGGATTCATATTCCACTATAGGAAAAATGGATTTTTGAAATAGATATGAATCCCATAAAAAATGTACCATTTAGATGGTTATTTTTAATAGAATATTTTATACATTGAAGATAATGTTTTTCACAAAATTTATTAGCGAGAAATTATATGTTCATCATGAATATTTTTGGAACTATTACATATATGATGGAAGGAGGTTGTTAGTTATGAGAAATAATTTATTTTCATCAAAAATAATATCTATGTGGAGGAATATTTATGATAGAGAGTGTATTTCCATACCAAATATCCCCTATTTGAAGGAATATTTTGAATAGAAAGTGATTTAAATAAAAAATATGTTTTCATATAGGTCCTTTTTGGAATCAAAATTACATTCCATCACATATATTCTTTCACGTAAGACTACTTAGGATGAAAATATACTATCCATAAAAACTATTTTTTGGATAAGATGAAATTTTTTATTACTGTTATTTTTTTTCAATTAATAGAGAATCACACTCAAATATTTTATTTTATTAAAAATAAAATGAGAAAAAAACATCACATAGGCCTATAGAAGTGGAGATTGAGCGCATCCTTGATAAATACAATAGGGAGTCCACAAAAAATACTAATTTCATAAAATATTTTTCCCAAATTTTGCTAAAAAATTTTCAGTCAATGTACATTTTGTGATGAATAATTTGGTGAAAAAAATTTATTCCAAAAAAGTCAAATATAAATATAACCCAACCCACATTCTTCTCATTCAATGCTAGGATCATCATTTTGCCTATTAATTTTCACTCACATCCCATATTTGTTTCACTAAAAGTGTTATTTTTTATAATCCAGACTCGTATTTAAAATTTTATAGACTATAAATCTAATATTTGGGATATGTACTCCTCTTTAAGGATTTCAAAGTTTTAGATCAACCATTCACTAGTGAAAAAAAGTTTAAAGGTATTATTTTAAACTGTTTTAATGGTTATTAATTTTTATATTTAATTATTTTTTATTATATTTTTTGTTACTATATTTAATTTATTAGAGTTTAATTATATAATCACCCTGTGTTACTAAAGAATTTTTAAATTTTTTCTTGAAATTTATTATTTAGTTAATAATAATACAATTATAATTTTATCACATTATAATAAGTAATAATTTATAATAAATTCATGTAATCTTATTTAGTGATAAAGATTTAATTTAAAATAATAAATATTACATATAATTTGAAAAATTAAAAAAATTATAAATAATTTAATATAAATAAATATCCAATAAAAATTTAGTGGTCATTAGTTATTATATTAGGTAGGTACTTGGAGGTACGATTACATCAAACACATACACAACAACATGTTAAGGTAAAACCCACTCCATATCCCCACCAGGGATAGATTAGAAATTCCCTCGACTTATTTATACATTATATATATATTTGTAGTTGTACAGAACCCCTTAAATCAGCGATCATTGTAGGGCATCACATCCCATCGAATTTAGTTGACACCGGTCACACCTGCCGAAATGCCATCCCCAAAGGTTTGGCCTGTCACGACTCCACATCCCATCACCAAAAGGTTTCAGGAGGGTCAAAAAGCCCCACCCATGTTCATAGACCTCCACTATTTTCTCACACAACACCACAACATGGACGAGAGATACCAATACAAGTGTCGCCATAGCCTACAATGGATTCCACCATCCCAAAACTGTGCATGTTCCCACCTCTCTTTGAATCCCTCCGACCTACCCCCATCGAAGAAAATCATTTGAAAAACACACAAAAACAACACATCAGTGACCGATATCCCGACCTCCCCAAAGACTACTGTCTGTAGCTGATTCTTTCATTATGAGGCCACCATCGCTTGGCCAACAACGGTTCACCTGGTCCTCACTATCACCATCTGCCTGCACATCCAGCCCAAACAATGTGCATTCCACCACCTCAGCAAGTCTCCCAAAGGTGGACATAATAAACCTAAAAATAATTAGGTATAAATACGACATGTTGGGGATTTGATCCCGTGTCACTCTACCATGATGCCGTTGGGAGTGTGTCAGATCACCAATCGATCTAAAGCCCAATGGATCATTAATTATTATTAATTACTATTAATTTGTATAATCAATCGAAAATAATAAGTATCAGTGGAAATTGGGATAAAATAATTAAATTATAAATAATCAAATAAATAAATAAATAAAAATATATTTAGTCATTAATTATTATAAATTGAAACAATCTATTATAAATTAATTAAAGTTATTATAAAGTAGTATAAAATAACAAATAAATTAATACAACTTAGTAAAAATTATTATAAAGTAGTTTAAATTAGAGTAAATTATTATAAATTAGCATAAATTAGCATAAATTATTATTAACTTTAATAAATTTGTATGAATAATTTTAAATTATAATTAATTAGTATAAATTGGTATAAATTAGTAAAAATGTGTATAAATTAGTATAAATTAGTTTACATTGTTTTAAATTAGTATAAATTAGTTTAAATTATTATAAGTTAGTATAAATTAATATAAAATGGTATAAAATCGTATAAAATAGTATATATTATTATAAATAGTTATAAATCAGTATAAATTTGTAATAAATTATTATAAATTAATGAAAATTATAATACAATATTAAAAATTGGTTTAAAATAGTATAAATTATTTTAAATTAGTATAAATTAATATAAATTTAAATCAGCTAGTATAAATTGGTATAAATTTGTATAAATTAGTAATAATTAGATATAAATTGTTATAAATTCCTATTAATTTTTATAATTATTATAAATTAGTACAAATTAGTATAGATTTATATGAATTTATATGAATTTTTTTTAATTAATATAAATTTTTATAAATTATAATAAATTAATATAAATTATAATAAATTAATAAAAATTAGTAAAAATTAGTAAAAATTAGTTTAAATTAAAATAATTGTAATTGGTTTGATATTGATTGAGGGTTGTGCATTAATCCATGACATGAAGTCATTGAAATAAAATATAATTATCTTCTAATAGTAAATGAACAATATCTGTTGGTACATCTAATACATAAAGTTTTTATGTAAATTATTATAATGATCTGAGTGGTTTAAATGAAAGGTTGATTGTAATTAAAATTAAATCTCATGAAAATCAGCTTATAGAAAATTAAAGTATTTTAATTTAAGTGAAAAATACTGGAATATTTTATGAAACATTTTAAATAAATCTATTACTTAAAGTGATAAAAAAACTGATGATGAGGCCCCACAGTAAAGGGGTGATGAAGATGATAATACTGATGATGTAACCAATGAGTTTCAAATAATGAGGGATAATGATATTGAAGCTCATATATATTAAAGTGGCTCCTTGAACCACATAAATTATTATGTTTTGATAATTAAAAATGCGATCCTTTATTCCCTCTAACAGAATTATGGAAATGTGTTTTATGATTACACTTCTTATAAAAGAAAATATATTATTGATAATATTATTATTGGTATATCTAATTCATATTTTATTTTTTCATATATTGTGTAGAAATTACATAATTTTTGAATGAAATGTGGTTATTAAGTGACTGTGAGGTAGAAAATGAATTGACTGCATATATAATACATCTAATGCATGAATAAATACCAAAAATTGATCAAAGGTTTTCTAAGTCTTCAATTTACCATTATAAAAAATGTATTGAGAATATGTCATCAATCAACAACAAGATAAAAATAATTGGCAACCAGTATATTGAACATTTTGGATAAGTGAAAATTTTCTAATTATTAAATTCACTACAAATTGAGTTTTAACTGACATTACTGATCAATTGACCATGTCTAAGATTTTTTCAAAGTCATAGATCGACCACACATTCATTCTTGATTGACTATATGAAAAAAAAGACTACACATAGAATACTAGTTAATCATATAATTAATGTCATGATCTATTGCATAGATTGAACTATCAAAAAAAGTACCTAACATAAGATATAAAAGACTTCAAGTTACAACCAAACAAAATAACTTTATCCTATATAAGATATTGTCTATTAATATTTTACGATTCTTTCATTTTCATAATTTTTTTTGGTTTACTAATTTTTTTATTAACTATTTATTAAATAATTATTAATTATTTTTAAGGTAAGGATATTTTTATTACAATAATTTTATATAGGTTTAAATGATCATCATGGGGGGGGGGGGGGGGTGAATGCTCACAATAAATTTTTGGAAATTCTGGAATATCATGTTTTAAATTTATGGAATTTGATGGGTTTGTCTTGCATAAACTCAATGAGTATTCTGGGAACTTATATGTTCAATATTAAATGAATATATTAATATTGTTTTTATTTATTAATAACCACATGATTTAAAATATGTTAATTTTTTTAGATAATATGAATGTGAACCCATGTGTGTTTGTTTTCCCTGAATTTTAAATGAACATTTCATATGATACTCATTATTGGGAAAATTAAACTAATGTTTGATGATCCTACTTCTTTGGAAGTGAAGGAATTAAATATGATTTCATATTTTGTATCTATTATGAATAAATGAACTCAACATAAAGTGTCTGATATATCCTATTCAGTCTAACTTGGTTGAAGATATTTTTAACATGCAACGAGTGACACAATTTTGTGAATATGTTACAAACATTCTCAACTAGTGTACATTATTGGATTCTTTACTACTTGAGATAACTTTTTTCCTTAACAATCATGTTTTACTATGTGATCTATTTTATATGTTTATTACAGATTTCCTTAATTTTCTATGTGTATAATTTTATTGTGTTATATTACACCAAAATGTAGGATTTCCATGTTATATTACCTGAAACAAAAGGTACATGTGGTTAGTGAATAATTAGTTATTGTAATGGGATTCAATTATTCTTGGTCTAGTTAAAGGAAAGTTTGATTTCTTCCACCACCTTAGTGGGATGTTTTTTGGGTTGTGACTCCAATTAAGAAAAATTAATTCATGATTTATGCCTCTATAGTTTAAAAAGGCTGTGTAAATGATTGTGACTCCCCATGAAGAGTCACAGATTCCAATATAGTGGGATATATTTTCTTGGTGTTTGATAAGATTTATGATTTGTTGTTGGATCATTTAGAACTAAATTATAATAAAACTCAAAAGGTTCATTTTATTTTTATTTTTACCACAAAAAGTATCTTAGATTTGATAATTATTTTATATATTCAATTCACCCCTATTTACCCTTCAACCATGCACATATTGGTACATAAGAGTATGGAAATTGATGATACTTATAAGAACTCGACTCTTTATTACACACTTAAACAAGATTTATTACATAATATTCTCTTGAAACAATATAGAAGATCTAGAGGTCTAGTGTCTTTGGGTCTTAAGCGTATTACATAACAACTTAGAACTTAAAACACACAACATATTTATTGAAAACATTATTTACCTAACTACAACATTTTATCATACTTAGCATTTCATGGGATAACCTAAGGACATGCATAAGAAAAGGGAGAAATATAAAGCCCAATAAGGGAGTAAACAAGGCATAACATGAATAATAAAATACATGTTAGGAAATAGGAATATCAATTGATCATACGAGAAACATGAATATAAAGGCATGATAAATACTAATTATCACAGTCCGGAAAAGTGTCAACGACACTTAAAATGGTATTAACATGAGCCAAGTCTCATAGCACATGGAGCACGAGTAAACCCTCATTTCACTTGAATTATCATGATTAAATCCTCATTGTAGTTCAATTAGAATTAATAAACCCTCATTTCACTTGAAATATCATGATACTAATTTTTACACAATGCATTGGAGCGCTATCAGGGCACACCCTTATTAAACATTTCATTTCATGTGTAAGTGTGCCACATGGAACATAAAACGTGGAATCATTCATCATCATTTATTCCATGATAAAAAGATGTGGAATACATACATGCATCTTTAAAATCAATAAGTAAATGTTCATAAAGGTGAATACCCTTGATAGAGAAATGGGCATGGTATTCACTACACAATGACATTGTATTGGAAAATTGTGGTGCAATTTCGGCAGCGCAACAACGTGACATAAAAATTCATAAAAAATGTTGATGAGAGAGAAAGGGGTGCCTCATAATTTTTACATGAAATGTAAAGTAAATGAGTCATATAGATACATGTCCCAACATATGTAATGGAATTTCTATTCGTAATACCGAAGAATATTTTGATTGTAAAGGAGGACATTGAAATTCCTTATGGATTTTTGGCATAGTAACAGATGTACATAGGAGGGATTAATGAGAGAGAAAGAGGTCCCTAATCATTTCAAACATAAAGAGGGGAATATAAGGGTGGTGAGAAACCATACCCCAGAATTTCTAATTGAATGTAAAAGGTTATTATAACAAAAAGAAACTTGGATAATAATAATAAAGGAAGAAATCCATTACTTGGAAATGTGATCCCAAAGGCTTGGGAGGGGATTGAGAGAAGATTACTGAGAGCTTAGGGAACGTTGATAAGAATCTAGACAGAGAAGGGAAGAGTTTGTATGAACTCTGAAGGATTTGAGTGAAGAGGAAGTGGGAGATTGGTTGGTTTTATATAGGAAAGGAGAGGGAATTCATTATTGTTTAGGTTTGAGTCACCACACATTAAACTAATCCAAACCAAAAACCAAACCATGGTTTTTGCTCATGGTTTTTTCCAAAGGGGAGTGGGAAAAAATATTTTATAAGTCCAATGGCCGAAATTCTTAAAATAATAGGGTTTCTTATGTGGAGGTGAGTCACACTCTCAAGGAAATTAATTTTCAAAGGAAAAATGTTTTATAAGTATTGAAGGGTCCAATAAAGAATTTTAAAATAAATTAGACAAAAATAAAATCACATTATTTTAATGGTAAAACATATATTTTCAAGAACATAATGTTTATAGTATTTTATTACATCACTATTGGGTCATTAAGATGTCATAAAACACATTATATATTTAAGTAGTATTTAATTTTTACCAAAAAATTCAACCGTCTAAGAAAATTATGAAAAATTCGCCATTGGATAATTTCAACATCTTGATTCTACAAATAATATTCATTTTATCTAAATAATTTTCTAAATATTTAAATTTTTACATTTAATAAAATAAAAACTGACATTTATAAAAAATTCATGGGTTTTGAAAAAAATAGTTTTCAAACCTTAATAAAAATCATTATTTTATTCATAAAAATTATATGATCATTTATATTAAATAAAAAGTAATTTAGAGATAATAATATTTTATTAAAATAATATTTAATTAAAAAATCCATTATTTCATCAAAATATATATCTTTATTGAATATTAACTAAAAAAATACTATTTGTGATTTAAAAACTATTTACATCATAACAATAAAAAAAATTAATTTCTGTTCTTTATTATATAAATAAATTGTTCACATAATCATAGATCTAGGGATTTTTTACATAACCCCTTAAAACAACCAAACAAGACCTAAGGGTAATGTGCGCGATGGTGACAGAATATTGGGGTGGCTCAGATAACAATGCATGTGTGGTAATCTCTATCAACTTCAACTTCTCCTTTAGACGGTTCTGTTTGAGTTTAACGTGTTAAAGCTCATCTTGGTCTTGGTCAAGAGAGAAGACCAAATGTTCCACCTCCTTTCCAAGCTCCAACAAATGGGCTTCATATGATGCAATTCTACTTGATGAGGCCATCACTTACTTTGTCTAAGTAAATTGGATTTCGTAAAGACCTATATTTATAGTAGTCACGTGATCACAGTTCAACAGATATATTAGAAACTATAAAAATTTATAAAGGTATTTTAAAATCCAAAAATATAAAACCAATAAAGTACATATTTTATATAACCATTTTTCATAATAATACATTTAATTAGATCAAGATTAATTCTCATTGATAAAAGTTTGGGTCGATACAGTCTTCCACCATTAAGATATTTCTACCTTGAAATTTTCTTTTCCCACACTAAAATAGATGTGGTTAACTATGCTTCATCACTTTCTCCAATTTCCACATTGCTTCTATAAACTTGCGGTTTTTTCATAACACCTTGATGAGGGGCATTGTCTTATTTCGTAGAAAACATTCTCTACGTTCTAAGATTTTCACTGAATTCTCTTCATAGGAGAGTTAATTATACAATGGTACCCCTTATGGATTGAGTACATGTGATGAGTCAAGTATGTACTTCCTCAAGAGTAATACATTGAATACATCATGTACATGAGATAAGTTTAGTGGGAGTTCTAGTTGATAGGCCACTACTCCAATGCGATCAAGGATCTCAAAATGAATTTCGTACATTAGACTAAGCTTTCCATTCTTACCAAATCTCAAAAAAAATATTCCACAATGATATGCAGATGAATACCATGTCTCTGACATCAAAATATAGGTATCATCGATGATTATCAGCATAACTCTTTTTTCGACTCTGAACAACTTTAATGTGTTGTTGAATTGTCTTAACCATATCCCCCATTTCATTGACTATATCTGGACCTAGGAGTTATCTCTCCCCAACTTCATCCCAACATGCTGGTGTTCTTCACCTCTTCCCATACAAGGCTTGATATGAAGCCATTTGGATTCTTGAGTGGAAACTGTTATTGTAAGAGAATTAAAATAGTGGAAGATGCTGGTCCCATCCCCCTTTCAAGCCACAGATTATGATCTTAACATATCTTCTAGTGTATTAATAGTTCAATCAGATTAGCCATTAGTTTGAGGATGATAGGCCATACTGAAGTTCAGTTCAGTTCTTAGAGAATGTCGGAGACTTTTTCAGAACTTTGAGATGATTCTTAGATCATGACCGGATACAATTGATAGTGTTACTCCATGTAGCATTACCACTTCTTTGATGTAAATCCGTGCAAGTCGATCCAATGAGAAGTCATCTCAAATAATGATAAAGTGAGCTGTCTTTATAAGATGAACCACAACGACCCATATAGAATTGTTTCCTCTGGATGTCCTTGGAATTCCAATGACAAAGTCCACGGTAATGTTTTCTAACTTCCATGTTGGTATGGGTAGTGGTTTCATAATCCCCATAGACTTTTGACTCTTAGTCTTCACTTACTTACATACAAGGCACTTTGATGTATATTCAGCAATATCCCTTTTGATATTGTCACACAAGAATTTTTATCAGAGATCTTGATACATCTTTGTGCTCCTTATGTAAATAGATAAGGTTTATCTACGTTCATCATCCAAAAGCTCATTCTTTACCTTTGGATCCGATGGCACATATAATCGTGACCCAAATCTCAAAATTCCATCCTTTTTAACCACGAACTCTAAGGATTTCCATTTCTGATAGGTTCCACCCTTTTCATAATTTCCATATACTTTCTTTGAGCATCATTTATATTCTCCATGAGGGATGGTTGAGCAATCATTTGAGAAAGGATTGATGATGTTACTCCCCTAATTATTCCCCTGTCCATCCCTTAAAAATATAAGAATATTATATCATTTTCAATTTTAATCCTTAATAAATATGTAGGAACCTTTCTACTTAGATCAGTTACAACCTTTTTGCTTTTTTAGGGTGGTAATGGATTTATTAGTCATAATCATTAATCAACTCTAACTGTCTTCATTGTCTCATATTCAACTTTGTTTGTGTGATTATATACTTGATTATTTTTTCGTTCTTATATATTTCATACTTATCCTCAGAGAGGTAATGCCACCAAAATTTTAAAGTGACGATTTCTGCAGCCAACTCTAGATCGTGTGTTGGATAGTTCTTCTCATGAATTTTCAATTTCCTTTAAGCATAGGCAATGACTTTGTCATTTTTCATCAACAAAAAACACATGCCCTTCTTTGAAGCATTACTAAATACCAAAAAAAGTTCTCCACTTGTGGGTAATGTGAGAATAAGCACAGTGATAAGCATTCTTTCCAACTCCTTGAAGTTATCTTCGCATTCAACACTCCAAGAAAACTTGACTATATTCCGAGTTAGATTGGTAAGAGGGTTTGAAAATCATGAGAAATTTCTCACAAATCGAAGATAATATCCATCTAACCCCAGAAAGATACGGATATCCATTAAAAGTGTTGGCCTTGACCATCCATCAATTTCTACTATCTTGGTGGGATCCATAGATATCCCATTTCTTGTGATGATAGGACCTAAGAATGAGACCTCCATAAACCATAACCCACACTTGTTGTACTTTTTATAGATCTTTTCCTTTTACAAGGTCTCTAGTACATTTCATAGATGCTCCTCCATGGTTTTAGAGTATATTTGAATATTGTCTATAAAGGCTACCAATTTTTTTTTCTGCTAACCACTAAAGACTCTATTCATCAATTTCATGAAGATGACTAGAGCCTTAGTTAGTCTGAAAGTCATTACTATGAATTCATAGTGTCCGTATCTTGTACGAAAAGCAGTCTAGGTGATATCTTCCTTCTTCAACCATACTTGATAATATCCCAACTGCAGATCTGTCTTGGAGAAGTATTGTTCTCCACGTAGCTGATTGAGCATGTTATCAATTTGGGTTAGAAGATACTTACTCTTTATCGTGATTTTTTTGAGCTCACGATAATTGATGCAAAGGCGCATTGACCCATACTTATTCTTGAAAAAGAGGACTGGTGCACCCCAAGGTGAAGGACCTGGGCATATAAACCCTATATCTAGATTCTCCTGTTGTTGTTTCTTTATCTTATCAATCTCCATAACATCGATTCTATACGGAGTATTGGATATTGGCAACGACCCAGGTATAAGGTCAATTGAGAATTAAACATCTCTTCTAGTAGGAACACTAGTCAATTATTCAGAAAACACATCAGATAATTCCCTCACAATAGGCATGTCTTCAAGGATGGTTGCTTCCATAGACTCAATAAACTGAGCCAGATACACGTGCTCATAGGGAAGTAACATCCACGCTTGAGATGATGGTGATAAAGAATATTCATCCTCCTCCTTTCACTTGCATAGAATCGGGGGTCGATTCTCCATATAGAGAGTGATTTCCCTCTCATGGAAATTTATGTGAGATCTATATAAAGAAATCCAATCCATGCTGAAAATTTCATCAAATTAAATCATAGGAAGCATGAAGAGTTTTTCTAAGAATTTCACTCCACAAATTATGAAAGGAGAGGAGTTATAATCATGGGATTCAATGATCTACCCATTTTATATACTCACTGAAATCTTTACTTCCATGATTTTTGGTGGTGTTGGGATTGTTCTACTAAACTTTCGCGATATAAAATAATGTGTATAACCATAGATGACAACCCTTCCTTTCTCTATTTTATTCTGGTTCTACTCTATCCAATATAGACTTTGGTATGAGTAATTTTAAACTATTAAATATGTAAAGGTGAATCCAAATACAAAAGGGATAAATTATAAATTAATTTTATTTCTTTAACTTATTTATTTATAGGCTTAAATCTATGTTTTCCATGATATACATCCCAACATATATTCTTAGGGGAATTTTTTTATTACCTTAACAATGGTTCATACTAGGATTATGAATTTACCAAATAATATCCGTTGGGAGTGTCATAACCAAGAGCATAGTAAGGCCTATTGTCTTGTACCCGGATACCCTGAGTCAATCTTGAAACTCCTTGTCAGAGTTTTCACTCCTAGGTATAACTATGGTAGAGCCTCATCTACCTGCTCGTTTCTAGACATGGATGTATTTGCTTGATGAAGAAATCATTAAATACCCACCAAAATTTAGGGATGTTTTTATTATACTTAGTCTTATCCCTAAGGCTTACACAAGAGTTTTCTAATCCTAATCCAAAAAATAACTAAACCTATCTCTAATACCAACTATAACAACCCTGCTATTTATTACACATTTAAACATGATATATTACATAAAATTCACTTGATAAAATATAGAAGATTGAGAGGTCTAGTGTCTTTGGGTATTAGGAACATTACATAACATCTAAGAACATAAAACACACAACATTTTTATTGAAAACGTTCTTTACATAACCACAAAATTCCCTCGTACATAGCATTTCATGGGATAACCTGAGGGCATGCATAAGAAAAGGGTGAACTATAAAGCCTAGTAAGGGAGTAAACAAGGCATAACATGAATAATAAAATACATGTTAGGAAATATAAATATCAATGGATCATTATAGAAACATGAACATAAAGTCATGATAAATCTTGATTTTCACAACATGGAAAAGTGGCAACAACACTTAACATGGTATTAGCATGATCCAAGGCTCATAACATCTGGAGCATGAGTAAACCCTCATTGAACTTTAATTGGAATGAGTAAATCCTCATTTAACTTAAATTATAATGATTAAACCCTAATTTCACTTGACATATCATGATACTAATCTTTACCCAATGCATTGGAGTGCTATCAGGGCGCTCCCTTCTTAAACATTTCATTTCATGCATAAGTGTGACTCATAGATCATACAACCTAGAATTATTCATCATAATTTATTCCATGATAAAGGAATTCAGAATACATACATGAATCTTTATAATTGATATGTAAATGTACATAAAGGTTAATACCCTTAATAGATAAATAGGTATTGTATTCACACACAATGACATTGGCTTGGAAAACCGTAGTGCAATTTCGGAACCGTAATGACGTGAAATAAGGATACATTAAAAATTGTTTATAAGAGATAAAGGGGTGTCTAATAATATGTACATGAAATGGATAGTAAATGGGTCATATAGATACATGTACAAACATTTTAAATGGAATTTATATTTATAAAACAAAATAATTTCATGATTGTAAATGAGGAGAGAGAAATTCCTTACGGATTTTTGGCATATTAATGGGTGTACATAAGAAGAATTAATGAGAGAGAAAAGAGATATATCATCATTTAAGAACTAATTAGGGTAATAGAAGGGAGGTGAAAAACCATACCCCACCATTTTTAATTGAATGTAAAAGTGTATTACTATATAAAGAAACTTGGATAAAAATAAGAAAGGAAGTAATACCATATTTTGAAGTGTGATCCTAAAGGCTTGGAAGGGGTTTGAGAGAAGATTATTGAGAGCATGAGGCCCCTTGGGAGGATTCTAGAGATATGAGGTAATAAGTTTGAAGAAATCTAAAGGCTTTGAGTGAAGAGGATGTGGGATCTTGGGTGAGTTTATATAGGAAATGAGAGGGAATTCTTTATTGTTTAGTTTTGGGTCACCACACATTAAACTAAACCAAACCAAAAACCAACCCATTGTTTTTTCTAATGGTTCATTAAAAAGGGGAATTGAAAAAATATTTTATAAGGAATATGGCCGAAATTCTTAAAATAATTTGGTTTCTTATGTGGAGGCGAGTCACACTCTCAAAGAAATCAATTTAAAAAGGTAAAATGTTTTATAAGTCTTGAAGGGTCCACTAAAGCATTTTAAAATAAATCAAACAAAACTAAAATCACATTATTTTAATGTTAAAACAAATATTTTCCGAACATAATTTTTATAGTATTTTATTACAACACTATTGGGTCATTATGATGTCATAAAACACATTATATATTTAAATGGTATTTAATTTTTACCCAAAAATTAGGTCATCTCAGAAAATTATAGAATAGCCACCATTAGATAATTTAGACATCATGATTCCAAAAATAATATTCATTTTATCTAAATAATTTTTTAAATAAGTGAATTTTTTACTTTTATAATAAAAACCGACATTTATAAAAAATTCATGGGTTTTGACATAAATAGCATTCGAACCTTAATAAAAATCATAATTTCATTCATAAAAATTATATGATAAATTATATTTAATAAAAATAAATTTAGTGATAATAATATTTTATTAAAATATTAATAATTAAAAAATCCATTAATTCATAAAAATATATTTTATAATTAAATATTATCTAAAAAATACTATTTGTGCTTTAAAAACTATTTCAAAGTAAAAATAATAAAAAATGAATGTCTGTTATTTATTCTATAAAAAAATAATTCACATAATCATAGTGCTAGGGATTTTTTACATAACCACTTAAAACAACCACATAAGACATAAGGGTAAGGTGCACGATGGTGAAAGATTTTTGGGGTGGCTTGGATAACTTTTCACATTTGGTAATCACTATCAACTTCCACTTCTCTTCTAGACGGTTCCATTCAAGTTTAATATGCTGAAGATCAGATTGGGCTTGGTCAAGAGAGAATCCCAATGATGCCACCTCCTTTCCAAGCTCTGACAAATGAGCTTCGTATGGAGAAATTCTACTGGATGAGGCCATAACTTCCTTTGTCTGAGTAAATTGGATTTGTTAAAGCCCCATATTTATACTTGTGATGTGATCAATGTTCAATGTCTATATTATCAACGGTAATAATTACAAATGGTATTTTAGAACAAAAAAAATTAAAACCAAGGAATTTCATATTTTATATAACCATTTTTCATAATAAGACATTTAATTAGATCAAGGGGAATGTTCATTGATATAATTTTGGGTCTTTAAAATACTGATGGGGAAGATAAAGATGCTAATATTGATTAATATAAAGATAAATATAAAAATTAAGTATTACATTATATTTATAGTCAATATATATATATATTATTTTTGTTAGTAAATATTTATTATTTTAAAATTTTATATATTTATTAATGATTATTTTCAAGTAACATTATTTTATATTTTTCACTATTAGATAGATATAGAGCATGTTATGATGTGTAACTTGAATGAGCATTTGGTACCTCGTGATGAACCTCTTACTTTTTAGTTGAGGGTGATGACATGACACTAAATACTAGGAGGGATTAATGCCTTATAAAAGTGATAATTATGGATCCTTCCCTTGAGTGAAATCCATCTCTTGATTGATTATTTTAATATTTTAGTAAGAAAGCAATGTTAATTGGAAAGGAAACAAAGAGTGAAGGGAGAGGAGGGTCAAGGGGTGATGAAATTTACAGAGTCCAAGGGTATATCCCTAGAAAATGTTAATAAAATATGGTGGAAGAGTGTCAATTCATGAATAGATAATCATCAATTTATCCCAATCTCCTTTGGAATCAATAAGAACAACCACATTGTTCCCCTCACACCATGTGTGTATTATATTTATCAGATAATATAGTAAATATATTATTATCTTCATAAGAAGTGAGTTTAAATATGAATTTTATTTAGTTTTAATTTAATTTAATTTACTCATTAATTTTTTTTAGTATTATTCTTATTTTTATAATTTTTCATATCTAGATATTTCCCAGGTTTGTGGTATTCTGATGAACTATTTTTCTATTTCATAGGAGTTATGGGATTGGGTTCCAACCTCTGCATGTCATCAAATTCTTTAGAATCGGATATTATGTATAAGTAAACAATGTATTTTATTTATTTATTTTTTAATATCTAATTTTCTATGTAACAACCCAATCCACCCAAAGGTACCCTTCTTGGGTTGAAGTGAAGGGATAGATAATGATCCTTAAAGCCTATCACCAATAAGCCATGGTTTGATGACCAAAACAAAGGGTATACAAACCACCTAAATGAGAATAATTTCCCTTATGTATAAATTTAATTAATAATATATATGATAAGAAACCAATAATTAACACCATTCATAAACAACTAATAAATATAAATACAACATTAAATGTTATACAAAATATAAAGAACTAAAAGTACCAAAATAATCATAAGTAGTGACCTTATACTCCCAACAACTTATAAACAAATAATTAAATCTAGTAATGTCTTAATAGATCACCAAATAACTACTATAGACCAAAAAAATAATTTATATACATAGGGGGAGTATAATATGTATACTCAATAGGATCCTCCCTAAAACCCCTCCTGAAAATTATTAAAGAATCATACTGTAGGCCACTAGATAATTAAATGAATACAACTCATCATCTAAACATGTAAATCTACTTCTTTATCCTCATAAAAACTTACTCAAAAATTAATACTTAAATTAAAATCCATTTTTTATAAAAAATGTATATATAATAAAGGAACCCCACTTATACATACCCATTGAATTTTCACTCTCACACCCCAATAACTCATGACCTATGAACATCCCACCCACAAGTCATCTTGAATCTTATGAAATCATATTATAGGTATTATACATCCTATATAGACTAAAACAACCTCATCATCATCATCATCTCCCCCATAAAGAAGTTTATTTTTTGAAAACCACTACAGCTCATGTAAATTCATTATACCTTAAGCCATTAAATCCCATGCATGTGCACACATGGGGATCCATATCACCCATAATTGAATACATGTTGGTGTTATAAATTCAAGCCATTACAACCCACACATACATGTATATTAAATGGAGAGTCATCAAATCCAATGTGATTACACACATAGTACGACATTCCTAGGGGGATACAGGGAGATAGAGAAGTCAACCATCCATTCCATATCAATAATAGATATTGGAGAAAACACAAAAAAAACATTTGTATTTTGGTTTCCCTACCAACGCTAGCGGTGAAGGGCTTGTAATAAAAAATATTGGATATCATACACAATACACACTAATGGAAACCACCTACCATTAGATTCATCTACAGCTATCATCACAAAATACACCTGATAGCCACCACTATGTTCTAGATCTCAAACTTTCATAGTAGCATCAAATTAAATATTAATTATTTATCATCCTTTGATTATTATTATTCTGTATTCATTTATAAGATTCATAATTTAATATCCTAACGCAAATTTCATTGATCCTATAATTCTATAATATATTTTTTACAAATAAATTAAGGCAAATTCATCTATAATCAACAAGAACATCCATATTCTTTAAATAATTCCATTTATCATTCCATAATTTTTGGGTACTATAGGGATCATGCAAAGCTACATCCTTAAATATACTATTATTAAAAATAGAGTGATGATATGCAAAATATATGGAAACCATAATAAATAATATTTGACCAACCATCCATAATACAATAATTAAGAAAAAAGAAGTCAAGAAAAACATAGCTTCTAATTTATTATGTCTTCTTCATGTCATCCTATAAACATTGTGTATAGTACATTCAATCCCTCCATTATTGGAATCATTATCACTATATCCCTAGGTATCCCCACCTATTTCTCATTAATATCCTGACCATATCAGGTTATCAATAAAATTGAATCAAAGCTCACATTTCCTAGATAATACATACCAAAAATATATATTATTTTCATAATGTCACACTCATGGGGTAACTAAGTCCTTAGAACCATGGCATATAAACATTTTATAACTTCTATGGGATTTCTAAACCCCCAAAAAAATATCTTTAGAAAAAAACCATTTTAATTACCATCTAGAATTAACTTGTTCGTTATTCATTGGTTTTAGACAATAATCAGTAAAAAAATAATTAGTTAATCAATATATTAGAATCAACATTAACATTATTTTTTTTACATATTTCAAAAAATTTAAGGAAGAATAGTTATCATTTTACATGCCTTTTATTTTAATAATGATATTAAAATTATATATTTACATTCTTTTTCAAAATATTTGTGAATTATACATGCCAAAAAATTGGGGAAATAAATATCAAATAACACAATATTTATAAATTCACTAGGAAACAACAATAAGGTGTAAAACATGTTTGATAAAAATAACCTAAATCCAAAATTCATTAATCCTTCAATTACCATATTATAATATTCATTAGTTTTATTCCATAATTTCTCAAAGAATTAATGCATGATAATCCAACATTTTCACATAAATAAAAGGATAAATAATAAATTCCCTACATCAAGTATTTTATAATTCTATAAGAAATAAAAAATTAACCAGCACCTAAATTTGATAAACTTTTTCTAAGTACAACAAAAAATACCTAAAAATCACCCCTAATAGAAATAATCTATCTACTATAATGGGAAAACCCATGAAAATTTATTGAACAATCTTACATATCATGGTAATAGGAGAACATAAGAGAAATAAACCATTACAGAAGAGAATACTAACCTTATATCACCAAGAATTATTTATTAGAGGCTAGGTTCTTAATCATATAAAAGGAAATTTAAAGTATTATAAAATAGATATTAGGGTCTGCAAGTATTTGGATGAGAAAGGAAGAAATATTAGGAAATTCAAGTCACTTGAGAATTTATAGCCCACTAAAATATAACAGCACCATGACATAACCTCCTTGACCACGCCATAATAGGGAAGGTTTTCCCTAATTCAACTATGTATAAGGGATGGAAAAACTATAATGGACCTATTCAAACCCATTATCATGGAACTATGGTGTAAATCCTTGTATATCTCTCCTTTAAAAAAATATAATCACACCTGATCATATAAATATGGATGAAGTCTTCAAATCATCCTATAAATTACATCATATCCACCCCCAAACTAGTCAATATACTCCCAATACTACATGACTAGGGTAGACCTGTACTATAGTGAACCCAAAAAATGTATGGGTAATGAAACCCCACCACTAGGATGCAATTTCTTAGAATACCTCCAAATCATAGTTATCTTTCATTAGGTAATTACTCAAAAACCACACACCTCTATGTCGTATTCTATAGGGTCCATTTTTGTGCCGTAACGATAACCCATACAACAAAACCCTAGGATACACTCTATATAATAGGACCACTGTATAAAATTAAGCTCAAAATATACTTCCACATTTATTTTTTACTCTTCGGAAAATTTTCTCAACCAAAAACACAAAGGAACATCTTGAGAATAATTGGTCCCTTATATATTAAATTTTTAAATATTTTTGGGTTTATGGTCTCTTATTGATGAGATAATGTGAATATATATTTGAGAAACATATGATACTTTAATGCGTAATCATTTCCATCTCATTTTACATAACCTTCATAGGATATGTACATGGAGAGAATATTATGCAATCTTGGATGAGTCTTGTATACCTCATTGAACTTCTTATATCCTTTCCCGGGCTTGGTACTGATAAAAAATTTATTATATATGAGATAATTTTAGGAAGAATAATCTTTCAGTCAACTGAATTAGGGACTTAAGGATGTCACACCTAGATATGGGAGATATATTTTTAGTATATATCATAAACAATTAGTAGATAATATTATTTAAGAGTTTATATAAATATATATATATATTTTTATATGTGTACAATTTTTTTACATTTTTTTGTTGTTCGATACATTATAGATTTTGATGTGTATAATAGGATGTACATGGATAATAGTACTGGGAATATTACTGGTGAGGGAGAGTTCAAAATTAAGGTTTTTATTTTTTATTTAAATTAATATAATATTTTTTTGATTTTTTAATTTCTATTTATAAAAATATTGTAGATTTAAGGTCTTGTGTTTATACAATATGGAAAATTCCCATGGAATTTGAATTTTCGCACTAGTTTATTTTCTGAATTTTTATCTGAAACTTATAGAGGAATTCTATGGGTTTGATACCTTCTAATTGGTGCTTTTGGACATGTAATGAAGGTAAAAATGAGGATTATAGGTTCAAGATATAACCAAAGGGATGCTGGGATGGCCAAGCTATGGTCTTTTTCTATCGGTTTGCCAATACGAGCCCACCAGCTAGCAGGTGGCCCTTCAATAGCTAGCCCATGAGGTTAAATGGGAAGAAAATTATCATTCCTCTTAGAATATTTATGTTTATTGAGCATATATTACTTCTCATTTTTTGAATTTAGATTGTGGGGTATCCCCCCGTCCAACTCTTGGTTCCCCCATGCTTTGGGGCGAGGTTGTTGTGTGTTTTCAGGGATAAATCTAGGAACATTCTCCTCTCCTCCATTTATTTCACTTCCCTCATCTTTACACTAATTAAAAAATGTTTGTGTTTAGGTATTTTTTATGATTTCACTAGAGAATAGTGAAATAAACGGAATCCTTCTAGAAATTCATGTATCCTAGATTGAGGGAATCTCGAGGTGATGTCCGCTTATCTACATTCTTTGTTCCATCAATGTCATGTCATTAGATATAGTTTTCAAGGGATTTCCATCTAAATGAAAATAAATTTCCTACTAATTGGAATCTTTTATTAGGTCTTCTACTCATTGTATTGTTGTGGATTTGAGATGATCCCTTATAGTGCCATTGGATGTGGATCTTGAATGATGAAAGATTTAAGTGAGTTATCACACAATTTCAAATGTTTTGTTTGAATTAAATAATTAATTACAAATGTTATAATTAATTAATTCTTGATTTTTAGATTGATTTAGGAGATCAAAGTATTGAAACTGGCTCTATTGATCATGGAAAAGGTTGGGCAGGACTTGGAAGCTGATGCTGACTATCAGATATAATTTTGAAATATTTAGTTTGAGGTAGGTGGTCTATATACTTTCCCTCATGGTATTTATTCATTTTAATATTTTTTATGGAATGAATTCTCAACCTTGAGTGTAGTGACTTATTTAATTGAATAAATAACCTATGATAAATAGACTACTTTGAAATCTATTAAATTAAATTGTTTTATTAAATGAATGAAATTTAATGGACCCTATCGAGATTCATGGGCCATAATGGGTCTATATACATATGTTTGGTTCCTTTTCCATCGATATCCAGTGTTCCGAATGGTGTTAATAGGAATTTAAAACCATCAACTCAAGGAGAGATTCTTGTCTTTTAATTGTAATGAACATGAGTTTGGTGAGTGAACCGACTACATGAAACCTTGAGGAATGAGACAAGCAATGTACCATCTATTGAGCCTTACCCTATATGGAAGACTAGAGTTGGCCTATAGGGATGTGATACCCTATTAATGATATCATATATAATGAAATACATCAGGTGTAAACTCAACACCTAGTTGAGGATGAGGACCCATGTGAGTGTACCTCTGATATGTTGTGACCTATGGAAACCGAGTGCTTTTCCCAGTGACTAAACAACAATGAGTAGGTTCATATATCCTTGGTATATATGGTAGCATGTTTCACCATATAACCCACTTTTAATGTTTATTCCCATGGGTCAATGAGTTTTAGTGATGGGTTTAAGTGTTCAACCATCTCTTGAATTTCATTTATTCCTTCATGTATTTATTTTGGATGAAACTATGGTATCCATATGTGCTTCAAAAAACCCACCCTATGGGATTGATGTGATGAGAACATAGTGGTTTCCAGGAGGGGATTCCTAGGATCTGACCATGGTCCATATGTGATACGGTTGTGAAACAACTTGGATGATGATGTTTTTATTGATGCCTAGTGTTTAACCTAGGATCTGGATATTGATCCCAATGAAAAATTCCAAGGACGTAGGGATTTTACTTCACATTTATACGAGAAATCCTATATTTCATGGGTCTATAGGATGAATAGATTTTATAGGACCCATCCTTGTAGGCTTGAAGGATTATATTATAATGATTACTATTATGAGGATGAGATTACTATCTTAAACCTATGATTGAACTATTTTAATTTTGTGATATTACATGTTCTTGATTGGGATGACCATGATTCATGAGATCTGACCATTTGGTATGGTTTCTTGTGGAATGAATTTGATTAATTGATTTCTTGATATTTTAGGAATTTTTATTGATGCATTATTTATACATGGATTTCAGAGAGATTATTAAAATGACTGAGATGTGGCCGTTGATCAATTCAAAACAAGATATTCACATGTTGTGCCAGAATATAAGGGATTACTAGGTTACACTAGGATCTAGTATTTATATGGTTGAAAAAAATATCATGATGTGCTCAGAGATACTACATAACTAGTTGAAGTAGGTACGGTCGATTAGGGTTATAGACCTGAGAATCAATAGTGATATGATTTTGGTACATGGGTTGGCACGATCCATAGGACGTGCTCATAAATATTCTAGTAGCAGTCCAATGTAGTCATTCTTGGTTCATTTTATATATTATTCAACATTTTATTTATTTCAATCTATTATTCCACTTGAACGTATCAAAATGTATACCATTTATTATGGGACCACATCGGTGGTGCCCGACTAAGTTTGATACTGACACCCTTCTCAAGACACCATTGCACATGGGTACCCAAGAAGCTCTCATTTGGTTATTATAATCACAGGTTTGGCCTCAGGTCTAGGATATCATTATTTATTAGAAGACTTGAATGAGGTTTGATATCATGAATAGGTAATCCTATGAATATTCTTGGAGCCATAATATTTTATTTCCTTTGTATTGGTATGTATATATGACCGGTATAGTAAGCGCTCAACTGCTGTATTGGATGGATCTTCAGGCCTCTATATTATTCATATATATTTTTTATAATTATTTTTATACTTTTATCTATTTGTGATTTATTATATTTAGTTATTTACTACTTTCTACACACTCTAATACAGAGGGTATAACATTCTCATATTTCCGCATTAGTCCCCAGCTACTAGGCCTCGTTCTTTAGAATTCAGTGAGGTGCGCCTAAGGACATGTAGTGAATTGGACTAGGGAACCTGTTGAGTTAACTCAAGACCTAGGAGTTAAAAAAGTGGTATCAAGTATTTATTCTTCTATTTTATTACCATTTTATGATTTGGATAATAGGATACATAGGCTTGTGCTGAAGCTTGTGATAGAATCTAGAATGGAACATCATGAACACCTTTCTCAGTCGAATTCCAAGTTACCAAGGCTAAGTAATTGGCATTATTGGCCAGCACTATAATGGTTGTTTATGATTTAAGCTAGAGTGATTCACATGATGATTAAGATTCATTATTTATGAATAAATGAATTTTGGGTTGTTGACTTCAAGGAATGATAATAGTTATTGGGTTTTGACCTTTGGCCTATAGAGGTACAAATGGTCAAGTGCATCATATCAAGAATGTATGACCTACATGATATATGATTACCAACGTGACTATCATTTTACTAAATATTGGGACATATTTTTTATAGTTTCAACAATTCCCTATATGGTTTATTCCTATATATGCACTCAGTGGAATTATACTAAGTTGGGATGACTTGTATATCCATTTCCTACTGATGACATGTCATATAGATATATAATGAGACACAATTTGATGATGGGATGGTTCATGTGCACAAGAGGTGCAGTGACCCTTGTAGATCAGTAAGGCCTCTGTTTCCTTAGTTGTAAACCAATAGTGGGTGATTTTATTTATGTTCTGTTTCTTAATGTTTATATAATAACCTATATAGATTTTTTCCATATAGCATGGAATGAAGTTGTACTTAAATAAGAAAGTGGTTTTGGTTTTCCCTTGGTATGGATCTTCCAAGAAGATACCATTTTCTATGGAATTAGTAAAAAACAAGACATGATTCAATAAGGGAATTATTATATGGGGATTTCTAGAGAGAATTTGTGTGACAATGGTTTGATAGTTTTTGGAAGCAGTTCTTAGTATGTGTGTGAGACCCTAGAGTGGGCATTGGCATGTGAGATGATGTATGAGTTAATACAGGAGAATGAATGACATCCTATGAGTTGAAATTTATGTGAGTTTTTTCTTTAGGATAGGTGGTGAGACTAAGTGTCCTCAGAATGAGACTTTAAGCAGACTTCAATAGGGTGATGTTTTGATTTAATATGAAATTATCCCATGATAGGGTCTGGAATGGGTTTAGTTATTTACATAGAAATAAAAGCACATAAAGGATATTCAAGGACGGGATTAGTGAACATGTGGTTCTACCATGTGTGCAATATAGGCAGCCAGATTCCTTGGGGAATTCGTTGACTAACACCTCTAGTGATATTGTGTGGGGTATCAAGGTTTGGTTTTTAGGGTAGGTCTAGTGTGACACCTGACCATGTGTGATTTAGATGCATTTTTAGTAGTGTGGTGAAATAATGGGTGGATTATCATGACTGGAATGGTGTTGGATGGAATATAATCATGTGGATGAGTTTGAAATACCCAGAATTGTTGATGGGAACTTGTGGTACTCAGTAATGTCCTGAGGTGGGATGTCATGAGATAAATCGTGTCACGAGTAAGGTGACCAATTTTAAAGTGGAGTTTCAATGGATATCTTGGTTTAGAATGTTTCCTTTCCACGGAGTATGGCCAAATTAGTTTGGGGATGCATGAATCTAATGAACATGAGTTGGGTGGTGTATTTTTTGGCATGAAATGGTACACCAACTACAAAGGATGGGATGGGAATGGTACATGCCATTTGAGAATTGTACCCATTCAATTATGAGATGTAAATGACAATGTGTGATCTGTGGGTTGATAGGGTTGATTAGTTTTTTACAAGCATGGCGACCCAGATCTTTGGTTAAAATAAAATAAGTGTCTCTGAGGTGAGGTATTTTTTTAATGGATAAGGTATGGTGATAAAATCAATCCTAGGTTTAGGTAATTGATTTCTAGGATAGATTGAGAATATATTGGAAGGAGAGACACATGATTTCTCATGATCAAACCTATTGACATAGTGACTGAGGAGTGGTGTATGGTGATTTATATGGTGAGGAGTGTAACATTGGCCTTTTGATGGTGTGACCATCATTTTGAATTGGGAGTTTTATCCAATAACACAATAATAAAGATACTCATATGGCAAGGAGTTTGATGTTGGTCATAGATGGCGCGAACTTCAAACTAAAGGAGAAAACGTGATGGTATTTTCTATTAGACGGTTATTTTTTCATTCTTATTCGAGTGAATAAAGGTAAATTGGTACTTCTAGATTCCTCTGTGATTTCATGATATGAATTTGAATATGTTATTAGCTGTATTTCGTGTGTGGGAGTTGAGCTCATGTTGGTTGATGATGATTAAAATGTGGATAGGTTGGTGGTGCATCGGTGATCATAGTATGATATGATGATGGAAATTGATGAGGATTGTTCAACCATGGAATTTTATTAGAAGTTAGGTATGGAATTTGGTGAGTTTTTTTGAATGATCAAAGGGTGTATCCTTGGGAAGGGTCCCCATGATCAAGTTTTTGGTAACATGTTGGTGGTAGAATCCAATCATTTATGGTAAGAGTAAACTAAATTAGGTTTGAACAACTTTTTTATTTGAGATGGAATGTAGTTAATTGGGAACAAAACTATGCTCATTACAAGGGAACCTAAAATATTTTTGCATAAGAGATTTCGATAGTGGGGTGTGTCATGGATTGGAATTAAACATCTTCAGATAATGTATTTGGTGGGGAGACCCATGGTCTAGGTGATTAATAATATAATTAATAAGTCATGTGTTGACATAAACGAGTTGTATAGAGTTCAATATCAATGTTTCAAATAACAAATTTGAGTGTTGTCTCTTGGTTCAGTTTCTTAAGAACTATAACTTGGAGGTTGTGCATTAGAATCACATTTGGTATTTTGATTCAGAAAACTACCATTTTATGGTGAATCAATGAAAAAGTGATGTCAATAAATGTGGTTGGATGAACATAGTAACTTTTCAAGGATGAAAAGTGTTATAGTGGGTAGTTTGTAAGGAATTATGTCTGTATAACATGGAAAATTCTGATGAAATTTGAGTTTTCAAACAATTGGATGGGAATTTTTTTATCCAATATTAGAAGTGTAATTATAAGGCTTTTATGACAGCTAATAGGTTTTTTAGACATGTTATAGAGGTTTGATGTTGTTCAAGAGGCTTGGGAAAGTACCGAAGGGATATCAGGCTAGCTGGGCTATAATCTACAACAACTAGCTAGCCAGTGTCTATATATTTACAAGTCAATGGGTTTAAATTGGGGAAAATGACCATTTCCCCTTGAATTTTTAAGGGGTAACCCCCTATTATTCTTTATTTGTTTGCGCAAAGACCATGGGGTATCTTCACCTCCACCTCATGGTTCCCCATTGTATTGTGGTGTGGTTCCTGGAAATTTTAGATGATAAAGTAGGTAATGGGATCCCCTATTAATTATGTTCCTCTTGCACATTTCTTCAAACTGATTTTTTAATGTTTGAGACTAGGGATTTTCAATGATTTCACTGGTGAATAGTGAAATTATAAAAACACTTTGAGTCTTCTATAAAACCAAGCTAGACATTATCTCAAGATAACATACTTCTACCACTGTTGTTTGTTTTGTCAAGGCTACATAATGGTGTGAAATTTTCAATTATTTTGATTTTAAATTAAATTAAATTTCCAATTTATTAGGAATTATATGTTAGGGTTCTGATTTTTTTAGGGTTAGTGAAATGAGATTGGCCCTTGGAGTGCGGTTAAATGTGGTTAGGACATATAAAATACTTCCAGTTATGTTTTAATTATTTAATTATAGATGTTTTGATTGAGTTAGGGTCTTTGAAAATTGAGATAAAATATTTTGATCATGGATGAGGTTGGACGAACTTTTATGGGCCTTGGAGGATACTGTCTTCCCACATATATAAAATTCAAAGCATCAATTTGAGTTAGGTGGTATGCATACATTCCATTATGGGATTTATGATTTTGATTTATGAAAGTGGCATGCAGTCTCACCTCTGAGGGAAGTGACTTAGTTAGTTGAATAAATTTCCTAAGATAGATGGACCACCTAAAAACATATTAAATTAACCTGTTTTTATTATCTAAATGAGATTCTTTAGACCTTATAAAGATCCATTTATCCCTGTTAATAATATGGAAGGGGGGTGAGCCCTTGAGTGGTGGCGAATCGTTATCCTCTCAGGTAAGGGTTTTCGTTCCCCAATTTTTTCCCTCCCCCCTCCCCTAGCGCGGCGTGGTGCGGTGTGGGTCAGCATCTTTTTCTTGGTGTCGGTGTACCCTGGGTTCCATTCTCCATTCCAGTCGTGTCGGCCAGGATTTGGTTCAGGAGAGGCCTCAACTCTCTTCTTCTTCTTAGGTGTAAATCAAGCTTTGTCTGTTCTTGCGGATGTTCTGGTGTGGTCCGCTGGCGCATCGTCTTGGAGAAGGGGTGGATCCGACTTTGGTGAAGGCCTTGGCGTGGTTTCAGCTTTTTCTTCGACAGGTATTAGCATGTTCTAGGAGATAGGTTCTTTAGGAGAGGCTCTGAGCAGTCCCCAGTGTTGTGTAGAGGGGGTGGGGCATGAGTTTCAGTTCTGGATTCCGCTGATATGAGGCTTTCATTAATGGTTTTATTTCGCTGTTTTTTCTTATGGTGTTGGTTTGTGGTTAAGAGATGGAGTTTGTTTCATTGATCAAAATGCAAAGTCAAGTAGTTCATGGTTGCAATGTGATGTCTGCAGAGTAGGGTGTGGTCTATAAAACCTGGTTTTCCTCATTCTGGTTTCTTCATCACCCTTTGTGGATGTCCTCTCGGGTCATCTCATGTCGCTGGAGGGTTTTGGCGTACTCCGACTAGAGTCCGCTGGCTGGTTTGTGTATTTGGGATGGTGTTGATGGTCACATCGGTGGGTGATTGAGGATACCCGTTATGTGGTTTGTCCAGATTTTCTGATGATCGTGTTTCCTGGTTCGTGGTTCCTCAGCATTCTCTTGACGATTTCAACTCTAGCTATGAATGTTTGTCTGCTTGATGTTTGGTTGGATTGTCCATCCATTGTGCTTGAATGTTGTTTGTTGTGAAGTCTTGTTTGTGTGAAGTGGTGATGTTTTGAAGTGGTGAAGGGATGAAGGGATGTAGTGGTGAATTAGTGAAGGGGTGAATTTGTGAAGTCATGTTTGGTTTCTCACTTTTTCCTCAAATGTGTTTGCATTATAATAAAAACAAATTCAGTAGTATAGAGATACATTTGAAATGAAGGGCCTATGTGGTCTAGTTTAGTACCTTGTCCACTGATTTCTAGGGTCATGAACTTTGTTAAGATGACTCTAATACTAGCACCTAGACGGATTCTTCTTTTATTTTAATTGTAATGTACATCAGTTTGGTGAGTGAACTAACTAAGTGAAACCTTGAGAATTGATATGGGCCATGTGTTATCTCTTGAGTGTTTCCATATATGGAATACCTGAGGTGGATGACAAGGTCATGCTAACCTATTGATAATTACATATGATTTGACATCCTTAGAGAATCAAGTATTGACATGAGACTTATTTGAGACTGAGGACCCATTTGAGGGTGTATTTACTATGTTGTATCCTAGGGGACCCCAGTGGGTGGCCCGATGACTGATCGATCATGAGTGGGTGTGTATATCCTTTGTAGATATCTTCAAGGCTATCACCTTATAACCAAAACTAAACATGTAAGCATGTGGGGCTATGAGTTATACTGATGGGTCTAGTGATTCAACCGACCCTTTAATTTTCTTTATTACTTAATTTATTTTTTGTGGATGAAACCATGGTACCCATATGTGATTCCCAGAACCTGGACTATGGGCCTGATGCGATGATGAATTTGTGGATTCTTAGAGGTTCATTTTAGGATTCACCCTTTGAATTTATGTGATATGGTAGTGAGACAAATTGGAATATTTTTTCACTATGGATGACCAACATGTATCTTGGGATCTAGCTGTTGATTCTCATTAAGAATTCGTAAGAAACCTGTATTTGACCTAAAGTCTATACGGGACACCTTAGATTCTACAGGTAACTAGGATTCATAACTTTCCTATGATCTAGCCAAGTATTCTATAAATATTATTTTATTATGATTCCTATTATAATGAATATATTTTTAGGTCAAACCTAGGATATTATCATTCTATCTTGATGATACTACCTGTTCTTGATTGAGATTCTCAAGATGCCTTAGATCTGGATGTTTAGGATGTTGAATTGGGGGATGGATTTTATTTAGATATTTCCAAGAATTTTAGGAATAAACCTTAATCTATTATTTATACATAGATTTTGAAGAATTTCTCATAATGCATGGGATGTGGCTATTTATCCATTCTTGATGAGTTATTGAAAGATTGAGAATGAATATTAATGATGGCTAGGTTACACCAAGATCTTCAATTAATATGGTTGGCAGGGTATCATGATGTACTTATAAACACCAAGAGACTAGACAAAGAAGTTATAGTTGATCTGGGTTATATCCCTGAGGATTGAAAATGGTATGGTTTTGGAACATGAGTTGACAGTGCCCATGGAATGTGCTTAGAAATATTCAGGCATCGGGCCAAAGAAGTAATTTTTGTTTTATTTTAATTATTATCTAATAGTTCATTTATTTATATTAATCATGTCACATGAACATATCAATACGTATATCAGTTAGTAAGGGATCGAATTTGTCATGACCACCTAAGTTTTGTACTCACACCTTTATCAATCCGCCATTACACATTTTTACTTATGTAGCTGTCATATTATTTTTGTAGAAACATCTTTGGGATGAGGCTTGATATAACATGATCAAGAAGATGACTTAAATGAATTTGGAGAATGGTATGAGTTTAGGCTCTATGTTTTCATGGAGACAACATCATTTATTTATTTTATAATAACTCTACTTTTTATTACACACTTAAACATAATATATTACATGAAATTGCACTTAATAAAACATAGAATATTGAGAGGTCTAGTGTCTTTGGGGATTAGGATAATCACAAAACAACTTAAAATAGGAAATACAATATCTTTTTTGAAAACTAACTTTACATGACCACAACGTCCCTTCGTACTTAACACTGCATGAGATAACCTAAGGAAATTCATAAAAAAGGGGTGAGATATAAAGAATAGTAAGGGAATAAAAATGGATTAGCATGAAAAATAAAATAAATGTTATAAAATAGGTATATCAATGAATCACAAGAGAAACATGAACATAAAGGCATGATAAATCATGATAATCATAACATGGGGATGTGACAACAACATTTAACATGATATTAGCATGAGCCAAGGCTCATTACACATGGAGCATGAGTAAAACCTCATTGCACATGAATCATGAGAATACCCTTGTTTCAATTGAATTAGAATGATTCAACACTCATTGCACATGAAATATCATTGTACTATACTTCACCCAATTCATTTAAGCACTACCAGGGTGCACCCTTCTTATACATTTCATTTCATGCATAAGTGTGCCACAAGGATCAAAAAATATAGAATTTTTAACAATAATTATTTATTCCACAATAAAAGAATGTGGAATTAATACATGAAACTCTATAATATATAAGTAAACAAGCATAAAGGTGAATATACTTGGTAGATAAATGGGAATGGTATTCACTACATAATGACTTTGCCTTGGAAAATCGCTGTGCAATTTCGGCAGCATAACGACATGACATAAGAATTCATAAAAATGGTTGATGAGATTGAAATGGTTGTATCATCATATGTACATTAGTTGGACAGTTAGGGGGTCATATAGACACAATTACCAACAAATGTAATGGAATTTAGATTCATAATACAAAATAATTTCTTGAATGTAAATGATGAGATAGAAATTTATTACCGAATTTCGGCGTGCTAACAGGTGTACATGGGAAGAATTAATGAGAGAGAAATGGGTGTCTCATCATTCAAACATAATGATGGAAGTATGTTGGAGGTCCTAAATCATACCCCATCATTTATAATTGAAAATAAAAGGGCATAAAAATATTAATAAACTTGGATAAAATGAGAAAGGAAAGAATTCTTTACTTTGATGTATGATCCCAAAGGCATGGGAGAGGATTGAGAGAGGCTTATTTGGAGCTTATGGTGCCTTGGGAGGATTCTCGATAGAGGAGGGAAGTTTTTGGACGAACTATAAAGGCTTTTAGTGAAGAGTAAGTGGATCTTGTGTGGGTTTATATAGGAAAGGATAGTGAATTCATTATTATTTAGGTTTGGGACCCCACACAATAAACTAATCAAAACCACAAACCATCAAATGGTTTTTCCCAAAGGATTTTTTTTTCAAATGGGAGTGGAAACTAATATTTCATAAGGCTAATAGCCGAAATTATTAAAATAATATGGTTTCTATTGTGGAGGTGAGTCACACTCTGAAGGAAATCAATTTAAAAAGTTTAAATGTTTTATAAGTCTTGAAGGATCCACTAAAGCTTTGTAAACTAAATCAAACAAAAATAAAATCACATTATTATAATGGTATAAGATATATTGGCCAAAAAAAATGTTTAGAGTATTTTTATTACATGACTATTGGGTCATTATGATGTCATAAACCACATTATTATTTAAACGATATTTAATTTTTACGCAAAAATTCAACTGTCTCAAAAAATAATGAAAAATTTACCATTGGATAATTTTGAAACCCTGATTCCAAAAAGAGTATTACTTTTATCTAAATAATTTTTTAAACATGTGAACTTTCACTTTAAAAATAAAAACTAACATTTATAAAAAAATCATGGGTTTTTGATAAAGACAACTTTCAAACCTTAGTAAAAATTACAATTGCATTCATAAATTATACGATAATTTATATTTAATGAAAAGTAATTTATTATTAATAATAATATTTTATTAAAATATTTAAAAATCCATTAATTCATCAAAATAGATTTCTTAGTTGAATATAAAATAAAAATACTATTTTTGATTTAAAAACTATTTACAATGTAACAATAATAAAATGACTATATATTCTCTATACAAAAATATTGTACATAATCATAGTACTTGGGTATTGTTACAGAACCCCTTATAACACCCACATAAGACCTAAGGGTAAGGTGTGTGATGGTGATACACTCTTGGGGTGTCTCAGAGAACATCAATCGGGTGGTAATCTCTATCAACTTACCCTTCTCCCATAGACGGTTCCGTTCGAGCTTAAAATGATGAAGATCAGCTTGGGCTTGGTCATGAGAGAAGAACAATGATGCCACCTCATTTTCTATCTCTGAAAAATGGGATTCTTACGAGGAAAGTCTACTAGATGAGGCCATCACTTCCTTTGTCTGATTTAATTGGATTTTTTAAATACATATATTTATACTAATCATTTGATCACTGTTCAATGACTATATTAGCAAAGTAACAATTCTTAATAGAATTTTAAAATCCAAAAACATAAAACCAAGGATGTGAATATCTTATATAAACATGTTACATAATAATACATTTAATTATATCAAGAGTAATTTTCATTAATATTTCCTTTTCCCGCACTAAAACAGATGCAGGTAACTCTGCTTCATCATCTTCCCTGATTCCTACGTTGCCTCTTCAAACTTGTGGTTGCGCCAAAACACCTTGATGGGGGAAATTGTCTTATTTCATAGAACTTTTTCTCTATGATCTATGATTTTCACTGGTTGATCCTCGTAAGAAATGTCATCCTATAAAGATACTACCTATGAATAGAGTACATGTGAAGGGTCTGGTATGTACTTCCTTGAGAGGGATACATGAAAGATATCATGTACTTTGGCCATGGTAGGTGGAAGTCCTAGTCGATTGGCCACAACCTCGACACGATAAAGAATATCAGAGGGGCCGATTTACCTTCGACTTAACTTCCCTTTCTTTCTGAACACCATGACCTTATTCCCCAATGATATGCATAGAAATACAATGCCTCCAACTTTGAACTCAAGGGCTCATCGATGGTTATCTACATAACTCTTCGGTCGACTTTAGGCTGTCTTGATATACTGCTGAATGGTTTTCAGCTTCTCCACCATTTCTTTGACCATTTTAGGTCTCAGTAGCATACGATCACTGACTTCATCCCAAAATTGCGGTGTTCTACACCTTTTCCCATAGAGGGATTCATATGGTTCCATTCAAATTCTCGAGTGGAAACTGTTATTGTAGGAGAATTCAACGAGTGGGAGATGTTGGTCTCATTATCCTTTTTTGTCCATAGAAAATGATCTTAACATATCTTCCAGTTTCTGAATAGTTCACTTAGATTGGCCATCGTTTTGGGAATTATTGTCCATACTGAAGACCAGTTCAGTGCTTAGAGCATTTTGTAGACTTTTCCAGAACTCCGAGGTGAATCTTGGATCACAACCGGATACAATAGATAGTGGTTCTACATACAACTTTACCACTTCTTTGATGTAAATTCGTGCAAGTTGATCCAATGAGAAGTCCTCTCAAAACACGATAAAGTGAGCTATCTGTGTAAGATGTTCCACAATGACCCATATAGCATTGTTTCCTCTAGATGTCCTTAGAAGTCCAGGGAAAAAGTCCATGGTAATGTTTTCCTACTTCCATGTTGGTATGGGTAGTGGTTGAATCATCCCCTTAGACTTTTCCTCCCATAATTCACATACTAACATACCAGACACTTTGATGTATTTTCAACAATTTCCCTTTCCATATTGTCCCACCAAAAGTTTTCTCGGAGAACTCGATTCATCTTTTTTCTCCCCGTGTGATTAGAGAAGTTTGAGCTATGTGCATCATTCAAAAGCTCCATATATATATATATATTGTATGGTACACATAATCATGACAAAAATCTCACAATTCCATCCTTTTCAACCAAAAACTCTAAGGATTTCCCATTTCTTATAGCTTCCAAATGTTTCTGAATTTCCACATCCTTTCTTTGAGAATCCCTTATTTTCTCTATGAGGGATGATTGAGCAATCATTTGAGGAAGGATTGATGATGTTCCTCCCTTAATTCTTCCCATGACCATACTGTACAAATATAAGAATATTGGATCCTTTTCAATTATCATCATTGATAAAGATGAAGGATCATTTCTACTTAGAGCATCTGCCACCTTTTTTTCCTTACCAGTATGTTAGTGGATTGAGTAGTCATAATACTTGATGAGTTATATCCATCTTCTTTGGCACATATTAATCTATTTTTGTGTGAATATATATTTTAGTCCCTTGTAATCAGTATATATCTCACACTTCTCCCCAAAGAGGTAATTCTTCCAAATTTTCAACACAATGATCACATCTTCCAAGTCCAAATCATGTATGGGTTTGCTTTTTTCATGGATTTTCAGCTTCTTTGAGGCGTAGGATATCACTTTATCACTATACATCAACAAAAAACCCAATAACTTCTTCAAAGCATCATTAAATACCGAATAAGGTTTTCCACTGTGAGAATGAGCATAACGATAAGCCTCATTTTCAACTCCATGAAGTTCTCTTCGCTTTAATCACTCCTTGAAAACTGTAGACCCTTCCGAGTTACTTGGTAAGAGGGCTGGTCAATCAGGAGAAATGTCTCACAAATACGAGATAATATCTTGCTAACCCCATGAATCTACGGATATTCGTTATCGATGTGGGCCTCAACCATCCCTTAATTGCAGTTGTCATGGAGTGATCCACAGATATCTCATTGCTTGTGATGATATGACTCAAGACTGTGACCTCCTTGAACCAAAAATCACAATTGCTTTACTTTTCATAGAGATTCACCTTGTGCAAGGTCTGTAGTATAGGTCTTAGATTCTCCTCATGGTTCTCCTCATTTTTGGAGTATATTAGAATATCATCTACAAAGACTACAACAAATTTGTCGAGATAATCTATAAAGACTCTATTGATCAAGTCAATGAAGATTGCTGGAGCATTAGCGAGTCTGAAAGGAATTACTATGAATTCATAGTGCCCATATCTTGTACGGAAAACATTCTTGGGGATATTTTCCTTATTCAACCTTACTAGACAATATCCCGATGTAAAATACTCTTTGGAGAAGTATTGTGCTCCACATAGCGGATTGAACAAGTCATCAATTCATGGGCGAGGATAATCGTTCTTTATCATGATTTTGTTATGCTCACGATAATCAATGAAAAGATGCATTGACCCATCCTTCTTCTTCACGAAGAGGACTAGTGCACCCCATGGTGAAGCACATGGGCATATAAACCCTATATCCAGATTCTCCTGTAGTTGTTTCTTCAGATCCTCAAGGTCTACAAGATCCATTATATATGGAGTCCTATATATTTGAAATGAACCAGGTATAAGATAAATTGAGAATTAAGCATCTCTACTAGGAGGAAGACCAAAAAATTACTCGAGAAACACCTCAAAAAATTCCCTCACAATACACATGTCTTCAAGGATGGTTTCCTTTTTTAGAAACAATCATCACAACCATATACGCATGCTCATAGGGCAGTGATATCCATGATTGAGATGATGGTGCTAAAGAAGATTCATCTTCCTCCTTGCACTTGTATAGAATTGGGAGTCTATTCACAATATGGAGAGTGATTTCCCTCTCTCGGCAATTTATGTTGGGTCTATATAGGGAAAGCCAATCCATACCAAGAATTGCATCAAATCCCACCAGAGGGAGTATGATGAGGTTTTCCGAGAAGTTTAATCCACCAATTATGACTAGGGAGGAGTTAAATTCATGGGTTTCAATGATTTCCCCATTTTCCATACTCACTAACATCTTTACTTCCATGATTTTTTGTGGTGTTGGGATTTTTTTAATAAAATTTAGAGATATAAAATATTGCATAGAACCAGAATCAAAAGGAAAATTCGCTATTCTTGAATGAATAACTAGCATAACTGTCACCAGTTCATTGTCGGGGTTCACTTTGGTGATAGTGATGGAACAAGCTTCCCCTTATTGGCTTGGAGGTTGTTGGTTGCCTCTGAAAAACCTCGGATTAGGGCACTGATTTCCAAGGTTCCCTGGTTCTTTGTAGTTGAACAACACATTGAGGTTTGAATAGAGTGTTCCTATCCTATTTGTAGCTGTGTGTTTTTATTCTCGGAAGTTAACGTCTAGGTTCCCTTCTCTTCCACACATAAATCATTTCCTCGTCCCCTTCAAGCAATTTCTAGGGTGCTTCTTTCTACCCCTTCGACAAGTGGGGTGTTGGATTTTATTATCACCGTTGGATTTTTGAAGTGGACTACCAAAATTGAATTGCACCTTAAAATTGTTATCCCCATGATACCCCTAAGATTCTCCAATCTCCATTTCAACCTTGAGGGAACATCAGACAATTTTTTCATAACATTCGAAGTCACGGATCTCCAAGTATTTCTGCGGGCTAGGTTTTATCCCACCAAAGAAGTGACCAACCTTGCATTCAGGGGTAACGACAAAGCAGGAAGAATATCATACAAGCCTTGTGAAGTTTCGCTAATACACTCTGATGGATTCATCATCTTTTCTCTTGAGGGAAAGGATGTACCTTTTCATCTTATGATGAAGGGTGTGAGGAAAATTTTTATTGATAAATAGTTTCCAGATATACTTCCACTCCAATGCCTCGATATCCTCCGTAGGATTCGTATTTTTGAACAATGTCCCCCACTGATTGGATTCACCCTCCATATGATAATAATCCATAAGAACCTTCTCTTTTTTGGAACATTGAATGATGGAGAATACCTTTTCCATGGAGTTGATCCATTGTTCAGTGATTTAGGGATCAAATGATTCATTAAAAGTAGGAGACCTTTGTCTCATTAAGCTCTCGAAAGAAAGTTGTTTTTTATTGGGGGGGGGGGGTTGAATGTTCCTATTGAACCATGTTTCTATTGAAGTATTTAGTTAACATAGAGAGTACAGTGACAATGTTCATGATTCCTGATCCCATCAGATTGGACATCTCATTAGAACAATCATCACATTGATCTTCACAACAGTTGTTAGCCCGGGTCCTCCTTTTACCTGCCATTGTCTAGAATAAAAGGAAATTTAGGGGAAACAAATAAAGGGTAATACAAGGGAAAAACATATGACTTATAAATAACTTTTATTTATTTAACTTATGAATCTATAGGCTTCAATCTATGTTACCCATAATCAGCTTTCTAACATATATTCTCAGGGGATTTTTTTATTCCCTTAATAATGGTTCATACTAATATTGTGAATTTAGAAAATAATATCCCCAGGTATTTTCATAACCAAGAGTGCATCAAGGCTCTTTGTCGTGTACCAGGATACCCTAGGTCAAGCCTGAAACTCCTTGTCAAAGTTTTCACTCCTAGGTACATATGTGCCAGAGATTCCTCTACCTACTCGTATCCAGACAAGGATGTATTTTCTTGATAAACCACATAATCAATACTTACCAAAATTTAGGGTTGTTTTTATTATACTTAGTCTTGTCTCGAAGGCTTCACTAGGTTCTTTTAATCCTTATCCAAAAAATAACTAATCCTATCCTGTGATAAAACTATAACAACCCTACTTTTTATTACACAATTAAACATAATTTATTACATGAAATTTCACTTAATAAAATAGGGAAGATTGAGAGATCTAGTGTATTTGGGGCTTAGGATCATTACACAACAATTTAAAACATGAAATACAACTTATTTATTTAAAACTTCCTTTAGATGACCACATCATTTCTTCGTACTTAACATTTCATGGGATAATATGAGGCCATACATAAGAAATGGGTGAGCTATAAAGCCCAGTAAGGGAATAAACATGGATTAACATGAGGAATAAAATACATTTTAGAAAATAGGAATATCAATGGATCACAAGAGAAACATGAACATTAAGGCAAGATAAATCATGATAATCATAACATGGAGATGTGAAAAAAACATTAAACATGATATTAGCATGAGGAAAGACTCATTGCACATGGAGCATGAGTAAACCATAATTAAACATGAATATTGAGTAAACCCTCATTGAACGTAAATTATCATGAGCCAATAATAATTTCACATGACGTATCATGATACTATACTTTACCCAATGCATTAGATCGCTATCAGGTCGCACCTTTATTAAACATTTAGTTTCATGCGTAAGTGTGCCTCATAGATCATAAAATATAGAATTTTAAAGATAATAATTTATGCCATGATAAATTAATGTGGAATTAATACCTTAAAATGTAAAATAAATAAGTAAATATGCATAAAAGTGAATACCCTTGATAGATAAATGGGCATGGTATTCACTACACAAGGACTCTGGCTTAGAAAATCACAGTGCAATTTCTACAGCATAATGGCATGACATATAACTTAATTAAAATGGTTGATGAGAGATAAATGGGTGTATCATCATATTTACATTTAAAAGAAATTAAAGGGGTCATATAGATATATTTACAAACACATTAATGAAATTTAGATTCGTAATAAAAAAGAATCTCTTGAATGTAAACGAGGAGAGAGAAATTTCTTACGGAATTTCAGCATGGTAACATGTGCACATGAGAGAAATTAATGAAAGAGAAATGGGTATATCATCATTTAAAAATAAATAGGGCAGTATGGGAGAGGTGATAAATCATACCTCAAAATTTATAATTGAAATTAAAAGCGCATAACAATATTAAGAAACATAGATTAAATGAGAAAAAAAGGAATCCTTTACATAGAAGTGTGTTCCCAAAGGCTTGGGAGAGGCTTGAGAGAAACTTATTGGGATCTTGGGGTGCCTTGAAAGGATTATAGAGAGAGTAGGGAAGAGGTTTGATTACATATAAAGGCTTTTATTAAAGAGGAAGTGGGATCTTGGGTGGGTTTATATAGGAAAAGAGAGGGAATTCTTTATTATTTAGGTTTGGGACACAACATATTAAACTAATCAAAACCATAAACCAGACATCGTTATTGCCCATGTTTTTTTCAAAAGGGGAGTGGAAAAAAATATTTTATAAGGCTAATGTCCTAAATTATTAAAACAAGAGGGTTTCTTATGTGGATCTGGGTCACACTCTCAAGGAAATCAATTTAAAAAGCTAAAATGTTTTATAGGTCTTGAAGGGTCCACTAAAGCTTTGTAAAATAAATAAAACAAAACTAAAATCACATTATTTTAATAGTGAAACATATATTGTCTGAAAATAATGTTTATATTATTTTATTACATCACTATTGGGTCATTATGATGTCATAAATCACATTATATATTTAAACGATATTTAATTTTTACCCAAAAATTCGACTGTCTCAGAAAATTATGAAAAATTTAGAATTGGATAATTTCAACATCCTAATTCCAAAAATAATATTCATTTTATCTAAATAACTTTTTAAACATGTGATTTTTCACTTTTAAAATAAAAACGACATATATAGAAAAATCATGGGTTTTAACAAAAACAACTTTCAAACCTTAATAAGAATTACAATTTCCTTCATAAAATTATACAATTAATTATATTTAATAAAAATTAATTTATTATTAATAATAATATTGTGTTAATATATTATAAATTCCATTAATTCTTCAAAATATATTTCTTAGTTTAATATTTACTAAAAATACTATTTTCACATTAAAAACTATTTAAAAAGTAAGAATAATAAAATGAATGTATATTCTCTATAAAAAAATAATGCACATAATCATAGTAATTGAGTCTTGTTACATAACCTCTTATAACACTCGTATAAGACCAAAGGGTAATGTGTGCGATGAGGACATACTCTTGGGGTGGCTCAGATAACATCGCTCTAGTGGTAATCTCTATCAACATCCACTTCTCATGCATGCTATTTCGTTCAAACATAACATGTTGAAGCTCAGCTTGGGCTTGGTAAAGAGTGAATAACAATGAAACCACCTCATTTTTGTTCTCTAGAAAATGGGCTTTACACGGGTCAAGTCTACTGGATAATGCCATCCCTTCTTTTGTCTTAGAAAATTGGATTGTTAAAGCCCTGTATTTATACTAATCATTTGATCACTACTCAATGACTATATTAGTAATGGTAATAATTAATAATGGTATTTTATAATCCAAAAACATAAAACCAAGCAATTCAACATGTTATATAACCATCTTACATAATAATACATTTAAATAGATCAAGAGTAATTTTAATTAATAAATGTTTGGGTCGTTATATATTTTATACTTGTATTTTTATGTGAAGGGTCTAGTTGGTGGTCAACTATTGTATGGAATGACTGTTCACGAAATTATTGTAAACAATTTTTTATCTTTATTATTTTTATTTATTTATTTTGGTTTTAGCCATTTTGTATGGATGATGTTTGGTTATTTATTTTTATTCTAGGAACTTTGATACATGGGTTATAACATCCCAAAAATACCTCATTATACCCCCACTAATAGTCTTTAGCCTCTAGTGTTTTAGGGAGGTGACCTGACTTCATGTGGTGAATCGGGACAGGGAACTGGTCTCGTGGCCTCTAGACTAGTAATTATTATCAATAATGATTTCTCTCTCAACCAAATCACCAATAAATACGCATCGGAAGTGTTAAGATTTCATTGAGTGACACTCTACATTGTATATTATCAAGATATGAAGTTTACCATGATATTTCAAGGAATAATTCATCAAGAACTAGATACAAGGTTGAGTTTCAGTACAAATTATCACACTTAGATACAAATTTAGCCTTAAAGAACCATTAAAACTCTAGTGGATATATTGAGATAATATTTAATAGATTTCCAAGGATGTTGGGATCAACACCTTCCCATAGCGGAGTTCTTATATAACAACAAATTCCATTATAACATTTCAATGACACCTTATGAGGATCTATATGGGAAGAAGTTTCAGAATCTAACATGTTAAGATGAAGTTGGATATAGGAAGATTATGGGACATAATCTTATCATGGATATGATATAGATGGTTAAAACCATTTAACATCATATCAAATTCACATAAATTTGATATCAAAGACATGCATACAATCGCCGATGAGACATGGAGTTTGAGGATGGAGAGAAGGTGTTCCATCACATATGTACATGGATGAAATTTATGTGGTCCGGAAATAAGGGAAATCTTATTCCTAGATACATTGGCCCATTTGAGATACCTGATAGCATTTTATCTATCACCTATCTAGTAGAACACCCACCTAACCTATCCCAAGTACATGATTTGTTCTATGTTTCCCACTTGAGGAATTAAATACCAGACCCCTCATATGTGCTGGATCTAGAGGAAGTACCCTTGGAGAACGATGTTTCATATAAGGATAATTTTATAAAGACCTAAGATTATAGGAAAAAAGTTATACAAAATAGAATGACTATTCTGGTCAAAGTACTATCATAGAATATAATGTTTGAGGATGAAAATAGGGAACTATATGAGGTGATGAAACAAAATTACCCTCATCTATTTCTAAATGGGGGAATAATGTAATGACATGAACTATTATAAATGAAATTTTATTTTAAATTAATAAATTCTACATTAACTAATGTAGTTATAGAAAACACATTCACTACTTTGTCTATTCTGGACTATTATAAAATATATGTTTTCACATTTAGATGTCTATTAAGAATCTTAACCATTGATAATATATCCATTGTATAGGGATCATTAATATTAGTATATATTAAGGGTTATGATAAAGTTTAATAGACATATACAAAAGAAATGATGACTGAAACTAGTCAGATCATACCCTATAAATCCCATTTATGAAATCTTCTAAGGGAGATAACATCACTTGGATTTTACATTGAACACGACCAAGATGAGATCCAACAACTAAAGCTTGAGGGAAACCATTTAATAGAGAATTTTATGTTTATCAAAATCACAATCCAAACAATATTTACCGAACCACCATAAGATGGCTCCACTATCGCACACCTTACCCTTAAGACGTACACTGGTGTAATAAGGGGTTATGTATATAGACACTAGTAGTATAAATTTTTATATTTTCCATTTTAATGAAAAATTTATTATACTTATCCCTTTTTATTAATACTTTATAAATGATTATATAATGAATTTGATAAAAATTACATTTTGATAAAATGAAATACAATTTGTGTTAATGGAAAATATGTACTCTCAATGAATATACTATTTTAAGCATTTGAATAATTTTTGAAATAAATTTTATTTTAATAAAAAATTCTTATTAGATAATATTTATTTAAATATAAATTATAATATAATTTATTGAATTAAAATGTAATTTTTATAAGGGTTAGTATGTTTTCTATATCCTAAAAACTAATATTTCTCAACAAATAATGATTTTATTTAAAAGTAAAAAATATAATATTTATAGAATTATTTAGATAAAATAAATATTATTTTTGAAAGTATCATATTGATATTATCTAATGGTAACTTTTTCATAATTTTCTATGATAATATAATTTTTAGGTAAAAATTTAAATATGGTATAAATATATAGTATGTATTATAACATAAAAACATCTCCTAAGTGTTGTAATAAATTTTATAAGTAGTATTCATGGACATAGTTATGTATACCCTTTAAAATAATGCGTTTTTCAGTTTATTTGAATAATATTATAATCCTTTAATTAATCCTCTAAAACCTATATTAAATTTTAAGGTTTAAAAATTTATTATTTATGAACAAGACCCACTTATACATCACCAAGGGTATTATTTAAATGAGTTAAATTCTTGGACTTATAAAATATTTAAAAACATCCATCTTTGGAAGATAATGTTGGAATAAACTATGGCATGGTTTTTGTTAATATTTTATCACATAGAGTCCAAAACCAAAGTTTAGAAATTAATATTGAATTGCCCTATATTTCCATAAATACCCACCCATCCTCTCACACTTCTTCACTCAAAACACATTAATCATTTATTTTATCTCCCTATACCTCTCAAAATTCCTCTCAAGGTGTTATAAATTTTTTAAAGATCTTCATAGAATCTTTTAGGAGTACCCTCTCAAGGTATGGGAATCTCTAACCTTGGTTTAATTTCTAGTACTTTATTTATAATAGGATCTTTTTTTCCATTTTTTCATCTTTTAATGTATTTTTAAACATACCATTTATACCATTATTTCTCACAAATAATGAGAGACTACCCTTCACTTTAATTAACCCTTTTTATAAACCTTTATATACACCCGTAATGTTGATGAAATTATCCTGCGATTTTTTAAGCCAAACATTTGTGCAGTGAATGCACATTCGAATTTCCACTCAGTGGTATTCACCTAGTCCCACCTATCCTTAATTGATTTTGGGATTTCATGTATGCAACAAAACCTCCTTAATTATAGGGTTAGATTTTATTAAAGTCATTCTTATGTTTTATTATCAATGTCGATAAAAAATGAATGTACTTGATATGAATGTGACAGGTGGGACTAAAATTATATATCTATATAATGATTTGGTAATGTTTTTATCTCATGATACATAATATATGGTGCATAATAAGTAATCCTATTCACACTATGTTATAATTTCTTAGAGGTTAGCCTTTACTTATGCTTTTGATGTGATGTTTTATATTATTTCCTCATTCTAATGTTTCATTGATGTTATCATCTTATATCATGCTTCAATGATAATGTTTATGATTATCACCCCATTTATGTCACCTTTTTTTTGCCTATTTACTAACTTGTATTACTCTCATCATGTTATTATTCGACTATTACATTACTATGATTTATAACTCACCCTTTACTTATGTACATTTTAAGGTTATCTCACGCAACATTAAAATATATATGGAATATAAATTCATGTCTTGGATTTTTTAAATAATATTGTTATACCCATAATTTTTTAAAATTTATTTGTACCTAACTTCCCCAAGGAATTAGGCCTCAAAATTTTATGGGATTCTATTATGAGTATATTTATGTAATTAATAATCAATTAAGGTGTTTTAAAAACATGTGTTCTCATAAAAATGACCAGTAAGAGAAACATCATTGAACCAAAATTCACACTTACTATATTTCCCATATAATTCCATTTTTAGGGTCCCCATATTATTTTTTGATGACTCTAATTCCCTTTAAAACTCTTAGAGGATATCAAGATATCATAAATGAATACAATAAAATGTTACCAATATATTCCCTAAAAATAATATTCATCATATTCATTAAGATAGAAGGAACATTAGACAATACAAAAGGAATTACGGTAAAATCCTAATAACTATACCTTGTTTAAAATTCTAGATTCTGTATATTATCCTTTTTCACACTTAACAGCTGAAAACCATAGTGAAAATTGATCTTTAAAAAGTATTGGTCTCCTTGAAGTGGATCAAATAAGTCATAAATTCAAGATACAATAAACTTATTATTTATATTAATGATATTGATCTCCCTATAATCTATTCACAATATCATAGAACCATAATTTTTACATTAATAATATAAGGGATCCCCGTGATGAAATAACAGGGTGTATAAGTCTCTTATCACACAACTCCGGTATCTTTTTCTTCAACTACACCAAATACACTAATTTCATTCTAAAAGCAGTTTTTGATATAGGTCTTACATTAGCAATGAGTTAAATGGATAATTCAACATCACAACCTGGTGGATGATCAGGTAATTCTTTTGAAAAAAACATTAATGATTTTTTATAACAGAAGTTCATCCTATATTCTTAGGATATCTTCTTTATTAGTAATTTTTTCTTGATATTTCTATATTTATATAAATTCATTAAATAGAGATACTGTGTGGGGATACATACATGATTTAAGTTATGATGTTTCCCCTATAAAGACAAGATACTCCACATCACCATCATGAAGCAAAATCTTGTTCTCTTAGAACTATTTTTCTCAGTATACTTTGAAATATAATCTATACCAAGAATCATATAAAAGTAAAACTTATTTTTAATAACAATGTTCAAAATATGTTACACCAAATAATCATACTCAGAACTACTAAAAACATATTTTTTTCAATAATATTTTCACTTGGTGTTTTATTTAATAACTCCCTTACTTGGGTTATAGGGAAGAATATTATGTTCTTTAAAACATGGAAGATATAAAATAGTGTGAATATATAGAATGAAATATAAAATTATCTAACTTTTAGGTAATTATCAAAGTACTTACTACTATATCATTATGGACTTTGACTTTAGCTGTGGTAATATCATAATATTGACCTACACCCTATTAATTTTCTAATGGAAATTGCTTTATTTATTGGGGAATTTGTTCACATGATGTCCCTATCCCTATAGTTAAACCATTTAACATAATTAGTTTCTACCTTACGCTATCATTGATGATCTTGGAACAATATTTCTTAGTAATTATAAAAAACTCATATTCCCTTCGTGAATTCCCTAGAGTGTTCTTCCTATCGTTCTCACATATTGGAAATCCCATCCATCCTTACCTTTAATTCATTGTTCTTCCTATGATGCACATATAAACTATTCTTATCATAGTTTCCCTTGAATAATTATATGTACTATAGAACTCCTTTTTAAAATTAATAATGATTTAGAAAATATCCTCATATAATAAAATGGTCTGAGAGACCATCACCTATTGAAGGATCAGTTTTAACCCATAAAGGAAATAACCAATCTTGCATTCTAATTTATGTATATAGTTTTAAATATGTATATACAACCATGTAAATTTATCCTTATACTCAATAAACTTTTAATCCCAATTTTTTCAAAGATTGAGGAATTTAATTTCCATTTCCACAATTTGATCATTAAGATATTATTTTTCATAGAAAACCACCTTAAGTTTCTAATTCCATTATCTTTCTCTAATTTTCCCATTTATTATTTTGAATAACTGACCATAACTAGTTCATATCTCCCTTCAAAAGATAAAACATCATGATGAATTTTTCCCGTTCACTACTTCCTAAAGTGATAAATATCTTCTCTAGGGTCTTGATCCATTATTTAGTTACTCATGGACTAGTAGTTACACCAAATGCTAGAGGTTGTTGTGACATGAAGCAGTCCAACATAGCTACACCATGTTGTGGATTAGTATGTTTCTCTATGTGGGTTATATTACGTTTAATAACCAGGGTAAAATACCATTTATGTTTATAAAATTATTATCCTCAACTATAATATCATTAACTTGTTAGGAGGGAATATCCCTGCATTCACTACGAGTGTTGAAATGGTCCTCATTCCTCCTATTAGTCAACATATTTATCATCAAATGGCCGGAAAGCCTTTATGTTTGTTGATTTTTTGATAATCCATCATTTAAGGGGTGAGGTGGAACCCTTACAAGGCCCATAGGCGTAAGTATTACATGGCTCGTAGGGCTTATAGGAATTCATTGTCCATAGGATTCAAAATTACAAACAACCCAGACTAACTACTTGGAACTACTCCTCCCCAGAATCTTCACTGTGAAATCAGCTCTCCACCTTCGCATTGCTGTTCGACTAGGCTTTCCCATGCATGCAAGAGCTTGTCCTGATGGTAGGTTCCATACCCTCTCATTCTTGTAATCCGTTTAGCTTCAACTATGGTGAAATATCCTTTCTCCTCCTTTTTCTGAAGCTTTTCCCTGGTAGGTTGTTGAGTTGTCATCTGCAATTAAGGTGTCCAGAATGCTATGAGGTGGCATGAAGGCCTTACTGACCCAAAGGCTTGGGTGGACCAAAGGCCTTAAAGGACTCAGGGACCAAATAAATGGCCCGAATTCCCAAAAGGGGTAATATTCCTGGCTGCTACAGTGCCAAACAGTGCCTGCTACAATTACTGCTACAGTACCTATTATAGTTCTACACAGTTCCCTACTATAGTACCTTCTAGAGTACCCGCTACAGTGCTTCTACAATACCAGAAATTAGCCTCCACCTAGATTATATCCTGGGTCTCTTGGATGCACTTAAGGAGTCCTCACTAGCTGGGATAATACTCATGTTCTTAGCCAACCTATTTATATAATTTCATACAAATAATTATCTTATGTTATTAAACTATAAAATATAATTCCTATTATTTTTTCTAGATTATTCCCTAGAAATATTGAGTGTTTTTCATAGTTCTTGTGCTTTCTCACTAGGATCCTCTAAATCTAGTCCCCAACATTCCTTCCAAACATCCTATGATTCCAAATATAACATACCAAAATCTTGAAACCCAGAGGTGATAACTATATTACATTATTTGTATAGAATGTAAGAGTTCCCAAAGAATCTAATAGTTTAGCAGTATTGGAAAACTGGATACATAAATGAATTAAATTTGAAATAACTATGATTAAACATGGAATCATTGTGAGAACATTATTAACCCTTTCTTTATGTGATTGAAATTTACACACAGTTCTCCTCTAGGTTTCCTGGGAAAAGTAAAACAATTAATGGTGAGCTCAAATTCTTTGTTAGGAGTAACATAAATTAGAAGCATTCATAACATAAACATGTAATAAGTGATATTATAATTATAAATTAACAATTTTAATCCATAAGCATCTAAAACTAAGCGAAATATATATCCATGACAACAATTTAAAAGTTGTATAACTATATTTATTGATCTTATATTGACAGAATTCAGAAAAATGGACATAAAAAATACAATCAAGGATTTATTCCATGAAACTAACATGTTATGGGAAGTATTACACAATAAAATTCATCCTTTTTATCTAATGATACTTTTTGATGCATCAAGGGGATATAAATTCAATCCCCCACCCATCACATGATTATGTCTAATACATTCACCATTAAATTCAATAAGACTATTCATACCATTTACTAAGTAAACTATTGAAAAATAAAATCATGTATATATGTATAATGATAAATTAATAAATCCAATACCTCCCCATTCAATATAATAATGTTGATTTTAATTAAAGCATCCCATTTTCAACTTATAATCAATAAGCTATTGTCAAAGTAACATGAAGTTCCCTATCAATGAAATATAATACTGAGATTACTATCAATGTGATGGGTTATCCATGTAAGATATTAGCTAGGTTAAAAAGTGTGAATTAGTAGGATAACAAGGAAATGGTAGAAAAAATTCTTATTATGTGAATATTCCAAAGCATATCCCTTGGGAGAGCTTATCTCAGTGTGCAGTCTTAGGCCTACTCATCCTGCATTAGGTCGATGGTTGAGTCAATCCACAAATTATTTTTAGGGTGATTACCCCTTGTTTAATTTATTCTGTAACCACATCCACTTTTTAATATCTATACATGGATTAATTTTCTAGGAAACTATAGAAACTTTTACTTTACTATAACATTGGATGTGTTTTCCTCCATGAAAGAGATTTAGTTTTACAATAGTTTTGGAAACTCTTGAATCAAATGTATCTGAGGAAGGGATAAAATATATAAGTTTAAAACCCTTTAATATAATTAATAACATGGTAAATATATTACATGGAAATATATTCACTACACAAAAATATATATGTGGTGAATATAACATGAATTCCAAAGAATGAAAATTGAGAAGGGAAATCCCCACTCATGAATTTTGTAACAATTCAATCAAAATAACGTGAAATATAAGTCTTAAAATTTATTATAAAATATAAATAATAAATTAATTTAATAATATAAAATCTCAGAAGGTCTGTATATACACCGTATAATATAAATTAGGTTCATAATACAAAACATGTCTCAAAGATAGGAATTTGGGATGGAAAACCTGTACCTGTTATCTTGATTTTTATAAGTATACTTTAAAATATTGTATAAAAAAATATCTATCTTAATAATTTATTTTACAACCCTTATCATATCTATTTTCAATTATAATCTTCATAAATAGTCATTTACTATATGAATTTTATATATTTTATGCACTGAGTGTTTATAGTTTCAATCATTTATACTAGTTTCATAATAGTGGTGTCTATTATCACTCTTCCTCCAAATTACAGAATTAAAAAGTCATTAAAGATACTATTATAGATATTTTATAAGTACTTTTGATATTTCAAATTTATTTCACATGTTTTTAGTCATTATACTTGAATATGAAATCGATAATAAGCAATGTTTAGTGATTTTTGACGATCAAAGGGAGTTTTCTTAATTGATGAATTAAATATTGATAAATAATATCCAAAAAATATATAAAAATTTAAATTATATTGTACCCATAGTTATTTTACTATATTAATTCATGATATAAGTTCATTTTATTGTTCAAGCAGGTAGTTAAACCAACCCAAACATGAATATACCCAGATTTAATGAATGAATATGTGGTGGTTTGTTGTAATATAATTATATCTATAACATAATTATATAATTAAATTGTTTATTAGTATGATATATTATAATTATAACTTAATATGAATAATAAGTAGTGTATTTTAAAATATTACATAAGTTGAATGAAAGATCTTCCTATTAGCACACTTGTTTTGAACGATTGAATAAATAATGTTCATTTATTGATCATATCATTTATAGGTTTTCTAATTTGTCATACCCAAAACATAATTATATCATAAAAATAAAATTTCATCATGAAATAATTAATAGTAACCATCAATTATGGGTGGTGGTGAAAAATGAATTACGTGTCTTGTGGTGGCAGTAGTTTGTACGTGTGCATGAATGCTGATTCTATTTTCCTTAATAGATGATATAGTTGACGAATAAACTAAAAATAACCTTAAAATAGTAACATTAAAGTATATATATTTTAATCATGTGATTATATTAGTGTGTATAGAAAATATTTTAAAGAAGATAATTAAGAAGAAAATATAAGTTGTTAATAATACTCACGCTAGGGACTTAAATTTTCCTTGAAAGTATCCCTAAAAATGAATGACTTATTCTAACTAATGGTGACCAAAATATTTTGAACATGTTATAGAGTTCTAGGATGATAATTGTTTTATAATTTCATGATTAAATTTTAATAATAGGTGTGTATTGATGCAGTGGATACGTTACTCTTTTATAAGTGGGGAGAATGGTAGTTTTCGGAGTGACCCTTAGAATTTCAATGATGAAAGGTCGCAATTATTATTTCTTCAAACACCATTATCATTTACTTAATATAGTATATATAATTTTATAAATTTTTATAGGTATCCAATTATCTATAATTCATACTATTATCCTAGTACCTAGATATATTCAATTTTTCCCTTCATTTAGGCTAAATTTTATAAGTTAAATTTATTCCATGACTTATGAAGCATTCTTCAAACTCATCTAGAAAAATTATTCTTAATAAAAACATTGAAAACATAAATAAATAATTCAATAATGGTAATTTTTAGTTTTTTTTTCAAAATCGATGAACTATTTAACCTCCAAACCATACTCTATTGTCATATTATTGGCATCCATAGACTTTTTATTTATATCTATCATATTTGGTTCAATAGAATTCATATTTCACTATAAAAATAAATAAAAAGAATGTATACATATAATTTATCATTTTTATATATGTAAATTATATAATTTATAAATTTAAAAAATATATTAATGAATTATAATACATAAAAATAAAATGTTTACAAAGAATACACATAACATTTAAATTTTATACATATATGATGTTTAAATAAATAAATATATATATATATTCAAAATTTTATAATATATCACAAAACACTATTTATTAATATTTTTTTACTAATCATAAATACATGAATCCCACTCCATTGGTTCCCCTCATTGGTTAAAAATGAAGAGTTAGATTGACCCCTTATACCTGATTCTAATAGTCCATGGGGTGGAGACTTGCACCGAGGGTATAAAACACTCAATGAGTGGCATTTCCCTGAATAAATCATTTTAAAGAAAAGAGCTAAGGGGAGATACGATAATAAATGCCTGAATTTTCATTTAATTATAAATAATTTTGGCAATCCCAATTTTACTGACATGTCAAATATATAATATCAATAATATACATGCAAGTCCAGCTCAAATGCTCTAATCTATTTACGAGATTCATTCAAGATACCCAAAAAATAGTTCCAATCTCAAATGAGGTATCCTAAAAACACTTAGAAAAATATGATGGGGTGAGCACATGGGAGTACACAGCAGATTACTACTTTTAAACAAATCAACATCTATGTGTAATAATTATGTAAGAGTTGACATGAGTGAAAACAACTACGCAATAGAAACCAAAAGTAATAATAACAAAAATAAATTAAAAAAATAATATTAGTAAAAAAACCACAATTCCACTTTTCACTTCTAGAATATAATAAAATACTTCCATCTTAAATAACAAAAACAAACCACAATTCTGAAGCAATCACCACAATACCAGCTATCCCATTCCTAGTAATTTTAATCACCATCATACCTATTGGTAAATGTTTTTACTATAAAAAAGTTAACTAATCTGTAGGGAAGAATCTTTTGATCTAATTTGGAATTCGGTTATGGAACCACATCAACCAAAAACCATAATCACATTTCCATAGACCATATTATCCCAACCATATCCACATATTCATAAAATAACCACAAAAAAGACACAACGAAACCAATACATATCATCATCACTAATCCAATTTCCAACAAAAAATTAGTAGGTGAATGGAAACATAATAGAAATAAACCATGTCCCCTCCTCCTTCTATATACACCCCAAACTGTACACCATCAAAACTAGATATGACCCCAATTAAAATCCCATCACCACTAGGCATTTCCACTAACTCAACCATCATATCTATGAAGCTCCCCCAACTATACCATTATCACCATATCATAACCATCATAGTAGGATGTCATGAACATGTATAGAAATAACCTTGTTCTATCCCTGATCATGAACAACCACATATATGCATTATTATCATAACATCACCACTTTTTAGTAACCATGTTATTGACTTTTAAGATTATTAAATATATTATGGAATATTTTCAGAGGCATCCACTGAGATGTCCCCAAATTCTAAGGCCTAATGAGCCTAGAATTGATATTATAAAAATATTAAATATATTAGTACCACGTATTCATAGTTTTTCAAATATAATGGAATATATCCTCAATGGACCCTCAGATTAGAAATTCTAGACCATGGTTGATTCCATAACCTGAGGTTTACCCTAGGTGTAACCTAAAGTTAGTGGGCACTAGAAGTGTAGATGAGGAAGGCATTTGTGGGTATGTTAAGTGGATCAATTAATTAATTAATTAATTAAATTTATTTTTTAAAAACATTAATTTCATCTTTAAATATAATTTTATAAAAATTATCCAAGATTAGCCACATAATCCTTAGAGATTAGAGAGGTGATTATGACATTCTTCATTGGCTAATCGAGACGAGTGGATGATGGTAGATTGGATCAAGGTGGATCAAGAGGAATCAAATTCAATGAGACTTCTCTTTCACTGGGTAATTCATTATTCACCAAAAATCAATCCCAAATGAAGGAAAGATTCATCAATTGTGTATTTTTACCTTTTGATTAAAATGTTTACCATGTACTATCGACATGATTTTGATTCTTCAATCACATGTTTTTTTGTAGGAGATCATTTAATATATTTATATAAGTTATTCTTGATTTTCAATGCTATTCAACTGAGCTTCTCAAGATTTCTAATATTTCTTCAAGAACACATGACCAATGAAAATTTAACTTAATTATTTAGATTTACCACCCACCATTTCTTTGAATTCTTCACTATTGTCCCATGGGGTCGCAGTTCAACATTTTTGGGGTGGGTTAAAGTGTAATTGGACCCCCAGATTCATGGAAGTTTGGAAAATTATGAAGTGATAAATGTTTTATGTATGAATTGGTTTGGATTTTGTGTGATTCCTTGTGAATTTGGGATCCATGAATGGTTATGGGTGATGAGACATGCATGGGACATGCGACGACTTCATGTGGATTGTAGAATTATGGTTTTCAGCCATCAAAGGCCAATAAATGATGGATATAGGATTTTTTACATATATTTTAGTGGTTAACAGGCATGATAGATGGTGGGAAGAACAAATTTGGAAATCACATGAGGAATCATCAGTTTCTATGAGAAAACTAACTAAACTAATGTATCCTAGAAGAACAAATGATGGGTATCCCCCAAACAGTAGTGTTAGAGTTTTTGAAAAAAGTTAAGGATCAAACACCATGTTACTATTCCCACAAGCTATGTGACCTTTCTCGGGTGGATGATCTGTGTGGTATTTATCACACTACCAATACCCCATGATACTGGACACACCGTGTACTCTGGGAGTACACTAGCATTGAGATGGTACCCAGGTATGGCCAGGTACACGAGCATGGCCTGAAGTACGCAAGCATGAAATGGAACACATGAGAAGATCCTGAGTGGATAAGGAACTCCATGTACCACCTATACATTCCATGTATGTTGACATGGATTCCAAACCATGTCCATAGAAGAGGGAAACCCAGTGATAAGATGGATCTTCACACCATGTTACCCCTTACACATATGTACTTCTCTCCAAAATTTCTCCCACTCGTATCTCCTTTGTTTGGACTTGAAGTTTTCTAGCGAGTAAACTATAATAAGCATTTTACCATGTAGAACATGATAGTTTCCTTCATTGTGGAATACTAGATACGATGCGTGATGTTATAAGACTGATAAATCATTAGGATATATTCCATGATGGAAGTGATCATAGGAGGATCATCAGAGAGATTCTAGGATTAATACCCCTATATTGCACTAGGGTTCAGGTTCCCTATTGTAAAGACCTGGAAATTTCAAGGAATTTTTTTCAAAATACATTGGAATTTTACGAGTCTGTGGCTTCTGACAGTGCTTGATTCTGAGGCCCGATGTTCCTGGAATCAATTTCCAAAGTTTAGCTCAGGTACATTCAGTGAACGAACAAGTGGGGTTTTCTAAATTTTGAACCGATGCTCGGAATTAAAATACGAGGGTACCGATGAACTCGCAGCACTGGTAATTTCTTAATGAGACACTTACCGTAGTTGTGTTCGCAAAAGATGAGAAGATAATTTTTGGGGTTTTTTTAAAGAAATAAATGAAAATATGTCGAAACAAATTTTTATTTCCAAAGAAGGTTAGAGAATTGGGGCCCACACGAGGGCCACACTTTTTTTTCCCTCTAATATCTTTAATATCCCCACATTATTTTGGAAAACCTCCATAAAATGTCAATCTTTCCATTAAAATATGTCAACAAATAATTTAATGAGGAAACTTCCTCTTTCCTCCTTTTTATTTATTTGCCAATGCGTACTTTGAATAGGGACCTTCCCTCTCCCTTCTGCAATTAAATTGTCGACATGTTTTATTAAATTTGATTATTTAATTCTGGGAGTTCTTGCATGTGTTATTTAATAATAGGAGTAAGATTTTATTTAATTTGGGAAGAGCCTTCGTGGTGCGGGGGAGATCGGGAGAGCTTTGAGCCTTTGGGAGGAACGCCAATCTCCGACAATGAACGACGAGAAACGACGAAGAACGCCGGTTCCTTGAAGATCGAAGATGCCCCACCCTTTCTCTTCTCCGCGACAAGAGAGTAAACGCCGATTCCTCCTTGGTACACCTCGGCGATTCATAAAATCCTCTTATCCGTGACACCGTGTACCGCGATGCCGATGATCGTCTTCCTTGTTGAGGTAGGGGAATTTTTATATTCTTTATTATGAGAATTATAACCTCGTGCTTGGTAATCAATTTATTGGGAGTTGTTTTGAAACACTAACATGGTGGGTGCAGATCAACGAACAAGTCCAAACCCACCGATTTTCTGTTTTTGATGCGCAGAACATTTGGCAACGATGAAACGGGACCGCAACGGCATTTGGAAGCCGTCACAGTGAAGAGAGGGTCCCGAGACGACCATAGGCATAGACGGGAGCAAGAACGGACCACCAGAATGACTACGGTGGCCCGCAGACATCTCCGGCGGCGGCCGGCACCGGCCGACCCCTAGGAGGCGGCGGCGCACTGCCGGCAGGATCCCGCCACGGCTAAAGCCACCCTGGCGGGGGCCGGATCCCGTGACGGCATGGGATCTGGGGGGAGACGTGCCGTCGGTCGTCGCGTCTGCGGAGAAAAGGGGGGACCGCGTCCCCCCTGCTCGGCCCGCTGGCCGTGCCAGCGCACCCCACGGCCGGGCTAGGGAGGGTCCCACGGACCAGGCCGGGCCCCACCCAGCCAGGTCGGGCCGGACCCGGACTTGGGTCAGGTCAACCCGGTGCGGTCCGACCCGGGGGGGGGGGGGGGGGGGGGCGTGGTTGGGCCGGGTCGGGCCTGGCCCAGACCCCCCACTTCAGAGCATTTTCGGTCTTTTTCCCATAACTTGAGCCACAAATCTCTTAACAACACAACGTCATTTGAGTAGGGGTACTTGGATCGAGATGGTCATTTCAGTATATTAAACATTACGTTTTGTCAATGTTTGTGTACGTTCAGGTTGGTTCAAACTCGAAACCAACAAGGCCCTTGGAGCGGAACCGCTTACAACTTAAGGAACGGACGTCTGATTGACATGTCGTCAATTCTGTTGGGATCCTTTTTTGAGATGATCATTTTGGCTTACTCCTATTGAGGTTTGGATGCAGATGGAGTATGGTCGGGTAGGTTTTAGCTTAAAAACCAACAGGGCCCCTCGGACGGAAAATCCAATAACTCTCGGATCAGGCGTCTGATTGACGCACCGTCTATCGCATTGGGTTTCTTTTGGTGAGACAGAACTTTGGGATACATAAAATCTTGAATTTGTGACAGTTGATGTATCGAAACCATTTTTCTCGAGTAGCGGACCCTCCCAGAATCGAGCATGCTGTCTGCGGGAACCCTAGAGCTGGCTACGACTGCATCGACTTCTGTACTGGAATCCTCCATGGGTTCGACAACGACGACTACCATACTGGAATACACCGTGGGTTCGACGACGATTACTACTGTTCTTGTATCCTATGTGGGTCTAGCAGTATTGGACTCTGTACTTGTATCCTGTGTGGGTCCGGCAGAGTAGCTGGTCTTGTATCCTGTGTGGGTTCGACAGCTTAGCCAGTCTTGTATCCTGTGTGGGTCCGACGGCTTAGATGAATCAGTGGCTACATCTGATCATCTCTATTGCCTTATGAAGTGTATACCTATGTGAGCTCAGTCTTGACTTAAATCATTATCATTGATGTGATTGACTTGCTTTCCTGTGTGGACTGGGTTGTGTTGTTTCTGTGTGGACTGAGTCGTACTATCCTTTGTAGACAGAGTTGTGATTTTCTTTGTGAACTGGATGGTGCTTGGGCACGAGAGTTGGAGAAAAAATGTAACTGATGACTTAGGTATATGTATGGACATATACCTAAGTAGTGTTTTTAATACTTTGTGATTGTATCTTTCTTTTGTGGCTTATCCTTCGTGGATTCTGAGAGACCTTCGGGGGTCTCGCGGTTCCTACTGAGTATCGTATACTCACCCCGACACAAGCTAAGACCGTACTACATTGTGTTGGATGCAGAAGATAGATAGCACTGATCTAGGTGGAGGCTTGTGGAGTTAGATGGTACCCGGAGGTGGACCACATGGCCGCGCGGGCACGGAGCGGACTGCCGGACCGAGGAGCTGAGGAGACTATATGTACCCTCCCTTCAGGTGGGATTTCGAAAGGACAAATCGGTGTTTCTATTTTACTTATTACTATTGTATTCTCCTTTTCAGTTGTACTGTACTTTCAGTTGGGTTTGTATACTAGCCCATTTACTTTCAGCACTTACTTTGTACCAAGTTTTACTTAGTGTTTACTTCACGTGCATACTTAGTTGTGTATGTTTACTTTGTAAAGAAAATTACTTCCCTTTTTCTGGGATTTATGCCTTTAGTGATAGTCTCCAGTCCCTGGCCTATGGAAGGTGGGCATGGGGTAGTCACGACACGGGACCCGAGGACGGGTCGTGAAAAATTGGTATCAGAGGAGTCGGTTCTACCACAGAACTCAGGACTCTGATAATTTCTTCTCTGTAAAGCAATAATGTTTAGAGTAATGAGTGTGGTTATCAGTCCAGGGAGTCCAGTGTTGGTGCGGCGGTCGACGTATCCATACACCAGGACCCTGACTTCTGATTTTCGACTCAGTGCATGAAAACATTGATTGCATGTGTGTTTCAGAATTTTTCTTTGAGAATACATTGTGTCAGCTCACCAGGTATACTGTTTTGACTATGGCACACCTATTTATTTTTATGATGGCCCCACGGTGGTAGACGTCTAGGTTCCGAGATTTGTACAAGATGACAGCCCACCGAGTGACGAGGCCTCAGTGCAGGGCCCCATTACAGCAGAGGCACCGGCGGTACCACTACCCGCCGAGCCACCGATGCTACCAGCCCCAGTGGCAGAGAGTGCACGCCGCCTGAGCACATTACACAAGTTTCAGAGATAGAGGCCGCCTAGGTTCCATGGAGAGATGGATCCTCTGGTTGCTGAGGATTGTCTAGAGGCTGTCGTTAGAGTCTTCAGATTGGTAGGGACACCAGCAGACCTCATGGTGATCATTGTTGCGAGTCTCCCTCACGCAGAAGTAGGTAGATGGTGGAGCCTGATGTTTTAGGTGCACAATGAGGCATCTCTCCTTTGGACGGACTTCGAGAGCCTCTTCCACTCGGAGTTTGTTCCAGCCACCCTTCGTGCGGTGTGCATGCATGAGTTACTGCAGCTACGGCAGGGAAACATGTCAGTAGCCCAGTACTCGGCGAGATTTACTGACCTCTCACGCTACTCGACGGACATGGTAAGGGACCCATTCTTCCAGGCCCCAACCTTTGATCAGGGACAGAGGCATTAGATCAGAGCTTCGACGATTCCACTCAGCATCCTGACGTAGGCGGGGGTGCTAGAGCGAGCCTTGTTAGTGGAGAGATTACTTGCCGAGCAGCCATCAACAACGAGACCCACCACAGGACGGCATGAAGTGGAGTCTTCTGTAGCTGGCAGTCGACAGATGATGCAGGGGTCCAAGAATACCAGACCGTCTAGTGGGCGACATCAGGACACAAGTTCGGCTATGCGGGGCACACGGCACAGAGCCAGCCTTACGTGGAGTAGACATTGTTATGCTTGCGGCAGGCAGGGCCACATGGCTTGTGATTGCCCGACCCTCCATGCAGATGAGCAGTAGATAGTGGAGGGACCACCCATGCAGAGGAAGAGGTTCGATCGTGGCGGTCCGCAGGGAGCAGGCGGACGAGGCAGAGGAGCTGGCTGAGTAGTGGGTGGTGGACGACGCTTCGAGACTCTACCGCCACCACCCCCATGAGGTCCACCCCAACCATAGGGAGCTGGCGGGTAGGGGAAGTCTCAACTCTAGGAAGCGGAGGCTTACGACCACGGTGCACCCGAGATGATTTGAGGTACTATCTGTGTCTACTCCACCCTTGCTGCAGTTCTTATAGACATAGCTGCGAGTCATTCTTTTATTTCTGCTACCCTTGTTCGGAGCTCGGAGATTCCGATAGAGCCATTGGTTCGGTCCTTGCGGCTAGAGACTCCTACGGGAGCAGACTCAACGATTACGCACTAGTTTCAGTAGTGTGAGAATACTCTAGGAGGTGAGATCTTTGGCTGTGATCTTCTTGTAGTGGCATCTAGGCCTTATGACGTCATCTTGGGTATGGACTAGTTATCTATAGTCCATGCTCAGATCGACTGTTTTAGGTGCAAGGTGCGGTGTGTCCGCATGGATGGGACCAGGTTCACCTTCACTGGTGAGAAAGGAACCTTTGCATCACAGGATGGACTTATGCAGAGAAGTGGGCAGCTGATCACACATCAGTTGGAAACTCTCATACTCGGAGCAGTTGACGTGCGGAGTCCGAGTTTTCCTGTAGTGGTGGACCAATATACGGACGTTTTTCTTGACGATGTTCCAGGACTACCTCCTCATAGGGAGGTAGATTTATATATAGACATGTACCCTAGGACATCACCGATATCCACTCCAGCATATCGGATGGATCCCGCCGAGCTTCGTGAGCTGCGGGTATAGCAGGAGGACTTACAGGGGAAAGGTTTCATCCGACCCAATGTTTCACCCTGTTCTTCTCTGGTTCTGTTCGCAAAGAAGGAGGATGAGAGCTTGCGACTGTGTGTCGACTACCATTGCCTGAATCAGGTGACCGTTAGGAACAAGTATCCTCTTTCGAGGATTGATGACCTCTTCGATCAGCTCAAGGGAGAACGTCTGTTCTAGAAGATAGACCTCAGGTTAGGCTATCATCCGCTCCGAGTTTGGGATGAGGATGTGCAGAAGACGCCCTTCAGGGGTCATTATGGCCACTATGATTTCTTGGTCATTCCCTTCGGTGTGACCAATGCTCCAGCAGTGTTCATGAGTCTCATTAATAGGATCATCCATCCCTTCCTCGATCGGTTTTTCATAGTCTTAATTGATGACATACTGATTTTCTCGACTACCGAGGAGGAGCATGCCTACCACGTACAGTTTGTACTCGATACACTCTGAGAGAACCAACTTTATGGTAATCTCTCGAAGTGCCAGTTTTAGATTCGAGATGTCCACTTCTTGGGGCACGTCATCTTAGAGCCGAGAGTTATAGTGGATCCCGCGAAGGTCGAGGCAGAACTCGCTTCGGAGCCACCCAGGAGCGTGAAGGAGGTGCGGAGTTTCCTAGGTCTGGCTGGGTACTATCAGAGATTTGTTCCAGACTTCTCTAGAGTTATAGCACCGCTTACAGCTTTTATGAAGAAGGGGAAACCCTTCGAGTGGTCAGACAGATTTCAGTAGAGCTTCAAGGAGATGAGGCGGAGATTGACCAGTGCACCCATCTTGAGGCTATTAGAGGAGGGCGTAGGGTACGTAGTTTACTGCGACGCATCAGGGATCATACTTGGGTGTGTCCTGATGCAGGAGCGATCAGTGATCTCTTATGGTTCACCACAGTTGAGGAAGCATGAGCCGAACTATGCTACCCATGACCTGGAGTTAGCAGCAGTGGTCTTTGCCCTGAAGATGTGGCGACACTATCTCATGGGTGAGCGCTTTACAGTCTACTCTGACTACCAGAGTCTTAGGTAAATTTTCTCGCAGAAGGACCTAAACCTGAGACAATGACGATGGATCAAGTTCCTCTAGGATTATGACTTTGAGATTGTCTATAATCCTAGAAAGGGTAATGTTGTGGTTGATGCTCTCAGCAAGAGATTAGGCATTCAACTACTTGGAGAGGAGACTGAGCAGTTAGCCACTTTGCAGATATCCTTCGTGGATAGAGATGGTTTATCCTATCTTCAGTACCTCACAGTCACTCATCCACTACTCTAGTGGGTCAGAGAGGCACAACGTGGGGACGTTGACTGTGAGGTGCGACTTACTCAGATATCCTCAGGGCTGGCACCTGATGGATTTTCTGAAGGGGGGAAGCACATCATCCTCTTCCGGAGGCATAACTTGGTACTAGTTGCACTATAGGAGGAGGTGCTGAGGGAGTTCCACACTTCCCCTCTAGCTGTAAATCCTGGGGTAGTGAAGATGTACCCGGACCTCAGACGACAGTACTAGTGGCCGGGTATGAAGAAGGCTCTGGTAGAGTTCGTTTCTCGATACCTCACTTGTTAGCAAGTGAAGGCAGAGCACTAGGTACCTGCAGGATTGGTACTTCCCTTAGAAGTCCTAGAGTGGAAGTGGGATGGGATATCCATGGATTTCATGACAGGTAATCCACGTACTTCCAGAGGACACGACACCATATGGGTGATTGTAGACTGAATCACCAAGTCGGTCCACTTCTTACCGATCAGAGAGCAGGGCTCAGTAGAGGGCTTGGGACACCTCTACATTCGGGAGATCGTACAGCTTCATTGTGTTCCATCATCTATCTTCTCTGATCGAGACGCTCATTTTACTTCCTGACTTTGGAAGGGGTTGTAGGAGGCCTTTGGGACATAGCTACGCCTGAGCACTGCCTTTCACCCACAGACGGATGGCCAGACAGAGAGGACCATTCAGAAACATGAGGACATGCTCCGTGAATGTGTCTTTGACTTTGGTCACAGCTTGGAGGATCACCTACCCTTGGTAGAGTTTACGTACAACAACAGCTACCACTCCATAATTGGGATGACACCTTTTGAGTCACTGTACGACCGACCATGCAGATCACCTCTATGGTGGACTGACCCTGGGGAGTCAGCACTCGTAAGACCAGAGATGGTTCGGGCTACGACGGAGAAGGTGCAGGTTATCCAGGAGCAGATGAGGACCGCACAAAGCAAGCAGAAGTCATATGCTGATAGGAGGCAGAGACCACTGAAGTTCGAGGATGGCGACCTTGTCTTCTTACGAGTCTCACCTCGACGTGGATTATGGAGATTTTCCCGCAGTGGAAAGTTATCTTCGCGCTTCATTGGGCCTTTTCAGGTCCTCAGCAGGGTAGGTGAGGTGGCTTACCACCTGGCCCTTCCACCTCAGTTGCATCGGGTGCACGACCTCTTCCACGTATCTCAGCTGAGGAGATATGTGCACAACCTGACGCATATCATCAACCACGGAGAGCTGCACATCGATGACGGAGAAACTTTTATGGAGTTCCTAGTGGATATTGAGGATCGAAAGGAGCGGGTCCTATGTGGATGGTCGATACCTTTAGTGCGCATTAGTTGGCATCATGGGAACCTCCATGAGAGCACATGGGAGCAGGAGGCTCAGATACGTTCTTAGTACCCTCATTTGTTCCCCTAGTTTATATTGTTGCATTACGGGGACGTAAAGACCTGAGGTGGGAGTAATGTAAAGACATGGAAATTTCAAGTAATTTTTTTTAAATTCTTTGGAATTTTACGAGTCTGTGGCTTCTGACGGTGCTTGATTCCGAGACCCGGTGTGCTTGGAATAAATTTCTGAAGTTTAGCTCGGGTACGTTCAGTGAACGAATGAGCGGGTTTTTCTAAATTTTGAACCGATGATCGGAATTAAAATCCAATGGTACTGATGAAATCGCAGTGCTGGTAATTGCTTAAGGGGACACTTACTGTAGTTGCGTTTGCAAAAGAGGAGAAGATAATTTTTGGGGGTTTGTTTAAGAAATAAATAAAAAAAATCGGAACAAATTCTTATTTCCAAAGAAGGTTAGAGAAGTGGGGCCCACAAAAGCCACACCTTTTTCACCCTAATCTCTTTAATATCCCCTCATTATTTTAGAAAACCTCCATTAAATTTCAATCTCTCCATTAAATTCTGTCAACCCATAATTTAATGAGGAACCTTCCTCTTTCATCCTTTTTATTTATTTGCCAATGCGTACGTTGAAGAGGGACCTTCCCTCTCCCTTCCCGAATTAAATTATTGACACGTTTTATTAAATGTGATGATTTAATTTTGGGAGTTCTTGCACGTGTAATTATATAATAGGAGGAACCTATTATTTAATATGGGAAGAGCCTTCGTGGTGCAGGGGAGATCGGGAGAGCTTTGAGCCTTTGGGAGGAACGATGACCTCAGACGAAGAACGACGAGAAATGATGAAGAACACCGGTTCTTTGAAGATCAAAGATTCCCCACCCATTCTCTTCTTCGTGACAATAGAGGAAACGATGCTTCCTCATTGGCGTGCCCTGATGATGCCTACGATCCTCCTCTCCGTGACGACGTGTACTGCGATACAGACGATCACCTTCCTTGTTGAGGTAGGGGAATTTTTATATTATTTCTTATGAGAATTATAACATCGTTCTTGGTAATTAATTTGTTGGGAGCTGTTTTGAACCACTAATGTGGTGGGTGCGGACCAACGAACTAGTCGGAACGCACCTCTTTTCTTTTCTTGATGCGCAGAACGTTTGGCGACGATGAAACGGGACCGCAACGACGTTTGGAAGCCGTTGCAGTGAAGAGCGGGTCCCAAGATGACCATAGGCACAAATGGGAGCAAGAAAAGACCACTAGAATGACTGAGTGGCCTGCAGACATCTTTGGTGGCGTCAGCGACCATAGGCGGTGTCCGGCAGAAGCCGCAGCGGCGGGGGCCAATTCCCACGGCCGTGCGAGATCAGGGGGGAGACTCGGTGTCGGTCGCCACCTACCCCATGCTCAGCCCGATGGCTGAGCCAACGCAACCCCCAACCGTGCCCAGCTGGGTTGACCCGAACCTGGACCCAGGTTGGGTTGACAAGGTTCGGGTCGGCCCAAGTGGGGGGGGGGGGTTGGGCCGAGTCGGGCCGAGCCCAGACCCCCCACTTCGGACCATTTTCGATATTTTTCCCATAACATGAGCTACGAACCTACGATCGACGCACCGTTAGCTGCGTAGGGGTCCTTGGATCGAGACAGTCGTTTCGCTATATTACACTTGAGGTTTTGGCAATGTTTGGGTATGGATTGTTTGGTTCAAACTCGAAACCAACCGGGCCCTTGGAGCGGAAACACTTACAACTTAAGGATCAGACGTCCGATTAACGTTTCGTCAATGGAGTTGGGATCCTTTTATTGATATGGTCCTTTTGGGTTACTCTGATTGATGTTTGGACATATCTGGAGTATGGTCGGGTTGGTTTTAGCTTAAAAACCAACCGGGCCCCTGGGACGGAAAAACCAATATCTCTCAGACCGGGCATCCGAATGACACACAATCTGTCGTGTTGGGATTATTTTGTCGAGACGGAACTTTGGGATATATCATCTCTGGACTTCTTGATAGTTGATGTATCGACCCCATTTTTCTTGAGGAGCAAACCCTCCTGGAATTGAGCATGCTATGTGCGAGAACCCTAGAGCTCGCTGTGACTGCATTGACTTCTGTACTGGAATCCTCCGTGGGTTTGTCAATGACACCTACCATACTAGAATCCTCCGTAGGTTCCACGGTGATGACTACTGTTCTTGTATACTATGTGGGTCTGTTAGTATTGGACTCTGTACTTGTATCCTGTGTGGGTCTCCCAGAGTAGCTGGTCTTGTATCCTGTGTGGGTCTGACAGCTTAGCTGGTCTTGTATCCTCTGTGGGTCTGACAGCTTAGAGGAATCAGTGGCTACATCTGATCATCTCTATCTCCTTACGAAGTGTATACCTGTGTGAGCTGAGTCTTGACTTCAATCATCATCATCTATGTGATTGGATTTGTTTCCTGTGTGGACTGGGTTGTGTTGTTCCTGTGCGGACTGAGTCGTGCTATCCTTTTTGGACTAAGTTGTGCTTTCCTTTGTGGACCGGATGGTGCTTGGGCACAAGAGTTGGATACAAACTGTAACTGATGACTTAGGTATATGAATGGTCATATACCTATGTAGTGTTGTTGATACTTCGTGATTGTATCTTTCCTTTGTGGGTTATCCTTCGTGGATTCTAAGAGACCTTCGGGGGTCTCGGGGTCCCTACTGAGTATCGTATACTCACCCCTGCACGGGCTATGCCTACACTATGTTGTGTTGGATACAGACGACGGATAACACTGATCGAGGTGGAGGCTTGTGGAGCTAGAGGGTACCCGGAGGTGGACCACCTGGCGGGGTGTGCACAGAGCAGAGGACTGGACCGAGGAGCCGAGGAGAATATCTATACCCACCCTTCAGGTGGGATTTCCGGAGGACGACTTGGTGTTGCTATTTTACTTACTGCAGTTGTATTTTCCTTTTTAGTTGTACTGTAATTTAGGTTGGGTTTGTATACTGACCCATTTAATTTTATCACTTACTTTGTACCTAGTTTTACTTAGTGTTTACTTCACTTGCGTACTCTGTTGTGTATGTTTACTTTGTAAAGGCAATGCCTTCCCTTTTTCCAGGATTTACGCCTTTGGTGCTAGTTGCCAGCCCTTGGCCTATGGAAGTCGAGCTTGGAGTAGTCACAGCATGGGCCTTGTGGACGGGTCGTGACACCTATACAATCATATAGATTCTAGATTCAGCAACCCCCTATTACACCATGGAAGAGGTTCACCATATTTTTTTTAGAGATAAAGATCGTACTCCCCTAAAATTTGTGCATGGCCTCTATATGTGGAGTGGTATACCCCCATATTCATGTTAAAGTGGCATCAAGGTATTCTATATGTGTTTTGGATCCCTTAATTATGGAGTGAAATGGAAAGGCGCATGCTCCACTACATATATTTTGGTGAATTTACATTTAATACTGGTCATCGATGCTAGCCTATTGAAGATTCAGATGGACTCGTTGACTTTTAATGGGTTGTGAGATTCATATCCTTTTTCAATCTTGTATGGTATTATTTATGAGTATATATATATATATATATATGTATTGGGATTCATTTCTTTCTTGATTTGGGTTGAGATTATTACTATTGTTGTATCATTTTATCACCCCCTTTTTGTTTTCTGGGTATTCTATTATGTATGGATATAATCTCCCCACATGGGTTTTTTGTAATGTGCCGTGTCTTATGTTAATGATAGATAGATCAAAAGTGACTTAGGTGGAGCAAAGTGATACCTGGGTTCTTTGACCATATACAGTGGTGGATCCTGGAGAAAAAATCCAGAATATTGTAGATTTCTTTATTTACATTTTTTTCCAGGTTGGGAATTCATCTTTGTTTGCGCGTGAGTTTTTTCACATTGCACTTTTGTTTCATTCTATCATACTTTGAGGTATTTCATAGAGGTTATTGCATACATGGTTTACTCTAGATGTTAATATCTTTTTAATATTTCTATGCAATATTGCATGATTATAGATGGGTGCATGGCTACAAGTACATTTGAAAAAAGCCTTACATTTTATATTATTCCATCTATGTACTTGTCTCCATTACTTAGCCTATTAATGGTGGGCTTGGGTTTATTATGAAAGGGACTTCCACCGGCAAGGTGTGACCCAGTGGGTCGGGTTGTGACATAGTGATATTACCGAATTTAATTACTTAGGATGTTGTTTGGTATTTTATGTTTAGGAGGAGTGGTTGGGACTTAGGGAAAAAATTTAAAAGTGTATCAAGTGTGGATTTAAGGTTAGTGAACATAGTGTTCATGTGGCAGCTGATTTATCAATACACCATGACTCTCACTACCTTTTTCCCAAATCAATATACTGAGAAACTAGACTCAAGGAAAAATGGTAAATATACTATATTAAATTTAGCCCTTTTACTATAATTATTGATTTATATCCCCATATATATATATTCTCATATTACCATGGTATTTATTGAACACTTTTAAGATTCCTCTATGAAGACAGATAACCATGTTACTGATTCTGGATCATGATGAATATTAGATGAGTGATGAGGACTCAATTCATAGGTCATATCATGAGGTGATTTCTATATGTTAGTAGGTAGAAGAACCCCCTAGAGGTCAAGCCATAGATATTAACAGTAGGTGAGGATGAGTATGCATATATATTGAGTGTGATATGAGAGTTCCAGTATCAAAGACCACTTAGGTTTCATGTAGATCCATATCCCTAGGCAGTGTAGGATTGTATTGGGTTTTTTTTAGAGAAATAGGGCTGGTTCAGACCCCAATAGATCATATGGGTTTTGTATTATCCTTTCTGTTCCATGGAGTAGCTAATTGAGGGTGGAGTTTTGTTATGTAGACCCATGATCAGACGACACTACCATAATCTGACTTGAAGAAACTATTTCTTGAAGAGTATTACCCATCATTCTTATGATCTATTTAGATCTAGGATCTTCATGAGATAAAAGGGTTATATTATAGTAGGTGAATATAACATGAGGTTTACTAATGTTATGCGATACTCCCTTGATATGGTGTGAGATGGATTCTTCGGGGTGAGGAAGATTAAGCAGGTTCTTCACAAAGACACTTGGGGTAACATTATTTACTTCAATCTTCATACATATGAAGGATAATTGGAGTGATCTATGGTTATAAAGAGCTTCTTGATAGAGATTTATCTATTGGATAATATTGGTAGTGGTTATCATTGGTCCGAGTTGTCTATAACATCTAATAGATATTAGAAATAAAGTAATCAAAAAAGAATACATACTCATGGATGGACTCATTCAAGTGGGAATGAAACACATGGATCATATATAGGTTACATTTATCCTATAGAGGTGTGATTATATGATTATTATGGGAACAATCACTTGGATTTTGATTTCCGGACCCATCGTATGGACATGGAAGATAGATAACGGATAGACCCTCCACGATAAAGGTAGTGCCATGATCTGGGATCTCATAGATGTGGCCAGGGTAACCTATAGGGAGGAAGTGCTAAAAGATGAGTAGAAGAAGCCTTGGAGTGGGGAGTAGTTAGTGGATGATGACACGATGAGATCCTTCCACCACCACTACTAACTTTCCCATGGCTGGGTTAGGGAGTTTGGTATCCATGGTCATGAAACATTGCAGATCATAGAGGGCTATAACCAAGCTGCACATGAGAGGATATGTGGTACAATATATGTTTTTTATACTATTTACTCAATACTATTAGACATAGGTGTGAGTTTTTATTTCATCTCCTTATGTCTGGTGCGAGATATGGAGCTTCTAGTTGTGAATTTATACTAGTAGCTATGGATAGAGGTTTCTACCGGTTGTGATTCTTCAATATCACAATGATATGGTAGTGAGATATTTTTTTGGTAGGCATATTTTCACATGGGACCTTTTTAGTATTATGATGATACCTTATGAAATAATCTTAGGTAAAGTTTTGTTATCTATAGTCTAGGTCCCGATTGACTATCATCACAAGTCAGATTCATTTGGATTTATGTGACTCAATTATCATTTTGGATGAGAGATATATCATGGATAAGTGACTGGGTATTTTCATAAAGACGATGCAACGCAACACCAATTGGTTAGAAATTTTGGACCTTTGTGCAATGACCTCTTCTAGTATATTGATTCCTTTAGTAAGAGATAAATTTAGGGAAATATTCTCTGAGGATGTTCAAGGACTACCTCCATGGTGGGAGATAGGCTTATGCATTGGCTTACACTTTAATACCTTGTCAATGTGTTTTTTGGAATATCATATAGACCCTATTAAAGTCTGAGAGTTGAGGATGTATTTAGAGGACCTTTGAGTTAAAGTATTTGTCAAACCTAGTGCGTCCCCCTGGGTATCTCCAGTTTTCTTCATGAAAAATGTGAACGAGAGCTTGAGGATTTGTGTTGATTATCATAACCTCAAATAGGTATGGATAAATTTCAAGTGCCCCTACCAAGGATTGAAAAAATACTTATTTTTTTATGATGAATGATTTAGTTCTAAAAAATCTTTCTCAGGTCCGACTACAACCATTTAAGGGTTTGAAAAGCTTAGATTCGAAAGGAAACTATCTAATGTCTCTATATACACTATAATTTCATTGTGATGCCATTTGGTGGGACGACTGTCCCCGATATTTTTATAATGTTGGTGAAAAAAATATTTCAACCATAATTTGACTTATTTGTGGTTTTCTTCATTGATGATATATTCAAATTCACTATGTCAAAGGAGGATCATGCAGAGGAATTTAACGTGGCCCTATACCTACTCTAGGAGAACCATATTTATTATAAGATGTTGTAGTACTAGTTTTGGATCCAAGTGTTTCAATTCTTAGGGAATTTAATTTCTAAACATGGTTTAACTATAGACCTAATGAATATTTATTAAGTACTTTCTTGTGATCCAACTAATTTGGTGATAGTGGTTTGGATATTTCTTGGATTGGAAGGGTACCATAGGAGGTTTGTTCATTACTTTATAGAGTAGCATCCCCTTTGACCGCCTATATATTTAAAGTGAATACATTTACCTGGGATGAATAGTTTTAGGGATTCTTTGATAATTTGAGACTAAGGTTGACCATTACTCATGTGTTGAGACTATAGGATGAAGGCATAGAGTACATAATGTTTTTTAATGTGTCTATTTCCGAACATGTGTGCGTGTTGATGATGAGGTTGGTAGTGATTTCATATTGGTGGAGGATTTTGAGACCCCAAGAGATGAACATTGAAACTCATGTCTTGGAGTTCACAACAGTAGTCTATTCTCTAAAGATGTGGAGGCCATATCTTTTTGGTGAGTGATTTTTTTGTTTACTCAAACCACCAGAGTCATTGGTATATTTTCAAATAGATAGATCTTAAACTAAGACAAAGGTTTTGGTTTGTGTTCCTATATTAATATTACATTGAGATAGTATATACTCTTGGGAAGGGAAACCTGGTGGCGTATGAGCTTAGTAGGAATTCTCATACACACTTGATGGAGGAGGAGCTTGAGCAGTTGATTTATTTTTAACTGAATATGGTAGAGGAGGGCCTTGCAGTTTTTTCTTCAATCGACGGTGGTGACTCCACTACTCCTTCAACATGTGTGGGAGGTCTAGTTCGGTGACATAAACTATGAGGTTCTTCAAGAGTAGATATCCTAAGTGGATTCACCAAATGTATTCTTTTAAGGGATGAAACCATCCTTTTTCTAGGGACAAACAGAGGTTCAGGTTGTGATACAAGAGGATACAATGATGAATTTTCATACTTCTATATAGGTTGTACAACCTAGAGTGGTAAATAAATACAAGGACCTTCAACAGTTTCTTTTGTGGATTGGTATGAGGTTGATAAAAGATGATTTCGTCTCTTGGTGTCTAACAAGTATTCTAGTGAAGGCTGAGAATTAGGTTCCGACAGGTTTGATGGAGCCTATTGAGATCCTAGAGTGGAAATAGAACAACATATCCATAGACATTCTTAAAGGGCATCCAACGATTGTGTGAGGCCAAAATTCTATATAGGTGATAGTGACCAATATAACAAGTCATAACACTTTTATTCTTTTATGGAGTAGAGTTCACTAGAGATTTTTGGTTAGTTTTACATATGAGGGATCATACGAATCCATGGGGTAACCATAGCTATCATCTACAACCATTATGTGAAGTTTATTTCATGGATGTGGAGAGGTTTTTAGGAGAAATTCCAGAACAAAATTGAGGATGAGTACAATGTTTCACCCCCAGAATAATAAGAAAACCAAGAAAACTATCCAGGTGTTAGAGGATATGCTGAGAAACTATGTGCTAGATTTCAACCAGAGATGGGGTGATCACTTTACATTGGTGAAGTTCACTTATCATAATATCTATAACTCTAAAACCAGTATGGAGCCTTTCGAGGCCCAATATGAGAGACCCTATAGGTCAACCTCAGACTATAATGATATTGGTGAAGAAAAACTTTTTGTGAAAGAGACGGTCTAAGGAATGGAATAAAATGTTTAAGTGATCTGTGATCATATGAGGATAAACCAAAAATAAGAAAAAAATATTATGATGATCAACTTTATAGGCCCACTGATTTTGAACAGGGAGACTATTTTCATAAGAGACTCACTATGATGAGGTTTTTAGAGTTTCATTTGAGGTGGAAAGCTATCCTCGAGGTTTATCATGCCATTCGAGATCCTGCAGAGGGTTAGTGAGGTTTCTTACCACCTTCACTTACCCCATAGTTGGAGTGGGTTCATGACATATTCCATGTGTCATAGCTAAGGAGATATTCTCATGAGATGATTCTTGTTATTTATTGGGTTGAGTTGGACAACTAGAATAGAGGAACCATCATAGAGTAACCAGTAGAAATAGAGGATAAGTTGGAGAGGTTTCTGTGATGATGGACCATTATGTTGTTTCATGTGTCATGGAAACATGAGTGCATGTAAGAGAGCCCCATGGAGTAGATGAGTCAGATGTGGGATTAGTATCAACATATTTTTGTTTTGATTTTAATTTTTTGGGGTGAAATTCCTTGATGGAGGGGAGAATGTAGTGACCCAATTTTTTCCCAGTAAGACTTTTAAAATATATTAATGAATATTTTCAGATCCCGGTAATGAGACGATGTGGGATTATGATGCCCGGTGAGACAGAAATTTCTATAATAAACATAATAAATATATAATATCATGAGCATGTAGTTTTTTTATAGATAATATAATATCTCATGAACATAGCTTTATTTCATAAATTTGAGAGAACAATTGATTTTCAAACATTGGGTTTACCTTCATAATGGCCTAATGTTGGTAGGTGCCTAATTTTCGGATGAGGAGGCCATTAGTGGGTAATTTAAATGGATTAATTAATTAATTAATTTAATTAATTCATTTAATACCCAAAAATCTAATTTTATCTTTAAATAGATTGTTGTAGAAATTGACCATGGTTAGCCACATAACCCTGAGATATTGGAGAGGATACTATGACATTCTTCATTGGAATATCGATATTAGAGGACAATAGTTTATTATATTGAGGTGGATCAATAGACATCAAATATAAAAAGACATCTTCTTCACTAGAGAATGGATTATTCACCAATGATCAATCCCAAATCACTGTAGGGATAATCAATTTTGGATTTTACCCTTATTATTAAAAAATTAATGATGCCTTATCAATCTTATTTTTATTTTTCAATCGCTTGTTCTACACATGAGCCAGTTTAATCTATTAATAAAATTGTTTCTCGATTTTTTGTTCTATTCAACCCTATTTCCCCATATTTATGATCGTTTTTCAAGAATTATTTTCTAAAAATGATTCAACCTTCTCGATTGTGATTTTTCCCTCACTCATTCTTTTCATTCTTCATTGTTGACCCATGGGGTCATAGTTCAACATTGTTAAGGTGGGTTCAAGCTTGATTCAAACCTTAGATTCATAGAGGTTTGGTGAATGATGAACATATCAATGACTTATGGATGGATCATGATATATTGTGAGTGATTCCTTGTGGATATAGAATCCATTTATTGTGATGAGAAATAGGTTTAACACGAGACATGCCACAACTGCAAGTGAATCACTAGTTTTACCTTTTCAGCTACTGGAGGTTGGTAAATGAAGGAAGAAGGCTTGTTCCTTAAATTTCAGGCAGTCAATGAGAAATATACATAGTGGTGAGGCTGGATATGGAAACCATTTGAAGAATCAGTGGACTATCAAAAAAACCTGACAATATTCCATGAATATTGAAAGAACACACGACATGTATCCCTCTATCTATGACTCTAGGGTTTCATGAAAAAGTTAATGATTACATGTTGTGTGGACTGACCCACATGATTTCTGACCCTTCCAGAGTTAGGACCCCATGCTTGAAGATATTCCATGTACTCTAGGAGTACATTAGCATAGGCTAGTACCCTGGCATGGCCAAGTATATGGCCATATACATGGGTAAGTCCTAATTGTAGGGGCATGTCTTGGAGCACACAGCCAGGCCATGAATGGCCAAGGAACATCATGTACCTCCCATACATAATTTGTATAATGAAAAGGATTCCAAATAGTTTCCAAAGGAGTTGACATATAGGATACGATACAGGGACACATGTCATGTGGACCCATTACATGCCATGTAATTCCTTCTATAACTTCTTCGTCTCATATTTCCTTTGTTTGGACTTATATTTTGGGCTATAAGTAGCCTACCCTTAGTAGTTTTTCATATAAAAAGTGATGGTGGGATTAATTGTGGAATACAATATATGATGTGATATATTTAAATCATGATGATAGTTTTGGTGACACTGAATTGTAATAGTGGTTAGGGCAGGGTCATAGAAGAGATGTTGGGGTCAGAACTCCCCTATCTCACTAGGGCACAAGTTCCTCCCACTATCGAAGAGATACCATGGTCTTTACTCCCATGTTTCACCAGGGAGTAGGTTCTCTATATTCTTTATATAGATAGATTTGGTACTCTACTACACCAGGAATAATTGATCTATTTATAGAGTGGTAATCCCCCTTATTTGACCCCTAGAAGTGTGCAGGTCCTCCAGGGGTGTTGGGGCTCCCTCGACTGTGGTGTGCAGTTGAGAGGTGCATGCCCTACCACACAAATCTTGGTGAGGTTTTATTTGATGCCAGGAATTAGTGTTGGACTATTAGAGATGTAGGATGAATAAACAACTTTAGATAGGTTGTGAGATGGAGATCCCCTTTCTCTCTCATCCGAGTTCTTTTATAAGCACACACACACACATGTAATAGGTTTTTACCTCTTTCTTTGGGTTTAGATTGATACTATTTTTATATATTTCTATCACTCAATTTTAGTTCTCAGGACATCATAATGGGTTTTTATATAATCACCCATCTAAAGAAATTTCTTGAATGCATCATGTCTTATAAATACGATGGACAAATCAACAGTGACTTTGGTGGAGAATAGTGATACCTAGGTTCATTGACCATTTATGGTGGGTGAGCAAAGATATCAGGTGCTGAGATATTTCAGTTGTCTTTATTTATAGTTTTTTTCATATTGGGACTTCATCTCTAGTTGGGAATGGTTTTTTATCTTTTAATCTTTGGTTTTATTCTGTCGTACTCTGATATACTTCCCAGAGGTTATTGCATGCATGGGTTACACTATATTTTATTATTATTATTATTTTTAACTATTTCATGGAGAAAATTTGGTGAATAGATACATTTACATTAGGAAAAGGCCTCCCACTTTATATTATGTCTTATTAGTGCTTGTCACCATCCCATCGCCTATTGAAGGTGGGATTGGGGTTGTCACAGATCATCCTTCCAACAGCAAGGTGGGACATAGTGGGTGGGTTCATGAAAACTTATGTGGTGTTTATCCACAACAGAACAACCGCACATCAATCATTACTTTTCATAATAAGTATGTGACATCAAAAACCCTACCATGTTTCGTAAGAGGATTCCACATAAACAACATTCTCAAATATTAATATAATTTTCATTTTCATTGATAACCAATTCTATCCTTTTTGAATTTAATTAATTATTTATTCATTCCATATTATTCAACAATCATTATCAAACCATGAATTAGTTTAAATATAGACTTTATTATTACTAATTAGGTAAATAAAAATACATCACTACCCCACTATATATTCATATACTATATTCATCATTACATTCATGTTACCTTCATCAACGTTTTATTAACAACCCATTATAAAATCTATCCTTTCATTTAATATTCATTACACAAGTGAGTAATTATTTTTCTATAATAAAATACTTCTAGTTTTTAGCTTTCTATTTTACCCAAAATTAATGAAAAACCACTCATAAGAAAATTTGTATACACCTTTCGTGTTTTAGGGATTTCTAATCAACAGTTTTACTAACTTCCTTTATTTATTATTATTTCATTTGTGTATATTCATCAATTTCGTGAAAAAAATTATAAAATGATTTCTTAGTATCATTTAAGCACATAACAGTGAATGAATTCATAAATTTCAATCATGTATTTAAATGAAAACACATAACATCATTCCAAGGATCAAATAAAATACATAGTAAAAGTTAATCTAGTAATGAGGGATCTCTTAATACAAAACATATCAAGATTCATCCACCACTAAATTACACTTAATTATTTCATACCTTTTTCTATTATATTTATCTTTGGAAATTCATACTATATTATTTTAGATAAATCTCATCTTTAAAATCACATAAAATAATATAGAAACATTTATAATATATATATAAATATATATGCAGAACCTTCCCCCTTTTTACATGGTTAGTTTCATTCTTTAATTATTCATCCATATGATATTTCACAGCAGGTGAATAAAGAAAATATTATTTCTGGAGATAGGGGAAAATTTTATAAAACTCTTACTAGAGAGTTATTAACTATATACTACACCAAAATAGAGAAGATAAAGACACTATGTACTGGAACTCATGAGATGGGGCTTGTAACACACCTTATTTGATGTATGTCCTTATGTTATTATTATTTTAAATCCTTTATCATATTATTAGTAGGGTTCAACGAGATTGGGTGTGGTTCTTAGAGTTTTTTTGAAGTTTTATTCAACTTTATCTCCACCATGGGCCATAAGACAACCATGGTGGTGGGTGAGTTGTACTGGGAATGTCCCTATGAAAACTAGACAATAATAAATGCCCAGATTTCAGGCGTGGTCAAGGGCATGGTGCCATAGGTGGATCACTGTGAACCATAAAGAGAGAGAGTCCCCACCATACCATGGTCTAAGGCATGGTCAACCTAAAATGGCCATGTTCCTTGCACCAGGGCATGTAAAAATGCTCGTTTCAGATCTCTTTTAAATCAACTATTTGAATGGACCCTTACTGTGGTGGTTACAGAAGGTCTTGATGATGTTAAACCCTCTTTTGAAATAATTGATTCACTCACCTATCTTGGTGGAAACTTATGTGATCTTTAAGTGATATTCATAGATGGGTTTTATTGTAGTTTTGAGTAGAAAATACATCTTATAACCTTTGGTGTTTTTTCTTCTAGGTGTTTTAGATATGGAATTGTATGGTGTTCTTAGGGAAATTTCTTGTGATTATTTGCATTTCCATTTGGAATGTATGTTAGTGTGTGTGAGTGAAACAAGGGAGGGGTATTTTGAGTAGAAATAAATAATTATGAAATTGATTTAGTTCCATTTTTCTTCTTAAATAATTTTCTTTTGTTAAAATATTTACTTATGGTAAACTGTTTTTTTACTATTGCCCTATTTTTTTATAAACTGTAAGCTAACTTTTTTTATAGTACTATTGGAGTTTGTGGGATGATTTTGGTGTATTCTATACTGGTTATGTTGAATCACCCATGTATATGAACTTTTGTGTGTATGCAGAAATTATTCGTTAGAAAACAAGTAAAGTAATGGTCTCATACTTATTTAGTGGGGGTATATTGATGCTAGTGCCCTAGGATGAATTTTGAGCTTTGAGTTTCTCTTTTAAATTCATGGGAGTGAAACCTCATTGATATTACTATTTCATGACATCCTTTATTTTTCTAGAGTCTTGTGTTGTACTTTTTCACTACTACTTTTATTTATTATACTATTGGTTTTCATTTATATTTTAATGTTTAAAATCATGCATTATATAGTTTTTATATTTATTTATATTTTATTTTATAAGGTTGTGTTTGTTCTTCAGGGAAGAAAATCCCCAAAAATTTTACTAAGACCATGATATTTATTTCTAGTTTTATTGTATCAGGGACATCACCTAAGGTTAGCATTGCCTTCTAACCAAACCAATGATTTGCGAAAGAATGTTACAAATGGTATTATTCATGGTTAGTCCATCATCATGGGATGGTAGAAAGGGGAATGAATCATGAAAATTGAAATTTATATCCTAAAATAATATATAACCTCTGTATAATGAACTTCATGTTACCATGGTTTTCCAAGTATAAAGAGTGCTCTAAACAGTTTTAAACATATTGTAATGTCATAATTATGGGTTTAGATGACGAGGGTACCATATCACGTATTAGTAGTGAGACTTCCAATTAGGACTACACTATACATGTAATGTTTCATGAATTTTTTAAAATATTGACAATGATTGTCACTTTTGATGATTTTGAATATCCTAATAATTCAATTTCAAATGGAAAATGAAGAAGTCTTATTTTTTTATTAATAGAGAAACAGAAACAGATAGGTGATGTAGAAACCTGCAAAAATATTCCATAGAATATGTGGTTTACCATAATATATAGGTGAAATAATATCTTATTCAGAGAATCATTTAAATATTTTCAAGGTGTTGATAGAGGAAATTGAAATGAAAAAGATCATTGAGTAGATTATTCAGTTTAATTTCAGAAGTAGAGTCCACTAATCATTTGGGAGGATTCAAAACCCAAAAAGGAATAAATGTGGATTAAGAAATTATAACAAATAATCATTTTTCATGGAACCCTTTCTGATATAATGTTCAATTTTTCATTTTACACATTGGAGGATATGTCATGAGAAATGTTGGACTTAAATATCCATGATAAATTCGATCAAGGTCTTACATGGATGGACTTAGAATAATTTTTCATCAAATGATTCTACCCTAACACCTTTAGATCCAATTATTTTAACTATTTATTATCAATTAGTAGTAGTATCTTTTGGGGATAATGAGAAAATTAAGAATAGAAATTTTTGTTCCATTGTGCATAGCTGGCTTGATAGGTTTCTACAAAATTTCACCAGTTTCCCACTCGAAAGAGAATTAGAGTTTTTGATTTCTCTCATTTTGAAAAAAATACTATTTTACCTCCACCATATAGAATAGAACCAATGGAATTGAGGTATTTAAAGATCCCATTAGAAAAAATAGAAATTAAATCATTTATAAGATTGAGATAATCACATTGGGATACTCTACTTAGTTTTATCAAGATGGATGACGGTTCATTATGACTACGTGTTGATTATCATAAGATGAACTAGGTTACAATAAAGAATAGATATACACTACTTAGGATTGAGAAACATTTAAATCAATTGAAGGTATCCAAATGGTTCTGAAAAATTTATCTACGCTTAGTGTATCACTAACTTTTGGTTACAAAAGAGGACATTCTGAAAAATGATTTTAGAATTCATTATTTTCACTATTAATATGCTGTTATTCCCCCTGTTCTTAAAAATACACCAAATATTTTCATGTAATTCATGTATAATTTCCTTAAAAGGTACCTTGGATCTTTGTTTATGGTATTTATAGATGAAATTCTAATTTATTCTCAAACATACAAAAAATAGGAACAATATTTATAGATTTTGTTTGGAGTTTTTTGAGGGAACCAATTTTATGAAAAATTATCTAAATGTGATTTATATAGAAAATAAATTTTCTTCCTTGACAATGTCATTTATTAGGAAAACATAACAATAGAATATGTAAATATATATGTTATAGTGTCTTGGAAACCAAAAAATAACGTATTTGAGATATACATTTTTTGGGCTTATTAAGTTAGTGTCATCATTTTTCTCAGGACTTCCAATATCTTGCATCTCCTATGAACATTCTCATTTGAAAATGATATCCCTTCAATTTTTTTGGGATTACCAATGAACATTTTTGGAGTTTAAATTAAGTCTAAAATTTATAGTAATCATTGTTTTTAAAGAACTTGGGATGCATTATGTGGTTTATCATTAAATATTTGAGTCTAGACTCGACTATGATCTCTTATAAGGAGATCATATTTTAGTTTATGGATCCTGGTAGTTGTGGATTCATAAAAAAAATTATTTGACCCATGACATGGAATTGACTATGGTAGTGCCTTCTTTGAAAATGTGGAATCATCACATCATTGTTGATAAAATTACTATGTTAAAATTCTATGAAAAGTTGAAAAACAACTTTTTATACGTGATTTGAACCTATGATAAATATAATGGATATAATATCTATAAATATTCTAATTTGATTTGGATTATAAATATGAAAGTAGAATCACAAGGAATATGATTTTAGTAAAAGTTTATATAATCTATTATCCAAAGAAACTCATGATCTATGGTAGTATATGAGTATGATTATTCATATGTATTTGTATTATGATAAACAAAATATAGTCACAGGTTTTTATCCAAGGAATCTTATTCCTATATTTATTGATAAATTTATGGATTATCAAATAATGAATTCTTATTACCTTATCATTACATTAAATCTCAATGGTGGGGAGACCATTGAAGAATGGAAATATGATTTGAAATCTATGTTTCCTTTTGATAATTGAATAAATTTAACTTCATATTGTTAGGAGAAACTTTTTTCTACATTACACTACTAGAAATAGGATATTTATACTAAAATTAATAAAATTTATATGGTGATGAAAACTTATTTCTAGTGAAATGTAATGGAAAATAAAGTGTTGTAGTATGTTTCAAGATGCCTCACTTGTCAGCAGGTCAATGTTTATAACTAATGACAGGCTGTCATGCTGTAATGTTCATCAATACATATAAGGAAATGAGAGAACATAACTATAGATTGAATAAAAACTCTACCATGAACGATTTAAAAAAATGAAACTATATGGTGATTAAGTTTTAACTCACAAATTTAGATCACTTTATCTATATTTTTGAATGTAATATGGAAAATTACATGGAGAAAATATATATCTAGGAAGTCATTATGTTTTTTGGAAAACTAGTTTTGATCATTTATAACTAAGATTATATTTTCACCTCTTGTATTTGGTTATCACTTCAAGAATATTAGGATGCCTAGTTTACCAAGAGCACAAATTATTATCCTCAAATGGATATTCAATTGGAATTAATTATCCAAATATTATAATACATTCTCTAAGGTTGTGTTATGGATTTCAGAGGCTCATAAAAGGATCATATACCGGTAGTGGAGTTTTAAAAAAATAACATCTATCAAGCCTCAATATATTAGGCTCAATTTAAGGGATTTTATGTAGGCCATTTTGTTCTTCACTTTTTTAGGTTGAGACAAAGAAAACACCGTTGTCTGGACCTATCCTTGATTAATTGATAAATGAGAAAATTATAATGAACCAGAAAATTATGGAGATGAATTAGATTCATCATAAATCTCATGTGGATCACCATCATTGGTTTCTATTATTTGATGTGAGTGATCATGTTCTATTTAATGTCTCTCGAACGATAGGTCATCAAAATTTGAGAAAGATAGGAAAATTTTATCCCAGTACATCAACACTTTTTAAAAACTGGAATGGATTGGTGATGTGTCTTATTGGTTGGATTTACTACCTCAATTCAACAATTTATATAATATTCTCAATTTTTAATGATAATAAAAACCTTATTTGTTAATAAATTATGAGTATTTTTATTCGAAAATTTAAATTTTCAATAAAAATAGCTTAATAAATAATTAAAAGGATTCCTTGTAAATGCCTTGTTAGCACCATGAAGTATTATATAAAATATTTTAAGAGTTAGGTGCTCAGTTAGTATGAGATTCTAGGTCTCATTTGTAGCACACCAAACATTTTATGGTATGTTTATCTTAAATACACTGTATTCATTAGATGGCCTATATTTGATGAATCACTGAGCCTCTATGGAACAATACATGGTTACTTATATTAGATGGCCCCAACCTAGCCATTAAACTTAAATTTTCCAGCTCTGTGATTTGAATTTTAAAAATCTGACATACATGGTTGTGTTCAAGATGATATTTAGAGTCCGATAGAATTAACTTAATTTTCGGTGAATAATAACCCACCCTTATGAATATTAACCTACCCTAATGAATAGTAACATACTCTTATGAATATTAATAGGACTTTTATGAATGGTATCCATAACCTTATGTGTATAAATGAATTTAGGCACCTTAAAAATGAAGTTGAATAATTTAAGTGTTTATATTTTTTGATTAAATATAGATTTAAATTAAATATAAAAATAATAATAATAATAAAATTATTTTTGAAAAATGGAATTCATTTTTGGATTCTACACCTTGATAAATGATTAGGGTTATTTTTTGGGATTTTTCTGAAATACATGAATTTTTTATGAATAGTAAAATGCAATAATATACAATAAATGATAAATAAGAGATTTATTGAGTCATTGATGATGATCTGATTATGTAATCCCAATTGATTTTAAGTAACATGAATTTATAACTATTCTTGGTCATGGAATACATACTATTCCTTGTCTTGTGAAGAAATAATAAACTAATGATTAAAAAATTATGAAAACCCTCCTCCCCCCCACTATATAAACCACCCCTCACCCCCTCTTCCTCCCACACCACTAAAGCTTCAATCCATACCTAAATCCTTCCAAATACTCTTAATAATACCTCTACCCACTTCCAATACCTACCGGTCTCACCAAAAGGCCCAAAACAAAGTCATTAAGAAGATTCTCAAGGAGGAGTACTCAAGAGGTGAAGCTTTCTTCTAATTTCTTCCAAATTCTTTTACAAAGTTCCATTCTTTTGTTCCCCATTCTCACCTACCCTCATACAAATTCCATGATAATTCAAGTACCTAAAATTTACTATATTTTCATTTTTCTAAGTGAATATTTCAACATAATTTCTCTTTTCCTCTCCTTTTATACAATAAATGCAAACACCATCCGAGATGTGTTAATTTATCACACTCAAGGAAGATCGGTTTTCAATTTTCATTAATATCTTCAATACTGGTCATGAAACAATTTAAATGGTTCAAACAGGTCATAATATATGTATTTTATCTTGATTAATGTTCTGGAATCTTTACACATTCATAATATGGAATAATAATACAAAACAAGTTTATTGTTTACAAAACTGCCAAGCCAAATCCAACCGTTTATTTTTAACCCATCGAATGAGTCATCTTCATGGTATATAACCAGAATCATTATAATATAATCTTGTAAATGTAACTAATAATTTATACTAACAATTCTTGATGTTTAACCATATTTCAACTAAACATCTATTTGTGGATATAAGTAATCGGATCATGAAAACCGACGAAGAAAATGCTACAAAAACAATATAATTGAATCTATTAAACAATCAAAAAGGCCATTAATGAACCTAATAAAGTCATAAAATATCAATTACATGTTGATGAGGTTATGGAATTATTAATCAATGAAGCTAAATTTAATAATTCAGGTTGTTAATAACAATCAACAACACCTTCAAGTATAAGGTAAGGGATCCTCTATCTCACTTTTGTTCAAGAGTCTCCCCTATGTTTCACTCTTTTATTTTTAATGCCTAATTAGGGGGTATGTATTATAACCTCCCCCATACTTACCTTATAAAATATAAATAATGGAACACCCATTTACCTCTTATTAAGCCCTCACAATAACACTTGTTACCATGCCGAAATGTTTGTAAGGGGTATTCTCATCTCACTTTCAATTTTGTGGGATTTCAATTGTTTGCCTCTTATTTCTTATATGTGGTATAGTTGTACTGACATTTGATATATATTATCATGATTATATTTATATTCATGGTATTCTGTGATTCATTTTTTGGTTATTAACGTTTGGTCATACGACTCAATTAATTACAACGTGGTAAAGAGCTTTGTCTCAATTTTCACTTCATTATGACTTTCTTAGTATTGGGAACCTAATATTTCTTATGTGGTGTACCTAGTGCCCATTTGAAATCAATATTAAATTGAAATTATATTCCATTTAAATATCCATATTCTCATATCATTGATATTATTATTGTCTATGTTGTATACCATTTTACATACAGTATTTATTTTGAATATTGTTTTGACTGTTGAAATATTGATGAATTCGTATCCTCTATTCTATACGGATAATGTATAGTAATATTGATCTTATGTTGAATATATGTATAAATTATTATTTGGATGTAGAGGCAGGTGGGTCCCGCTACATCCCCTCGATGCATCCGTAATTCTCATGAGACAAATCAGTTGCCGACAAACCCTTTGAGTTTGTTTCCAAAAATCATATGGGTTTCTACCCATAGAACTAAACCAGTTTTACAGAATTATGGTGTCAGTTTCCAGATACATGACGTCCAATTAATAAGAATTATCTTTATTCATTATTATTTATTAATATCCATGATATATTCACTATGAAAAAATCTATGGATGCAGTTTTATTCCCAGTTTATTAATGGTGTGAGTTTCCATTTATTCACCATGCCTTATTGATATGTAAAATTGTTTATGATTCAATTATTATTGATTCATGATTCCACTATTTTTAACCCTTACATAGAATTTTAGATCACCCCCTTCAATTGTTTACTCTTAATATGTGATGAAGTTGAGGTCATTTATTGTGTTTTTGTGGATGCATTTTTTAATTTTTGGTATGTTTTGTATTTTGTAACCTTTTGCAATGTAATTTGAGTTACATATATGTATCTAGGTTTTTCAAGACTACTAAACTGATCGTTCCTTCAGGATTTTTATTCCTTCTAACCATGCCAATATAACAAGTAATGCACTGGCTCTAGTCTAGAGGGGTCAGGGCATTAAATCATTGCACCTCGACGTTGAATGAATAAAAATATGAGTGTTTTTATGTGAAAATATATTTTTTGAATATGTATCACTTAATGAATAATTTAAAGGCTTTACATAGAGGTAAAATTCCATTTAACAAATTGGAATATTCTATGTAATATCTTATGAATTAGGATCTGAGTTATTAAGAGATTCTAAAGACCATTGAGCATCGGTATTGATAGAAAAACATTACATACTATATACCACACTGGTACATTTTTTTTGAAATGATGAAATATATCCCGAATGATATCTCGGAAGGGAAATCTAAAACGTCCATTAAATCTTAAATGTGGGTTTTACCCTAGGTGTGATATAACATTTATGATCGTCTGGTGTTTGGTTTCGTTTCATTTATGGGAAATAATTCATCAACATTCAAATATTTGTTGGATAATTAATAATAATAATAATCAATATATTATTATAATTATTATTTGTGTTGAAGATAAATAATGGAAATTATATGTGTAATTAATAATTGTGTTACTGTGAAAATATTGTTTGGGAAAATATTTTCTTTGGTAGTAAATATAATAAAGGTGATATTATTAATTATGCTAAATAAATGTTTTTTTGATTAATAAGAATTTATTTAACTATTATTGATATTTAAAGGATGTTTTATTTGAAATATTTACGGTGGTAATGATGATGGAGATGCAATGATAATAATAACATATTATTGTTGTTTTTGTTATTAAATTGGAAGAATAATATTGTGGTGAATATATATAATGTACATATATATATATTGATTATATATATAGGTGTGTGTATGTGTGGGAGTGTATATATATATATGTGTGTGCATATACATGTTCAATGATTGTCCATACAAACACATATATAGATGAATTTTTAATATTTATTAAATGGATGATTTAATATTTTTTTAAAGATTAATTTTATAAAAAAACAACATGAAAGGATCCATGGGGTGGTGCATGGGTTCAGGGGGAGAGAGAATAAAATAAATAACAACTGAAACAAATAATAAAAATCATTAAATGACGATTTTAAAAAATTCATTAAAAAGAGAAAATGGGGGGCACCTATCCTCCTGCATACATATCCCCCTCATGGTTATTATCTCATGTCTATCACTCAACCCCTCTCTTATATTATTTTTATGATTTCATTATTTTCCAAACATACCTCTGAAATATTTCATGCAATATTGATTGGATTGATTCAATGTCAGTGTCATTGAGTTCATATTGATGAGAAAAAATTTTAATCCTAATTTTTTTATGAAGGAAGGGAGGATTCATTGAGTTAATTAAACCCATATATCAAAAATTATCATCAATAACCATTTTACATAAGGAAGTAATCCCTTTAATTTAGTAAAAATTTTATTGTGGATTTTTCCAGTCATTTCTTGGAATTCATGTGTAGCCCGTGAGACCTATGTTTGATGCTCGATCACATGAGTTGTGTGTGTCGCCTTTGACCTATGATTGTGTTTCATGCATATGGGTTGTGATGAATATGTTATTGTACTTATTAAATTGACATGATATTGATATATTATTTACTTTATGTATCATAAATTATGTACCCCTATCTATTGTAGTTGAGTATACATGTTTTTCCTTTTTGATTATCCTGTGGGACGTGACACATGTTAGACGAAATTTGAGACTTGATGCATGTTTGGGAGTATTCACATGACAAAAATGTGCCAGGAATTGGTCAGAATGTACTAGGGATATTCTAAACGGAAATATGTGTCACATACCTTTGGAATATCCTCTATGAGTGATGTGTTATATAGTGGTTGGTCTATACTAAGATATCCCAGCTGGTGAGAATGTGTTATACATGTTTTTCGTCAATTCCTCTGAAGGGATGTGTTTTCCATGGTTGGTGATATTTCTACCAACATAGTGATAAAGAAGGTAGAGTTACTTCTGGCTAAGTACTGAATAAAATAGTATCGGTCTATGAGGAACTGCAAATTTTTTTTGTACTTGTATGATTTATATTTTTATATCTGTACCCAATTTCCATTCATGAAATGCACTTTTATATTTTATGCACTGATGTTAAGGGTCATTGATAGTGTCCTACTGAGTGTTGTACTCACACCCTACCCAGTCATTTTAGTGTGCCTGTAGATTTCATGACTAGGGATCCAGCTGAGGGAAAGTGACCTATTGTGGATGGTTGATCAAGTGGAGCAGGAGGGTGAAAATGTAATTAGATTTAGTTCAAGATAGAAATCTTAAAAGTATTTTAATACATAATTTTTTTCTGAAATTTTATATCATTGTTTGGTTTGATTATATTGTAATGTATGAAATTTTATATTTTTTCCACATAACTCTGATTGTAATTATATTATTTGTTATTTATTATTGGTTATGTGGCATGATATCAGGGTTATAGTCTCCCCATTGTCGGAATTAAACCCATGATGCTGGTTGGAAGCCTATTGTATATAGGGAGATGCACATGAGGTCATGTGGTATTTAATAATATACTTGGTGGTTCAGGTTGGGATGCTACAAAATGGTATCAGAGCACCATGACTCACTAAATTATTCATATCTTTTACTTGATTTGGGACATGGTAGAAATGATATAAGGACCATTGAGACTTGGGCAGAGAAACAATGATAATGTTTGGCCAACACTGAATAGTGGAATTTCGAGTTTCTATATGTGGGGGAAATTATGTTTTCTAGTTACTGTTGATTCAATTCACCTTGGGTGATACACATGATATTGATATGTTTTTATGACATTTTGGTTTTTTATGCACCATGAATAGCCACTTAGGTTCTCCTCGGATGTATAAATACCTATTATTATGTTGTATATTAGTTCTTTAATTAAATGCCTTATATTTTGCTGTATATTCAGGTTATATTTCATGGTTGTATGATATATATGTATCGACATGCTATTTTGTTATATCTAAATTTTCATTAATTAGTTAAAATAATCATTTTATTGTGTTAGTATATATATGATATATGTATCTAACACGTACGGATGGAAAATAGGGTTAATGATAGGAGGGGTGTACCTTGGGTTAAGGGTAGAACCCTAGGAGAACCTCAGGTGACCTAATAAACTGGATATTATTTTATTAGGTTCCTAAAATTATCAATATTTTAAAGATTCCACCTCAGAGATGATGGAAAGAAAAAAATGAAGTTCATGCTCAGTGGGATGGGTTGTTTAAACAAGACTAATAGAGACACTTATTGGGGATAAGAATTCATTAAAGGTATAGAATTTTAATATCCTAAATGTTTAATGAATATAGAAACCCAATTTCTTAATTAAACATGCGTATTTGTTTTGTGAAAATTTAATTTTTCAATAAAAATAACTTAATAAATAATTTAAAGGATTTAATTAAAGTTAAAATCCTAGTATAAAAATGTAATACCCTATGGAATATTTTTAGAGTTAGGTACTGATTTGATATAGGATTTTAGGGATGGTAGAGTCTCTCTATTACTATAATTAAATTATTAAATATATTATATCATCCTTGTGTAGTTTTCTTGTAGTGATGGAATATATCCCAAATTGTGTGTCTCATAAGAAATCTGACACTTCCATTAAATCCAAAATTTTTGTTTTACCCTAGGACTAATATAACATTTTTGTGTATTGAGTTCATAGTTAAATTGGATATAAGGGTAATAATTAACCGAAATTTGAATATTTATAAAAAAACTAATAATAATAATAATAAATTTTTTATTAATAATATTATTTATGTCAAATAAAAAACAATGGAAATTATACATGTAATTGATAATTGTGTTATAGTGAAAATAGTGGTTCTGTGAATATTTTATTTCGTGGTCAAATTAATAATGGTGATATTATTAATTTTTATAAATAAATGTTTTAATGTGACTAATAAAAATATATTAATATAATTTGGGTATTTAATGTATTTTTTATTTGAAATATTTATGGTGGAAACGATGAAGTAGATTTAATAATAATAATAATAATAATAAATTATTATTATTATTATCATTTTTATGAAATTGGAAAAAATAATATTTGTGTGTGTATATATAATGCTCATATGTATTGGTTATATATATATATATATATCTGTGTGTGTGTGTGTATGTATGGATGTGTGTGTGTGTATATATGTGAGAGTATATATATATATACACACATATATATATGGATGGATTTTTAATATATATTAAACGAATGATTAAATATTATTTTTAAAAAGTAATTAAAAAAACATATTAAGGGAGCCATGGGGTTTCATAAGGGTTTATGGGGATAGATAATAAAAATTAAATGAGTAAAAAAAAAATCATTATATTATGATCTTAAAAATATCATTAAAAAGGGGAAATTAGGGTGGCACCTATCCTCCTGTACGCCTATCCCCCTATGGATATTTTCTCACATCTATACCCCCAGTCTCTAATATTATGTTTATTTTATTTATAATATTTTCCAACATTATCTATTCTATATCTCATGTATTATTGATAAGATTGATGTTCTGTAAATGTTGTTGGGTTCATATTGATGAGCAGAATTTTTATACATAATCTTGTTTTCGAAGGAAGCAATGATTCAGTGGTGCAATTAAAACCGGTTATCAACCATTATATTCAATCATTGTTGTACCTAAGGTAGGAAGCCCTTGAATTTAGAATATATATTATTATTGGTTTTGGAATGATTTCTTGACATGAGTGTTTATCCATTGAGACACATTTCTAATACTAGATCACTTGAGTTGTGTGTGTGTATCCTTTGAAATACTCTTGTGTTTCTTGTATATGGATTGTGATGACTATGTGATGGTTCTGATTGACTTGATGTGATTTTGATATATCATTAAATTATGTATCATATATTTTATATTCCTATATACTTCAGTCCAAGATACAGGTTTGGCCTATTTGGTTGGCATGTAAGATATGACACATGTTGGATGATATGAGATACTTGAGGCATGTTATTGATTATTCACTTGAATGGAATGTGCCAAAAATTGTTCGATATGTACTTCAACTGTTATAGCTAGTGTTATGTGTCACATAATTTTGGGATATCCTCTGAGAGGGATGTGTTAGACACTGGTCGATATGTACATTGGTTATCCCATCTGGAATGAATGTGTCATATATGTTTTTGGGATATTCCACCAAGGAGATGTTCTAGACATTGATGGTGACCTTCCTACTATAATGGTTCCAAAGAAGGTAGATTTACATTAATATTATTGATAAATTATATAGAGTTAGTTAATGAGGAACTAATATATGTTATTTACTCGTGTGATAAATTGTTGTTTATATCTATACTTGGTTTACATTTATGGAATGAACTTGTATATTTTATGTACTGATGTTTATGACCATTAGTGGTGTCCTACCAAGTCTTTTACTCACACCCTACTCAATAATTTTGGTGTTCTTTTAGATTTTATGACTAGGCATTTGGAAAAGGGAAAAGGATATGTGGTGGACAGTTGAGTAGGTGGATTAGGAGGGTGCATACGTTACTTGATGAAGTTTGAGTGGGAATTCTGATACTTATTTTATTACCAACTTTGTCGTAAACTTTTGGATCCCTGTTTGGTTTGGTTATTATGTCATGTATGTAACTTTATAGTTTTTTATGTAACTCTGCTTTTTATTATATAATTTATTATTATTTTTGGTGATACGACATGATAATAAGGGTATAGTCTCCCCACTAGTGGACTTATACCCTCACCACTAGTCAGTATCCTCTTATGTATGGGGAGACATGAATGAGGTCATATAGAATTCAAGATTGGACCTGGTGGTTTTTGTTGGGATGTTAGATTATACACAATGCATTTCATGTGCCTGAGTTGAAGAAGTACCAGCCATATCCAAATCATGTTATTCGATGTGACCATGTTGATCTTGCACCATTTGTTAATTTTCTATATTTTTAGATATTTCTTCTGAATATATGAGATAAGGGTATTAGTTTAATATGAGTTTTAGGGAATCATGGATTGATTTAGGAGGAAACTTGAGAAGGTTATTGTTGACAGTATAAAACGTGTACACAAATTTTTTTAAATGCACCCATACATAATCCAAGATCGTAGCCCATTTCTCAAGATTCGATTTGGTAGGTCGTAGGGCCCGAACAGAGTTACAGATTAAGAGTTATGGGCATTTGAAGTTGGACTGAGAAACTCGTTCATGAAGCCCATTCGCAAATATCCCTCCACGATCGCCAAGCCCCGCCGTGATGCAAGGATGCGGGATGCTCCACGAGCTGATTTTACGTTCACGAGCCCACCGCGAAGCAAGGAGGTAGGATGATCCGCAAACCCATTTGACGTTTGTGACCCACCATGGAGCAAACTCTCTCTTCGCACCGAGTGAGATCCACTTCACGATGCCTCTCCCCTATAAATACCTAGCTCACCCCCCTTCACAAGGAGGCCACTCCGCCCCTTGGGCGGCCGATCTCCTGATTCGTGGAGCTCTAATTTCCTTGACGAAGGGGCTCTGTGATCCCATGCTTCATGGAGCTCCATTTTCCATCGCGAAGTGGCTCTGCGATTCCATGCTCCGCGAGCAGCTTCCTTCGCGATGCTGCTCCGTGAGCCCATGCTCCGCAAGCAGCTTCCTTTGCGATGTTGCTCCATGAGCCCATGCACCCTTATACACACCCACCGTCCACCTATACAATACCATGACTCGAGATACTCCTCCAAACAAAATTAAATACCTTGAGTTGACATATTCCTCTTAGTCCCTTTCACATGTCACGAGTTGAGATTCTCATCATCGATTCCCCGAGTACCTTGAGTAAAACCATTCCTTAAGAAACTCCTCCAAGCCCTATCATTGGATCCTATGCTAGGTTGAACCAGAAAGGGCCGACCTTGCATAAGTCCCAACACAAACCATGGCTAGGAACCTTATGCCTAATAGTCCTATCTATAAGTCTTTAAACTGTCGTAATCCCTATATGATAAACATAGGATGCCTTTTTCTCAAAATAAGAGATTTCTTATGCTTCAAGCATAATATGCCTAACAGTCCTCTCTACATTACTATAAAATGTAACTATAGCCTATGTGACAAACATAGGATGCCTCTTACTCTAAATAAGATATGCCTTATGCTTCAAGCATAAGATTCCTAACAGTCCTCTCTACATGACTATAAACTGTAAGTACACCCTATGTGCCAAAAATAGGATGCCTCTTGCTCTATATGAGAGATTCCATATGATCTAAGCATAAAATTATAATAGTCCTCTCTACATGACAATAAACTGTAGTACTCCCTATGTTCCAAACATTGGATGCCTCTTTCTCTATACGCGAGATTCCTTATGCTCAAAGCATTAGATGCTAATAGTTCTCTCTACATGACTATAAACTATAGTACACCCTATGTTCCATACATAGGATGACTCTTTCTCTATACGAGAGATGCCTTATACTCCAAGCAAAAGATTCCAATAGTCTGTTCTATATGACTCTAAACTATAGTACGCCCTATGTTCCAAACATAGGATGCCTCTTTCTCCAAACTATAGATTCCTTATGCTCCAAGCATAAGATGCCTAATCCCATGATTATAGTGGCCTAATTTCAAGAGCATTGGAATACATTCAAACACTTCATCACTCCACCTCACGCTTCACGTGTTCTTCATTAGGATCATCATCCACTTCCATGTCCGAAGGGACCCCCTAACAGCCTAGTCCCATTCCATTTCAGTTCACCAACTGTCTTGGGATAACGCCCCTGAAGGCTTTGGATGACACTTTGAGTTAGGTCCTGTGTTTCTAACACGGTCAACAGTCGACCCTCATCTGTTCGTCACCATTTCAGGATAATGTGATGTGAATTCTATGTTTCGAACATGGGCAATAGTTATCCTACATCATCACGCCACCCTCATTTCATTTCAAATGTCGAGAATGTGATTCACACATTTCATCTCCCTTTGTTCGGACTGATTCCAATGCCCTTGGCATTATGCCTCTTGTGCACTTGCGCATAGGTGAAGGCCTCAAGCCACCAGTGGGTTGGGATGCCCTCACGGCCAGACATGAGGAATACATTACGGGAAACTCCCTTGAGTAAGCACCATTCACCAACGCCGCTCCATAGTGGCAGCCGAGCAGCTCCCTTGTGCAAGCCACATCCACTATGGTCGCTCCATAGTGGCACCCAGGAAACATCCTTATGTAAGCCCCATCCACCATTCCCGCTCCATAGCGGCACCCGGGCAACATCCTTGCATAAGACCCATCCACCATTTCTGCTCCATAGCGGCACCCAGGCAGCATCCTTGTGTAAGCCCCATCGACCATTTCCGATCCATAGAGGCACCCGGACAACATCCTTGCATAAGCACCATCCGCCATTGCCGCTCCATAGCAGCACCCGGGCAGAATCCTTGCGTAAGACCCATCCACCATTGCCGCTCCATAGTGGCACCGGAGCAGCATCCTGGCATAAGACCCATCCACCATTACCGCTCCATTGTGGCGCCCAGGAAACACCTTGCATAATCCCTATCCACCGTTTCCTCTACATAGCGGCCCCGGGCAGCATCCTTGCATAAGCCCCATCCACCATTTCAGCTCCATATTGTCACCTGGGCAACATCTTTGCGTAAGCCCCGTTCACCATTTCTGCTCCATAGCGACACCCGGGCATCATCCTTGCATAAACCCCCTACACCATTTCCACTCCATAGCGGCACCCGGGAAGCATCCTCACGTAAACCCCATCCACCAATGCCGCTCCATAGTGGAACCCAATCATCATCCTCACGTAAGCCACATCCACCATCGCCGCTCCATAGCCGTACCCTGGCAGCATCCTTCTGTAAGCTCCATCCACAATTGCCTCTCCATAGTGGCACCCGGTCATCATCCTTGTGTAAGTCCCATCTACCATTTCCGCTCCATAGCGACACCCGAGCAGCTTCCTTTCTTAAGCCTAGTTCACCATTTCTGCTCCATAGCGGCACCTAAGCAACATCCTTGCGTATGCCCTGTTAACCACTACCGCTCCATTGCGGCACCTGGGAAGCTTTCTTTCTTAAGACCCATCCACCATTTCCACTCCATAGCGGCACCAGGGAAACATCTTTTCATAAGCACCATCCACTATTGCCGCTGCATAGCGGCACCCGAGAAGCATCCTTGCGTAAGCCCCATCCACAATTGCCGCTCCATAGCGGCACCCGAGCAACATCCCTGTGTATGCCCCATACACCATTTTCGCTCAGTAGCAGCACCTGGGCAGTATCCTTGAGTAAGACCCATCCACCATTGTAGCTCCATTTCGGCACCTGAGAAGCATCCTTGCGTAAGCCCCATCAACTATTTCCACACCATAGCGACACCCGAGAATCATCCTTACGTAAGCCCAATCCACCACTACTGCTCCATAGCGGCAACCGGGCGGCATCCTTACATAATACCCATCCACTATTATCGCTACATAGCGACACCTGGGCAACATCCTTGTGTAAGCATCGTTCCCCATTTCCGCTCCATAGTGACACCCGGGAAGCATCCTTGCGTAAGCCCCCTCCACTATTGCCACTCCATAGCGGCACTCGGGTAGCATCCTCGTGTAAGCCCCATCCACCATTTCCGCTCCATAGGGACATCAGGGCATCATCCTCATGTAAGCCCCATCCACCATTGCCGCTCCATAGCGGCACCCGGGAATCATCCTTGCGAAAGCCCCATCCACCATTTCCGCTCCATTGCGGCACCCAACCAACATCATTGCGTAAGCCCTATCCAACATTACTGCTCCATAGCAGGACTTGGGCAGCTTCCTTTCTTAAACCTAGTTCACCATTTTCACACCATAGCGGCACCCATGAAGTATATTTGCATATGCCCCGTTCACCATTGCCGCTCCATAGCGGCACCCGGGTAGCTTCCTTTCATAAGCCTCGTCCACCATTGCCGCTCCATAGCGGCACCTGGGCAGCAACCTTGCGTATTCCCCATACACCATTTTCGCTCCATAGCGGCACATGAGAAACATCCTTGCGTAAGCCTCATCCACCATTGCTGCTCCATAGCGGCACCCGGGCAACATCCTTGCATAAGCCCCATCAACCATTGCCACTCCATAGCGGTACTTGAGTATCATCCTCTCCTAAGCCCCATCCACCATTACCGCTCCATAGCGGCACCCGGACAACATCCTTGCTTAAGCCCCATCCACCATTGTCGCTACATAGATGCACCCATGTATCATCTTTACGTAAGCCCAATCCACCATTTTCGCTCTATAGCGGCACCTGGGAAACTTCCTTTGATAAGCCCCGTTCACCTTTTCCGCTCCATTGTAGCACCCATGTAGCATCCTTGCATAGGACCCATTCACCATTGCCACTATATAGCAGCACCCGAGCAACTTCCTTTCTTAATCCCCATCCACCATTGCCTCTCCTCAGCAGCACCCGGGCAGTATCCTTGCGTAAGCCCCATCCACCATTGCCTCTCCATAGCGACACCCGTGCAACATCCTTGCGTTAGCCCCATCCACCATTTCTGCCCCATAGCGGCACCCAGGCAACATCCTTGTGTAAGCCCCATCCCCCATTTCCACTCTATAGCGGCACCCGATCAACATCCTTGAGTAAGCCCCATCCACCATTTCTGCTCCATAACGGCACCCAGGCAACATCTTTGCGTAAGCCCCATCCACCATCGCCTCTCCATAGCGATACCTAGGAATCTTTTTTTCTTAAGCACTATTCACCATTTCTGCTCCATAGCAGCACCTAGGAAGCATCCTTTTATATGACCCGTTCACCATTGGCACTCTATAGCAGCACCCGAGAAGCTTCCTTTCTTAAGACACATTCACCACCCTTCATGGATGCACCTTTGCACTGTGATCATCATGTCCTTGCTGCCTCTTGTTTCTCACATCGAGAATGACTCACATGGCCTTAGAGTAGTAATAATCGACCATGACATTCTCACGGGAAGCCTTGATTGTAATCCCCACAACCAATCTGAACTATGTGGTCTTTGATCCTCACCAAGGCGAGGTACATAAGAAGCCTCCCAAAGGTTCAATCCCACCACCCCAGTCGACCATCTTCACGTCGGTTCACCAACACCTTGGGCGGCCTATAGTGTAAGCCCCACATCCCACCTAAACTATGTGGTATTTGATCTTTGCCAAGGTTGGGTACGTAGAATGCCTCCCCGAGGTTCCATCCCAACACCCCTTGGTTCTGACCACCATCACGTCAGTTACCACCTCTCTAACTATGTGGTCTTTGATCCTTTCCAAGGAGAGGTACGTAGGAAGCCTCCCTGAGGTTCGAGTCCATCATCTATTTGGGCCCCAGGTCCTCTTTCACGTCGGTTCAAAACTGTCCTTCATGATGTTAAATTATGGACCTCAATCAGGGGTAAGCCGTTGTTCCCCCATTTAGCGGTAAGCCGTGGTCAACCTCATTCGATGGTAAGCCGTTGAAGTCCCCAATCGATTGTAAGACGATGTCAGATGAACTACGCAGACTTTTATTCCCTGTCATGAGGATACGTAGGAAGCCTCCATGAGGTTCAAACACAACACCCATGTCTCATCCCAATCTATCGCTCGATCCCATGTGTTCTGGGAAGATCATGACCCAACCCGGAGGTTCTACTTCCTCTGTGTCCCATCCATGCGTCCATTCTCAAGGGCCACCTCCTCAGGTGTCCCATAGTCCCACCAAACTACGCGGACTTTGATTCCCTGCAACGAGGATACGTAGGAAGTCTCTTTAGTGGTAAAGTCCCACATCACCGTAGTCCTTCACGTCAATTCCATCTCATTCTCCCTCCAATTCATTCAACTCTCCATCATCCATCCTGATTCTTACCCAGAATGTCACATCCTGGTGGGATCATGTCATCCATTCCTTCACTACTCCTAGAAATACATGGGCCACTATCCATGCATAACCCAAACATGTATTTGGGTTGTTGTCCTCTGTGGACACCCTGATTCATCACCCCTTCGAACTACATGGTTTTTGATCTCTCTTGTCTGCACAGGGTATGTAGGGAACCTCCCTGAGGTTCAATCCCAGCCAATGGTAAACCTTGGTGTTCCCCCATTCTTCGGTGCACACTCCCTGATCCGCCCTCAGTGGTGTCCAGATTAGTTTTCACGGTTTGACATCTCCCCTCTATGGGATACAAAACCTCTGATCTGTCTCTATGGGAAGTTCTGATCACCCTCATCCCATCTCCTCAAGACATTGAACTAGCGAACTACCTAGTGATAAATATGAGATGCCTGAGGAAAACCTCGGAAGAAACGACTTTGGTGTAACCGTCTCTGCATGACGTTAAACATGAGGCATACCCTATGTTAAACATGGGAAGCTACAGAAATCCTCAGATACATGACTTTGGAATATGATTCCCCGCATTCGACATGGGGTGCCTGAGGTTCTACACCCTTTAGATTCCCTCTTATGAGGACGAATATAGGTTCGCCAATTTCCACGCATATAGATATGCCTCGACATACCTGATGTTACCGTCTACTCCGACCGAAGGTTGCTACCATGTCAAGACCCCATAGAATGTCCTGACATAAGTAGTGTAATTAACTGGCATCCACAATGATATGGCACCAAGAATGAGATTCTCAAACCATGACTTAATCTATAAGGGAGACCCAGACTAGGTGATGAGTTCGAAGGAGGAATCCAAGGAAGGAGGAACCGACATCCCATCATCCCTTTTCGATCAAGAAGAAAACATACCAGAAGAAGTGATGGATGTCGCCCACTTTTGGAAAGAGGGAATGCGGGGAAACAGTTGCGCGTCCTCCACAGACGGATGCGCGTTCCCCGAAAAATGCGTCAGAAACAGTGATAAATAAATATTTGTTTAATGGCCCAAATATCTCTAAAGTTTCACAAATATCCATCTTTGTGGTTATATAAATCATAATATTGGGGAGAATGTAACACCCCCAGTTTGAGGTATATCCTCACACTCCCAATATTTAAATCCTTTTTATGGTTTTAGCTGGGTTTGTGGAGGATGGGTGAGGTTTTTAGAGTGTTTTAGAGGCTTCAGACTACTATAGGCCCACCATAGAAAGAATAAAATCCTTGGTGGTGGGTGTGTTGTCCTAGAAATGACCTTGTACAACATGAGTTAGAAAAAATTCAAAACTGCTAAGCATGGTTAAGGGTTTGGTGCCCTAGGTGTCACATTGTAGACTACAGCCAGAGAGGCCTCACCATGCCATGATCCAGGGTAGGGTGAGTCTAAAATAGCGAAGTCTCTAACACAAAGTAATGTTGTATGTTCATTGAACATATCATACCTAATGGCCATTGGAAGAGACCATGACTATGGTGTCTTCCCTAGGCCGTGGTTTCAGTCAACCCCCCTTTTGAAATGGCATTTTTAGGTACCTATCTTAGGGTAAAATTATCAGATCTATGTGATATATTCCTCGAATGGTTTTAATGTTGATTTTTAGTGGAAAATTCTTCTTATAACCCTTGTTGTGTGACACAAATAGATTTAAAAATAATAACATTATGTTTGATAACATATACAACACGCAACACCGAGAATAAACAACCAAGAAAATATTATAATTTAAATATAACCATTATAATCAATCCATTGAATTTGAGGATATAAATAAGAATAACTAAATTATGAAATATATATAAATTTCATACTCATTATAAATTTATTGATTAACTCATAATAAATAATAACTCAAATTTTAGTAATGTTATATTATTTTTAATAAAAACTTTTCATTCAAAAATGTTTTTATTTATTTTTGTGAGAAAATATTTTATTTAATTTTTACCAAAATTTGTAAAATATATTTGACAAACTAAACTTAGTTTGTGAAAGAACTATGTTGAAGTTATCTTACTCTATTTTTTTGGTATTTTGTTGAGAGTTTTGATTTTCCAGTGAATATTGAAAAATATTTATTTTTATTGATAACTGTATTTTTGTTTCAAGATTTTACAAAGTTACTTTTTGTTTCAAAATGGTTCCAATTTAATATTAATTCCAACATACTATGAATAATAAAAATAGGTTCGCTAGATTCATAATTTGGTTCAGTTTTGTTTAAAAACATTTCAATACTTAAAAATTATTTTTTCTAAAAAAATTATTATCATTATATTTTGTGTTCTTATCTTAAATTTATTTATTCCAATTATAGTGATTTAATCATGAAATATGAATATCATATTTTTAATCATGATATTTTTTTAAATATTTATACTTTATTTTTAGCCAATAATAATAGTAACCTTGGTAAATTTTTGTTATCTCGGTAAGGGTAAAATGGTTAAAATATGGTTAAAACATTAGAAAAAGACTTTAAAATTTCTCTAACAATTGACATTATCCAAATTTATGAGTTCATTTTTTCCATTTATAGCCATATATTGAATATATTTCTACTTGGTTCCATTTTTTTTATATTGACATTTATATTATTTTATTATAGAAAAATACAAAAGGTCGCTTCCTTGAATTTAAAATTATATTTTTTATCAACATAGAGATAAAAATAAGTTATGGAAGAATATTAATTTATATTTTGTACATAATGCTATAATTTTTATAGTAGTAGTTTATTTATAATTTTTACTGATTATATAATTATCTTAAACACTTTCACATCGTTGGCGCAAAATTAATTCAATTAATGGAAAAAATTAATGATTTTAAAAAATTTAAAAGTATTAAAATTTGTGGAAAATTTTCTATTTAATTAATTTTAAATATTAATATATTATATTATATATTTTAAATTATTATATTATAATTAATTCTTTTTTATGATATTATTAATGTCATAACAAATGAATAGTGTTAAAAATGACCATAATGATATTTTATGAAAACAATATTTTATTAAATTATTGAATTTCTTTATAAATATTTAAATAGGACTAGAGGGATAATATATTGTCTAAAATTTCTTATATTATCTATTTATGAGCCAATTCCTAACTTGTAAATAAAATTATAGTCATTTGTGATGGAAAAAGTTGTTACTATGATTAATGTTAAAATTCATTAACCAAGGGGTTAATTAAAGTGATAAGGTTTTGAATGACACAAAAACCAATGTAATTTTCCTTTATTGATGATATTTATACCAAAATATCTTTTTAATATAATCTATGTCCATTTTTATGCATTTATATTATGAATGACATAATGATATTTTAATGTTTTTTGAAATTCCAACTGTGTCCTTTCTCTCCCTTATAATAGGAAACCCCTTACCTCTCTAATTTAAGCCAATTTGAGAAATATATATTGAAAAATACCTAACCATTTCTCTTATAAAAATCATTATCCATGTTACAGATGTTTTTAATTCCAAAATACCAACCCTATGTTCCTTAAGAAAGGATCTAAAGGTGGTCTCCTGAAGAGGTAATCGTCTTACTTGACCTCTTTCAATTTATTTATTCTTATTCCTCCTGTAAATATAAGTTATTTGTCATAAAATAAAAAATTAAGTATCCTAAAAGAGCGTAATTGTTATTATTATTTCGAAACCCCCTTAATCCACCATCTTTTCTAGAAAATTGGAAGTGAAATTATCACTCATGTATATGCAAGACTAACCATCTCCACATAGGGATACAAGTCATTTTTACTAACCATAATTAATGGATTGGTATTATGATGGTTTAAATGTATATAAATAACTATTATGTGATAATTATTCTTTTGGAATCATAATATAATATCTACCTTCTTACTGTCCCATCTGTTGGAAAATGATATTGTCGCTCGTGCCTATGTGTGGACAACCCCCTCTATGTAGGGATGTGAATCGTTTTTCATTTATTACATAAATGGATGGTAATAGTAATATATTAAATTATTATTTGAAAAATATATGATATTATAATTGTTATTTAAAGTTAAATTATTATTTACCTCTCTTTAATTACATTCATTTAAAAATAAAAATAGTGTCCATGCGTACATATGGCCAAATATATCCATAAATAGTTTAATTAATTTTTATATTACTATATTTTATGGATGAATATATATATATATATATATGTAATAAAAATATAATATATTTAATTCATTATTAATATTTTTTAGAGTACGGAACCATAATAAAAGCACAAGGATATAAATTATCAAACCAAAACATACATGAAAAATGAAGCAGTTATCACCCAGGACAATGATTTTAAAATAGAATTATTAATAAAAGGATGATAAAATCTTATAATTAAATTATATATGGTATGATATATATTCTTATTATTATATAATTTATGTATAATAAACCTATATTTATTATATAAGATATTCTAACACCTACAAATGTATTCATACCTGATGCAAGGGTTCTTCATCTCATTTTTTATTCTTTCGGACATATGTTAGTTATACACCTATCATCTTTTATGAGGTGTATCTACACCCACTATGGTATGTTATATCATGAATATATTTATAATTTTGATATTTATAGTTTTATTTGAGTTTATTTGTTTCATGGGGGTTATGATTCAAAAGTTAACAAAATGGTAGGGGTTTATTTAACAATCCCAATATTATTTGTGTTTGTTTATATTTAAGATTCTGTTGGGGGAAATATTTGACCTCTATATATTAAAACCAATATATTTTATTATTTCTATTTATTTTTGTAAATTAAAATTTTTCCTTCCATTTTACTCTCTTTAAGCTCTCAAGCTATCAACATAATGTTTTTAAGGAAAACTAACGTTATTTCTCGACTCGGTCAGAAATATTTTTCATTCCTACCCTTAATTTCCTTAAAAGGTTTAATTTTTTTTATTAAAACTCTGTGATGATATATTAAATAAAATTTTACCATTTTACTTTTTAAAAAATGTATTAAAATGAATTATGTTTTCATTTTTGGAATGAGCTACCTTTTGACTTTTTACTAAAAATGTGAGATAAATAATTGTTTTGACAAACCTGGTATAAAAATAATTTTCCACCATCATTACCACTAAATTATTTGAACATTATTTCAAAATTGAAATTAATAGATTTCAAATAAATTTTTTCCCTAATATTGTCGATATTTTTTGTTTCAATAGTGAATTTAAAAGTGAAAAAGGTATTTCTCTCAAGAATGTTTTTAGTGACCTTTTTATAGTATTTTTATTCATAAAAGACTACAAACCTTTATTTTACTTATGTGAAAATGTTTATTTTTTTATGTTTACCATAAAAATTATTTATCTATATGGTTGATGATAATTTTTATGGTGGAAATTATTCATATTGTGTATGCTATTTCTTTCAATATGAACAATTATTGATTTTAAGGTATATTTTTTATGTTGTATAGTTTATTCATATGATGAATATATTGGACTTATTAACTGATGGGTGGGGAATAAAATTATATATCCACTTTATGAATTAGTAGGTATCATGAGAAAAATAGATTGAGTATTTGGTCGATGCCTTACCCATTTTTGAAGATGCATTGACACAAGACCTTGATGGTATTTTATATGTCTTAGCACAAGGCCTTGATGATAAGTTTTAGTCATCTCGAATTATGTATTCCATTATAATGAAGTTAGTTATTGATGTATATGTAATTATATGTAGACTTATGATATACATGGATAAGTTTCAAGAGAATTTTATTATTTATATGAAATTATTTGATCATAATATGTTCCAATTATATTATTATTCATTCTAAAATTATTGGTTAAATTAAATTCATTTTCAATTATTTAACATTCAATTTTGATTATGTTTTATTTATTCATGATTTATTCCACTCTATGTAATCCTTGCTGATTATTTGATCTCGACATTTATTTCTTTTCTTCCCCAGGATGTCAAGAAGTGTACTACAATTGATATATATGGATATGTTAGAGGAAATAATGGTGTCATAAAAGAAAATAATTTGTGGAATTTTATTATATCATATGTAATGTGAGATTTATATATGTATATATTTTACCAATAATACTAAACTATGTATTCCATTGGCCTGTGATCACATATATCTATAAAACCACTAAATTCAGGCAACTAGAGTCAAGGATTTTAAAGTATGTATCATAGATAGTTTATTAAAAACCTTGGGAACTAGATTCAAGAAAAACTTTTTTAGGGAAAATAATTCTCGAAATGAATTTTAGGATAAGTCTATGTGTCTGATAACATAAAAATGTTTTGGTATGGTAGCTATTATGTGGTTTTCCAAGATATATAACCCTATATGGATACAAAAAGTTCATGGGGTTTTGAAATAGATTCATCTCGCGGTAATGACCCTGAAAAGAGTTGTTCAAGTATATATCTACCATCATTTCTGTGCTAAGTGAGTGTCCCCCTATAGAACACATGATTTGAAAATCATAGGGGGTATGATTTGGTTAATTTATATATTACTTACAAAACATTATAACATATTTTAATTCTTTTTTTATATGAGAATATTAAAAATGAAAACATATTTATAATTATGATATTAGTGATGTATTAATTTCCAATTTATGTTAAGTGTTTCACTATTTCCACAATTATACGTTATGTTTAATAATGTTATGATCTAATATAGTGTATGGAATTATTTAGAAATAGTTACTAGATGAAATAATGGAAAACATGTCAATAGACATAATCAATATAGAGATTTCTCTCATGAATAAGTTAAAATTAATTATTTTTGAATTAATAAGATTATGACGACATTAAGATATTTGAATTAGGTTATGACATATTACCTTTCCCATATAGAAGAACCTATTACTTCACAACATGATTTTTTGATGTTGGGACACTTCATGTGGTATAATACTATATTATTTAATTGAAGTAAAAATATATTGACAATAGAATAGTGGATCATGTCCTTGGAAATGATATTTATGGATATGAGAAGTAATGGAAGAGAGAAGGTTATTCGGGTAGCTTTACTATTTTAAGGAAGATATTGATAAATGGTGACTATTGTTTCAAAATACAAAGAAGGAGTATTAGATAGAGAAAATAGAATATTTTTAAGGATTTATTCTTTTAAAAATACTTTTCTCATGAGTAATGAGTTTATATGGAAAATGAAATTCCTTAATATAAAAGAAATTGAAGGGGGAAATGTTTTTGAGTATAAGGATAAAATTAAAATATTAGCAAGATATACTATAGAAAATATATGTAATCTAGAATGTAATATTTATCTTTTATTTGATAGGAATAAGACATTCCTGAAAGAGATTAATTTCTTGGATGTTTTAATCATCTGATGATACAGTATCAAGTATAATCAAGATAGAGAAATAATTATACAAGTCATATATTTTCATAGGAAATCAAGAGAATAAGAGGACAATTGAGAACTATAGAAATATAAATTAGGTGATTAAAAATATTTGACGGTTGGAACTTCTTACATGTGATAATTTTGTAAATAAACTCCTTGGTACTTTCTTAAAGGGAACATGAATATTTTTTTACATATATAGAGAAGGTCAACCAGGGGCATGAATGAAAGGGTAATAAATAGACCTTTAATATTCACTGTTTCAACAGTATGGAGAAGAGAAACTACACAAATAAATTCCCCAAGAATAAAGGGAATATAACTCAGAAAAAGCTAAGGTATAAAGGTTAAACTTGTGAAATTACTACAATGTAATTTGAAATCACTTAAGATTTGATAATAGTTACTTTGACCATAAACATATGATTTATTTGATTCCAAATAAATACAAATTTCTATATTTTTCATGGATATCAAATAATCCCACGACACTCTAAGAAAATATTTATCAATTAAGACACCTAGTAGGAATTTGTTCATCGAGTGATTTATTTTAAAATGAATAGTTATTACCAAGTTGTAAACATGGTTGTTATACCATTTTTTGGATTATGAATAATCCTAATTTTGGGGGTTTATTTAGTTTGGGGGACTTATGAATTTGTAAATGATGAATAAAATAATATATGAAACGTATTTGGAAACAAAAATGATATTATTTTAGAATTATTTTATAGAATTTATGGTCATTTAACCCCTCACTGATTTATTATTTTTTGGCCAATCAAATTGTCATTTCTAAGTTCTATATAACTATTTATTAGTCATTGGACATTATTTTTATAATTCTTGTTTATATTTTAACTTCCCATAAATTTTTTCTATATTTGAGAACTAAAATATGTGATATTTTAGGTAAGCATTATTTCAACCACTTCCCCTTTTGAAAAAAAGTTTCAGTATCCCTTTGTATCATGTGGATTTCTATCAAAATTATTCTGAAATATTGAACCCTTAATTAAAGATATAAAATTATGAGGGAACATTTTATTTTCGGGGGGGGGGGTATAATGTTATACATTACGATTTTAAATGAAGAACATTATGTTTGATAACATATACGACACACAACATCGAGCTTAAACAAACCACAAAATACTATTTTTTAAATATAACCATTATAAGTTATCTATTTAATTCTAGATTATAAATATGAATAAAAATATTATGAAATATATATAAAGGTCCTACTAAATAAAAATTTGTTGATTAATTATTAATAAATATGAATTAAATTTTTAATAATGTTATATTATTCTTAATAAAAACATTTCTTTCAAAAATGTTGTTATTAAATTCTGTGAAAAAATATTATATATAATTTATACCTCATTATAAATTTTATTTTACAAAATTAAATTTATTTTTTAAATCATAATATAAATTTTTTATTAGATAATTTTTTAGGATTTTTCCAAAATGGTTTTTTTACTGAATATTGAAAAATACGGATTTTTATTGAAAACTGTATTTTTATTCAAGCATGAATAAAGATATATTTTTTTCAAATGGTTTAAAAGTAAAATTATTTTTATTATATTATTTATAATCCAATTATTTTCATTGTATTCAATTATATTGTTGGATTTTTTATAAAACATTTTTTATGTTAAAACTAATTTTTCTGAAAAATTTATTTGACCTAGTGTTTTGCCTTTTTATCTTAAATTAATTTCAAAAACATGTAGATATAAAATATTGAAAAATGGATATAATGTTTGGAATCATAAAGTTTAAAGTTAGTAAATATATCCCTTATATTTTTGGTCATTATGAATAGAAACCTTGGTAAAATTTTCTCACCATGGTAAGGGTAAAATAGGTAAAATTGTAATAAATCTTTAGGATAAGTCTTTAAAATTCATATAAAACTTTACCTTATCCTATATTATGACTTTATTATGGAAATTTAAATTAAAATTAATAAAATATATCCCCTTGGATAATTTTTTGTTTTCATATTTACCTTTAAAATATTTTATGTAAATAAAAATATAAAATATCAATCTCTTGACATTGAACATCAATTTTATGTTTAGATAGGGATAAAAATAATTTATGAAAAAAATATAATTTTTATATTCCAATAATTTAATTATTTTTATGATGGTAATTTATTTATAATTTTTAGTAATTATATAATTACCTTAAATTTTTACACGACACTAACACAACATTTATTCAATTAATGGAAAAATAAAATAAATGGTTTAAAAAATATTAAAATTTATAAAATTTGGAATATTTATTGGGTTCCATGAATTTTATACAAGAATATATCATATTATATATCTATAAAAGGATTATATTTTAATTTTATATTTGTATTGTTCAACTGAATGTCAAATTAAATGAATAATATCAAAAATAATGAATACTTATATTTTATGAAAGAAATATTTTATTAAATTATATAAAAATAATAAAAATATTAAAATAGAAAAATAAGGGTAATATATACTAAAAAATGTCTTTCCATGGAAATTTATGACCAATTTTTTTTCTTATATGTAAAATTACAACCCTGTATAGTTGAAAACTTCATACTCGCGGTTAAGGTTAACATTGGTTAACCAATGGTTTAATCAATTATATATGGTTTAGAATGGAACAAAAAATTATATAAATTTCATTTGATGATGTTACATAGTACTTATACAATTTTTACTCAAATATATGTCCTTTTTTACGTTTTTTTATTGAGAATGATTTAATTAAATTTTAATATTTTTTTATAATTCCATGTGTTTCATTTCCCTACCTTATAAATGGAAAACAATTCCCTCCCTCTATTCAAAAACATGAGAAACCTAGATCAATCAATCACTTACATTTCACTTATAAAAATCCTTATAATATTTTTAGAGGTGTTTTTATCTCCAAAATACCAACCCTAAGTTCCTTAAAAAGGATCTAAAGGAGGCCTCCTTAAGAAGAGGCAATCGTCTTACCCAAAATCTTTCAATTTATTGACTTTTCTACCTACCATAAATCTGTTTTATTTATTATAAAATAATAAATTTAGTACACTAAATATAATTATATGTTCTTAATTTTATGAATTCGCCATTATCAAGCTTATTTTCTGACAAATTTAAAGTGAAAGTATCACACCTTTGTATGTATAAATTACCAAATCCACATAGTGATGCAATTCATTTATAATTTACATATTTTATGGGTGGGTATTATGATGGATTTAATAATTATAATTTACATAATTAAATAATTATACACATAGAATATTAATATCAGATCTACCTTCTTACCTTCCATTGTGTTTGAAAATGATAACGTTTCTCACGCGTACTTGTGGACGACGACATCCATGAACTAATGTGAATGGTTTTTCATTTATGATTTATGTGTATATTAATACAGATTAATTTAATTAATATAAGGGAAATATATGATATAATAATGATTTTTAATTTGAATTATTAATTATATTTCATTCGTTGCTTCCATCGAAAAGTGAAAACATCATTTATGCGTATGTACAACCAACTATCTCCACGAATGGTGTAAATTATTTTTTAGTCTCTCAATTTTATTGATGAATGTAAATATTTTTTTACATATACGGAAGATATATTAATTTAAATAATTATTAAAATTTTAGAAATTATTTAAACATAATCAAAGTATATGGACCAAAACAACCAAACGAAAACATAAATGAAAAATGATGTAGTTAACATCCGGAATTGTGATTTTAATAAATAATTTTTAATAAAAAGGTACTAAAATGTTATAGGTAAATAATATATGTTATTATATATATGTTAATAGTTATATAATATATGTATAATAAACCTATATTTATTATATAGAAGGTTCTAACACGTACGAAAGAAGTCAGAAATGAGGTAAGGGTTCTTTGTCTCCAAATTGTCTTCTTTGGGACTGATATTAGGTTATAAACATATATTATTTTATGAGGTCTATATACTCCACCTTTTATATGTTATATAATTAATCCATTTATAGTCACGGTATTTGATATTTCATTTAAAGTTATTTATTTCATATGGGTTATGATTTGAAATGTCATGACCCCCTGCCCACAAGGTGTACCCCTCCTAGGCTGGAAATGGGGGAAGAAAGATAGTGACACCTTACATCTTCCTTTATTGGGATTTGGGTTAGCAACTATAACTCATGATATAGTAAACAAACAGATAAGAGGCATTACCATCTAAGAGAAACATTAAATTTCTTTATCCCTTTTCATCAGTTTCAATTTATATAAATTAATTCTTCAGCCATTAATTAACAATTAAAATCTCCAAATTATATTGCATTAGCATTAAAACAAAGTTTTATGGCCTCTAAGCATGAGAAAACCAAGTCCAAGGATTCTCGGAATTATAACCTCAACATTTCGTCCCAACAAGCTCCAAATCAATGGTTTATAAATATATTCATTAATCAGAACCATTACATTCTATATTACCATGTACTCTAGGAGAAAATCCAATGATACTGTACAAGGCAAGCAACCAATCACTTCCATTTGACTCAAGTAGTAGGGAAAAGAAAGAAGATAAAAAAACAACATTGACATTGGCCAATCACCAGATCCAAACAAGAATCTATATTTGATATCAATGGGTAATCCCATGCTTAACCCATTCCATCATATCTAGTGTCCCCCCCAACACCCACTTGCATGTCATGATTTATATCACCAATCCAGGTGTCAACTGTTTCCATAAAAACCAGGCCTCCCCACCCCACATACCATAACAAACCTCATTTCTTACCCATCCCATGCTCACATCACATCTAGTCCTCCCATCCCCATATACCAAAACAATCCTCCTGGATCAACCATCCCAAGATCACATCACACTCCAGGCAGTATAAAACAAATATAGTAACCAAGCTCTTGTCCCTAAAAAATGGCATTAAACCTTCACAAACAATGATCTCTCATGACTCCAAAGCACATGGAACTAATCCATTACAAGAAAGTGGGAATCACAAGCCCTACAAATACATTATATTTGTTTACACAACCCATTTTTATTCCATCGTAAATTAACAAATTCATTATTCACTACTTCTAACTATGGGAACCCTAAGAAACAAGCTATCTCATGATATCAAAAATTAATTAAAAAAATTAATTTGACATGCCTTTAATTATTTTATCAATAAGAACCATCACGCTCCAGTTCCACTAACCATTTCAATTAAACATGCGTAATTTCATAAATTTTATTATCATCAAATTACAATAACAAAAACCTGATTCATTAAACACAAATCTTTAATTTTTTAGCCAATTGGTTATCAATTAATTCCTGATTTACCTTATTTACTGATTCCAAAAAGAAAAACCTTCTAAAACAATAAAGGTATATATATTACACTATATATCAAATGAAGAGGCAAACTTTTATCACTTTTTAGAGAAACAACATCTCCATGTGAACGATAAAATTTATTTATTCCAATTCAAGTAATTATTATGTTAATTTAATTATAATTAAAGAGGTTAAATCATGATAACTCTATGATTTCACATAAATAAATATAGATACCATGAATCCCCTACATCAAAAGGGTGTCAACATTATTTTCATAAGAACGGACAATGAAATGGATCTCTGATCACCCCTCTTGTAATAATTGCATCCATCCCAGGATGCCGCAACAAAACTATACCAACAAAAACCAAGAGAAACCACATTATAAAAATGGTATATAATCCTCCATTAAATTTCAAAACGAATAGGAGGAAAAAGATATCAACTTCAATAAACCATTGGAAAATGAAGGAAAAACACACCGTGGATCAACTCGAGTCACCAAGGGTCAAAGATGGAAGCCCAATGATCAATTATCATCAAAGGGATATCCAAAAATTTGGAAGAGGGGGTTTCCAGGTCACCTGGAATGAGTTGGAGATCCCCTATATCCATAGGGTTATAAATAATCCGAGTAGATAAAAATACTTAAAACAAAACTATAGTGGGGAATTATATGGTGTGTAACCCCCTTTCTGGTCTTGTAATCCTCAAGTTTCATTTTACACTAGAAAAATCATTTCCACTTCATTTTATTTATTTTTATACCCCTGATTCATTTCACATCATGAAAACCACTTTCACATTGTGTAACTCTTAACAATGTAAAATCCAACCTTTCTTCGAGCTCTTGGCAGCCTAACTCATCCAGACTTCCTCCAAGCCTCCTCCAAGAACCTAGGTCTTCAGAAATTCCTAATGGGTTTATCCATGTGGATCCAAACCCTTACATTTGATACCCGTGAAAAAATTCTCTTACTCAAGAATCCAAAAAAATACCAGAGAGGAAACATAAAAAGGGTCATCCAAATAGCCACCCCATGAGATACCTCTCAAAATATCTCACCACCATAGGATCTCAACCAAACCCATAAAAGAATAAGGTTCTCAACATGGTCAGTATATTAAAAAAATCTTAGAGTTTTGACCACCCATTTTACAATATACGACTCATCCAACCTTAGGAAGATAAACATGGAAAAAATATGGAATACCCTTCCCATCTTTGCCTCCCATAAAAAGTGAGGAAGATAAAAAAAGATAAAATTGAGAGATCCATATCATAAACCAGAAAAAGGTATATAACCAAAAAATGAACAATGTTACAATAGAAGAGACAAACACCAAACAACATAGGGTTCAGAGCCCGTATCTGTGGCTCATGTTCATAGGTACTATCCTCCATGCCACTTTTTCATTACAAGATATGAACCATGGGGATAAGATTCCCATGAAACACCTTCTCCTAGAGGTCCTAGATCTCAATAGGCCACTCCTGGAAGGTCACATCATCTTCAACATCAATATCACCCCAATAGATGACGTGAGAGTCATCATGAAGATAACCATGGAGCTACAATATGTGAAAAACATTTTGTATCCAGATTATTTACCGAGGAAGTGCTATTGGATATACCATGACTAGAACATGAGATAACACCTTGAAAGGAAAAAAATGGGGATAAAGATTACTCTAATTAGCAAACATTCTCTTCCCATGATGAATAGTTTCCTTCAAAAACTCATGTCCCTAACATTGAACTCTAGAGGTCTCCTCCTAGGATTTTCATATGATTTATGATTATGTTGTGATGCCTTTATCCTCTATATAATTACCCAAGCCATCTCTTTCATGTTATATACTAGTTGTAGACTAATCATTGATGACTCTATGACCTTAGTCCATCACAATAGATAATTTAATGGTTTCTTATACTTGTCTTCAAATGGAACCATAATGATGGTGGAGTGAAAACTATTATTTTAAGAGAACACTACCAAGGGAATGTTCCTAATCCATAAACATCTAAAATATAGGTTAAAATAGAGGAACATGTCTTCAAGAGTTTGGATGGTCTGCTCTCTCTGACCATTCATTTGTAAATGAAAATAGTGATAAGGCTTAACTGAGAACAAAAATAATGCTAGTGAACACTCCACACTATGAAGGTATAACATTGATCTCGATAATAAATTATCATCCTAGGGAACCCATTTATTCTCAACACCTCACCAAGATACTACCTCTATAAAACCTCTATTGTGCTCGACTCCTTGATCACTAAAAAGTGGGTTGAATTTTTCAAACAGTGCACTTCCAGCCATTTAGTGGCATATCCTCCCTAATCTCAAGGAAAAAATGTAAGAAAGTCCATCTATATGTCCCCCCCACTTCCAATGAGGAACATATAATGGCTGTAAGAAACCATTGGGAAGATGGTTCTTGACATTCACCTTATTGGAGACTAAACATCGAGACACAAACTCTACAAGTTCATGCTTCAACCCAGGCCACAAAAAATAACTTCTCAAGGCTTGGTATATCTTTTTGACACTATGATATACCACTAAAGGATAACTAAGAAACTATTTGAGAACTATCTAATGCATCGAAAAAGGAAAAAACCGTCCTTAGAATAACAGCTAGTGTTTTTTATCTTCAAACCAACCGTCAAGGGCCTCACCACAGACAACATGATCTCTGCATACCTCTACCTCAAGATCCACCAACTAGGACTCCTCCTCCTACTACAACAGTTATTACTACACTATAATCTGAAAGGAGAACCTCTTCCCTAAAATCATCACATATATAGATGCAATATTGAATGTTATTCCATCACCCTCCAAGAATATCCTAATTGAAGCACTATATCACCGCACGATTATCTGCTCAGCGTGTAACCACAATATCCCCCTTTCTAGGAATACAATAAATATGAAAGTCATAAACCTATAAGAACTATATCCATATATCCTAATTTAATTTAAATTCATGTTGGTAGAAAACACACCTTTGGCTCTTATGATCAGTGAATACCACAAAATGATCTTTGATGAGTTAATGTTTCCAAAAAATTAGGAAAAATACTACTGCCGAAAACTCAAGATTGTGGGTGGAATTTTTATGATCATGGTGGAATAAATCTTGAGACCCATATAAAGTGATTTATCTATACTTAATTAGAACATAAACCAACCCCAAATGTGAAGCATCATAGAAAATCTCAAAATGAACTCCTTCATTTTGTAGAAAAGGAACTGGATCACAAAATAAATTCTATTTAATTTACTAAAAACCATATGACACTGATCAGTCCATAAGAGCACCCTATTATTTTTAGTTAACACTATTAGAGGAGACACAAACTGATAGGAATAAGATATGATGCTCTGGTAATAGCCTGCAAGACCAATGAAACTTTGCATCTATTACACTGTCTTGGGGAATGACCAAGAAACAACTGCTTCCACCTTTGAAAGTTAAATATATAATTCCTACTAGGATACTACATATTCCAAGAAATATACTTTTCGAACCAAAAACACACACTTTAGAAACATACCAAACAACTACTCATGAGTAAGGACTCCCAAAATGGCATGCAAATACTCTTCATGCTCCTCATAAGATGCAAAGTACACAATGATATCTTTGATGAAAACCGAAATGCTCTTATCAAAGAACTCATGAAACATATTTCTCATTAACCCCATAAAAACATCTGGAGAAATCATCACACCAAACAACATCACAAAAAACATCCAATTCCAATAATGAAAATAGAATGCAATCTTTGGGATATCCACATCCTTTACACACATTATTTGACATCCCAAACAAAAAATTGATCTTTTAGAACCAACTATCACCCTTGAGATGAAAAAATAAATCATCTATCCATGGAAGAGGATAGAGGTTCTTCACCGTCACTTGGTTCAATAAATTATAATAGATACACAACTGAAAACTGCTATCATGCTTCTTTACGAACAAGACTAGTTCACCCCCTAGTGACACAATCGACCAAAAAACAATAAAACAGATATAGCGATGAAAAATTTATTACATTACTATTAAATCGTTATAAAGATGAAAACAATAATAGTGTTACACCACAAGGATCAATAGTTTTAGTTTCGTGGGAAATCTTGGACAAAACAAAACATTTACAACATCAAACACAAACATTTATTTATGTCATTCTTCTCCATCTTCTTATTTTCCTTTGAAAAATTCTTAGTACAAATAATCACATGAGGATATACATCAAAAATGGGTGAGTTAAAATCCCAGTAAGAGGATAGATAAGACCAATATAGCATGGGGTTAGCATAATCAAAAAACCATCATCAAAATCATGAGATGAAACATTAATAAATGACTTGAAATGTGGCAACACATAAAATGAAACATCATGTCTTAGTGGTCATCTACCAGACATGGTTGTGAACAAAAACAGAATCATGCTTACACATAATTTCAATTTTACTCATGATATTCATCACTTTAACCAATTCATTGGAGCGCTGTATAATTCTAGTGACACCCATCAAATCCAGTCATTTAAATTACGTTATATAATTCCGGGCACACCTTTCACATTATAATATTTACATTATCTTGCAAGCCATATTAAAAACATGTAAAACTTGAACATAACATAACCCATGGAAAGAAATGGGTTTCACAGAATAAATAATACTTTCATAACCATTTATTCCCAAAAATAAATAGGGAATATCATTCTTTACATAGAACCATTAACTATGAGTGAAGAGTGAAACAATATTCAAGAAGTAAAAAGGGTGTGTTTATTTGAAGGAAGAGTTCTTTTGGAAAACATCATGTTTTTCATAAAATAAATTATAGAACATGTATATCCCAGAAATGGCAAGATAATGATGAGAAAATGACTTTTAATAAGTTGCTATATCAAAAATGGAGTGAAAGAAGGAGAACCTGAAGAAATAAAGTTGGGTATGAGAATTTCCCCTTACCTTATACCCAAACTATTTATTCACTTTAATGTCCTGTATAACCACATTAGATTCATTAATTTACAAATATATAATTTTTTTTATTTGAAAATGGTTAATTATGGTTTCATTAAGCTATTTTATTGGCTTTTTATGAGTTATAGAGTTTAAATACACTGTTTGGGAATGTCCATTTTTATTGTTTTCTTGTGTCAAACATGGATAAAAATGCAGAACATATATTTCATTTTATTAATGAAATTAAAGGTGTTTAAATGATCTTATAATTAATTATATTATATATCATGTGGATTAATCATTAGATAAGAATTTAATGATTTCCATTTGGGTTAATTCAGGCGGTTTTCGACCGCAACAAACTTGTTTTGTTTAATAATCTTGTAATATGTATATAAGTTATATAATAAAAATTAAATAGCATATAATACATATAAAATAATATGGTTCAACCATAAAAATGGTTTTATTACCAGATCTATAGGTGGTATTGGAAAAAGAAAACATGTCGTTCTTGAAGGTGATAAGTTAACACCTCACGAACAACGTTTCCTTTTCTAAAATAAAAAGAAGATGAGAAGGGGTTTGGATGATATATTATCCCATTAATATCAAAACATTTCAGTATATGTATTATAATAGAGTTACCATACCATTTTGATGAGGATATGTGGGGAGATATTAAGAAAAGAACATGAAATTGAAAGGAAATTAAAGTGAAAGAGAGAGAGAGAGAGGAATTACCTCTTGAATCTTCCTCTTGAGATCCTCTTTAAAGAACCTAAAATTGGTGTTTTTATGAGACCATATGATCTGGTACGTAGGATAGGGGATAGGGAAGTTGGTTGGGAAGATTTTGGATAAATATTTATGCTTGAGAGGTGTGAGTAATTGAGGGTGTGAAGGGTGGTATTTATAGTGGAGGGGAGAGGGATTCTCTTAGTATTTTAATCATTAGTTTATTAATTAACTCAAAGACAAAAAATAGTGATTATTCCATGAAAAATAATAGTAAATAGATAATGTTAGTTCTAGATTTTGGTGGTTACATCACTTGTGATATTAGGAATAGTAAATTTAAATTTAATGTATTTATACAGTTAATTAATGTATTTTACTATTCAAAAAATTCAAGTATTTCAGAAAAATTCCAAAAATTAACTCTAACCAATTTTAGATGTGTAGAATCCAAAAATAAAATCTATTTTTCAAAAATAATTTTTTAAATATGATTGATTTAATTTTTAATAAAAATCATAATTTACTTGAAAAATACAGTTTTAAAAATTACAACTGAGTTTATAATGCTCTCAAAACTTGCATTAGGTATTATAAAATCTTCTTAAAACTATAAGAAATAGAATTTTTTATTTAGGAATTTTTTTAGTAAAATAAATATTCTTTTAAATTAATTAATTAATTATTTATTTATTTAAGACTTACAAAAATACCAATACTTTTACTACGGTCAAATTATCACTTATAAGATGCCTAAATTTTATTTAATCATTCATGGGTAAGGTTGCTATTATTTTGGAATATTTATTATTAATGAGGTTCATAATACTATTCAAAGGGTAGTGACCATTCATAAGGGTAGGTTACTATTCACCAAAATTAATTTTTTTATATCAGATTCCAAACATCTTACTAATCATGACCGTGTATGTCATATTTTCAAAATTCAAAACATAGAAGTGGAAAAGTTATGTTTAATAGTCACATATTATTTAGTGTCATTATAAGTCATTGTGCTTCCTAATGTGATTATACTATAAGGAATAATTATAAGAAGGGAATCCCATTGATAAAACATTGTATCGTTACAGAAGATCATCGGCTGTATACGTAGCTCTCTCAACTCAGATGGTGTCATCCTATATAGAGACATCGAGATAAGAGACATGACTAGATTTAGTTTGATCCCAAACTCGATCTCTCATCAAGGGGGTAATGCTACAACCTCCTCTGGAAAGACATCATTGTACCCTTCCATGACAATGAGAAAATCCAACTACTGAAGCTACGATGAACATAACATTATCTCATCTATTAATAAATGAAATGAAAGAACATGCATATAACCCATCAAAGGGTCTCACATTCCAAAAGAACTATAGGCTCTCTATCACCATCGAAGAAAACAACATGCCTCTTGAAGTAATATGCAATATCCTACACCAAATGAAACCAATCCATGCTGGTGATTATGTCATATGGTTGTATCCATAACATATGAAATCTACCCAAGAGAGGTGATACCCCCATACTATCTCAGAGTCTCTACATACATTTAACAAGTCATCTCAACCTCCAACCGATGTAGTCAATGCCAACGGAAATGAAATCCTCTCTACTTGAAGTCCAAAAGCATAGAAAATGGAAGGTGGTATGGAGGAGAGTGTCTCTCCATGATCAAAAAAGGAATGAAACCATGTATAAAAAAAGGAGAAAGGTACCTCAAACGTTGTCTATATCACTTGGGGTTGACAACAATAAAGTATAAAGCTGACCAAGACCTGGTCTATGACCTCTCTAAACCTACTGATGGCTGCCTCCCTGGGAAATATCTACTCTCTAGGGACAAGGAGCATCCCAGGGTTTTACTTTTCCTGCACAATCAGCTATCTACTGATCCCAAACTAGAGAAAACAGTTGCTGCTTCCTCGACAAGAACTTCCTCAACAGAGGAGCATGAAGTGGAACAACTGGCACACTCTGAATACTCAAAAAGGTCGGGCACTCTCACAACTTATTACCTTGTACTATATAAGAAAAACATGAATATGATCCCTTTTCATAGGATTGAGAGCTTTTTACCCTATAGAAACTAGTCATTGAGGGATGGGACCTACCCCCAACTGATTGGATTCCCTTTGGTCTTGAAAACTAGGAACCTCGAACCATAAACCTAATTTTTTATGAATCTTTACGACTCCTATAACATGATAATTTGGTTCTCGAAAAGATCCTTTCGATGACATCTCCTACTTCTAGCACCCTGAGATATGTCATCAACATAAAAAGGGTGATCTGGCATTGGAAATATGGACACAAAGTCTCCTCGAAATGCCTCGACCTAGCCTCCTCATTCAGTAGAAGGTCCAAAGAATATTTCAAAAGGTTCCTTAAATAGATCTTGAACCCTCACACACTGTAGATTCATTGCTAGATGGTAAGTAGATCATTAAGACTGAAAAAATTCACATCCAAAGAATGAAACTTGGATCTGAACTGGTCTCAAAACTACTCCCATGAGACTTTTAAATCCTCAAGACCCCAAAGGAACAAGTACCACCATTTCCCCACTTCCCCATATAGAATTGTCATAACCAGCAACACCCAATGCTCCTTCTAAGAATAGACCAAACTAGAGGCTATCTCAACCTCCTCCAACCTGTATTCTATGAATATATCGGAAAAAAAGACCTCATACTTCTGTAGTATATGGTACTAAAACTCTCAGAGTGTACACGTACAAGTTTCGTCATAAACCTATACCTTATGGAGATATTCTAGTGGAAATTTATGAACATATTTTGTGTGAACATGATGAGGATGTTGAACTAGATCCATGCATTAAAAAGAATAATTAGTAATAGCACCTAAAACTAGTATATGGAAAAATTTAAGATTAATTAATTGTTTTCTTTTATTCTTTTTAGGTTATGTTATCTAAAGGTATACCATTAAAACATAGTCACAAATAATAATGATGCTTCATCCTTTTATAGGTCTATACGCTAAAACCAGTATCACCTTATTTATTAATTGCTTTAATCTTAATATTTCATGCATTAGATGACATAGGGACCAAAATACCCATGTATCACATAATCTCCCATGTGTACAATGCTTGTTAAACTTAGGTGACACTGTTTCCCTACAAACCCATCAATCCTCACCTGTTCCTGACCCTAAACCCCATCCTATCCCTAAACATGATCTATGATACCACTCTGTCCTGACCCCCACCCCACAAGGTGTTCCCATTATGGGATAGTAATGGGAGAAGAGATATTGTGACACTCGAGTTCCACCTCTAGTAGGATCCGGGTTCGAAACTAGCACCGAGGGTATAATAAATAGGTAGATGGGAGAAATCAACTCCTAAGAGAACACATGTGAAAGATAGAGATAAGATAGACATCATACAAATCTTGATCAGACCCCAATATTGAAGAAAATATAAAGTGAACATATCTAATGTCATGCAAGAACTACTACAAATGTAAGTAAAACTGTACGTACAAAAAGACAAGTAAAGATGTAAGTGACCACTAATCCCAAATAGCTCTTGATAAACCCAAATCTAGTAGTAATCATCCTAAACTTCAAACTGCACTAACAAAACTGAAAAATAGTTTATATATATATGTAAATTGAGTATAATAGTATAATTCGTAGGATCCTCCCCAGAGCCTCTCATGAAAAAGGTAAGGAAACCATGCCAAATCAGGATGAACAACATGTGAAACTAACTCATTACTTAAACAACTATAATATGTTCCCAGACACACCTTCTCTACTCTTAAAAAGTATCCCATACAATATCATATAATATAATAATGAATATCAAGGTTACCCCACTACTGGTACTCCACTAGTTTGCAGCTGTGCCCCAACATCACATGTCCTGAGCATCACTACCAAAGAAAGCTTTCCCAAAGACATGTCGGTGAATACCCACAACATACACCTCATGCATCACGCCACCACATCCATGTAACCAAAAGTAACAAGGTAGCTTTTAGGATCCACCAAATCCTGTATAACATGTATCATACATTGGGTATTATACCTCAAGCTATCATATCCCATACACCAAGTAAGGATCATCAATACATCAGAAACTATACACATTATACCTATAATAGTACCTAGGAAACTATATCTAGAACACATGTTTTTGAAATAACCACAATCTATTATATCCTTCTACACAAATATATGGGAAAAGTAACCATCATTTATACAATCAAAATTAACTACCACGAGAAAAGAGCGAGGCTAAAGGGGATAGTCATCCACCCATCCTCGCACCATGATGTTTGGGGAAAACACCCCCATGTCTTAGAATCCTAGGGGTGTCTGTTTCCCTAACTGACATGGTGGAGTGGAATATAAAAACACAAAAAGTACATAATATAATATAGATCACAACCACACTATGGGCCTAACTTATTCTGATACTCAACTACAGCTAATGTCTCTCGGATACCTAGCTACCACTACTAAGGCCACATATCCTATAATCCCACAACCATTTAATAAGATTCATGAAATTAATTTATTCATTTCCATCACTTATACTTTATATTAATTAATTATTTAACCATTAATTAACTATTAACATCTCTACATTAAATTACATTATAATTATAATAAAGTTCCATGACCTCCATGTATAAGAAAACTGATTCGATAATTTCTTAGAATTATAACCTCAGCATTGTATTCTAGCAAGATCCAACCCCATGGGACAAACACTTATTCACTAATTATCATAATTAGTACCCTTATTGCCAGATATTTTAGAAAAATATCCTAAGATACCAATCAAGGAAATTAACCATGCACATCCATCTGCCTCAAGAAGTGGGTAAAATTAAGTAGATAAAAAACAAACTGGACAAAGGCCAATGAATAGATTCAAACTAGTTTCCATTTTTATATCAATAAGTAATCCCAAATTCAACCCATACCTTCATCTCTGGTATCCTCCCCAATACCCACATACATATCCTGATGCATCTCACCACTCTAGGTGTTAACTACTGCCACAAAAATCGAGCCTCCACGCCCTAAATACCATAACAACCCTCCAAACTTATCCATCCTAGGCTCACATCACATCCAGGCCTCGCTACACCATATACCACAACAACCCTCTAGGAGTAGCCATCAAAGGTCCACATCCCTTCTAATGTAGTGGGAAACAAATGTACAAACTGAGCTCTTGTCCCTAAAACAAGTCATTAATCCTTCACACACAATGATCTATCATAGCTCTAAATCACAAGAAAATTATCCATTACAAGGAAGAGGAAAACTGAGGCCCTACAGAGGCATTATATTCAATCACACAACCTATTACTATTGGATAATGTATTAAACAATTCATTATTCATAGGTTCCAACTACGAGAAACCTAACCAACAAGCTATTTCAATCTGTAAAAAATTAATTAAATAATGAATATAAAATTCCTTTAATTCTTTTATCAAAAATAATAATCATGATTCGAGTTAATTAATTAATTCAATTAAACTTGCATATTTACATCAATATAATTGTCTTAAAATTACAACAACAAAAACAAGATTCATTAAACATGACACTTTAATCTTTTAGCCAATTAATTGTCAATTAATTTTGGATTTATGTTCTCTTTCTATTTCCATCAATAACAACATGATAAACCAAGAGATGAATAAATATCACACAATCTAGAAAATAAAAAGGCAAACCATTATCACTGTACAAAGCAACAACAACACCATTCGATTGATACCAATTCTTTAATCTGGTTAAGGATAATATTTAGTTAATATTATTGAAATACAAGGGGCTAAATCTTGTTATCTCTATGATTTTATGTGAATAAATAGATAAGAAATGAATCCCCTACCTCAAATGGGTTTCATAATTCTTTTCAAGAGAATAAACCACATAAAAGACCTCCAATCACCCCCGCAAGAACTACTTCCATCTGAGAATTCCGTAGGAAAATCGCACCATTAACAACCAAGACAAATCCCATTAGAAACATAAGATGTCATCCTCTATTGAATGGAATGAAAAACCAGAAAAAAGTGATCAACCGAAAGAAAACATAGGAAAATGAAGAAAAAACTCTCATTGGATCAACCCAGGTCACCATAGATGGAAGATGGAATCTCAATGATCAATTACCATTGAATGGATATCAAAAATTCCAAAGAGGGGGTTTCCGGGTAACCTGTAATGTGATATATAGGTGTTGTAGCCATAGGGTTATGAATAACCCATGTGGCTAAAAATGATTCAAATATCACTCTAATGGAGAATTACACGATGTGTAATCACATTTCACTTCGTGTAATCCTTAGGGTTCAGTTTCTTTTAAAAAATGAGTCACCTATTTGATTATTTTATTTTTCTAACCATGATTCATTACAATTTTTGAAACCCACATTCACGTCATGTAACACTTCAGGATGTTGAATCCCCATTGCTTCCAGCTCTTTTAATCCGAACTCTAATCTTCCTCAGATCCTTCTCTGAGCACCTTAGTCTACATAAATACACAAAGGGTCGATCCACATAGATATAGGTCCTTACATGAAAATTACCATAGTGTTAAGTGTTTATTTCACAATCATATCATTATTCAAGACTATTTATGTTAAAGTATCCACTTGGAGAATTATTAAATCTTTCTATTTTAAAAATAATATATTTTATTATCCTTTGGTTATTTATATAAATTAAGAGTCTTCCTTTTATTTTATTCTCTTTAATTACTCAGTATACCAAAATAATAGTTTTAAGGAAAACTGATTTTTTTCATCTCAGTCAATAATCTATTTATTTCATGTCCATATTTTTATTGAAAATTTTGAAAGAATGTTTTTACCATTATCTAATGATTTATTAAAGAAAACTAGATCCTTGTATTAATTTTAAATATATGTTTTTAATGTAATATTCTTTTCAATTTCTAAACAAGGTATTTTTAACTTTTTTAACAAAAATGTGAATGAAATATTTGTTTTAACATAGATGGAATGAATATAATTTTCTACCATCATTATTGTTCAATTATTTTATCTTTCTTTATAAGTTTACATGATTCTTTTTTAAAAAATATTTTCCTTAATATTCAAGAATTTTTTATTTTTAATAGTGAATATCAATTTAAAAATTGTATTTTCTTAATGAATTTTTTATTCTATTTCAATTAATCAATTATAAAACCATTTATTTTAATTATGATCCACCGCAGATATTTGGTAACGATATAATTCTTTTTATTTATTTATATGGTTAATGATCACTTTGATTGGAGAAGTTATTGACATTGCATATGTTAGTTCTTCCAATATTGACAGTTATTGATTCTTAATGAATTTTGATTATGCTATATTGTTTATTCATATGATTAATGAATTAGAATTATTAAGTGATAGTTGGATTCTATAATTACGTATCACCAGAATGCAACATTAGGTATCGTGAGACAAAATATATTGGGTTTTTGGATGGGTCCTTACCCATTTATATAGATGTATTGGATGGAGGCCTTGATATTATTTTTATTTTTCTTAGAATAAGGCATCAATGGTAAGTTTTAGATATCTTGAACTATGAATCCCATCATTATGAAATCAATTATTGATGTCCTTGGGATTATTTGAATAATTTTGACAACTCTGGAAAAGTTTCAATATCATGTGATTATTTATATAGAATTATTTTATCTTCATTTATTTCTACCATATTATTCCTTGTGATTATTTTTTGGATTATATGACATGTTTTTTTAATTATTTACCTTTACATATTGATTTTTCCTTACTTATTCAAGATATATTCCACTCTATGAAACCATTACTAAGTATCCATGTTTTCCATTTATTTTTTATCCTTTCCATTAGATGATAGGATTTGTACAATGACTGATATTAATTTATATTCTTTAGAAAATAATGGCATCCTCTCAGAAAAATAATATATTTCGTTTTATGATTCCAAATATATTGAGATATTTAATTATGTAACTAGTTTACCATGATTACTAATATATTCGGTCCTTTGGGATGTGATCACATGTATCTAGTGCCAATGTAATAAAGTAAACCCCAAATATGTACAACAAGAGTTAGGGTCTTTACATAATGTTCCTCATTCTAGGTACATTAAATCTATATTTTTATGGGGGGATTTAGATTGCTTCTTGTGGTTCATTTTTGGAATTTATTTTCGAGGACGATTGCTGGTGTTGTGGTTATCTATTCTCTCTTGGGGTTTTATGGTGAAATCAATTATATCGTGTAGGTGGCATCCTTATCACTCCATTATTTATAGAATATTAATTCTTATATTTATAAATATATATATCTATTATTTTCAATAGAAATCACCTACTAATTATTAATTTGAAAATCTCGGTTTCCATGGATTTTAGAAAATTATTCTTCTTGTTTGTTAAATGGTTTATATTTGAAAATATTTTTTTGAACACTATTGGACCCTTTTTTTTAATGGTTTGAAAATGTAAAATTTTGTTCAATGATTTTGTGAAAAAGTATTGTCTTTGTTTTTGATGAAAGAGAAGTATAAAATATTGTATTTACATGCATAGCGGAATATGTTTATATTACATTGTATAAGGAATTTATGTTTGGGGATTGGTGTTGGTGCTAGAAAAATAACACCACCAATTGAAATTTTTTTTGTTCCAAATATACTTCTAGTAAGTCCCACTCTATAGAATGTGTATATCAGACACCATAAATAGATGATAATGACATTAACTAGTGACAATATTCTATGTGTGCCTAGTACTAATTCAATTAATTGAAACCATGGTCCACATTGTATCTATTTATCCATAAAAAAATAAATCATAGATATGTCAACATCCACTTATCTTAAGGGAACAATTACTACATTGATTGATACCCTTATGACCCACCTGTAAGGGAATATCAATAGAAATAAATCCATAGAGGTATTAATAGATAACCCTCTATTGACCACATATTGAACATATATAAAAATATGTGATGAAGCCATATCAAATAAATTAGACATAAGTGTACATAATATTAAGATTATATATCAAATAGTTGAAGGTACCTCATCATAACCAGTTTGTGTCCACTCAGTAGCATGAAGCTAGAATAAGATCGAGCCACTATGTCACCTAAACTTTGAATACATTTAAGAGCACCACTCTATTGACTCTATAGAATCTGATAACATTAAACAACTCTACACCATCACTAGATAGAAGAACTAAAAATATCCCCCAAAGATACCATACATGACCATGAAAATGATCCTTGAGCCTTTTCATCATTACAACCCCAAATTGGAAACGAATCACTTTGGTACAAACATTATAGAAGGCTCATATTCCCACATAACAAACACTCCACTGGAGGTTGGTGGAATTACACTAGTATATTCCCTGAACAATTCACATTGATAGATTACAAATGGATACCTCCCATGATGGGAAGATGAAAAATGGTAATAACATTCCCTTATATTTACAACTAGTTAGAATCAATGATATAGAATTTCCAGCTACCTATGGACCCACTGTTAGTCTCAATATTATAACATAACTACCCATAATTTCTTGGACCCGTGACGCTCCCGACAACGGACCGGAACCACAAAGAGCCCACTCACTAGGGATGCACTCAACTAGGACACTAACCTGACTGGGTTCAAGGACTGTCCCCTTACAGTGGGGGATTTAATCTTGCCTCCGTCGAGAATTGAACCCGAGGAAGACTGGAATAATAGCCACCAGGGAGCTTACTCGGGTACCACTAAGCCAGCGACCTAGTTGTACTCGTGAAGCTCCCAGTTGGTTGTTATGCCTGAGGTCTCCACTTCAAATCATGGTGGAGGTGTATTATATCTTGGTAGGGCACAGGGACAGTACTTTTCACCAGCCTAGAGAGTGTCCCATATGATCCCAATACCCGAGTTAGGGGATGGGGGTGCATGACCGGTGATCCAGTTAGTGGCATATGGTCTGATAAAAAGGAACCTTTTTGATGGACCTGTGACGCTCCCAATAACGGACCAGAACCCCGCAGGTCCCACTCACTGGGGATGCACTCAATTGTTACACTAACTGGGAAGGGTTCAGATACTGTCCCCCTGCCATCGGGGGATTTAATCTTGCCTCCATCGAGAATCGAACCCAGGGATGACTGGCATAATAGCCCCCAAAGAGCTTACATGACTACCAATGTAGTTGAGTAAGCTCCTCGGTGGCTATTATGCCAGTCAACCCTGGGTTTCATTCTTGATAGACGTGAGATTAAATCCCCTCCTGGCAGGGGAAAATTATCTGAACCCGACCTAGTTAGTGGCCTAGTTGAGTGCATCCCCAGTGAGTGGGCTTTGCGGGGTTCTGGTCCGTTGTCAGGAGCATCATGGGTCCAACATAATTTCTATCTCTATCTAAGTTCCTCTCTATGATAAGGTATTCATTCATAAAATAAATGAAGTAAACCTAAATATGTTCACCTAAGTATGAATTTGGTGTCTTATATATCCTCTAATTAGAAAATCATGTCAGTATTATCACTCACTAGTGGAGGGGTAAAAAGTATTATATTAGTAAAATGCCAACCATAGCTAGTGACTGACATGATACCTTGAGTTAGATTCCTAAAGTCCAAATATATTTCAACCCTTTGTATATTGGTAAATAAATTATCAATGAAACAAGCTTATATGTCCTCATTTGTTGCCATATATGCCTATTATTTTGGACAAGGACATCCCAAAAGTGCATCATTATCCCCAAAATAATATATAATCCAAGATTCACCTATTTTTTAAGGGGTTCCTCTTGATGTTCAAGGATATATTGCATAGAATATTTCCATATATCAATAAGGTGAGGTTCACCCTTTATAATAATTAAAGGTGGATGATAACATTAAAATTACTCAATTTCATCAGATATATAAGGCTTACCTATCAGAGATTTATATCCCTCAAAATAAATAACATTGACCTAATGATCATAGTGGAGTTTGTCGAGAAGAGGTAGTAACGAAACTTTGGTCTTTGACTCAATAATTTATAGACCATACTTATCCACGACATTTTATAACTCAACAAGAGATTGTTGTGGTGTAATGTTATTATAATAACAAATTTATGGCTCATATTAACATATATAATATGTATTAATATAAAAAATATTGATGAAAATTATAGGAAAAGTTTCCTTATATTCTAAAAATAGACCATACCATTTTAGGGGTATCAAACAGCATCAATGGTATCTATATCCTCAATTTTACACTCTCTCTTTGGGGTGGAATAAGATATATAAAAGGTTTAAATTAGAAATAAAATAATAATTCAAAATAATCATGGTTTTGTTTAGGAAAATTACACTGTAATGATATATATGAAAGCATTATATTTGTTTCTATGAAAATGTTAAATAATTAAAAATTATATCATATTCATGGTGATCAATCATTAGAAGTCACACTAGTGTTAAGTGAATCCTATATGTGGAGAATTATGAATGAACAAATGATCTTTCTCCACCTCAATCCATGATTAAAAACCAATCAACCCTAAAAAACATCATATTGCATCATAAACAATAGAAGTAAAAAAATAGTAAATATGAAAATAAAGAACATAAATCACATCCCATGTAATTCAAACATTCCCAATATACAGGTTAGTTAAACCCATGTATAAAGTCCATCTAAAATTCCAAAAAACATCCTCTATCTTATGTACCATATCCCAAATTTCAAGACAAAAGGATACAAAATAAAGGCTATTATAATAATTTTTTCAATCTTTGATCATGTTCAACTCATGTATGAATGATCTAGGTGCCACATTGCTCAGGAGCACCTTCACGTACACCAAATGTTTTCAACTAGAAGCTATAATACATGGATAAAGTGGGTTTAATATATCATAATAGGTATAGATATCTATAAATCATAGAGGGATCAACATACATAATAGAATTAAAAAATTAAATATAAGATAAATAATACATCACAGCTACATCAAATCTAATAATATGTAATAAATCTCATGATATAAAAAAGTGGTTTAGAAATTTTAGGTATTCATAATATATATAGACAAGATATCCCAAATAATGCCAATTTATAGATAGTAAAGAAATTATAAAAGTAAATAATAACAAAAAACTGGTCCTGAGTGCATTCTCAGTCCCAAAAAATTATTTTTTTACTAAGATATAGATCGAAAATTAATCATAGATAATTTCCCTTTTCTAAACCAATAACCATGCAGTCTTCTTAGGTACCCATTATGATTGAACAAAGTGTAAAGATAAATCAGTAATCCATTATCAATGGTGCCCCAAAATATATCTAGTAATGTATGTGCATGTGCAATGTGATATGATAAAAAGGAAGGTAAATCGTAAATGAAAATGAAAATACATATATCATAGTTATTTGTATAAAAAAATCACCAAGTCATGTCTATATCTACTTTTTATAGTTTCAAGGTATGTTTGAACATATTTCATAATCATCAAATAGGAAACCTATCCCAAGACATAGTAAATGGGAATATAATCCTCTAACAATATAATGACCTATACACACGTAGTACGTACCAAAAATATATCCACAGTGAGGGAATATCATCTCGGTGATAACATTAATATATTGTTAATGTCATCAGATAATCTATCCAAACCTATGGCAATAAAATCCCTAGTGTAACATAATAATTATTACATAGGAAATATTTCTTGAGAGATGTTAACATTCATGGTAATAACATCCCCATGTCATGATATTCATGAGACTATCATAATCTGACTATTTGATCAAGAGAGGAAAACATATCCCTATAAATTATTACTCAAAAGTGAGAATTACAAACGTTTTCCCACGGTATTACATAAGTGTAAGGGAATCATGTCCCATAAGTATCAACTCCAATAAAAAATTACGCCTATTTTTATGGATGTATCTCAACATGGATAGTACATCTCATTTCTATAGGTAATATTAAATTATAAGTTGAAGTGTCATTTCCCCATCATCATTATGATCACATGGGAACTACGACGCATTTCCATGGGAATTTCGTTATGAATATAAGACATATCATAACCAAAATCTAATCGTTGAAAATAATCAATATATTATATATAGTAATTATATATAAACATTACATGAATAATTTTCCAGATCAAAATATAAAAACTATAGGTCATGAAATCCCTTAATGTGTATAATTTATCACAAATGGGAATTTGGTGAAAATTATCCAATCCAAACACTAAGGGAATATCATCCCATAATTATATGCATAACATCATAATATAAAAAAAATAAACAATTTAACATCAATATATATGATGTTTCATTTAAGGCTGTAATTAATTCCAACATACATTAAATGATAATTAGTTTGGAATCCCCCGTGAATGACATAAGTTTATAAGGAAATAGATGCATAACTAACCTAGTTGCATAATTTATATGGGGGGAACACTCAAATTAGTTATGTTCAACAGGTTATTGTATATAAGGAAATTAGATATCTATCTAGTGGTTGGTCCATATCCTAAACACATCAATACACACTTTTTTATCTCAAAAAGGGATAAAATCATCAAATTTGGATTCATCATATCATCAAACAACTCAATTAGACGTAATTTGGGGTTCCAAACATTAAGGCCTCATCCATTATATTAGGTTCAGGTCTATAAATGAAAATTGGTTAATGTTATAAAAAAATAATGGTCTAAAATTTCTTTAAAAATCCGTACCTATCTCAAATTAGGTCAAGGAAGAAAAATTAGATTAATTTCGGGTCAGTCACTCAGAAGTGTTGAGACCATGTATCTCATGTCATATAAAATGATTATAAACCAAATGGATTTATTAGAGACCACCTACCTCAATCTAGTAGAATCCTAATCACAAAGAAACACTCTAAGAAACAATAAAAATTAGTTGAATTTTAAAAAATCTAAGAAAATCGATAAATTTAGGCACAAACAATGAAGAATTATGAAATATTTAATAGAATGATAAATTAATGGAAGATGAGTGTTACCTCAATATAGAAAACCCTTTACAATTAAAACCAATCAACATAATGAGAGATGAAATGGAACTGAATCTTGGAAGGGAAAACTCTCAAGGAGAGGGGAAGAATGGCTCATGACCTAGCTAGAAAATATGAGAGGTGAATTATCATTTCATTAAAAAAACAATTGTATTAGGTAATTAAATAAATATTATTTTTTAAAAGCGATTGATATATATTGAGTACCTAGTATCTTCTCACCGAGTACCTTATTAGTACTAGGTTCCTATCCCAGGGGCACCACCCCTAGTGTCCATGGAGGAACTTCCCCCTCACCTGAGGGATCCATGAGGTATCTAATTCCAGTACACTAGGTACCTTAAGTACTTTTTTATGATGATAGAAGTCCTATGTCTAGTCCCTTTTCTTAAAAAACCTTCCAAGACCCCACCAACACCTCCAAAATTCCAAATTCATTAGAATTGATGAGGTTTAAAGGAAATTAGATAAAACAATTTCTTATACATATTTGTAGTGTTACAATAACAAAATATGACAAAGATCATTTAGAATTAATTTTTTTTGAACCTTTTTTATTTTATTTTGTCTATTTTTTGATCATTAAAAAATGAATATTTAAATTTATTTTCTTATTGATAAAGTATTTTTTTAATAAAATGGTAGTGGCAGTTATAGAAACTTATTTAAATAAATACCTTAATCAGGAAAATATTATTTTGCAATATTTTACCCTAATTTTAATTGTTTATATAGAAAACACGACATTTTATTACATTGATATTCTATTCGAAAATGAAACTAATGTTTTAAATGATCTAATGACAACTGAGAAGGGGGGGATTCAATTAGTTGTTATACTTTTTATAAGTTTCAATATATTTTAAAACCTAACCCCTAAACCTATTAACATTTATTTACATATAATATTTTGTAAAAACACTTACATGGAAAAGTAGGAAATCAAGTAAAGAACACAAGATTTACGAAGTTTGACCTTAGTGTGAGAACATATATCTTTTCCATAGCCACTCTCGTGGGTCTATTGAAATCTAAAATTATTATGAAGTGAATACAATTGGTTCCAACTCCCATTATACACCTTATATATCATGATAGTAATGATTATACTGACTCCCATAAGTTTATAATGTTTTATTATACAACCATTTATGCAAATAAAAGAATAAAAACATTATTATAACTTCTCTACAATTGTTCATTCTGATTCCTGGGTCCAATTTTGATGGATATGAATTTCTCAATCTTATGATGCTGGATCCGATTCACTCAATAAGATGATGCTAGATCCGATGAAATCAGTCTGATGAATTCATTCTCAATATGCATTACTCAAACTATAAGAAAATTCTCATTAAGATCTTTCTCAGTGCAATCAACTAAATATTATTTTCCTTAATATGATCTTTCTTAATTCAGTAAAAAACTTCAAACTATCTGATCCTCATCACGAGACCTATATAAAGAAATAATTTTCACTTTATTTCTTTAGTGCTCCACCTTTTCCAATAAAATTAAATTTAAAAATGAACAAATGAACTAAGAATATATTTATAAGTTACTCAAAAAAGTGGGAAACTTGAAAACATTCCCGAAATCCTCATATTTCTAAAACTCTGAAAATCTATCATATATAAAATTTAACATTGTCTTATTCAAACCTCCTTTGAATTATATGAGATTTTTGAAAAATTGAATTTAAATTTTGATCTCTTCAACTCTTCATAAAACTTTTGGAATATTATTTTTGAGTATTCTTTGTAACCAGATCATTAAGATCTGCCTTTATTTTTCAGTTCACTACAATTTATTTCCATCTCAACTCAATAAAAACATGTTTCTATCTTAGCTAATTATGAATATTTTTCCTTTTCATCATATTAAAAATCTATTTCTTTCTCAACTCATTACGAATTTAGTTTCTTTTTTAGCTCATCAAAAATTTTATTCCATTTTCACCTCATTATGTTTTTTGTTTGTTTCTTAGCTCATTATGATTTATGTTTATTTCTCATATCATTAATATTTCCATTTCATTATAATCTCAATCATGTATTACCATCATAATTATGGAATTATCATTATGAATGAATTACCATTACGATGGCATTCTCCACACTACAATATTCAAAATTTTAAACTTCACCATTATTATTTTTTATAAATGATTCTACCTCTGATGGATATTTCATAATGATGGAATCCCCATTATGTTGTATTCCTAATTATGATCAAGTGTATCTGATGATAACTCCAGGAAACAACATTGAAAAGATTCAAACCCCCTCAACTATTACTCATTAGAAAATTTTGTCTAGATTTTATGAATATATACAACCATTACAATTATTCTATTTGTCGAAATATTTCATCATGATAGTTTTCATGATTATTATGAACTCCATGATTAATAAAGCATTGTTTGATTTGGTTTAGAATGAATAAAAAAATTAAAACACCTAAATTCAAAATATTCTTTCAAAATAGTTCAAAAATAATAAAACTTCTTCCAACATCAACATATGACTCTATAACAATCATCGCGTTTGATGAATCTCTATTACGATGAATCTTAATCTAATCAATCATCTGATCAAAAAAATTATCTTTCTAACTGATTCTTCTTCTAGTGATTCCCATTTATGAAACCTGAGTCCAGAAAACATATTTTTTTAAAGACAAAAACTTTTATCCTCCTTTATGTTTGGATTTTAACTTTCAGAAACATTAATATTTCTTATAAAACTCAATACAATGGACTGAGACTGATTCATGAATAGTAAAAAAATTCTTACACAAAATGTTTAGATGAAAACAAATACAAAAACTTTTCTTAAAATAATTTATCACAAAGGTTCTTAAATATACCCCTTTATATTTGTTGAATACCCTCATTAACCACCATTCATACTCTTATAATTTCTTCACAACTCAACTTTTGAAGACAAATCAGGTTTCTTGACTTTTATCAAAACATATACCTTCTCAAAAGAGAGTGTCCTAAAACCACATGACAATAAATAGTAATGTTTTATAAGTAATTACATCCCATAGTGAGAAGAAAGTATTGTATCCATTTAATGATAAACTCTCCCTCACTTTTATATTTTCCTCTCACTTTTCTTGTTCTCTCCCCCATTTTATGATAAACAAACTTTACGATTCATTTAATAAAGGCATGTAAAAACTTCTTACAAGGTACAATTTTTTTACTTAAACTCTACCAATTTTAACATAATATATAGCACAATTGGGGTTCTTAATTATGAGGTTTAGGAGGACATGCGAGAAGGATGACCATGCAGTTGCATCCTCCATCCCACAAACCTTGGTTTTGAAATTTCTTTTGTTGAGATATTACTAGTCTTATATTTTTTTGAAATTTATTCCAAAAAAACATGTATAGAAAAAAAATTCTATTTTATAAAGTGAAACCTTATATCAATGTTTTTTATCTTTAATGTTAGAAATTATACTTTTAAAGATCAATTTAACTCTGATTATCACAAAGTATTTTCAATGGATTAAAAAATTTACTTTCTATTAATCCAATAAATCATTCATCTATAATATTTGAGTACAATCCTATGTAGCTACAACATATTCAGATTCATCAGTGGTCAATGTTTCGGAACTTACTATGAAAAATCACACAATATTCACCCAAGAAAAATGTTCCTCATAAGGTTGATTTTATATCATTACAATCTCCAACCCAATCGACATTAGTACAACCATGAAACTTCATCTCATTGTTTCTTTTTTATAACAACCCAGGTGTAGTTGTTCCTTTGACACATCATAGAATTATTTTTTCTACCAACATATGTGATTATTTTGGATTACTTTGATACTTGGGACACAAATTCACAACATAAGTAATATCAAGTCTTGAGGTTGTAAGGTAAACCCACTTGATTCCGATAACATTTTTATTTTCTGTCCGTCAAACAAGTTCCCATGATTCATTCTTCTCAATATTATACAACACTTAATTAAAAATATCCACCCATTGTTTGTGTTAAATAGATTTTTAAATTTTTTCATGGTTTAAATTTTGGGATAAGTGATGTTTGATGATCTAATATCAACTTTATTCTTTTCGAAACTGGAGGATTATGATTTCCAATAATGTATTCAGAACCAACATGTTTTTGTTAAGTAATAAATAACAATTTTTCTTCCCCAACTAATCTTTCATCATTACATTAATTTTTTGAATCATGATAAGGATGTTTTTACATAATTACACTATTGTTGGAAATATACAATTTATCATCCCCAAAATTTTTAATTTTTTTAACAAAATTTGATTTTCTATTACTTTCACTTCATATGAGTCCATCAACTTTGTAAAATATTTTTCTTTCGGAATTTGTAACATCTTTCATTTTGTGAATAACCCATTAAAGTTCCTTACTAAACTTTCCCATAAAACTTTCCCAAATCTGGATTTTTGGTTTTTAGAGAACATGTACTTCCAAAAACACTAATGTATTTAAATAAAAGTTTTTTATACCACATTTCATAAGGATTCATGTTGGTTTCCTGTCTCAAAAAATATCTATTTATACCATATACAATAGTACTTATAGCCTCGCCCTAATAAAATATATAATATTTTTATTCTGTTAACATACTTCTTCCCATTTCAACCAAGATTCTGTTCTTTCTTTCTGCTCCTCTATTTTTTTGTGGATTATAGGGATAAAAATACAAAGTATGATAAATTGTTTTATTATAAGGTATTAAAAATTATTGTTTGTGTACTCAGTTGCATTATCTATTATCAATTTTTTTTATATAAACCCCCATTTCTTTCTCAAATTGTTTTTTGAATAACTTGAACATTTCCATGGTCTCTAACTTATTTTTCATAAACATGATGTTTGTCATCTGAGTGAAATCATCCATAAAAGTGATAAATTATAAATATTTTTTTTGATTGATGTATCATTGGCCCAAATAAATCAGAATGAATAGGTTGAAGAGATCTACTGAATCTTAGCTATGTTAGGACTTTTATTAGTCATATTTTCTTATTGACCAGTAATACAAACATTTTCTTATCATTTTTCCAATTCTATAAATTTTATGAACACATCAACCTTTGAAAGGTTTTTGTGATTTTATACCTAATGTGTCTATGTATTTGGGGCCAATAAATATTTTCTTCTTCATCAATCATGTAACTTGAGTTATGAAACTCTCCTATTTTGAAAATATTATCACTAGTTCTTTCTCTTACTGTGAGAATTTTCCATATTTGAAACTTCTAATGATACAAGAATATTTTTGAAAAAAAATTATTTTATATCATCACATTAAGAGTATCATGCACTATATGGAAGTAGAGTCATGCATTTTTTGGAAGGGGTGTCATCCATTTTTTGGGATGATGACCGACCTTATCACATCTTCCATAGCCTTAGTGTAGACATTACAATTTTTTTATTGTTGGAAAATTTCTAACAACTAGAGAATTTAGTATTTTAACTTTTTATAAGTTATGAAATTTTCTAATTATACATTTACTATTTCACTCACTATCCTTAAACCTTGTTCTATTTGAGGATACATTGTGGTAATAATTATATGCCTTATTCCCATATATTCCACAACATAAACAATAACCATCAAATACTTATTTTCTATTAATATAAGATCTTTCTCAATTGAATCTTTTTTGAGGTTGATAGCTTATTTTTAATCTATCATACTAAGGATGTAGACCATATTTACTTCAAAGTGGCTATTCAGATTTTATATATGTGATGGGTTTCTCACATCCTTTTCCCTCCCTAGCATTCCAAATATTTTTCTTTCAGATCCTAAAATGTTAGAAAAATCAGATGAAATATTATTTTCCGTTGGAGAATATTTTACCTAATTCTTGTTTTGATCGATCTTAGAAACTTTAAAAGACTTATATTTTACTTCTAAGGATTTTTTTATGTTTTCATTCATCTTCCTCAGGGTATTTTTGTACTCAAGAAGTTTTGATTGAAACTTGTTAACATATTATTCCTTAACCTCTATCTTCTTAATAAGATATTCAATCACCTTTCCCTATTCATCAATTCTATGTTTGCAACTTAATATATTTTAAATGTAATCGTCCTCCTAGTTGATGAAATATTTTTTTCCATTATTAACTTATTCACAGTCATTCTTCATTATTATAATTTATTTCTTGAGAGTTTTTTTTCTCAATATATAAAACATGTTCTATTCGAAGCTAATACTATCTTTAATATTCTTCAACAAATTCTTCACTATTTGATGAATCTTTTTTTTTCAAATTCTGTAATGACAGTTCTAAATTTTTCTGAACATTAATCTTCAGAAGAAATGTTTTCAGTTGAGTCTGATCTGACTTTATTACTCAACAAACTTCTTTTATTTCTAGTATACTTCTTTTGGTATTTATTGGATGAATTTTCTTCTTTACCATTTTTCTACATTTCTTCCATGATGTTTTTTCATCAAAATCACCTTGATATTCCACAACATTCTTCATAGTGAAATTCATAACAAATTGTCTAATTATGCCACACTCAAAACATTTGAGAGGTCGTTTACCTCTATACTTTTTCCTTCCTCTTCGAATATTCTTTGATATAAGAGACATGATTTTATCATTAAACTCATTATCCTCTTTAACATCAGAGACACAAGGATTAAAATCTTCAACATATTTAATTTTCATCTTTATCATATATTTAAATCTATTTTATATTTCATATTATTTTTAAACATTTGATATTTTATCATTTCTTAAGCAACAATAAAGTTAAGTAATTCATAAAGAGATAAATTATCCTTATCTTATAAAGAGGAAATTATAGAATCAAACCTATCTGAGAATTTTCACATAAGATTATTCACAATTATAGAATCTTCTAGGGCATATCCAAATCCTCTGATGTTTCAAATAAATTTCATTTACTTTGGTGATTTATTCATCAACAGTTTCTTCATCTCTGATTTTAATTTATTCATTATTTTTACACCAAATTTATATCTTTTATTCCTTAACTTTATTATTACCTTTGAAAATACTTTCCATATTTTCCCACATACTTTTTGATGTATTGTGACCCATAAACATTTGATTAAAATTATACGATAAGTACATAACGATTGAATTTCATGCCTTTCCATTAAGTTCTGTGTTTATGTTTTTAGAAAACGTCATAGGAGCATCTTTCTCAATAGGAGGAAAACCAATAATAGAAGCATAAAAACATCCAATCTAAGAGATAAGTGATAAGGAATAATCCTATTTGTCTATCCATGATTTTGTATTTCATAAAATGTTGCAATTCCTCTACTATTTAAAAAATTGATATTATCCATGATAATGATACAATAGGGTAACCTCTGTCTCTAATACCAATTAATGTTCCAAATGATTGAATAAAAACTAAGGGAGGGGGGTGAACCAGTTATTATTCTTTTCATGAGTCTCAATACATTTCGAAATATAAAAAATATAATCTATTAAGATTTATTTTCTATTTAATATTTTATAAAACCTCAAGCATGAAAAATTAGGAAATCAAGTAAATCAAACAATATTTTCAAGGATAGAATTTAGTTTTAGAACCTATAACCTTTCCAAAGCCACTCCCATGGGTCTACAGAAATCCACTATTTTAAAGAAGTGAATAAAACTTATTCCAACTATTTTTATAAACCTTCTATCTCTTGATAGGAATGATTATACTGATTTTCATCACTTTACATTGTTTTCTTATAAAAAAATAGATCCAAATAAAAGAATAGATACTTTGTGGAATATTCCCCATAATTTATCAGCTTGAATCCTCAGTCTGATTTCTGTTTTTATGCTTTTATTAATTTGATGATGCTATATCCAATGCACTCAATATGACGATTCTAGTTACGATGAACTCAATGTGATGAATTCATTATCAATATTTGTTACTCAAAATCTTCTGAAATTCTCAATAATATCTTTCTCAGTCTGATCAAATTAATATGTTCCTCCCCAATATGATCTTGATCAATCTGATAAACAAACAATCATCTATGTGATCATCCTTTTGAGATCCCTTTCTGGAAATAACTATCACTTTATTTATTTATCTCTCTGCCTTTTACACTTTCATGAAAGTTAATAATTAATGAATAATCTGAGAAATTATTTATAGGTGACTCCAAAAAAGAAATCACGAAACTTGAAAACATTACCCACCTCCTCAGATTTCAAAACATTGAAAATATATAACATTTTAACTTCATTTTTTACATCTTAAAACCTCCTAATAATTATCCAAGATTTATGAAAAATCGAATTTCATGTCTGAAATCATAAACTATTCAAAAACTTCTAGAATCTTCATTTTGAGTTTTCTTTATAATAAGTTCATTACATTATGCATTTCCTTCTCAATTAATTATGATATATGTCCTTCTCAGATTATTATTAATATATTTACTTCCCATATCATTATGAATATATTTCCTTCTCAGCTTATTATGAATATGTTTCCTTCTCAGCTCCTTATGAATTAATTTTCTTTCTCAAGTCATCATGATTTCTATTTCTTTATCTGCAAATTATGATTTCTATTTCTTTTATTGACCATTACGATTTCTATTTCTTTCTTATATCATTATGATTTATTATTGATTATCTCTGTCTTATTTAATATTCATAACTATGGAATTCTCATTACAATGGAATTCCCATAATGATGTAATCTCATTATTATGTAATTCTACACTCCACAACATTGAAATTATTCAAGCTTCAAGATTCTTCTTTTTTCCTTATAGATTCTTCCTTCGATGGATATTTCATAATTATCAAATCCCCATTATGTTGTATTCCTCATTATGATCATGGGTATCTAATGATTAATCCACTTTCCAAATTGAAAATCTGTGAACCTACTCATTTATTACTCATTTAAAATAATTTTCTTGATTTCTAGAACCAATAGAATCATTTTTATTCCCCAATTTATTAAAAATCATTTATCATGATAGTTTTCATGATTTTTGAGAAATCCATGATAAAAAAGCATAACGTGATTTGATTTATAAAGTATGAAAAATTTATAACTCATGACATCACAATATTCTTTCAAAACTTTTCATCGATAATATGACTTCTTCAAACAACAACATTTGAATTTCTAAAAAACACCGAGTCTAACGAATATCCATTATGATTGATTTGAATATGATAAATAATCTAATAAAAAACTTTATCTTTTTGACTTCTTCTTCTTCTGGAACTGCTCTGTCCGGTGACCTATGTCTGGAAAAAACTTTTTGAAAGAAAATAACTTTTCTACCCATTTCTATTTGGATTTTAACATTAAAAAATTTCAACTTTCTTAAATAAATCATTATGATAGTCTAGGTCCAATTTCTGAATAGCCAGATCATTATCACACAAAAAGGATAGTTGTCAAAAAATGCAAAACATTTCTTAAAAAAATTTATCACAAATGTTCTTCATGAAATTAGTGTAAAAAATAAAAAATATGATGTTATTTCTATTCCTGTAATGTTAGTTTTAAATTGGAATAATATTATTTTAAAATAATTTTTTTATAGATTATTTATGAATAAATATTGAAATAATATCATATGAATTGGATTTAATTTATTAAATAGATCATCTTAATTTACTAAATACATATATAGGATCCACTAATAGAATTTTCTTGTCAAATAATGATATTAATTAAAAGAAAAAAATTGAAAAAATGGGTGACATGTTTAGATAAAGTGAAACTATGGCCTTTTTTTTATTTACCCATTATAATAAAATTTCAGATATTTCAAGAATATAATATTAAATAAAATTTCTATATATATAGATGATTTTTTATAATATATATACATAAATATATAAATAAATTACACATGTATGTGTAAAAAAATAGTTCGGTATATATCTGTAAAAATATCGATAAACACACACACACACACATAAAAACTGATATGAAAAATGAACAATATATAGTAAGATATATATATATATATGTGTGTGTGTGTAAGTGTGTGTTTGTTTTAGTTTATAATTTTTTTTATTCCAACCGCATATCCACACACATTTAGAATTATGTGTGTTTATGTAAACAAACATGTACAAATAATTATGATTAAATAACAACAACAAAAGTATGATTACTAAACAAATACTTAAAACTCAATTTTGAAGGGAATACCTTTAGTTTTTAAGTATATTCATCCAAAGTATTATAAATAAAATTCTAAAACTATCAAATTACTTTAGATAATGAAAAAATATAGAGAATCATATGGGGCAATGTTTATTTTAATGTGGGAAGTCCCTTTATCAATACTTTATATAAATCACTAAAGAGGGAACCTTTATCAGTGTTAACCTTTACTAGCTATAAAATTTAAGTGTTAATAATGGTAAATTTTCTCAAAACTATTTTCACTAATGCTAATGGTGAGGATTTATCAATCCTAAAATTAGAACTAATATATATATATATGGATCTTAGTAGAGTATGGGGCATCAAACTAGTTTCTTAAGATAGATAAAGGACTTACAGGCCAACAAATCTAGTGATCTTATCCAATACTTATAACTTTTTTTATTTATAAATATATATTAAAAATTATAAATTATTTAATTCTTATTTAATTTGATATAAATATATATATGTTTGATTGTGTATTAAAATATATTCACTTGTAAATGATTACAAAAAATATATTAAACTTAAATTTGTAATATCCTCGATCAGGAATCCACTATACCGATTCTCCAAGCCAGGTCATCACATGACCTCAAGCATACTTCTCTATATGCTGGAGGTTTTCAACTAGCGGCGAGGGTCTAATAAGTCATGTGTGGAGACTATACCTTTTTTATCAGAGCAAGCTACAATAGGACACAATATAAATATTGGAAACAATATGAACCAATAAGCATGAATAAAAAAACATTTCCCAAACAGGGTATAAACACCAACCAAATAAAAAAAATTCATGTCTAACCAGTAGTGCAAAGTAAAAAAACATAAAAAAAACAAATGGAAAAAAATCCAAACAAGTCCCGACTCTAAGTTTGGGTCCTTATCCATGTACATCCTAACCCAAAATCTCCATCCTAGTGTAGGTCCTTCACCCTTGTGATGACCTACAACCAAGAAGTCTACTCGGGTACCCAATGATAGCCTGAGCAGGGTGTGAGTACAAAACTCAGAAGGCCACAACCAATGGTGTCTACAAAAAATATCTTTCCTAATAGATAGTGCATGAATGTAAAAATAAGTGGTAAGAAAGAAAGGGACAACTTAGGTTCCATTACTTATTAAGGTTTTACTTAATTCATGACTTGAATTTATCCTAATTCCATTTCTCATACCATTTTAACCACATAATATATTTTTAAAACATTATCTTTGGGTTAGGGATCTATATTATCTACACATGGGTATATGGAAAGAAATCAAAATGATTATGGGAAATAAATCAAGTCCCTATCTCACTAGGTGTTCACATAACACATAAACTCATAATCCTCTCATCAACGCTTTAGTCTGGGTGGAATGCAACCATTAGGAGAATATAGCCTCTATCCCCTTCCCTAACCCATGCATTTGAGGGTGGAGTTTAGAGCCTCAGTCTTACTCGACCTATGGGTGTAGAATATCAAGTCAATACCCATCTCTTCCAAGTCACGTTCACATGCTTATTTATCATGTCACCACAACTATACCATACCAAAACCAAGTATATGAAATTCCATTATAATTCAAAATACATAACAATCAACATGGAAATTAATGCATTGCAATAACCCTTTAATACATTTATAATTTAAAATTATTGTTCATTTAGAAAAAATCCCATATCATTCCTTACCCATTTAAAATCAGTCAACAACCCCTATTAATTATCCAAATTCATCAATTCCCATACATTTACCCACATATCCCATTTATCATTTCACATGTATTCACCCACTTATGCATTTCAAGAACATTTATCATATCTCATACACCAACCTATTATTACATTCACCCATGAGGTATTCCAAAATTTTTAGGTATTAACCCATTGAACATATTCATCCCTTACCTTACTACAACCCATTGACATACCCACTTTCCCAAATTCCATCAAATATTTGACATAATCTAACTCGACCATTTTTTACCATTTTCATGTCATTACAAACAACCCATTATGACCTATCACCATAGGAATATATTTTATCATCCTATTTGCAACCTAATAAACCATTAAACATGTTCAACATGGGATTCACACATTACTCATAAATCTTTCACTTAATCATACCACTCTATAGGTTCATGATTTCCGGCACACCACATGGGTGGCCCTAAAATGATCACGTCATCCACAATGAATCCCATGGGGATATTTTGGGTTTAAATTGGTCACTTAAACACCCATTATTATCAATCACTTCAATGGAACCAAGAACACAAAAAGGGGAAAACAAGAACACCAACTTCCATGAACTAATACAAAATATAACTACAGGATAAAACTATTAGTCCAACTACCTCGAATCCATTAATCAAAGCACTATTATTCATGGCCTTAGATCTAGCTTCAAGCACCCCTTGAAGCCCCCACCTAGGTTCTACTGGAAAAAGTGGACTATATGGTTTTGGAAGCAGATAGAAGAAACCACAAACCCTAATCCCAAAAATAGAATGAAGGAGAGGATTAGACTTACATGGAGCTTTGATCCGAAATCAATGACATTCAAAATGGCCTAGAAACGAGGGATATTTGTCCATGGGAGATTTTACGGTCTTTTTTTGTCCCTAGGGTTGAGAGGGGAGGAATTGTGGAAAATTCAGAGTTGGGGGTTAAAATCCCAGAGTGACAATTATGTAGTTTTCCCAACTATTCTATGTCGCACGGTCTACCCTCACAGGTTGCAAACCGTGTGGAAGCTACTGCCTAAAAATCACCCCATTCACATGTTTTCCTGGGAATTCGGCACGATTTACTTAACCATGTTCAGGCCGTGTGCATTTCTATTTCTTGTATGGTCACCCCTCACATGGTTTTCCAAACCGTTCACAAATCGTGCAGATTGCCCAGAAAGCCCATTTTCACCCTTTTAGATGTCATGAACCCCCTGAACATCCCCTGGTCTTCTCAAGGACATGGGAAAAAAATAATTAACCACAATAGGGACATAAAATGGAACATAAACAAGAACTTACATAATAGAGAAACACGAGATCTTACAACCTCCCCACCTTATAACGACACACTCTCAATCCACTCTTCCAAGAATCACTATGATTTCGTAACTAAAGGCCATTCCACTAGGCATGCCTATCCATTACCTATTTCCATGTTTCTAAGTGCACCTCAAAAATCCCATCAAATATTAATCAAGGTAACCAACTTCCCCCCCAAACCCTCCTCACTAAAACCACAACACGAGCTGAAAACTCCTCAAGGATGCATAGAAACATAACACACAACAACACATCATCATGGAGGAACCAATAAACACCCCATTGACCTGATCTTCTATAATTATCAAGATCCAAATCACTTGGCATCATTTTCCACTGTTTTTTGAACTCTAATGGTGGGAAACTCGACATCACATGGAGGAAAGCACACGGTCCATCCATCGAAATTTCTTGAAGATTTAATTCTACAACTATACATCCAACACAACTCAAAACTCTCAGCTACCCGACCAGTTGAACTATGCCAGAGCTCTCTACTAGGGACAACTCACCCAAATGGTGACGATTCGAGTCTTTCTAACTCGAAACTGTAATCACATCATCGACCAACCATTTATTTGGTATGGTTCTCTTCCCCATATTTTGTTACATGGTCCCTTCTCCACCGAAGAAGGACCAATAGATCTCAACCCAACGTTCCCATTAACTAACATGTTCCAACTCACCGCACCCAAGAATCCATACAGAATTATGCTACTTTGGCATCCAACCACACCATCATAACCATTTAGGTGGACATTACTACACTATCTATCCAAGGAAAAAGATCAACCCGACCTCGATCAGGTTAAAATCCGTTTCAAAAGGCTCATTTCACTAAAACATGAACTGAGAGGTGGGTCACTCCCACCACATACTTTCAAGTTTATCTTCTCAGTTCGGTCCAAACCTGACTGACTTTTCACAGAGCACCTACTCTCCACTGATGGTACGCTACCCCTTTCTTTCACCTTCCCAAGGTGCTTACTGACTTGAAGCCTATCATTATCATCCCACACACCCACTGGGGCAATTTACTGAACTCCTATATAATTCCATCACCATGGAATTACTACCCTCTAGACCGTCATCAGGCTTCATCCTTCGCATGACACCACATCACATGGCCATGTTTCACTCAACTTCACAACGTTTCGTAACCACACAAGGGAAATTTACCCACGTGTAACCCCAATATTCATTGGAGTTATAGGACCCCAAATTCTTTTCCCACAACCTATTTTCATATCCAACAAAACCCTTTTTGACCGTAGAAAAACCATCACATGCTTCACATAGAACCACCATGAGCATAAATCCAACACTTGGATCATCGCTCACCACATCCAAGGCCCACATGCCTCTCCGAGGAACCTAACATGCACCTCACAGGATCCTTATTGTCACCCCAGTGCCACTACATTAACTCAATGTTCTCCTCTCCACATCTAGGACTGACTTATCACTCCCCACCTTAGATGTTTAATTACCATTTCTGACCACGAGGGATTCCAACCACTTCTTCTTACACTAAAACACAATCCAAACCTCAACCTTAGACACGATCATCCCACTTTTCCCATAACAAGAAAACAAAAATCACCCTGTTCCCTTTCTAGGATTATGTGAATGATGACCATGATTTTTTCGGCATTTAGTCCATCCTTGGGACCTCACCCCAAGAAATAGAGGGTGTACATCCCATCATCAAACTCCACCCATTCTGTTTCCATGAGCGTAAAATTCATAATGTCCCTCATCAAAACAAACATATACTTGTCTCTTGGAATGATATAGAGCTTTTCAACATACCCAGGATGATTTCAAGATGTTGGGAAAGCTTATCACTAACTGTGGTATGAAAATAATTTTTAGATGAACACCACCACCAACTTAACCATATCTGATGTCAAACTATGGGACACCATGAACACCCAAGGATTTAAAGCCCCCCTATAGGACGCATAAAAAAAACAACCAATCCATTCATGATAACCAATTAAACCACATGGAACCCTCACCACGATGTCACCATTAGTCAAAATCATATAACCACACTTTATCCACCCTTTTCTTTTATTCTAAAAACAACTTTCCGACCTCCATTAATCATTATCAAAATAGGCGAGTCAGGCATCCATGAGATACAAACCTTTGAAACAAACTTAAACTCCTACCAAAAACACTAGAGTTACCTTATGAAAGAACCAGGTCACATATATACCATTTAAAAAACTCAGTGGTACTCAGTATGATTTGACACCACCTATTAATCATCTCTCATGATTCATATTTCGATGTACCTACATCGCTAGGCTAACCTCCCACAAGGTCACCCTTTATTTCATGATATTATCAACGTGTAACCACAACTCGAGTGGCACAATCATCCATCAACCTTTCCCACTTATCCCTAAAGGCTAAACCAGCACCATGAGACACTCTGAGTCCCACTACCAATGTCCAAAACATCTACATGCATGACAAGCACCCAAAAGAAATAGGATCCCTGACTGACCTTTTTCATAGGTCACCTTCAAGGTTGAATGATACCTTCTCCATAGACTAGATTCACAACTAGGAGAAGCCTTTGGAACTCTCTCCAAACCATACATATCATGACATGAAAAAGTAATGCTTGTGAATGGAACTCTCACTCCCATTCTGATGCACACTATGCCTAGCACTCTAAACAACCATCTACTCTAGGTTCCACACCAATGGTGTACACATTCATCAACATTACGATAAAAGAATCTTCTCTAATATTCAAGACATAACTCATGAGGACTCTACTCACAATATTCCCAAGACCCAGGAACCATCCTTAGGGTCCATCATGCACTCCGTACGGTCTTGAACCATGATAGTTTCCTCAATCACATTACTGAACAATGCCTCATAACACAAAGGCCACAACCCTACCAAGGGTTCCCCAAAAACACCACAGCGACCATATCACAACCGAAATGTCCTCACAATCCAAATCCAAAGTCTCAAACTAGAACACTCTCACTTCCAAAACCTGCACAATCAAAGGGTCCAATTGAAAACAAAAGGGATACCCACTATTGAACTCAAACATTATCATTTTTAAACTAATCATTCACTCAATGGTTCGAATAATGACCGATATGATTTTAGAACAAATGCAAAAAGTTCTCATGCTAGAAACCTTAAACAACCCATTCTTCATATTCTACCCCAACAATCATCATTACACTTAGAACATTTTCCCCTACTATTCCTACCACGTTCATGGTCAACATGGGGTAACCAATTTATTTAATCATAAGTATCTCATCAACACATATCCAATCAAATTTTATATTACAACATGATCCCATTATCTCTGGAACATTTCACATTTCACAACATGTTAAAATCATCATTTTAAATCATTTAATCATTTCATTGGAAAAAATTCCTTAACAATTTTACCATTATTGTGCAATATTTATCCTCTAGACACCGAGTTAGACTTTAAAAATTTATCACAACCCAAAATTTTGACTCCGGTCACAAGATTTCTTTATACACGATCTTCTATAACTATTCATTTTCATTCCTTTCATTCACCTACTTTCAATACCATTATTAGGCATCATTTTCTTCATATTTTATCAAATAATTAAAATGAATCCTACAGTCTACGCCCCACACATCCATCCCATGTGTGTTCATATAACGATGCATGCCACTTATAATATTAGGTGCCTAAAATGATGCCTGAATGAAGAAACTCATGCCATTCCAAACATGAGAAAAATATCATAAATTAGTCAAATCACATGACATGTGCATCACCTAATGGTGAAATATCATTCAACTGTAACAACACACACCAAGAACAATAATTCCCACCCAAGATTACTAGGGTTTTTCCTTTTACATGTGTTAGCTACTCCCATGAACGAGATCATTACCAACACCTAACATATTTCTAAACACTTTTCTACCTTACTCAAATAGTTGGAAAGATAAAATAATTCCACTGATACAACTTTTTCACATCACCGACCTGGAATCCACTAATCTGATGATCCGAGATGGGTCGTCACATGAAATCAAGTGTGCCTCCTCGTACACCATAGGTTTCCAACTAGCAGTGAGGATCTAATAAGTAACATGGGGAAACTATACCCTCTTTTTCAAATAAATCCACAATAGAACACAAGAAAACTAGAGGGAAAAATTTGAACCAATAATCATGCATAAAAAAATGTTTCCCAAACGGGGTACAAACACCAATAAAATAGAACAATGTCATCTCAAACTAGAACTGAAAAGTAAAGGAACCAAAACTAAAACAAATGACCAAAACTTCAAATAGGTACTAACTCTATGTCTGGGTCCTTCTCCAAGTACATCCCAATCGCAACTAGAAATTGTAGAGTAGGGCCTTCACCCTTTTACTTACTTGCAACAAAGAAGTCTGCTTGGGTACCTAATGGTAGCCTAAGTAGCGTGTGAGTAGAAAAATCAGAAGGCCACCAACAATGTTGTCTTCAAAAATATCCAGTCTAATAGATAGTGAAAGTTAGTAAAAATAAGTGGTAAGAAAGGGACTTTTGGGTTCCATTAGTTAACAAGGTTCTTTTAATTCATGATTACCATTTATCCCAATTCCATTTCATATACCATTTTTACCATATAATCCATTTTCAACATATTATCTTTAGGTTAGGCATATACATCAACTATACATTGGTCTAAGGCAAGAAATCACATTGTATATGGAAAATAAATAAATTCCATATCTCACTAGGGTATCACATATCACCTCAACACACTATTCTCACCTCGAAGCCTCAGTCCGAGTGGAATGAAACCGTTAGAGTAATATATCCTCTATCCCCTTCCCTAACCCATGCATTTTGTGGTGGAATTTAGTGCCTCAGTCAAACTCAACCTGTGGGCGTAGAACCTTAAGTACATACCCCACTCTTCCAAGCCATATGCACATTCTTATTTATCAAGTCATCACAACCATACCATAACATGACCATACCATAACACAAAGAAGAATATTCAATTCCATTAGAATTCACAAAACATAACAAACAACATGGAAATTATTGCAATGCCATAACCCATTAATATATTTACCATTTAAAATTACTTTCAATTTAGTGTAATTACAATTATCATTCCTTAAAAATTTAAGAGTATTCAAAAACCCCAATTATGTGTCCAAATTCATAAATTCCCATGCATTTACCCATTTATCACATTTATCATTTCACAAGCATTCGCCCACTTTTTTATTTCAAGTACATTTCTCATATCTCATAACCCAACCACTTGTTACATTCAACCCTTAGGTGTGCCACAAATCACTTTTATTATCCCATTCAACATATTCATTCATTACCTTACTACAAACAATTTAAATACCCCCTTCCCATTCCATCATCAAAGTGTGCCTTCACCATTTAATATTCCCTAATCCTTTGAGGCACTTCTAACCAAATTCCATCCAATAATTAACATAATCCCATTCAACCCATTTTCCCATTTTCATGTAATAAAAAACAACCCCTTATGAATTAACAGCCTAGTCATATCTATTATCATCCTATTTTCAACCTAATAATCCATTAAAATTGTTCTACATGGGCTTCACACTTTACTCATAAATCCTTCACTTAACCCAAGCACTCTCTACATCCGAGATTTCTAGCACACCCCATAGGTGGCCCTAAAATGGTTACATCAACCTTAAATAATTGAACAGGGACCATGACGTTTTCAATTGGTCACATAGATACCCATTCATAACAAACACTTCAACAAAACCAAGAACACAAAAAGGTGAAAAACAAGAACTCCAACTTCCATGCACAAATCCCAAATATTATTATGGGATAAAACTTATATACCACCTACGTCGAATACATTGATGAACACACTATTAATCATGGACATAGATCTGGATTCAAGCACACCTAAAATCCCCAAAATATGTTCTATTGGAAAAAGAGGGCTTTAGGGTTTCAGAAAAAGATGGAAGAAACCACAAACCCTAATCCGAAAAAGAGAAGGAAGGGGAGGATTATACTTACCCGAAGATTCGATCTGCAACCAAACTCTTCCAAAATGGAATAGGAATGAGGGATATTGGTCCATGGGAGCACATGAAGTTCTTGGTTCAAAACTAGGGTTGAGAGGGTGGAATAGAGAAAAATATCGAGTTCGGGTTTAAAACAACAGAGTGGAAATTTTTAAATTTTTTCAACTTTTCGGGGTCGCACTGTTTACCCGCAAGGTTTGCCAAACCATGAAAAAACCATGTAGAAGCTAATACAAAAAATCACCCCTTCACACGGTTTCCTAGGAATTCGACACAATTTCCTTAACCATGTGAAAACCTTGCATATTTCTACTACCCGTATAGTCTCCCCTGGCACAGTTTTCCAAACCCTGCCCCAACCATGCAGATTTCATAGAAAGCCCCTTTCCCCCATTTTTCATGTCCCAAACCCTTGGAACACCCCCAAGCCATCTTAATGACGTGGAAAACACTTAATTAAAAACAAATGGCGACTTAAATAGAAACATATATAAGAAAATACCTTGTAGAGATATCCAGAATCTTATAAAATTATATATATTTAAACCGTTAAAATATAATAAATGAAATATTAATGATATTAATAAAAAGTAAATCAATTAAAATATAACTAATAATATTTTAAAGTTATAATTAATTAAAAGAATGTATTTTTTTAAAAATACATTATTTATTATATATATGGATACTAATAATAAAAAATAATTATTATTATATTTAAATTCAAAAGAATTTAAAATATATTACCAATTAGATGTAAATGTTAAATTAATTATCACTTATTTTAAAAAGTGATATTCATTATTATTTATCTTTATATTATTAAATATATTTTTTAAAAAATAATAACTAAATATGAATGAGATTTTTGTGAATTATATAAAAAATTATATTCATATTTTAATAAAAATAATATTTATAAAATGTATATTTATATATATATATATATATATTTGTGTGTATATATCATTTTTCCATTAATTATACTACAATTACTATATAAAATATTATTTATTACATATAAAATTATTAAGTATTAATTATATTTAAAATAATTATTAACTATGTAATTAATAATATAGTTTTTAATATAAGAAGATATCATTGATTGAAAATGTTTCTAAAATATATATCTAAGAACATTTTATTAATTTACATAAAAATAATGTTAAATTTTGTGAATTAATGGTATTATCTTATATATACAGATAAAAAAAATTAAATAATTATATATACTATTTACTTAAATAAATTTCAATTTCAAGTTCTTTAGAAATAATTTCATATATTATTATAGAATTTATTATAATATTTTAAATCTAATCATTGATATATATGTGTGTGTGTGCATGTGTGTGTGTGTATTTATGTATACATATATATATTTTAATCATCTTGATAATGATGTTGAATTTATTGTCGATACTTATTATATGATATCTTCTGTTAATGGGTGTCTGGGCATTGGTGATGATGATATTCAATTTCATGAAAAGTTTTTCTTAATGGGTGTGCATGAATTAGTGAAGATGATCATATGTTTCCTAAAATAATTATCATTACCTTTGATCTCAAAAAACCTTTTCATCACTTTTTTATTAATACTAGGGATATTCTTAGATGAGATGAAGAAAGGGTGAGATTTTATTGGATATAATACCAGATAAAGTAGCTATTAAACAAAGTGGAAGTGATATCAAGACATATATCCAAATCATTAAAGTATTTTGGAGTTTGTAAGGTTGGTATAGTTCTTCATAAAGTTGATACAGAATCTTCATAAGGTTGAGACAACAATTACCATAAGGTTGAGTGAGAGAAATCATAATGTTGAGACAACCTACTCTGTAAGGTTTTTCCACATAGTCTATAAGGTCAAGAAATCATCACCATAAGGTTGATCCACATGCATAAAAAGGTTGAGAAAACCACCTCCACAAGGATGAGTCATAGACACAATAAGGTTGAGACAAAAAACCTTAAAATTTTGATAAAAGTAATACAAAACATTAAATTGTTAAGTAAATTATATCATATAGTTGATAAAATTAGTCATAAAGTTGGGACACTAGGTCATGAGGTTGAGATAGTGGCTTTTCAAGGTTGATAAAAACCCTCATACAATTAATAAAACCCAGGAATTTTAAAATTATGAGAATATAAATATCCAAGTAACAGGATCCAAAACTATGTGAATCCATATAAAGGGATTTACAAGAATCATCAATGATAGGAGATTCTTGAATTTTATATAAGGATATCCACATATGAGTCATATGAAGATCTACTAGTGAGTTATTTCCCTTATATATGAGTCATTTTGTTACTAAGATATGAATATTATAAAAAAATTAGAATGAATATTTTGATAAATTGTAATTATTAATGATTATTCATTTCAACGATTTCAATGTATAAATTATCATGATGCTATTATTGGAGATTCAAGTAGTTTTGAAGTAGGAAGTTTCAAATGAGTTTGGGCCACAACATGAGTTTATAAGATTACAGTAGGTCCAAAACATGTATTTATGAAATTATGATTATTTAATTGAATTATTAATGAGAATAATGGGCCAAAAACTTATTATATTATGTAAACGTTATGGGATCATGTCTATAAGTTGATACATTACATTTATTCAAGTATTTGGAGTTATGGAGATTATGTTCATTTAGTTTTAGTGAATATATAAGAATGTAAAGATAAGGTAAAGGCATGTATTTTGATTTTTTTTTGTTTTTGTGTAGAAAAGTAATCTAAGTGTTGAAAATAGTCACAAAATACTATTCTGTAAAGAAGAAAATTATTTTTTCATTAAGTCCACTAGTATTTTTATTGTGGATTTTTCTTCATATAATAACTATTGTTTCTTTTCAAAAAGAAAGTATTTTTATTTTGCTGGTCGACTTTAGTATCCTATTATAAACCCAAGGACACAACCTATCTTGTAACTATATTTATAATGACATAATATCTAAGTTTGGGTGGGAAAATTACCACCACTTACTGGGGATATAGTTATCCTTCAGAAGGAAAACCTCATTAACCAATGTATTGGGCTCAACATTTCCATTCTATATTTTTATTTTTTGGTTGGTATTTTTAATAAGTAGAACAATATACAAGATTTAAAAATAGAATAAATGCATTGATTAATTTCCCCTATCAGTGATTTATATCACATATTCAATCGTTCTCAATTGATATTAGAAAATGGTATCACCCATGATGATCTTGTATTTCAATTTTAGGGAACATGATAAATCAGTCAATCATAATGGAGTACCAAAATATGATGGTAAAATATTTAACTTATGGAAGGAGTGGATGATTTCTTATCCTTTGTCCATGGGATGATATGTTCATGATACTAATCTTTAAGGTGTCTCAATGCCAAATTATATTTCTTTATTGTCTCAAACTGATAAAAATAATGTTGGGAATGATGGAAAATACAGTCATGTGGTACTCTCTAAATTATTTGGGAAATAATTAACTAATTTTTTGGTATGTAAAACAACTAATAATTTTTTTTTAAAAAATTATATCATATAATATAGGAATAAAAAGGTGAATAAAGTAATGATACAACTTTTTATATAATAATTTGATTATATAAGAACACATGCATATAAATTTATTGTTGATTTTCTATTAGAGTCTATATTACTATAAGTTATGTTAGATGTTTTAGAGAGAAAACTCATTATTACACTATATTCAATAATCTCATTAGAAAAATTCATGAAAGAATAGATGCCCAAGTCTTAACTTTGAGAGATAAATTTTTTCATGAATTAACTATTTATAAAATACATATCACTCTCATTAATTATGAAATAAGAAGAGGGAAACCTTTTAAAATAAAATAATATAAGGGTAAATAAATTAACTTCAAATATCCTAATGATTCAAAAATTAAATATGAGAAAATCTATTTTGATAAATAAATAAATATTGAATATTCTGATGAATTTATTTTTCACATTTCAAGAATTTTTTGTGCATAAGATAAGATAAGTAAAAAGTGAAATTTCATTTAAAATACTTCATTATAGAAAAGTTGGTCATTTCATAAAAAAATATCCTAACAATATTGAGAATGATGATGAATATATGGAAACTGGTAAATGTTCATCTTATAAAGGGGATAATTACAGATAAGTAAATCATAGTGGAAAGGAAAGAAGAAAATGACTCCAAAATGTTTTGGTAGTAACTTATTAATTTTTTAAGGAGGGTTTTTTGATAGTGATGACTCAAATGATGATGAGGTAAAATATATGGAATCCTATAAAAGGTTATTATGTCTCAAAAATTTAGGGAATAGTGATTCATCATATGATCACTCACAGGTAAATAATGAGTAATACACTAAAAAAATACAATATTCTAAAGAATATACCATGAGGATGAAGATACAATGTGCAAAAAATAAATTAGAATATAGAGAAACGAGAATTAACTTCTTAATAAAAATTCAAAATATCTCATATAGGTTCATATTTTCAAATAACATCTTGATGAAGAAATTAAAAAATGAAACTTAAGAATATAGAAAATAATATGATAATTATGTACATGATATATACTATTATTCTTAGTGATAAGTAAGTTGACTATTTGAAGAAAATTTTTAATGATATTGAAAATTTTAAAGAGAAATACAAATTCATCTTGAAAAATTCTAATGAAGATATATGTGAATGTTAAAATATGTTAGAATATATTAATTTAGATATCCATGTTAGTAGAGATGAAAGTAATATTATTATGGACAACTCATCTTAGAAGTATGTTAGGATATCTCAAGATTTCAGGTAAAAACAACAATCTATTTCAACCAGAAAACCACAATGAAATTTTAAAAAATTATTACATACTTGAATATAAAAAGCCTATTAATTACTTCATACTAATCATAGATTTAAATTCAAGGATCGCATAATAATTTTTATTAAAAACTACTCAATACATGACTAAAAGTGAGATGATAAATATTTCTATATATAAAAAAGAAGTTATACCAAAGAATAAGGTTTCAGAGATGATGTTGATTTTGTTGTGTTTATTGAAACAAATCATACAATTTTTCGAACAATATGTATCTTTTTGGATTAAGTAAATATCATACATCATTGGAGAGATATCAAAAAATTAAGGTCTATAGAAATTTGGGTATCATTATATAGAAAGTAAAAACGAGAATAAAAATATCCTTATTTGTATACAATAAAATTGTAGAAGATAGGATGTGGTTTGACATATATGAAATGATTGTGTTTATTTTACACCAATACAATAATATAATTATAGAAAATGAATAAAGATTCAAAATCAAAAATAGATAACCTATATTGTGTAAGTTTTTTTAATGCTTGAAAAACTAATAATCCATGGATTATGGATAGTTAATATTCCTCTCATATGTTTGGAGATGAAACTTAGTGAGTGTGTTAACACTATATGATTATATAAATATCGAAATTTAAATGATAAATGGGAGAATTATATAGAGACTATATTATGGTGTTTTTATCTCCAAGGTAATAAGAACTTATGATTTTTTTCAAATGGGGAAGGAAAAAAATGTTATTTCTGTTTACAAGATATTATTTTGGTGTATATGATTAAGTCATATTTGTAAAAATAAAACAAGGGAGTTTATTAAATAATAATTTGTGATAAAAATTACTATCTTATAAAATTCAACACTATACTTTTCATGAATTATAATATTGTTAAATTAGTAAGAAAAACACAAAAAGAAGTTGATAATCAAGATGAGAATCCACTGGTGGTGATAAATACTTATTTGTGTGGTGAAATAGAAAATAATTCACTAAGTATAGTTAGGTATTTCATAGCCTCAATTTATTATTTTACTAAAATGAAATGTATAATGTTCATGTATCATAAGTCCCAAGCTTTATATTTATTTAAAATATTTATAAGGTTGTATGAAAATGAAATATGTTTTCCTATGAAAAGGTTGATTTTAGAAAATGATTAAAAATACATCAAAACACAATTCTCAGATTATTTAAACAATCATGGCATAAAAGAGTATATTTATCCATAAACCCCTCAATAAAATTGTGTAATAATATTGAAAAATAGAAGTCTTATTTATATAAAGAGAACTATTATTTCTGAGTATGATATATAAAGGTTGTTCTATCTATAGTACATTACTGCACCTGAATTTATTCTGAATAGATGTTTTCGAGGCCTAAAATTGACATGTCTGTCTGTGAAATGTTTTCTCGAAAGAAGAAAAGTTTAAGAGAATTTAGATTGTTTGGGAGATCATGATTAATAAAAAATAAAGTAATAATACAAATCGGGTTTAATGATAAATAAAATTAAGGATTACTTGTTTATTATACATAAATGGAAGTCCCTATATATGTCAAAATAAGAATTGAGAGAAAATTGATTACTGCGATGATAATAAATTTTTAATAAATAGAAAATATGTCAATAATTATAGTATGATTGATTGTAAGGATGATATTATTGGTGATAGATATGTATAAAAAAAGGAAAATATTTCACAACTTCCAGAAGATAGTATAGATTTGATATTTATCAATGACAATGAAGGAAAAAATCGTTACAGGTGCACGTCCTAGACATAGAAAGAATGAAAATATTAAAAATATAATTTGTTACCATAATTAAGTTATTCTAACCCAATGAATATATATGGGAATTATTAACATTAAGATTATTTCCATGGTAGAACCCAAAAATGTTAAATAATATTTTGAGCAAAAAAAATAGATTCAAGATATGAATGAAGAGTTGGATCAAATAGAGTAAAATGAGACATGGTAACATCTTATAATAACTATAGAGAAAAAATTCATTGGAACAAAATTAGAATTTTCAAACTAAGAAACATTATGAAGGAAGTGTTGAAAAAAATAAATATGGACTATTTTTTATAGTATATTCATATGTTTTTGGGATTCATTTTGATTAGGCATTTTCCATAGTTTTTAGGATTTAAACTATAAAAATATATCTGGAGTTTTTTCTTAAATAAACATCAACATTTTTCAAATGAATGTAAATTCAAGATTTAATATTGGTGAACTCATTGAGGAATTTTATATAGAAAATCCTGAGGTATTTCAATTTTTTTTATGATATAGTAAATATTGAAAATTAAATAAGGTACTCAATGGATTAAAAGAGCCTCTAAGAGATTGGTATATTAAGTTATTTATGTTCATGCGATGAATGGAGTTTTAGGATAGAATGGATGATAGAAATATATAAACCCACAAGTCTAACCCCACATCCCCAATTATGATAGACTATATCAATGAAATAATATTTTATCATGATGGGAAGAAAGGGTGTGATGATTTATCCACACTAATGAAGAATAAATTTAAACTATCTATTCTCATAGTTGTGAAATTCATCTTGGGATTAAAAATAACTAAAGATAATATTCATGTTTTACTCTCACATGAAAGGTTTGATAAAGAGATACTAGAAATAGTTAGAATAGTTAAATAAATAGGTGTATCTAAATCTATATTGGTGGAAACAAAGCTGAAAAAATATGATGAATGTCATGTAGTGAATGAATAGGAATTAAGAAATATGATTGGAAGTGTTTTACACATGACTGTATCTATATATTACATAGTGAATTATAATAATCTTTTAGCTAGATATCAGTAAAATATTAATTAATATCATTTTATTACAACTAATATATTTCTTGGATATATTTTTTAAACACCAATCTATAGTATGTTGTAAAATAAGGAAATATTGCTTAATTTAAAAGGGGTTTTAGGTGATTAATGGATAGAAGATATAGATAATTAAAATTCTAATTCATATGGGGCATTATTAATCAATGAAAATTGTGTGGTATGACAGTAAAAGTAAAAAAAATACAATAAATTTGAGTTTAAATGAGAAAAAATTTGTATTTGTAGGACATATAACCAGTAAAATGCTTTGGATGAAGAATCATATTAAGGATATGGATGTCAAAACTAAATGCCCACTTATTATCAATTGTGAAATTTAATGTTCATTTATTATATATAAAATTATTGTGCATAATTCTAGGACAAAAAAATTAAAATTAAAAATCACCTTCTAAAGGAGAAGGTGACTGATGGAACATTGAATTTAGAATATTTTTATCTAGGAAGAAAGTTACCAATTCTTAAAAAATCCTCTAAAAAATTGTTATTTGAGAATTTATGGCTACAAATGAGAGTATAGATAAATTTATAACACCGAGGTATGAAAATTTTCTGAGTATCCTCCTCTATGTTATCATGGTTAAATTTTTATGAAATATTATATGCAGTGGGAGAATATTATTCATCCCATTTTTGAATTGTTCTATTTTTAATATCAAGTGTTGTGGGATTTAATTTTTCCAATACATTTCATATTTATCTATTTTAATGAGCGTATTGATTTACATATTTGTGATAATTGTTGTTTTTATAACACCCCATATCGATACACCTGGATTCAGTTATAAAACAAATACTGTTTATAATTATTGATTTGACACTAATACATGTGACTCAATTTCTAGCATAAATAATTACTAAATCAAAAATAAATAATGTGTCACTTACACACCCAAGTCCTTTTTGGGTTCGTGTTTTACATAAATAAGAAAAAAATTACTGTAACTAAACCCATATATATCCATCAAAATTGGATTTTTTTCATTATACTCAAATTTACTTATTCCAGGTAAGTCTTTAACATCTCCCATAAAAAATTACACACTTAAAACCCTTATTTAAATAACTTAAATAAGTTCACTATTCATAACCCAAGAAAATGGAAACATTAGAATGGTAAGATAAAATGGTCAGTAAGGGTAAACATATGAATCAATAAAATTTCAAATATGAGATTAATATGTTCATAAGGTTATGGTAAAATAATAAAAGTGAATAGGCATGACATAATAGAATTAAAACCCATAAAAAACTAGATCATAAAACATTATTCATAAAACAATAAAATATTCATATGAGTTAAAAGTCAAAAAAAATTTAAAATCAATTTTATTTAAAGGAACCATTAAAAATTACATAATGAATAAGGAAACAATGTTGGAATTTAGGGACATCATATATTCATCATGTAATCACCTAAAAAGGTTAATTCCAACATTCTCTTAGGTGTAAATTTGATACTATTAACTTTTTAAATTAACCAATGTATTAGATACATATATAAGGATAAACCATTATAATGTGCTATATCAGGATCACCTATCATCATCAAAAAATTTCAAAAAACCATGACTTGAAAGAAGTATATATATATATATATATTTGTTTTTATTTTGTTATAAAAATCAAATAAATAACCATCATTCCCTTCACAACCTGATTAATTCATGGAAACGGTTTTTTAAAATGTGTCTTTAAAAAATCATCATATCCATCAATATAAAATATGTGGATAATATAATTAGATCATATCTCAAGTGAAAAATTTTAAACCCCAAGGATATTGACATAGATAAAAAAATATTTTAATAGACAATTTGGAAATTTTTTTGAAAATAAGGGAAATATCATTTTACATCAATATTTATAAAAAAATGAATATTGGGAAAAATAATTTCTCTAGAAATTACTATGGAAACATTTAAAATTATCTTTAAATTAAATAATGGCCATGATTGTGGGAAAATATGCTCACATGGTAATATTTAACAAATATTCTATTTATACCTTTTGTAAAAATTCATAAATAACATGTGTGGAAAACATTGTAAAAATTACATTTTAAAACACTAAAAGTAAATTCAAATATTATTCAAAAGGAATTTAAATAATCATTGGATTATATAACTGAACATTCTTGAATTTTTTTTAAATAACCTCAACATTGAAGAAAACATTAATCAACCAAATTTTAAATAAGTTTGACTTTTCTTCAAAATGATTTTCTTGATTTTTTTATAACCAAAGAGAGGAAAATGAAATGAAAAAATGAAAACACTACAAATAACTAGAGTATTATAAAATATATTGAATTTAAAATATAATGATAATATAATTTCATTCAATGGAAGTATAATCTCCCAAATCTAGAAAATAAATATAATTGTACCAAAAGACTAACCACTTTCTTAACTTTTGAATCATAAAACCCTTAAAATTAATAACTTCAAATGAATTTTTCAATACCTTTAGTATTAATATATTTATGATATAATAAATAAAATGGGAATTATATAAACCAAGTAATAAAAAATAGGTTAATAACATGAACCTTGTATGAACAAAATAATATTGAGGTGGAAACATTTAAAGAATTCATAACATTTAAATTAAAATTCAATCAATGAGGTGATTATGTAAAAAATTTTAAAACCACATAAAAAATAAAAAGTTATTTCACAAATAATTTTGGTACAACGTTTTCAATAAATAAGTTATCTAACTCAATGAACGGAAATTGAGTTAAGAAAAACCTTACCACGAGCCCCGATATTTCATGTATGTTATTTATATTTATGAATTATAAAATAATATTAATTATTTACAAGATTAAGAATATTTTAATGGTTTATTAAACTACTATAACCCATTTAATTTCATCTATTATCATCTCTTATATTGTTACTAATTGTATTAAGTTCATGTCCGATGTTTTGAAGATGTTTGGTCCATTATCCCCAAAAAAACATTTGTAGGTTTAACATGGTTAAATGGTTCATGGTTACATAATTTAAAAAATATTTTTCATTAAAAAATTATCATTTTTATACATTAAATATAATTTCATAACTATTCAGGAAATACATATGTGAAAGACAAATCAAATTTCTTCGTAGATATGGTAGTCCACACATATGCACGATCGATGTTATAATTTAATAGTAGATATAATGGTAATAAATAAATTAGTGTACTATATTTTAAAAATAACAATAATTTAATAAATATTATAAATATTCATTTTATCTATCATTTTAACCATCTATATGAGGTAGTGATGAAAAATGTAACGCATCGCTTCCAAGAGTAGGTAGTTCATATCTACACACAAATGATGTTTTTATTTCCCATGGGATCAAAAGAGAGATGAATAAGGGAATTTTAATGAAAATAATAACATGTAAATATAAATAGGATACTAATTAAATTTTTATAGAATTATTATAATAGATTTTAAAGAGTTAGAATAGAAAATAAACCCGAAAAAACATGGTTAAGTGTTATACCTCCCATCTAAGAAACCTCATTTGGCATAAACCATAATCCATATAGGTTAGTATTTGGGTGTTAATAGAACATATATAACAAAGGGATGAATTATTTTAAGGTATTTGGATAAATAATTTTTTTATATAAATGAAAAAAAATGTTTGTGGAAGAGAGGAGAGGATGTTACCTTTTATAAGTGAGGTTGGTTGAAATCTTGTAAATACATGGAATATGAATATATAATATGTTCATAACTCATATAAAATTGACCAAAGTGCCATATATCTAAATATAAAGAGTTTAAGTTTGAAATAAATTCAAAAAATAAAATTTATAAAATTTTACCTGGAATTTGGAATCTTATATCTTAGTTTAACACCCTAAGTAACCTTATTAAGCTTAACCATGGTAACAATATTTTTTATCTATAAGGATTATGAATATAATTTTAAAAATTAAAAGTATAACATACATTAAAAATTCATTATATATTTAAAAATTTCCCATTGAATTTAGTTAATATAGGGTTTTTATGATTTTATTATAACTTAGAAATAATTTTTAATCATTCGTTACTAGTTAATGTCATTTTCATGACTATTCAAATATTTTGAATTTTAATGCATCATGAAAATAATATAATTTGAATATAAATACTTTAAAAATAAATTATAATTTAAAATTATGTATTAAATTCAAGGAGCACCATAATTTATCCAAATCATATTACTTTCATTGTTTATAAAATTATTTACTTGATATTTTACTGCTTTCACAAGAATTATGTCGTCGCCATGCAAATAATCCTTCTAATTATACCCTAAAAAAATAAACAACCTATTTAGATCATAAAAATAATTAATTTATATTCATGATAAACAATTACAATCATCCATATTTATAAAATTGAAAAAATATTAGATACTTTAAAAGAACCAGATGAACATTTTATTTATTTATTATAAGTAAAGGGATTAGAGCCATCCAAGCAAAAAAACCTCAAGTACCCCGGTGGGTCAAGACTCATAAATCCATTATGGGAATGAAAATATAACACTAGGTATATTTTATTATAAACATGAACCAAAGTATTAGATGTCTTAAAATACTAATACTTTTATTAAAATCCCTACATGACTAACCACTTAATTAACCACCCATAAACCCCTAAGGGTATTCATGGAATAAACCCTCACTCTTTTGGATGTGGAGGCTACATTGAGTAATAGTGAACCATGACTCTGCCCATAAAGAGTGAAAATTTTTAATTACCTTTTACCTAAAATAATACAATGGTTATTATCAAATCAGATGGAAAAAATAATTTTTTTAAATTAGTATAAATATGTAAAATTAATTCATACAATGAGGTAAAGGAAATTTTTGGGTTGATTTTTAAACATTATCTCATTGTTGTAATCTCATTTAACCAATTTTACACTTTACCACATGGATAAACTTTTATCATCATTACTACTAATTATGAATAAAAATGAAATAAAAAATGTTAGACAATTCAAATATTATTTTTCAAAATATTTAATACCTTTTCAAGTATTTAATTTATAGAATCTATAAAAATAAATTTTAATATAAGTATGCGAATTGCAATAAAATTTTTTTTTTAGAATAATAATCGTTTTAAGAATAAAAATGATTTTATTCCATAATAATGAATAATTTTGATTATAATTTAGTTAATAGGAGTATTTTTAATAAAATGAAACTATGTTTACATTAAAACTAATGAAAAATAGAATATTAATTTTTACATACTATAAATGAATTGAGAGATTTTATATAAATTTGTATTCTTCATTGTTCACCTAAAAAACAATCCTATCCAAAAAATCTCAAAAATTCACTATAATATATATTTGATGTGATGATAAAAAAATTATGTTTATATTTTTAGATAAAAATTCGATTAGTTGAATAAATAAAATATAATATCCATAAACAAAATTCAATAAAAACAATTTGTTAAAGAAAATGTATTTTTTAAGTATAAAATTCCATTATTCTAATTCCATTCATACTAAATACATTAAAATTAATGTTAATTCATTTTATTGGATATATAATATTCATATTTCAATGAAATAATTCATAAATAGTGATTAAATTAATCTATTAGGATTAAAATGTGTTACACACATGAAAAATATCTCTTTTTCCTTAAAATGATTTTATATTGATTTCTAAAACTTTATATTCAATGTATGAATTATTATTCACTTTATTGAGGATTTTTTTAGATATATTCCTTAATGATGTTACTCCTATTAAAAACCACATATTCAATGAATTGGTTATAACATTTGTATTTATATAATATTTTAATAGTATATCATAATTTCTTTTTAAGCTCGGTATTGTGTGTGCTATAAGAAATCGAACATAGTGTCCTTTAAAAGGGAAATAATATAAAATAATAGAGTTCATGGTTTTATGAATGAAATTGATGCCTAATATAATCACTATGGTTTTCTACACTGAGTTATCTCAAGTATAATTAGAGTTTACAATTTCAATACTCTTGTATTTAAGAATATTAAGTGGATCTTTGAAAATTGTTCACTTTTGTTTTTTTACCAATAAAATGAAGATGAGTAATTAGTATTGTTAAAAAATATAAATAAGGATATTTTTGATCCCCTTGAAGATGATTTTTTATTAGTTATTGATACTTGTTATGTGATCTATTCAGTTGATGGGAGTGTGAGAATTGTTCATGAAGATAATAAGTTTCACGGAAAATTTTCTATAATGGATGTGTGATTATTAGTGATAATGATCATTAGTTTCCTGAAAATATTTCTATTAATACCTTAGAACTAAATCCAAATATTCATCAATTATTTATCAATGTTTTCGATATAATGATATGCATTAAATACGTTATCATATGTTATTGGTTCTCATGCTTGATAATATATCTTTTAAAGAAAATGAAGGTGATATGAAGACACATGTCCAATATATTGAATAATTATAGAGTTCATAAGGTTGTTACAAGTATTTATAATGTTGATGAAATATCTATATAAGGATGATACAAACATATTCATAAGGTTGGTTCACCTGTAACATAATATTGAGAGAAAAATCAGTACAAGGTTATGTTATAATGTCTATATGGTTGACTCAAAAATTTTCATATGGTTTCATCTCAGGATTCATAATGTTGAGAAAACCATCAACACATAGTTGAGTCATAGTTTCTATATAGTTTAGGTTGAGTAAATAAGGTTTCCTTATGACTTTTCCATTCCTTTATGTTTGAAAATCACAAACACTCTATCTCAAGGCAAATTTTATTTCCCTGAAGTTATTTTTTCTATAAGGAAACTTTTCCTTCCTCAAGGAAAATTTCACCTTACCTTTGTTTTCATTGGTCATGATTTAGTTTCTAAATATTTTTATTTCTAAAGTGTAATAATTGGTTTCATATCCAAAACCTATAAATTCTATAAATACTTAGATATAGAGTATTTTGTTTTTAGGCTCTGAATTCACACCCCGAATTCTCTGAAATTTAGACTCTGAATTCCCTTAATTCAGAGTCCAAATTCTCTGAAATTCAGACTTTGAATTCTCTAAAGTTTAGATTCCAAATTCTCTGAAATTCAGATTCTGAATTATCTAAAATTCAGACTCTGAATTCTCTGAAATTACGATTCCTAATTCCTTATAATTCAGACTCTGAATTCCTTAGAATTCATGTTCTGAATTCCATAGAATTCAGACTCCAAATTCTTTAGAATTCAGACTCTGATTTCCTTAGAATTCTGGTTCCAAATTGCATTGAATTCAGACTCTAAATTCTTTGGACTTCAAACTCTGAATTCCCAAAAATTCAGACTCTGATTATGCTGATCATGGGATTCCAGGTTTGGAAGACAAAGGTTCTGATTTCCATCTAAATTAAGGGCTTATGAGGATAGTTATATATGCTTTAAGGTAAGATATTTATTTTAACAAAATCTTTCTTAACATTTTATCTTATGTTTGTAATGTTTAAAAAAAGTATCTTAAAAAGGTTTTGGGAATTTTTGTTTAACTTTTTTAAAATAAACATTAATGGTTCAGAAGGAATTTTTAAAGAATAAAATTCACTTAGAAGATCATTCATCTTTCTAAAATTTTTACTGATTCTTGAATTATGTGTTCAAGGATTTAAAATTCCTAGGAAAGGGGATAAGGATACTTTGAAGAAGTGTGACATCTATGTTTTGGATTTCTAGGTGAATCTACGGAAGATGAACATGGTTAAGTATATCTTGGAAATGATTGAGAATATTAAGAATGTAAATATAAAGTCTCTGAATATTATGTATCCAGACAATCTTTCAATGATTATTGTTCTTTTCCTTCAATATTTCAAAATCCAATGCAGTTCCAAGCCATGAAATTACAAAGTTATGTTACTGAGTGATGACACCTTAAAGAGGATGAAAATATGATTTTTGAGTGAATCCATAAAATTCTATGATCTTTCTAAAGAATAATTACAAGCTTTGTCCAAGAATCCAGAAGTGGCTGAATCCTCTAATAAAGGAGGAAGGAAGTGAAAGGATAAAGATATGGAAGAGAAAACAAAAACACATGTGGCCACGAAAACTCAGTCAGCACCTCCAAAGCCAAAGAAGCAAAAAAGATTATTTTAATAAATTAGTGGCTAAGTGGAGAGAGGATAAGAAAAACTATAAGGAAGGGGAGCCTCCATTTGTCTTGTAACCTGCTGAATCAAAAGCATTAAAAGAAAAAAAGATATTGAAAATCTTGAAAGGGAAGAAAAATAAAATAATCAAAGGAAGATGTTTTCAGAAGCTAATGTCGTTCAATCTCTTATCAAGGCTACTGAAAGAGCCTCTGAAAAAATTACAGTACCAGAATACTTTTTGATAGAACCATTTCTAGAGACTCTGGGGAAGAAAGTGGTGATTACAAAATCGCTTCAAGAAGAATAAATTTTTCAGGAATTTGAAAAAGAAATAGAATAAGAGGAGGAGGTGTAAGAAGAAGGGAATGAATCTGATGATATCATAACTAAAGTCAAAGAGTACCATGAGAAGGAAATTCCTTCTGTAAAACTATCAATCCAGACATCCCAAGATGAATCCTCAAAAATTTATACACTAGGAAAATATGAGAAGGGTGAAGAAGAAGTGAATAAGACAACAGATGATAAAAGCAGTTATCGTGACTTCATTCATCCAGAAGATCTATTTGCTGATGTAGAGAAAGAAGATGTTGGGGAATAAAAGATTGTTCAGCTATCTGATAGTGAGCATGAATCACCTAAAGAACAAGATATCATTCCGAGACTAGATAAGGGAAAGAAGGTGGTTGTAGATACACCATGTAAATCCATGGTGAAGAAGAAATATGTCAGTGCTTTATCAAAAAATGCTGAGGATATAGAAAATGACTTCTCACCAACCAAAAATTCGGATTCCGAATCATCTTTACTTGGACATGATTTTTTTTCCAGCTATTGAATAATATGGTAGATGCTATTCTGTTATTTCCAAGCATATATTCAAGAATCCAAATGCTTTATCATAACATAAACAAGAAGTCATAATCATTTTCCATGTTGATAGATAAATATTTTTTTCTAGAGGCAGATTTCAAGACCTTCCTCATTGGTTAAGAGGCCAATAAACGATTGTTCAAGAAGATGATAATCTTGGTAAAAAAAGGTTATTTAAGAAATGATAATTTTTTAGGAATTATATGATAATTTCAAGGATGATTTTGATACCAAATATGGGAAAATTAAAGATCATTCAAACAGTTTTGAGGAAAAGTTTAGTCTTAAACATACTACTCTGAAGTAAGATGTTAAGGATTTGAATGGAAATCTTAACTTTGTGGCCATGAATTGGAAAATGGAAAGAGATCTTAGAATAGATATTGAAGAGAAGCTTGTTAAACAAGAAAAAATCTTGAAAGCTTAGGCATACATTTTAAAGGCTCAAGAAGAGAAAATTCAAGCCTTAGAGTAGAAATGTGAAGATCATGATCAGTTGCTAAAGCGAACAGGAGAGGATCACAAAGAGCTCAAGTAGCTGAAAACTATTGTCAAGAAGCTGATGCTGAAAGATAATGCGGGATAATTTCATTACAATTCAATATTTTGTTGTATTTTTCTCTTTTTACAAATACCTCCAATTTTAATTGAATTTTTTTCTCCATTTTTGGTTTTTTAGTACTAATGTTTCAGGTACAAATTTTTCCATTCCCTCTCTTATTTTTTTAAAATCCTAGAGGGGGAGAAATGCATGCTAAAAAGAATCCAAAGTAAAGAAGATAATTCTCTAAGTGAGGGAGAGTTTATATAGAGGAATATTCTTATCAATGATGAATTTTGAAAGCAAGAAAATGAAAAATCTCATTCATGAAATATCGAATATGACCCTTTGTGATTACAAAGCCTATGGGGGAGTCAGTCGTATTTTCTTTGATCCATAAGTAATGGGAGATGAGTTTTTATTTTGAATTCCATAAAATTTCTAAGTCCTTAGATTCTTTTTAATAAAGATGTCGTTTTCTTACAAAATGGGGAGAATGTTGAGTCATTAAGGTTTCCTTATGAATTTTTCCTTCTTTTATGTTTTTAAAATCAGAAACACTCTATCTGAAAGAAAATTTTATTTCCCTGAAAATATTTTTTTTATAAGGAAACTTTTCCTTCCTCAAGGAAATTTTCTCCTTACCTTTGTTTTCATTGATCATGATTTAGTTTCTAAATATTTTTAATTCTAAAGTTTAAAAATAAATTTCATATCTAAAACCTAGGAATTTTATAAATAAATGGATATATATTATTATGTTTTTAGTCTCTGAATTCAGACTCTGAATTCTATGAAATTCAGACTCCAAATTCTTTGAATTCAGACTCTAAATTCTCTAAAATCCAGACTCTGAATTCTCTAAAATTCAGAATCTCAATTATCTGAATTTCATAATCTTAATTCTCTTAAATACAGACTCTAAATTATATGAAATTTAGATTCTTCATTACTTGTATTTCAGTCTCATAATTCATCAGAATTCAGGTTCCTAATTCCTTAGAATTCCGACTCTGATTCATTAGAATTCAGACACATAATTCCTTAGAATTTAGGTTCCAAATTCTTTAGAAATAAGACTCTAAATTCCTTAGATCTCAGACTCTGAATTCCTTAAAATTCAGACTCTGATATTCCTATATGGGGCTTAAACTCGTGTGGGTAAGACAAACTTTCCCAGATGTATAAATTAAGTGACCTTTATCAAAGGTTGTTGGATACCCTTCACATTGGGTTAAAATATATAATAATTGTTACTTGTATTGTTTCAAGTTTTTTTCCGCTGAATTTTCTTTATTAAGTAAATTATAACTATTTTATACATTCTCATACTGGTATACTATGATTAGTAAGATTCTATATGCTTTAAGGTAGAATATGTTTTCCTTGTAAACTTATTTTAAGTTTCATTTCCGGAACCATATTTCCGAAATCTAGCAGAGTTTGTAGAACTAAGAGGTCTTGTGAATTTACCTTGTTTAACATTATTAAACAATAAAATGTTTTATAACATCTTTGAAGGTTCCAATTTGTTTTTTAAAGAATACAATTCACCCCCTCTTGTATTTGAGAATCTTATTACACATTTGATCCTACAGTTGAGACCAACATGTTTTTTGGTTACGAAAATTAATAAATTAATAAATAATTTTATGGAAATGATATTTTAATGCTGAGATGGAAGGCCATAAGGTTGAGACTACTGGATATCAGTTTGAGATAATGGATTTTTATGGTTGATATAAAACCTTGTACTGTTAGGATAAAATCATAATTTTTGAATTATAAGATGATAAATATCCACTTAAAGTGATCAACAACTAATTAAATTAACAGAACCAAAGGGATTCATTATTTACATTGCATCTATTAAAAATAAAAATTTATTTTATCCCAGACCGAACTAACTACATTGGCATAGTTTTACTGAAGTGTGTGGTCGATACCATAGAGAGTAGCAAATAAAGTTAAGTCAAATCTTAACTAAAGGTAGGATTCTCCAATTTCTGATTGATTTTATTAAACTAATGTTGCAATTTAAATGAATTCAAAAAAAACATGGATGGGAACTAGTTTTCAGGGATGGGTTTTCTAAATAAATAAATAAATATTCACTTACAATGTAATTATATCAAATAGCTATGAAACAATACCGTTTTATAGACAGAATAAATGGTTATTATATATCAAACAACTCTAAAATACCATTTATTCATGAAAATATGATTCCAACTAGGTAATTTTCATTATATCTAGATTTCCAAAAGAAGACTTATAATTCCATTCAATGGTCATGAATAAATCATCTCAATTATGTTGGTGTTCATTCATTATTGCTATCATATGGTCAATGGATCAATGATGAATAAAATATACGTGCATAAAAACAAGATAATATTGAATAAAATCATCTTATGTGTGAATGAAAATCGAAAAATGTGGGTATGGTCCCCCTTTAACTGATTTTTCTCAACCTTATAGGTTTTAGACAATGATCATTGGATGATCCCCAAAGACGATTAAACCCAAAACCACATGAGATATTTTAATAAATATATAATTAGAAAATAATAAATAAAAGAAAAATATTGGAGTTAAAATAAAAATAATTCCACGATTCATGAAAGTGAAATATTGTAATGAAAAGTGAAATAGAAGGATTAAACTATCTTTGATAGGTCGAGACCCTACAGAAGCCTCATGGTGGTCACACCTCAAGCATGGTATGGAATCCACTTTTCTCTTGGATGGTACCAATATTTATAATCTTTGAGGTTGTGAAAAGGGTTTAATGGGTCAAAAATGGATTTTAAAGGAAGCTTAGGTCATTGGAAGAAAGTCCCCATCGAAAGATATGATGAAATCAACATTTTTCTACTATTCTGAACACTTAAAAAGCGTGTATATATTACACAATGTGTAATATTTAGGATCATTATCTTCATATAATGACCAACAAATTTTTAATGCCTTGTAAATTTACACACCATGTATAAATTACATGGCGTGTATATTTAACTTACAGTTCTAGAACCTTTGTTTTTTTTCGGCTTCTTCGATTTTATGCCTCTGGAACCTATCTTCTTATCTTTGGATTCAATCATCAACCTCAAATTTTTCATCATTTTTAGTTTTCATGTCACACCACTTTATGGATCGGTGAGGAGTATCTTAATGTTCCTCAATATGTCATATCGTTCTTCATATTTCACTAAATGTTGGTCTAATATAAGAATGCACAGTAAATCAATATCTTCCATGAAATAAAAATTTAATCAATTATTATCTAGTGAATTAAAATATAAATGATATGAATATATAGATTCAAAATAAAGATATCAAATACCCCAAAACTCAAATCCTCGCTCATCCTCAAGAAAAATATCAACCTAATAACACAAATGATCCAAAAATCTACAAATAAAATTTCATGATATTATGCTTATAGAAATAGTTATAACTAAAGATTATAAAAAAACATACAAAATTGGAATTCCCTCATATTTCATCTTTTAAAATTTATAATTAAAGACCTTTCACACTTTTTATTTATATATTTCAACTAATTACTAACACCCATTTAATTTATGACTAACCTCATCATGAATTTTTGACTCATCACTGAAGGTAAAAATCAAATAGAGTTATGATCATACCTCAAGTAGATGATCATAACCATTGGATTGAATTGAATCTACTTTATCCACATTGAAATGGAAAATATCACAATTAATCATGAGGACTTTGTAATAAAATTTCATGATATTATGCCTAAGACAAGTCACACACACACCTCCTAACCACATATGTTTTTGTGATCATCGGTCTAGAAGTGGAATTTTTTCCCTTCCTGAGAAACAACCCAAAAGTTTTATTATGTTTTTGAAAAACAAGATTGGAATGAACATCACATCCACCACCTAACCACATATAGTAAAAATAATCAGTCTAGTATTGGTATTTTTTTATTTTATAAAGTTAACATCCATTTTTTTCTTTATATATTATTTTAATTTTTTTCATTCATTTTAATTACAACAATAGGGATATAGAATGAATTAAAATTAATGTAAATATGAACCTTCCCAAAAAATACAATGGAAACCCTATAATATACCATCTCAAGATACAAAATACCTTCTCTACTCTAAAAAAAATCTCCCCAACACTCATTCAATTGAATATCATGAAAAATATGAAGAGCATGGTAGGAAATTAAATAATAGCTTATGAGATGTATCAATATTAAGATGTTCATCCACAGAATATATAGGCTAAGAAGGATAAATTTTTAGGTAGGTATAAAGTTATAATAAATCATCAATAAAATCCCTCAATCATTTCAAAAGTGAAGATGTTCTACAATAGATTTTACAATATATCAATGAAAGTTATAATAGGTTCACATTCCCCATGTTTTACTAAATAAATAAGCTCAAAAAATAATATAAAATATGTGGTCAATAAATCTCTCACGAATGGAAAAAAAATATAAGTCTATCTAGTCATAGAATGAATGCCAATAATTAATTTAATCAGGTAAGAATATAGGAATTTACATCAATAAAAACAACTATATAACAATCATTTTCAAGAAATTCCAAATTGATGTAAATAAAGGGACACTAAATATATGGCCCCATCATTAAACAATACATAATCTTGAATTAAGTTAATAATTAATATTGAGTATCTTTTCAGGCTTAGATTTGTTGAGAATTAATTTGTAACTATTACATTATATTTCAAAAATTACAAAGTAGACAATTATACTATATGGGAATTTTTCTACAATTATAACACTCTTTAAATAAAACAAGAGTTATTTTATTGATATAAATATTATTGAATTATTAATTTCTCTTACCCTTACTTATACTCTGTGAAAAATATTTCAAAAACTTGTGATGAGCATACAAATATCACTAAGGGTTATAAAAAAAGTAATGAAAACATTAGTCCATGAATACATACAAATTAATGAAATCATAATTTTCAATCTTTATCATACCACACAAAATCATAAGTTTTATGAATAACACTTAGAAATCATAAAACATAAAGGTAACTTTTAGATTCCATAACATAATTACATTATAGATTTCACATCTGCATAGGGAGTTATGTTTGGAATACCTTTCATGGTATATTCCCTAAATATCTTAGTAGAAACATCAAAGTTTACCACTGTCACGTTACCCAATGCATTGGAGAGCTATCTGAGGCTCACCCACCGTATGTTTATCATGGAACCACCCGTATATGTAAAAAATTCCCAATAACCATAAAATATTCATAATAAATAAAACAAGAATAAAGGAAACATAACATTTTCATAATGCAATCATGATATATCATTTTAAGATATTGATATAATAATGCTTTATCAAACCATTTTCAAAACCATTTAAAAAATATAACAAATATATTTTTGAATCAAAGTTTTCCATACCCCTTTGAAGATTTTAAAGGAATTAAAATTGTAAAATATTAATGTTTATATAAATAAATCCTTAAATTTTTTTTAAAAATGTGGACATTAATGAGAAATATTTAGAAGAATAATTCTTTAGAACATTTAAAACTATGTTTTAGTTAAAGAGTCTGTTACCACATGAAGAAATACTTGAATAAAAATAATTAAATAATAACATAAAAACAACTTATTATATCATAATAATATGTAGATTCATGATATATTATTTCAAAGGGAATTATATAAACCATAAAAAATTGAATTGGTGCATAACAACAAATAAGTCTCATTGGAATGTAAATTGAGAAGAAATCCCTTACAAATATTGTACCGTTAGATTAAGGATAAATTAATGACCTAACTATGTGTGAAAAATATAAATACAACCAATATAAGTATATAATAAGTGTAAAATGATCATAGGTCATTCACACATATTCATAGCACAACATAATCATGATGTAGAAGTATAACTAAAAGAAAAGAAATTTGGTTAATAAGTTCCCTTACCTCATGTCCGACTTGACTTGTTTGTTCTTTAATCTCATAAACAATAAAATAAAGTTAATTTATAATTATTTAAGAACCTTTTTCAAGTTTATTATTCATTTTATATCACTTATAACCACTTTATATAAAATTACATAGTCATTTTTTTTAATAGAGAACATTTTGTTGATATTTGGTAGTTGAGTCAAAATGAACTTGTTAAAATTACAAATTGTCCATGTGGTAAAAATTACATTATCTCTAGAATGATATTGATGATTTAGATATATTATATATAACATATAATATATATAGATATATATATATATTTATTTATAATAATACATTTAATTTGGAAATAATAAATGAAATGCACCGGTTATGGAGACGGTAAGCCGTACATACGCATGAACGCTAATTTCATTTCTATTTCATATTTAATGGAATGAAATATTAATTATTAATAGATATATTATAATTCCAGTTTAATATCATTTATAATTTCATTAACTCAATCCTTTATATGTTCCATGTATGGCATAAACGAGTCATAACACTTTGAGGGCGTCGTATTCCGCCCTTCCTCAAATGAAATTATCGTATTTACCTAATATGAAAACCATAAAGGTATACTATAAATGAAAAATAAATAACCTGAGAGAAAATATAAATATAATTCATATAATATATAAATATTGTTCCATATTAATGGACACCATAAAAGGTGGTAGGTTATAATTGAACAATCAATTTTTCATGAGGCAGTAGTTCACCATCCATAGAAATTGGATGTTCGTATCTATTAGATGGAGGTATCTGGAAGTTTAGTTCAAATAATTATCAATAAAACATACTATTATATTGTGGATACTAGTTTTGTTATAAAATAATTGAATAATTGGAGTTGTATAGGGTCATAGAAGGAAAATAAATGAATAGAACTTGAGAGAAGATATTACCTTTAAATTGGGCAACTACCATTGGTTTGAACCAAAAGGCTTTCTGGAAGTGTCTTATTACTAATTTAATGATTCTATGTGTAATATATGGATGTTGGGATCTTATTTGGTCTTAGTTTAGATGATCCATGGGGGATCTAGATGTGTGAGTATGGGTTAGAGGTGATGGCTTTTTATAAGGGGGATTAGGATATCTTTAGGAATGTTTGAAACTATTATTTTATTATAAACTGAATTTTGATTTCAAAAGGTCCCAAACTCATTAAATTGGATTATAAGGTGATCATTGTTCATAATAATTTCATATAATGGGTTTTAGACATGTTTAGTTTATAAAATAAACCTTATATTTTAGCTTTAACCTCTAGTTACCTAATTTAACTTTTACCATGCCCTCTTGTATATTCACACTATATGGTTAATTTATTTACTATAAAATGCGAAGAGACCCAAAAATGGATCATTAACGACCTTATTAACTAAATATATGTCATTTAGCCTAATGTTAGATTTTTTGGACTATGTTATCATCTAATAATATATTGATTGATTTTAAAAATGAATTTATGTCAATTTATAAACTATTCATATCAAAACATTAAAAATATATATAAAAACTTGATTATTTATAAAAGAACATCATTTATTGATAGATAAAAAGTTATAATAATCCATAAAATTCATGTATGGAATAAAAATATTCAAAATAAATTTATCTAAATATTTATAATCCCATTTATTTAAAACATTCATTAATGAGGTAATCATTACATAATCATTGTGTCATATATAAATTTACTTATATGATATCTAAAAATTATAAATAAAATAAAATGACATAGGAAATATTCTTATCTTTCTAATTACTATTTATAGTTGAAATTATCACATATATATATATATATCCCATTATAAAAATTGTTTTACAATGAGATATATGTTTATGTTACATTTTTCTTAACTTAATATTAATTTTATAGTGTCATTTTCACTTAAAAGTGTCTCCATGGGGGCCCAAAATCAACCCAAGTATTCCCATGGTTGGAAATTTATTATCCAATAAGATTAGGATACACGTTAGGGTAATTTAATATTATTATAACATTATTTTATTACCTTTTTTTACCAGATTTACCCTTTAACCATGGTAAATTAAAATATTTACTGAAGTTACTATTCATAATGTATAAAAATAAAAGTTACCTATTTATACAATTTGGACCTCATGATTATATATATGGAATACATTTTTCCAAATTCAAAAAAAGAAAGTTATAGAAATTAAATTAAAACTAATTCCCATTGTCAAAACCAAAAAACGTGTTTTTATGAAATAATAACTATCAAAAGATTGACACTTTTTTATGTTAAATTTCATAGTGAAATTACATAAAATGACAAAAATTGGAATAAATGGAAAATATATAATCTAATTACACTTTAAAATCAATTAAAAATATAATCTAACTATATAAATAAATTATATTAAAAGGATTTTTTGAATTAAAATGCTGTATTTTTCATTATTCATTAAAAATGAATATTATCAAAAAATACCAAAATTTCATCCAAATTAAATTTTGATTTCTCAATTCTAAAGAAGAATAATATTTTTTCAAAGAGAACATACAAAAGTGAAAAATTTATTTAGAAAGGGTTCTCCTTCAAAAGGCGGTACATCAAACTTTTAAAGAATATTAGAGTATTTATACTTAAAATTTGATTCATTCACATTTTATGTCTATATATTTTATTGAATAAATGTAAAAACATTTAACAAAAAAGTATAATAATATTTTAGTTACCTATTTTCATTCATTCCAATACAATAACTAGGTGTTAACTACCATTTAAAATAATATAATATTATAATTTTTTCCAGTATGACTCAGCATTGTGTACAAAATGAGATTTGCATGTTCGGTACGCCATCAAACAAAAAATCCCCTTTAAATTTTAATTAATATTTAATTCATAAAAATTAATAAATATGAAAATATAACATTATTTATTTACATGATATGTTACATCCTTCCCCCCTTTTGGTAGTTGCATCCAGCAACTTTACAATTGGGCTCAGAAACATTATTGAAAGTCCAACATCAAAAAAAAAGAGTCAATAAATATCACTTTAAAAGAAATAAAGAGAAGTACAAAGGTCACCTGAGATAACCCATACTATGACGCCATAAAAACATGGATATGGAGGAGTAAATAAGTTTTATGTTCTGTTGGAGAGTGATAGAAAACATGGTCAGGAAAAAGTTAACCACCAGAAAACCACAAACTTGTGATATGTTGAACAGTCTTTGGTTTCCCAGTAAAGAAAGTAAATAGAAAACTTTTTTGATTTAATTTTCATTTAACAATGTTATATAATTTATTTAAGAGATTAACTAAGTATATAAGGAAATATACTTACCTTTTATGTTGAGTTTATTCCTTTAATAATTTTCTACCAAAAACTAATCTTTTCTCCAAAAGATGGGTATTCATGATGACTTGGTAACACCTAAAGCTCTAGAATCAACTTCTATAGAATCAAATAATCTACAAAATATGAACTATATATTTCCCTTTTCTTTATACATTAACCAAAACCAAAATAGTCAGTACAAGATCAAATAATCCACAAAAAAGGATAATACTTTATAAAAAAGAAATAATACCCTTAATCCCCTAAATTTGACAAACAATACCCAAAGTTCCTCAAAGACCATTCAATAAAAATCTATTCTTAAAATTATTCAAAGTTACCCAAACTAATATTGAAACCCAAAACACAGAAGGATTTAATCACATAGTCATGCACATTATATCATATCATTTATCTTCAAATAAAATAGACTACTCATAAAGTCTCATACTAAAGAGTAATTAAGAGAATCACATATTCTCTATGAAAGGTTATTCATTTTTATAAATAACACAAATTTTTATATGTCCACAATAAAAACATAGATTTTTCCAAAATAAAATTTTCTCCATTACTCTGTAAATGAGATCCCATAGTATTCTATTTTCCTTAAGCATATAATGCTCACAAAAGAGAGAACATCTTCCAAAATAACCTTTATCACTTAATAATCGAATCATTTCCCTATACTAAGAATATCCATTTGATAAAACATATGTTCTTATACTAAACTTATTCTTGATCTATTAAATCATATAACTAAAAAGTGTTAGTTATACTAACCAGGGACTTAACGTAGTCCAGTCGTAGGCAATAAATCTCAATCGCATTTTAGTTGTGGGTTTGATTCCCACATCTTTGTCCGACATGATGGGTTGTTACACGGTATGCATGTTGTCCTTTTTTAGAAACTATATAATTTTATAACATTCTCAAACAATGAGATAAATTCCCCAGAAATAACCATAACATATTTTAACAACAAATGTTATCTCATACCTTGCATTTTCTTCCCAGAATATAATAACCTATAATTACCTCAAATTCATGGATCATATAAACTAAAAAGTTTTTTTTATAATTATATCTAAAAAAATAAAAGATAACTCTTCCCTAAGTAACATTTTCACATATCAAAATTCAGGTTTACACATACTAGAAAAAAGTATTCCAAATTAATCCCATCATCAAAATATCCCTAAACCATTTACGCATTTCATTGTCCTAAAAATAGCATAACTATTGAATCCATTTTATGTAGACTTATTACTCATTCAACATTCTTCATGTTTCATTAACCATTCATTCCCAACTTATTCTGTAATACATCCTTCCTATAAAAAAAATCATGAATCATATCATATGTCTCAATAATGTCAAGAAATCAGCTAATAAATAATCCATACCTTTCATTGGTCATTGTTATTTTACTCATTCTCAATTGGAATGGCATTAGGTATTGGTAAACATATATTTGTACAGTCCTAATGATCCCATTCTTGAACCTTATTTTTAGGAAATCTATTTGTATAATGACCATGCACACCACATTTAAAACTTTAAATTGATCCCTCATAAAGATCTTTTTTCCCTTTCCAGGATTCGACAAGATGATTCCATTTTTCCATTGATGTTTCTTGATTTATGACCTTCATTACCACATATATAGATTATTACTATCCCTTTTAAGCATTATACATAGTGTTTATTTCCAAATCCCTGACATATAGATTTTTAAATATACTTACCATTTTGATTATTACTTGAACTTCTGTAGGGATTTGTTTCTCTCATACACAATTCCTTATAAAAATAACCATGGTTCATGTGGTAAATCATGACTCTGGATAGTTGGTTGAGAATAAAAACAAGAGTTCTCATTGAAGCTCTCATTTCATTTGGTTGCTTATTCAGATGACCGTCACAGTTTTCATCACATCCATTGTTACTTTTTCCCCTATTATATCCATCCATTTACTAAAACCGAAAAGGTCAATGTGAGTATATCTGTAAAATCATAAAATATTATCTTATGTAGAGGATAAACACTAAGATATAATTATTCATTTTATCTTAAAACCATTAGATTTATCTAAAATAAATATGACTCTTAATAATATGCTTGAAAATATGGTTATTTAACTTATGCTTAAATAACACCCTAACCTCTAAAGTAATCTAAACTGACCTCTGATACAAACTATAAAACCTCAGCCTTAAAAATTACATAATATGGAATTAATTTAATAATTCATATTGGGGGTAGTTTCAGGTTTATAGTTTTAGAGAAATTAGGCCACTAATATTACATTACATTTCAAAAATTACAAAGTAGACACTTCAACTCTATCCATTTTTTTCAAAATAATAAAACTCCTTAAAAAAATAGTTCATTTATCTATATAAATCTTCTTGAATTCATCCTTTCCTTTAGACTTCCTTATACCCAGTGATTTTTTTTGAAAAAACTTGGTATGTGCATAAAAATCTCAGTAAGGATTATAAAACAAGGAAAGATAACATTAGTCTATCAATACATACATATAAATGAAATCATACTTTTCAACCTTTAACATACCATAGAAAATCATAAGTTTTAGGAATAACACATGGAAATCATAAATCATAATGGTAACTTGTGGAATCCATAACATACTGACATTGTAGATTTCATATATACATGGGGACTTACATTTGGAATACACATCATGGTATATTCCCTAAGTCTCTTTGGAGAAACATAAATGTTTGTCTTTGTCACATTACCCAATACATTGGAGAGCTATCTCAGGCTCACACGCCCTAGGTTTATCATGGAACCAACTGTATATGTAAACAATGACCAAGAACAATAACATATTCATAAAAAAATATAACCAGAATAGATGAAAGATAAAATTTCCACAATGCAATCACAATATATCATTTCAATATATTGACAAAATCAATGATTTATCAGACCATTTTTAAAACCACTTAAAAAATTTCATAAATAGATTTTTGAATCATAGTGTGCCATACCACTTTGAATATTTTAATGGAATTAAAATTTTAAAACATTAATGAACATATAAATAAATTCTTAAGACCATTTTAAAACATCTAAATTAATGAGAAATATTTAAAAGAATAAATATTTAAAACATTTAAAATCATGTTTTAGTTAAAAATTACATTACCACTTGATGAAATACTTGAATAAAATTAATTAAATAATAACATCCAACAAAACATATAATATAATGATAATAAGGAGATTCATGATATAATATTTCAATGGTATGTATATTCACTATATAAATGTGAACTGGTTCATAACAACAAATAAGTCTCAATTGAATGTAAATTGAGAAGAAATCCCTTACAAAAATTGTACCATTAGATTAGTGATAAATTAATGAAATAATTATGTGTGAAAAATATAAATACACCAAATATAAGTGGATATTAATTTTTGACATATCATAGTTCATTCAGATATATTCATTGCATGACATAATCAAGAAGTATAATTTTAACCCAATGAATGGAAATTGGATTAAGAAGTTCTCTTACCTCGTCTCTGACAGGACTCGTTCATTCTTTAATATCTAGAATAATAAACTAATGTTAATTTCTACTTAATTTAGACTATTTTTCAAGATCATTTTTCATATTATATCACTTATTATTACATTATAAAATTATATAATAATTTATGTTAATATCGGTTGATTTATCGATATTTGGTACTTGAGTCAAAATGAACTTGTTAAAATTACAAATTTTTCATCTGGTCAAAATTACATTATCTCAAGAATGATATTCATGATTTATATATCATATATATTATATATATCTAGTATATGTATTTATATATTTATAATATTACATAACATTTGGTGATAAGAAATAAAATGCACCGTTCATGGAGACGGTAAGTCGTACATACGCATGAACGCTACTTTCATTTATATTTTTTATTTTATGGAATGAAATATTAATTATACATAGGTATATTAAAAATATATTTTAATATAATATATAATTTCATTAACTTTATCCTTTATACATTCCACGTATGGAATGAACAAGTCATATCACTTTGAGGGGCGGTAGTCCGCACTTTCTCAAATGAAATTATCGTATTTATCCATTATGGAAACCAAAAAGGTTTTCTATACATGAAAAATAAAGAATAATAGAGAATATATAAATATAATATATATCACATATAAATTCAGTTCCATATTAATGTCCACCAGAAGAGGCAGTACTAGATAATTGAACAATAATCGTTTCGTGAGGCAGTAGATCTCCGTCCACAAAAACAATAAGTTCGTATCCATTAGATGGAGGTGTGTGGAAGTGTAGTTAGAATAATTATCAGAAAACATACTAGTAAATTTAAGATACTGGTTTTTTATAAAATAATAGAATAACGGTAGTTTTATGGGGTTACAGAAGGAAAATAAAAGAAAAGAACTTGAGAGAAGACGTTACCTTTAAATTGGGTAACTCCCTTTTTTTAACCAAATGGATTTCATGAAGTGGCTTATGCACATGTTAAGTCTTATAGGTTTAATAGAGGGATTTCGGTAGCTTATTTTGGAAGATTTTAGATGAGCCAATGGGGATTGAGAGGTGTGAGTAAGGTTTAGAGGTGATGGATGGTTATAAGGGGATGGAGGGCCTCTTTTGAAAAGTTATAAAATATTATTTTATTATAAACATAATTTCGATTTCAAAAGATCCCCATTTGATTAAATTAGAGTATAAGGTGATTATCGTTCTAAATAATCTCATAAAATGGGTTTTAGAAAATTTTATGGCATAAAATAACCTTATCATTTAGCTTTAACCTTTAGTTAAATAATTTAACTTTTACCATGTCTTATTGTATATTCATACTACATGGTTAATATATTTTCTATAAAATGAAAATAGACCCAAAAATGGATCATTAATTAGATTATTAATATAATATATGTGATTTGGACAGAGACTATATTTTTAGGACTATTGTATCATTTAATAAAATATTTATTGATTTAAAATCACCTTTTTGTCAATTTATAAACTATTCATATCATGTCTTTAAAAATATCTAGAACAACTTGATTATTTGTAAAAAACTATGTTAATTCAAAGATAAAAAGTTATAATAATCCATAAAATTCGTGTATGGCATAAAATTTTTCAAAATAAATATATTTTAGTATTTATAATCTCATTTGTTTAAAACATTCATTAATGAGGCAATCACTACATCATCATTGTGTCATAAATAAATTTATTTATATTAAGTCTTAAAATTATAAATAAAATACCATGTTGTAGTAAACATTTTTATCTTTCTAATAACTATTTATAGTAAAATCTACCACTTATATAACCCAATAAAAAAATGGTTTTACTAAGAGATATATGTTTATGTTACATTTTCATTGACTTTATATTAATTTTTATAGTGTCATTTTCACTTAAAAGTGGCTCCATGGGGTCCCAAAATTGACCCAAGGATTCCCATGGTCGGACATATATCAAAAAATAGTATTTGAATAGGTTTTTGGGTAGTTTAATTTTATTATAATATTTGTTTACCCCTATTTACTAAATTTACTGTTTAACCATTGTAAATAAATTATTTACTAAAGTTACTATTCATAATGTCAAAAAATAAAAGTTACCTATTTAAAAAATTTGGACCTACTTATTATAAATATGTAATCTATTTTTCCATGTTCAAAGCATATATATTTTAGAAATTAAATTAAAATTAATTCTCATTTTCAAAACCAAAAGGCTTATTTTTATGAAATAATGACTATCAAAATATTGACACCTGTTTATATTCAATTTGAAAGTAAAACTAATTAAAATGACAAAAATTGGATTAAATGGTTAGTATATAATCTAATTAAACATTAAAACCAGTTAAAAATATAATCTAAATATATAAATAAATGATATTAAATGGAATTTTTGAATTAAAATGTAGTATTTTTAACTATTCATTAAAAACTGAACATTATCATAAAAATACCAAAATTTCATCCAATGTAAATTTTGATATCCTAATTATAAAAAATAATATTATTTTGTCAAATAGAACATATAAATATGAAAAAAAACAATATTTAAAAAGGGTTCACCATCAAAAGGTGGTAAATAAACCTTTTAAAGAATATTAGTGTATTTAAGATTAAAATTGGATTCATTCACATTTTAAGCCCCTAAATTTTATTGGATAAATGTAAAAACATTTAAGAAAAATGTATAATCATATTTTAGTTATTTATGTTCATTCTCGCCAATACAACTTCTAGGCATTTACTACAATTTAAAATAATATTATATTTTAATACTTTTTTCAGTATAACTCCGCATTGTGTGAAACATGAGATTTTGGAGAAACCCATTGTTGCGTGTTGTGTATTCCATTGAACATAGCATCACCTTTAATGTAAAATTAATATTAAATTCAAAAATATTAATAAATATGAAAATATCATATTCTTTATTTACATGGTATGTTACATCCTTCACCTCTTTTGGGAATTGTGTCCTCAATATTTTTTAATTGGGATCGAAAACATCATTGAAAGTCTCACATTAAAAAAAGATTTAATAAAAATGTCACTTAAAAAGAAATAATGAGAAGTAAAAAGGTCACCTGAGATAACCTATACTAGGATTCCTTAGAAACATGGATATGGGGGAGAACATGTGTCAAGTTCTGATGGGGAGTGATAGAAAACATGATCAAGAGAAAGTTAACCACCATAAAACCACAAACCTGTGATAGTTTAAACTTTCTTTGGTTTCCCAGTAGTAAATGTAAACAGACAACATTTTTGTTTAAATTTTTATTTAATAAGGTTAGAGAATTTTTTTATGATATTGACTAAGCACATACAGAAATATACTTACTTTTCCAGTTGATTTTCATCCTTTAATAAATTTCATCCTAAAACTCATTTTTTCTCCAAACGATGAGTATTAAAGATGACTAGGTCACACCAAAAGTGTTAGAATCAACTTCTATAGAATCACATAATCCACAAAAGATGAACTATATATTTCCCTTGTTTTTAAAAATTGACCAAAACCAAAAGAGTTAGTACAAGATCAGATAATCCCAAAAAAGGATAATACTTTATAAAAATAAATACTACTCTTAATCCCCAAAATTCGACAAACAATACCCAAAGCTCAGCAAAGACCATTCAATGAAAAACTATCCTTAAAAATCATCTAAGTAACCCAAACTAATATTGAATCCCAAAACTCAGAAAGATTTAATCACACTGTCTTACATATTAAATCTTAATATTTATCTTCAAATAACATCAACTACTCTTAAAGTCTCATACAGAAGAGTAATTAACCGAATCACATATTCTTTAGGAAATGTTACTAATTTCTATAAATATCCCAAATTTCTATATGTCCACCATAAAAATTGATTTTTCCAAAATAAAATGTTCACCATTACACCACAAATGAGATCCCATAGTATTATATTTTCTTTAAGAATATAATTTTCTTAAAAGAGAGAAAGTCTTCCCAAATAACCTTTATGACTTATTCACCAAATCATTTTACTATAATAAGGATATCAATTTGGTAAAAAATAAGTTCCCAAAATCAATGTATATTTTATTCATAAAATCATATTACTAAAAAGAGTAAGTTATAATAACGTGTGACTTCACGTAGTCCCGTGGTTGGAGACAAATCCCAATCACACTTTGGTTGTGGGTTCGAATCGTATAGATTTGTCCAACGTGATGGGATGTCACATGGTATGCGTGTTGTACTTTTTCTAAAACTATATAATTTTATTACAATCCAAAAAATTGAGATAAATATTCTAAGAAATAACCACAAAATATTTAACCCCAAATGTTTTCTCATACCTCATATTTTCATCCCAAGATGTAAAAACCTATAATTACCTCAAATTCAAGGATCATATAAACCGAAATTATTATTTATAACTATATAAATAAAAGAAAAGAAAATTATTCCATGAATAAAGTTTTTACATATCAAACATCAGGATTATACATACTAGAAAAAAGTCTTCGAAAGTAATCCAATCATTAAAATATTCGTAATACTTTTAAGCATTTCATCATCTTAAAACCTAGCATAACTCTTGAATCCCTTATATGTATACTTCTTACTCATTCAACGTTATTCATGATCCATTAACCATTCTTTCCCAACATATTCTATATTAGTTCATTCCTAAAAAAATCATGAATCATATCCTAAGATTCAATAATGTCAAAACATCAGCTAAGAAATAATCCATACCTTTCACTGTTCATTGTCTGTTTCCTCATCCTCGATTGGAATGGAATTAGGTATTAGTAAACATATATTTTTATGGTATTACTAATACCATTAATAATCATTCTTCGTAGGACATCTATTTTTATAGTGACCATGGACACCATAGTTAAAACATTCAATTGATACTTCAGAGATAACTTATTTCCCTTTCTTGGAGTCAGCAAGACACATCATTTTCTATGATAGGTTTTTGATTTATGAACTTCATTACCACATCTATAGCATATTCCCATCCCTTTGAAGCATTTCCTTGGTGTTTATTTCCACATCCTAAACACATATGTTTTTTAATATACATACCTTTATGATTATTTCTGGAACATGCGTAAGGATTTGTTTCTCATATATATGATGACTTATAAAAATCACCATGGTTCAGGTGGTAAATCATGAATCCAGATAGATGGTTGAGAATAACCAAAAGAGTTCTCAATGGAGCTCCCATTTCATTAAGGTTGTTATTCATAGACTTTAACATTTTTCACCACATCCATTGTTACTTTGGTTCATACTAGATCCAACCATTTACTAAAACCAAAAAATTCAGTGTGATTATATTAGTAAAATCATTATATAATATCTTATGAGGAGGTTAAAAACTAAAATATACTTATTCATATTATCTTAAACCCATTCAATTTTTCTAAAACGACTATGACTCTTTATAATATGCTATCCATTATGGTTTTGTCATTTATTCTTAAATAACACTCTAATCTTTAAAATAATCTAAACTAGCCTCTGATACCAACTATAAGGCCCCCACATTAAACATTACATAATCTTGAATTAAGTTAATAATTCATATTGAGGATATTTTTAGGTTTATATTTTTAGAGAATTAGGCCTTAACTATTACATTACATTTCAAAATTTAGAAAGTATACACTTATACTATAGCCAAATATTTCACAATAATAAAACTCACTAAATAAAAAAAGAGTTTTTTCTCAATATAAATCTTCTTGAATTTTTCCTTTCTATTACGCTTACTTATACCATTTCAAAAGAATTTCAAAAAGATAGGATGATCATAAAAAGTTCAGTAATGTTTATAAAACAAAGAATGAAAATATTATCCCATCAATACATTCAAATTAATGAAATCATAATTTTCAATATTTAACATACCACACAAAATCATATTTTTTATGAATCACACATGGAAATCATAAATCATAAAGGTAATATGTGGAATCCATAACATAATTACATTGTATCTTTGATACCTACATAGAGAGTTACATTGGGAATATCCAACATGGTATATTCCCTCAATCTTTTAGGATAAACATAAAAATCTAACTCTGTCATGTTACCCAATGCATTAAAGATCTATCTCAGGTTCACCCGCACTAGGTTTATCATGGAACCAACAGTATACGTAAACAATGCCCAAGAACCATAAAAAATTCATAAAAAATATAAAAAGCATAAAATAAATATACAATTTTCACATTTCAATCACAATATATCATTTTACGATATTGACACAATCAATGATTTATCTAACCATTTTAAAAACCATTTAAAACATTTAATAAAGAGATTTTTGAATCAAAGTTTCCCATAACACATTGAATATTGTATAATAATTAACAATTTAAAACATTAATTTTCATAAAAATAAATCCTTAAAACAACATTTAAAACATGTACATTAATGAAAAATATTTAGAAGAATAAATCTTTAAAACTTTTAAAATGACTCTTTAGTTAAATATTCCATTACCACTTGAGGAAATACTTGAATAAAAATAATTAAACAATAAAATAAAAAAAACATATAATATAATGATAATAAGGATATTAATGATATAATATTTATAAGGGTAGTATATACACCATATAAAAGTTAATTGGTGCAAAACAAAAAATAAGACTCAATGGAATGTAAATTAAGAGGAAATACCTTACAAAGATTGTTCCATTATATTAAGGATAAATTAATGTAATAATTATGTGTAAAAAATATAAATACACCCAATATAAGTGGGTATTAATTTTAAAATAATCAGAGTTCATTCACATATATTCATTGAACGACATAATCAAGAATTAGAAGTTTTACCCAAAGAATGGAAATTGGGTTAAGATGTTCCCTTACCTCCTGTCCAACTTGACAGGTTCGTTCTTTAATATACTGAATAATAAACTAAATTTAATTTATAATTACTTAAGAATAGTTTTAAATTTAATTATTCCTTTTATATCCCTTATTACCATGTATAAAAATTAGATAATCATTTAAGTTAATAAATATTTTTTTGATATTTGGTACTCGAGTCAAAATGAACTTGTTAAAATTACAAATTGTCCATGTGATAAAAATTACACTATATCCCGAATGATATTAATGATTTTGATATCATATATATCATATATATACTATATATATATATATTTATTTTTAATAGTACATAACATTTGGAGATAATAAATGAAATGTACCATTCATGGAGACAGTAAGCCGTACGTACGAATGAATTCTACATTCATTTCTATTTTGTATTTAATGGAATGAAAAATTAATTATAAATAGGTATATTATAATTAAATTATAATATTATATATAATTTCTTTAATTTTATCCATTATACATTTCATGTATGACATAAATGAGTCATATCACTTTAAGGGGGAAGTATTCAGCACTTCCTCAAATAAAATTATCGTATTTACCCATTATGGAAATCCTAAAAGTATGATATAACTAAAACATTACAGAATCATAGAGATAATATAAATATAATATATATCACATATAAATATATTTCCATATTAATGTCCATCATAAGAGTCGGTAGGAGATAATTTAACAATCATCGTCTTGTGACACAATAGTTTTCCGTCCACAGAAACAGTATGTTCATATCCATTAGATGGAACTGTGTGGAATTTTAGTTATAATAATTCTCATAAAAACATAATATTATAATGATAATAATTATGGTGTTATAAAATAAAGGAATAAATATATTATTAGGGGGTTAGATAAGGGAAATAAAAGAAAAGAAATTGGGAGAATATGTTACCTTTAAATTGGGTAACTCCCTTTGGTTTGATCCAAAAGGTTTTCTTGAAGAGCCTTCTGCCAAAGTAACGGATTATAGGTGGAAGATATGGATTTTGAAAGATTATTTGGGCAGATGATATATGATATCATGGGTAATGAGAGTTGTGAGTAAGGGTTAGAGGTGATGGCTTTTTAAAAGGGGGAGGAGGGGCTCTTTAAGAATGTTTGAAAATATTTTTTTATTATAAACTAAATATCGATTTCAAACTATCCATAACCCATTTAATTCAAATAAAAGGTGATTAATATTATAAATCCTCTTATAAAATGGGTTTTAGAAAAGTTTATTGCATAAACTTAACCCTAACAAAAATTGTTTTTCTAAGAGATATATGTTTATTTTTCATTTTCCTTAACATTAAATTAATTTTTATAAAGTGTCATTTTCACTAACATGTGGCTCCATGGGGACCCAAAATCGACCCAATGATTCCCATGGATGGAAATGTATCATAAAATAGTATTAGGTCATGTGTTAGGGTAATTTAATACTATTATAATAGTATTTTTTACCATTATTTTCCAAATTTACCCTTTAACCATGGTAAATAAAATATTTACTAAAGTTACTATTCATAGTGTCAAAAAATGAAATTTACCTAATTACACAATTTGAACCTCCAAATTAAAAATATGGAATCGATTTTTCTAAATTAATAATAGATGAAGTTGCAGAAATTAAATTAAAAATAAATCACTTTGTCAAAACCAAAAAAGCGTGTTTTTAAGAAATAAGATCTCTCAAAAGATTGCCACTTTTTTATGTTCAATTTCAAAATTAAATTACTTTAAAAGAAAAAAATTGGATTAAATGGTAAAGATATAATATAATTAAAATTCAGAACCAATTAAAAGGTTAATCTACTGATGTAAATAAATTATATTAAAAGATAGTTTTGAATTAAAATGCAGTATTTTTCATTATTCGTAAAAAAATGGACATTATCGGAAAATAAAAAAATTTATTCCAATGTAAATTTTTATGTCCCAATTATGAATAATATTATTATTTTTTCATATAGAACATATAAAATTGACAAAAACAAGATTTAAAAATGGTTCTCCATCAAAAGGTTGTAAATCGACTTTTAAATAATATTAGAGTATTTACGCATAAAATTGAATCCATTCACCTTTTAAGCCAATAACTTTTATTATATAAATTAAAAAACATTTAACAAACATGTATAATCATATTTTACTTAGTTCTTTTAATTTACACAAATACAACAACTTTGCATTTAATACCATTAAAAATAATATTATATTATTATATATTTTTTTCATTATAACTTAGCATTGTGTGCACATGAGATTTTGGATAAACTCATTATTATGTGTCAGGTATTCTATCGAACATAGAATCCTCTTTAATGTAATATTATTATTAATCCAAAAATATTAATAAATATGAAAATATCATATTCTTTATTTACATGGGATGTTACACTAAAAAGTTCATTTGAATCTTTTTCATTTATGGGGATTAAATTTTAAATTTTACCACATATCAACATAATTCCCCTAATTTATGATCTCTATCTTAGTAGTGAGTACAAGAATAAAAATCAATCATTTTTGTGGGTGAATCTAATTCAATTCAATTCATTTAGAATATTTAATTTATTTTTTATTTTCTATTTTTATATTATCTTTTAATCATGTGGGAAAAGGGGATGAAAAAATATAAAAAATAAAAATTACTCCCCTTCCATGAATGATTTTTAAAAGAGTTTGTCTGGTTCTTTCTGAACTAGTGTCATAATATGAAATGTGAATTGGTCACATGGCATGAATTAGTCCTATGTATAGTAATTTAGTTTCTTCTTATTTCTTGTTTCCATATACTAGAAAAGATGAATAAATAGGTAATGTACATGAAAATTTTAAATTGAAATTATTTGTCTAAAAAAACAAAGAGATCAACCACCTGTATAATAATTAAACAGGTGAAATAAAATAATTCTAGGTCCTAGAATTCAATTTTATAATCCGGGATACCTCAATGTAGCACTACTTTAAGGTCTGTAGCTAGACCTTTTACCTCAATTAGATAATTGGAACATGATACTTAGCCAATCATCATGGATTTGACCACTTATATATTTTTTTCATATATGGTTTTCTTTTTCTTTCTCTTTTTGATTAATTTCAAATAGTGCCTATGGTCGGTTGAAATTTCAGGATAAATTTTGGGAAAATATAATAAAATAAAAATCTAAATATATTTTATTGTTATACTCCAAAAATATAGCCTCTTTCTTATTTTTCTTTATATGAGCTTCTATTATGAATTATTGAATTAGATCCAATATGTTCTCCCATTTTTATTGAATGTGTAAAAGGGAGACTCATTCTTATTTACTCTTAGGTATACTAGTGAGGTCGATGTGTGTTTTCCCATTATCCACTTTAATTTTTCTTCTTCCTTATTAAATTCACAAGATTTTAAATATTTGGCCTCATAATAATCTTCATTTACCAATTATTCATATGATTATATATATTTTATTTCTTTTATCTCTTTATCTTCATTATCTCCAACTATCTAATAAAAAAATTCCTACAAATTTATTTCCTCTTATTCTCGTTGTATCAAAAGGTAGTACCTTTGTTCTTATTTGTCTTTTTGTATGTGTATAAGGAACGATTTAGGTTCTAATACTTCCTATAAATCTGTAGGTTCATCTTTTTCAGGATTGTCATCATGCTCCAGGTATAGTTCTTTTTTTTCTGCCTATTATTTTTCATTGTTTTTGTTTCTGCAACATTGAATTCCTCTACCGCCTTCTCTTATTCATATTGAAACCAACTTATTCCAATGTTAGATTTTAATGGTAAGTTTAACAATATGGAATTTAAATTTTAAATAACATAGTAAAATCAATTTATCAATTATCCATATTGGCTGATTTGTGCTATGTGATCATCCATTCGGTTATCCAACACCAAAATGTACTTTGTGAGCTATATGGCTAGTATGTCATATGAATCATGCTCATGAGGTTGTTAGAAGGAATATAATTCTTGAGTGTAATACTCTTGGAGAAGGTTTTTATTAGTATCTTAGACTTACTACACCTCTTCACATCCATTATCCTCAAACCAACTGAGATTAGTCAGATTATAATTCATTCCATTATATATAACTTTAATGTACATTTTTCAGTAGCACGGCCAGTCTACCATCCGAGAGCTACTCAACCTAGGATCCACCTTGGTAGTCTTCAAAATTGGGGTCTAATTCATAGGGTTGATATTTTTTTTCACTCACACTATAAGTTGGGATTTATCATATTCCAAGTAATATGAATCAAATGACCTCATAACATGGCATAAAAACCAACCTGAATTCATTGTTTCCCATATTGTAAGGTATTACATAAATTCATTACACTTTGATGGTGGTACGTCATAATATTGATGTGATGCATATTATATCACGAAAAAATCAATAATAACCCCAAGTTTAATATAATAATAATAAAATAGGATTTTTTTTGCTGAAACTAAAATCAATTTAGAGAAATGGGATAAGAAAAGTCTTGTACCTAAGAAATCAATCTCGGGTCATCAACAATTCTCCGCTACTCTCCGTAAATGGTTCCTATAACACCCTAATATTTTTATGAAATATTTTTTTTCTTTTCTATCTTTCATTTCATTCTAAACTATATTAATATTTCATTAAATGTAACACTAATTTAGTTTACGATACACACAACACTATGTTTCTACAAAACATCTTATTTAATATTTAAATAAGATAATAACCCATCTTTTAAATTAAATTGTATGAATATTATTTACTAAATTATGAAATATATGGTTTACAAGATGAATTAATTTGTTTCCAAATTATTTGAAATGAAAATATATAGAGTTAAACATAAAATTTTTTGTTTTTCTTTTTAGGCTCTTAAAGTTGTTTTATTTGGTAAATTAAATATATTAAAAATAGTGAATGTTATTAATAAAATATTTATGTTATATACTCAATGAATTGTTTTTATATTTATTCATTATATTTTGTAGGAATATGGTAATAACTAATTCGACTCTCCGTATAAAACCTATTTTTTCAAAAAAGGTAATTTTACCACCTTTTAATAGAGAAACCACTTTAAATCAAATTTTTGAAACTTTAATATATTATATTTTAAAAAATTAAATTATTATTTAAAATAGGGGTATAATATTTTTTTCTTTGGTCTAATTTTTGGTATTTTTATGATCAGTTTCACATTCCGATGAGTAGTAAAAAAATAATGATTTTTATTTAAAATTAATTCTTCATAAAATTTATTTAATGTGATAATTAATATTTAATTGAATGGTTTTAGAGTATAAATAGATTATATTTTTCTCAATTAATATAATTTATGTCATTGTGATTAATTTTACAACAAATTTAGATGTAAAATAATTTTAATATCTTGTATGTTTTAACTTTTTAAAACTCATTTTTCATTCCAACCATGAGATTAATTTTAAATTAATTTCTAAAAATTCTATGATTAGAATTTTTAATAATTAATTCCATATTTGGAATCATTGGGTCCAAATTATGTAAATAACTTTCTTTTATTTTTGGGAAATTTTAATAGTAAATTCTATAATTTTTTTTAATATGGTAAAAAGGTGATTCGGGTAATTAAGGGTAAAAATAATATTATTTATTACCATAAAACTTGTCCTAAAATAATTTGATGATTTTGTTTAACCCAAATCATCATTGGGTTTAACTTTTATCCTTTTGAATCAACTTGGTTGATATTAGGACCTTAAATATATTTTATGTGATTAAATGTTAAAGACATCTTACTCAACTTTTAATACCTATATTATTTTTAATATAAGGTTATACATATGTTAATTTCGATTATAAAAACTTATTTAAAAGATAAAATATTTTCATTTATCAAGATAATTTATTTTTAAGTATTAGAAAATAAATAATTACCTTAAATTATTATACATTTATGATGCAGAAAATATTTAATTGATGAAAAATCATTAAAGTAATTTTAATTAAAATGATAATAACCCCTAAAATGCCATAAAACATTGAAAAATATTATTCGTCGAGAAAATATCTACAATAATAATCCAAGGGTCAAATTATATACTTTTTGGATCCATAGGTAAAGTATTATGACACTTATAAAATTTTATCTAAAGTAATGTTAATATTTTAACATTCATGTTTTATTACATGTAACATTTTTAATATTGGATTTTATAGCATATATACTCAACTATAATTATTCTTATGGAATATATTGAATTTTTATTTTTCATACTATTTTATTTTTAATGTTTATTTAATAAATAAGTATATTAAATAATTACAAAAATAGATGTAGTAATTATTTTATTAATGGGAATATCAAATAAATGTTTTTAAAAATATTAATATATATATTATTTGGTAAAATTAATATATAAAATGAATTTAATGGATGAAATTGTCCTATTATTAATATAATAAAAATAGTTTTTTTGAATTTAATTTATTATTTCAATATTTTTAAAAATAAATGAAGTGAATAGTCTCAAAATTGACACTGTTGAGTTTTTATCAAAATAATGTTTTATTTAATTATTCAAATATCATAAAACATTTTAAAAAATTCAAAATAATTATTATAGATTATAAAATATTATAAATAGTAAATTTATCATTTAATTGACAAAAACTAAGTAAAACATTCCCTCTTTTAATATTGAAAAATTTATTGACTTAGTTGAAAATAAAATAGAATAACTAAGTTTTAATTAAAATTATAAGGTTTAAATTAAAATAAAAACTCATATAAAATTTATTGTTTGATGATATTAAAACATTAACTCATTTAATATTTGAAAATATGGAATTTTGGAGATTTTTGGATGCAGTTTTATTTTATTATAAATTAATATTTTTGGAGATTCCAAAAGTTCCCCTCACAACAATTGTAAAAGGGAACCTCCTACCTCCCTTATTCACCTAAATTTGAGACTTAAATCTCACCCATAACATGAAAATATCTCTTATCAACTTCCCTAATAACATTCTTGAGGTTTTTTTCTTCTCAAAAGACAAAATCTTCTGTTTCTAATTGGAGATCTCAAGGGAGATCACACAGTAAGAGGTAATCTCCTTTACAGAATCTCACAAGATCATTTCTTCTTCCACTTACTCTTACTATGTTGTTTCCATTATAAAGTAAAAAATCCAGTATAAATTATATTCTGATATTTTTTTAAAATTATTGAATAACCATATTCCACCTTTTATCAATCTTGTGAAAAATAAAATCACCACCCATGCGTACATATGACCTAGCTACCCTCTCCACATCATTGTGTAATATGTTTTCAAAAACATTGTTTTGATTGATATAATAATAAAAATAATAAAAATATATAGTTATTATAAGATTTTATTAATTTTGGAACAAAAAATATACCATCCACTTACACACTTTTTACTACTAAGGAAATGATACCGTCACTCGTGCGTACATACGGTCTACCATCTCCACAACGCGATGCGATTCATTTACATGTCCACCATTAATGAATGATTATATAAATGTATGAAATTAAAAATATGATATATATTACCTTAATATATTTATATAAATTATGTTAGGATATTCTATTTACAAGAATTGAGACTTATATGACCAAACATGCATTAGAAAAGGAAGTAATTGTCACCCAAAAGAAGCGTAAAAATAAAAAATTATTAAACAGGTGATAATGTGATCATATATGATATCATAAATATAAATATGATTTGAAAATAATGTTAATAAAATTATTTGAACAATTATTTAGGAGGTTTGGATATATACCATGGGAATCAGACCAAAGGTAAGTGATTGTTTTTGTCTCACCTTTATTTTTGTGAGACACATGTCATATACACTACATGTTTCTTCTAAGTAGTGTATATAATACCAATTAATGTATTCTATGAGTCTTATATATAATATTATTTTATTTTAATAATTTTATTTCTTTCATAATGCATACATTTCTATTTATTATAAATTGAAGAGTATTTATTTCACAATCTCTTCAATATTTAGCATTTTTATTTTAAACTCTGTTGGGGAATAGTTATAATCCACATCAATGTTTTATAAAAAAATTCATAATTTTTTTACTATTATACTATGTATATTTGATGTCATTTTTTCCCATTTTTTCTTTTTAATACCTTTTTTAAAGGAATATTTTTTTCTGAATGAGGTGCTTTTTGACTTTCCCAACAAAAGTACATGAAAATTGTTTTCCATTACCTTATACGGTATGAATGGAATTTTAATCTTTAATAATTATTTATTTTCTTGAAGAATACATTACAAGATTACTAGGTTATTTTCAAATAATTTTATTTCTTATAAAATTGTACATCCTTTTATGAAAAGAAAAACAAATTTGAGGAAGAAAGGATATTTCCCAAAAGAATTATTTTCAAGTGTTCTATAATAATTATTTTCTTTATAATATTAAATTATTTAATGATATATATGCTTTAATGGGGACATTTTTTTTCATGGATATTATCCCAATTATTCCAAATTGTTTATTATGATTAAGATGGAATGAAATTTATGAAATCCATTTTTTTCATTGATTATGTTATGATGGAATTATTTTTATGTAACCTATTTGGCTATAATATGATGAATAGATTATGTTCTTGTGGAACACAAATGTATGCTTTTCATTTTGAGATGGGTGGGACTTATATCTCCATCTAATTAATTGTGTAAATAATTATACCTCATGATATAGATAGGGCTGGAATAGGAAATGATCTCGATTCAGTAACACAAGGCTTGAACAAGAAATGATATTGGTTTAGTAATATGGGTTTGTAATAGGATGTAAACCAAATTCAGTATTACAGGGCTAGAATGAGGATTGAACTCAGTTTCGTAAAGTAATTTTTCCACTATGATGGTCTTGGAAATGATCCTCGGTTAATATAGAAATCATTTTCTATGATTATGAGTTTTCCACAATTATATGTTTTATTCCAATGCTATTTTCTCATGGATCATGTTTCTTTATGATTTATGCCTTATGATCTACAAAAAATTATTCTATGACTCAAGATGTTGATATATGTGATATGTGGTATGATTTTTAAAAGAGAAGTTCATATTTTTACATTCTTATGTTCATGTTTTGTTTTATATTTTCCTTGTTTACCCTTACTAAAATTCTATGCTCACCATTTCATATGTTTTATTTACCCATGATATAAATAAAGTCCTTTGGTAGGAAAAATAAATTGCGAAGATATTTATGGGATATGGTTACGATTGTTCACACAATTAGAAGAATGTGTTCCATGTATCTGAAGGCACTAAAAAAATATGATATTTTGGTGTTTATTTGTTTAATGTATTAACTATCTGATACAATTAATGTAATATTCATGTATATCAAGATTTTTTTATTATAGTGCCAATTTTTATTTGCCCAAGGGGTACCATTATTTCCCCTGGGTCTAATATAATTAAAAATTTATTTTATCCCAAGCGGTTATAACTATATATAAAAACTATAATAGATGTTTGGGGTCAATCCCATAGAGATCAGAGAATAGAATGATGAAAAATCATAACTAAATTATAGGTCTCTCTGATTTATGGTTTGTTTTATTAAACAAATTGTGTAATTTAAATACATTAAAATAGAAATATAGTAAAGAGTGGAACCAGTTTCTAGGGGTGGTTTTTCTAACTAAATTAATTCAACTTCACTTACAGAATAATTATATCAAATAACATCCCCACCAAACAAATATATCGATAGAAGAAATGGTCATTTTCTATAAAAATATCCTAAAAAACTAATTCTTCATGTACAGATGAATCAAAATCTATAAATTTCATTATTTTATGATTTTTATAAGCTAAAAAATAATTCCATTCCATTATGATGAATAAATTACCTCATACATGTTGGTGTTCGTTCATTATTGAAATAATAGGGTCATCGGATGAATGATGGTTAAATTATACTTGAAAGAAAAAATATACTATTGAATAAAACCATCATAGGAGAAAAATTAAATTGAACAATTATCATACACACACCCTTTAACTGGTTCTTCTCTCCTCTACAAGTTTTATACAACTATCGAAGGGTGATCGCCAATGATGATTAAACCCAAAACCATAAGAGATGGATTAAGAAAGAAATAATGAGAAAAGAATAATTAAATTTGAAATATTGGAATTAAACTAAAAAAATTCAATTTTACATGAATGTAGAAGAATGAAAAGAAAATCAAAGCATAATGAAAATCTTTTCTATGATAAGTTAGAACCCTATGACAACCTGGTGGTGGTCATGCCAAATAATTGGAGTGGAATCCAATTTTCTCTTATATAGAACATATATTTATAATCTCATCTACCTAATAACGAGATTAATTTATCAAAAATTGATTTTAATGGATACTTGGGTCAAAGGAGGAACGTCCACATTGAATGATATGCTAAAATCATCATTTTTTGTACAGTGTCTCACATATACACATCCTGTATAGATTACATGATGTGTAATATTCTGGCCTATTTTCCTCATCTCATGAACTATAAATGGTTAACGCCTCGTACATTTACAAAATTAGTATAAATTACATGACATGCATCTTCTACTACAAGCACTGAAACCTCTATTTTGTATTTATTCTTCAGTTTTGTGCCTTAGAAACCTCTCTTTTTCTATGCAGATTCAATCATCAACCTAATATTCATATTCATTTTCCATTGCCTCAACATTCCACATCATGACTCAATGTGAGGAAGCTTTATGATCCTTAATATGTATCATTTTACTTCATACTTCACCAAATGTTGGTCCTATATAAGATAAAAAATACATCAATATATTCCATAAAACTCATCTTTAATAAATAATCATCCAATGAATTAATATATAAATTCTATGGAAATATAGATGAAAAATATAGATATCATAAATATAGAGAATGCAATTCACATGAATCATCTATATAATTTGATCATAGATCTGCACATAAGTAAATCCACAATGAGTCATTTGAGGATCTATTTTTGAGTGATTTCAACAGTGTATGAGTCATTTGGATATTGTGGAATGAATAATACAATAAATATAAGAATTAGTATTTTGATAAATAGTGAAAAAATATGATTACTCTTTACCAAGATTTTAATGTTTGTATTATCGCAATTTTATTATTCCTAATTATGTATGTTTTTTAGGAGGAAGTTATGGGGGGAATTTGAGCTGCAACACGAGGATCCACAATCATTGCAAGATCACTACATGTCTTCATAATGTCATAATTTTTTTAATTGAATGATAATTAAAAATAAAGGTACATGAAAATTCTAATATTCTGATGAATGTTTGAGATCATATTTACAGGTGAAGACTTTAGGATAATTAAATTGTTAATAATTTTAGATAATGTGTTAATAGAGTTTTAGTAAATATAATAGAAAGGGAAGATATAATAAAAGTAGTTCGCTTGATAATTGATGTATCTAGGTGAATAAAATACTATCTATTTTGTGATAGTCTCAAAAAAATATTGTGTGAAGAAGAATATGATCTTGTACTATCTATTCCACATGAAATCATGATATTGATTGAAAATTTATCCTTAGAGATATATATATTTTTTTGTTTTCAACAAGAATGTGTTTTTTTGATTGGTTGGTGTATGTATCTTGTATTAGGTACCAGGTCATACCCTTTCTAGTATCTATATTGATAATAAGATAATAGTTTTATATGAGTGACATAAAAACCACTATACATAAGGAATGTGGTTATACTTTAAGACATGAACCCTGTTAACAAACATATTGTACTCTAAGTTTGTATTCTAATGATTTTTTTGATTTTATCACTAAATATATAGAAGGGAATATGTATTTGTTAAAAATAATAAAATCAATAATTCACCATCTAGCAATTCTTTCCACCACATGTTTGATTTGTTTCACATATATATATTGTTTTGAGATATATAAAGGATTATAACTCACAATAAAACCAAAATTTCCTGCATAGACATATCTATTAATTTCAAATATTTATTTACTAATTATTTTATAAAATTATTTTTTTATTATCACTAATATTATAATTAAAAAATATAATTTTCTTTTGTTCTAAAACAAGAACTAGTAATAGTTGACTTTTTATGAATTCTTAGTTTTAGCACCGATAAAGTGTCCTTTATTAGATCTTATTAAAATAATTGGTAAAGGAAACTCTTTAATTTTCAAGATTTTATAATAGTTTAAATTCTGAATCTCATTTAGTATGAGCCCAATTTAATTGAGAATCATTGTAATAAAATTATTCTAGCTGACTAGTTTTTTTTAAATTTTACATAATGATAATATTTCTCTAATCACAAATTTTGGACAAATTTTAAGCATAAAAAATAGAATAAGATTCAATAATAAAATGAATTCATGTATAAATAAAATATTTATTCATTGGACCCTCCACCTATCAAAAATAATTCCATCAAACCACTATAATACCATCCTTTTCACCGTTAAACTTCCTATATCAATATTTATTTTAATAATACTAATTGGAAAAAATATTATTTCAGACTACAAACATAATGCCCATCCGATGCAACATCAATTAAATACATACTCTTATTCTTTGAAACATCCATTAAATATAAGGTATAACGAATCCTCGCTTCAAATATGATTAATTTATTCTTATAATATAAATCATCATGCATTTTATATTCAAAAAATTCAACATACACTCATACTAAAACAAAAAATTATCATTTACCTCTCTCAAATTATGAAAAATTGGAGTATCACTACCTACATTATAAAGAACCATGTTAAGTAGATCAACCAATCTTTTATAAATAGAATAAACATATAAACATATGAATACTAAATTAATTTAATATTCTGTAAATACCAAGTATATTTTATATAAAACATGATAATAACTTACCAAATAAAAAAATAATGTATAAGGATGAACATTGCATAATTTAAATAAAACTGGATAAAATTTAAGAGAGATGTCTATTTTCCAAAAATATTTACAAATAATAAATCACAACATAAAATTTCTATCTACAAGAAATATATTACTTGGATGAATTAAATAACAATTATTTGTGACATAATTATATAATATTTGTTATGTTTGGAAAGGTCCTATTTTTATATTATATTTTCTTATATATAAATACTAAAAAATTTATTTATAGGTTTTTTTTATTTAATTAAATATTATTATAAATATTAATAATAATTTCATGCTAATTTTTTCATAAATTGTGATTATTATAGACCCTAATACCAAAGTACATTTATATTATTACTCTTTGTCTATAAGAAATTATCTTAGTCACTAGATCATACTTGGAGGAAATGAAATAACATGGAATAATAAATATATAATTTTCCAGATTATATATATGGGATGATATAATAATTACATTACATTTTTTTCTCTATATTTATCTCTCTCTCGTATACTAATTTAATGTATGTTACATGTGTATGTATTTTTTATTTTTCATTAATCATATGTGATCATTTTGATTTTTTATAACCTTATCATAATTAATCAATGTTGGGATCTACATTTTAAATTATCCTCATGGGATCCACTTTCCTAGGAGGTTTGTGAGATTATGTAAATTATATTTTCCCTAAAAATATTGAGAAGTTATATTTTCCACACTATCAACTTATAAAAATAATTTCTCTAGGTTTTTAAATTTAAAAATTAATCTAGATACAAATTATATTAATGAGACTATCCAAAGTGGATTAAAACCATTTTTAAAATAATGTTCCAACATCTCAATGTTATTTTACCGTAATATCATTTAGAAATGATGAATCGAGACCAAATTGTTATATATTATTCTCAAAAAGTGAATATAAGTACATATCAAAAATAAAATAGTTATATTCCATGAAAGAATTGTTGTGTTCAAGTTCAAGGTTGAGGTAAGACTCTTACTCATGGTATAAATAATAAAAAACTGAATGAATAAATTAATTTACATCACTTGAAATGGTCAAATAATTAATTTCATCTTGAAAAAATATAAAACATTAAATTTTATATTATTATTATGGTATGAAATGTTACAATACAAACACATGTAATATAATAAACACAAATTGTTTTTTCAAAAAAATCAATAAAAGGGATGGATAAAATAGTTTAATAATTATTTGTTCAAAACATAAATATTAATTTTTATATTTTTTATATTTTTTTACTCAAAAATTATTATGAGAGAAAATAAATAGTAGGGATTGAAGATAGAGAGAGATAGGGAGCGGAAATATATGTTACAAAAAATATGAGAAAAGATTTGAGAAAGTGTTTTTTTTTGTTTAATTTTTTTGATAAGTTCTTATCTATATTATAAAAGGAATAATAAACTGAAATGGGTGGTTATTAAGTATACAAATTTTTGGATCTTGTAAGGAGAAGTCTAAATGGGATTTCCTCCCATGTAATATCTCATACGATAAGGTAATCATATTTTATGAAGTGTTAATAATATTTTATAATGAGATGACAATACCTTTTGAAGTGATGATCATATGAAGAGGTGATAATAAAAAGAAATGATGATGATGTCCTATAAGGAGTCATTGTTCTTATATCCTATTATGAAGATAAAATTCTTTAGGTGACACATATATTTTTTTAGGTGAAAAAAGTTTTTTGGGATATAAAAATGATTTTTTTTTCTTGGGATAGAAGGATAAAGACTATGAGTATTTAGAAAAATGGTCTTATTAATATCCTTTAATATATTTGTACTAATTGATAAAAATAAATATATATTAAATAGAGTAGGTTCTATAGATTATGAATTTTTTATTTTCCTCTACTATGTGGTGTTGAGGTGTTGGAGATGGTGATAGTGAGTTGAGAAGGTGAATTGTGGACGAATATTTTGAAATTGGGTTTCTTTTTGCATGTCATGGTTTTTCCTTTACTACATCATAGTTTTTTTCTTTAGGTATTAAATTCTTGTTTTAGTGGATTTTTTTGTTCTAGAAGTGTTATGTTGATTTTTTTATTAACAACTACAATGGGGTTTATAAAACATGACATGGTTTTGGCAGAGTTTAACAACTGGAGATTTTAGATCCTCTTAAGTAAATAGTATGTTATGTAACATGTGATACAAATAACACCTTACATAAACTTGCCAACAAATACTTGATGGTGATTATAAATAAAAATATTTTAAAAATCCTATCATACAATCTTATAAAAATATTCTTATATCTTGAGGGTAAATAATTAATATTATTTGATATTGATAAAATTTATTTTCAAAAAAAGAAATATTATTTAAATATTTCATTTTATTTAAATTTAAAAATTTAAAAATTATGCAATTTTATTTTTATAAAATAACTATCATTTTTTATTTCACCATAACATTTGTATCTTAAGATGATTTTTTGATATGTTTCTTAAAATGATTGATTTTTAGGTGAATGGTGAAAATATTGATTTTTCTAATACCTTTACTTTTACATAGAAAATAATTTTTCTAAATTGTTTTTAAATAAAAAAATTATATATAAAGTAAAATAGATATTTTATAAATACTATATTCAATATGTAAAACCGATGAATACCATTATAATTCATGAAGTAATGTTTTATGAAAACCAATTTTCTTATGATTCATTAATTATATTTACGCTTGTGGAAATTTGGTTTTTGATTTATTTTAATTTATCATAATACTTTTTTGAATAATAATAATACAATTAATATCATTATTATTAATAAAATTTATAATTTTTTTCCCAAAAAGAAACCTTATGCTTAAAAATGCATGTTTCAAAAAAATGGGGTTTTACACATTACATGCACTAAAATAAAAATTAGTTTTACTATATGTAGAAAATTAATTTGATTAAATGGATATAATGTTTTTGAAGAAAAATTAAATATTATTTAATAATTATAATTTAATTTTAATGGATAAACATTTGATTACATAGGTTAATACTAATTACCATGTTAATGGTGAATATATTACTTTTGAATTATTTTAATAACGAGCCATAATTTTTATCGAATAAATTATATTAATTTATTTTAAATAATTAATCCAATATTTGTTTCATATATATATATATAAACACTAATTTAATGGTATATCAATAGAAAATAGTATTAATAACACATAATGGTGAAAACAACCTTTTTAAAAAAATAGTTTCTAATTTGCTATCTTCATTAATATAAAATATTATTTTATCTAATTTATAAATATAAATATATTAAAATGAGGTTAAATTTATTTTTATCTCACTAAAATATAGTAATAGGGTTTTACTTTTAATTTTATTAAAATATAAAATCATTGAGGTGTAAACTAGATACCATAGTAAAAGTTAATTTGGGTTAAAGGTTAAAATTAAAAAATCAATGTTTTATCCCAAATGAGTGGTTTATGTTACTATAGAAACAAAATAAATTTATAATTCTATTTTTAAAATTTTTGGGCCATTTAAATTGTAATTGTAACACCACAATAATGAATTTGTTACGGGTCATTCCAAAAATTCCATTTTCTTTACTTATAAAAATGTAACACTCTTTCCACATAGGGACTCAATAATTATTTGAATTAATCCTTGAAAATCATCCGTTTTACTACAAATAGATACTTCTATGATGAAAATAAACTCTTAGTCAGACCATATTATCCTAATCTATTATATTCATAGAAGTATTCTAAGGAAAGATCAGGTGTCTAATGTGAGTATTGTCATCTACGTAGATTTTCTTCTTAAATTTAGACTTTCTATTTTATTTTAACCACACTAAAATAATTACATTAGTATAATTCATACAATATCAGATTATTATATATATTTTTTAATCAATATTTAATAACCTTTCCATTCCATTAAGAAAAATAAAATCATCATCCGAGGGTACATGCGGATTACCGCCTGCATGAAATGAATCTTTCTGTTTATGATTGTCGCCACTAATGGATGGTCATAAGGATGGTATTAATTTTTAAATATGGAATATATATAATAATTTTTATTTTAAAATTTAAAATTATTATATACCTTCATTTCATCCATTCTGGGAGAAATTATATCGTTAATTGCGCACAGGTCCGGACTACCGCCTCTATGAGAAAAAAAAATTCATTTGTTGTCACCACCCAACATGGATGATAATAAGATTGTACTTAATGATGATATATAATATTTATGAATTTTTTTAATTTTCTATTAAATTTTAATGTTAAAATATTCTTATTCATTTATATGTTTTAACACTCTCTTGTTTTGACCATTTTTACAATCTGAATGAATGATGTTTTAATGTTTATGTAATGAATGATTAATGAGGGTAATATAAATGTAAAAAATTATAATAATATTTTATTCAAGATGTACTATTGATCCTAGAATGGTAATATTAATATCTAAATATATTATTAATAAATATCATTTTTTTAAAAATAGTTGAAACAAGATTGTCAGTGATTTCATCTTCACAAGTCATAATTAAAACTCTCATGTAATGAAAGAGGAAAATTATAAATTATTTTGGAATATATATTATAATACCTTCAATAATATAAAAATTATGAACTTGAACCCACTTAGTCATAATCAATCCCAATCATAAGATGTTTTTATGAAATAAACAATCGAATGTTCAAACCATAACACCTTGATATTTTAAAAGAACACTATGTTGGATTGGGTACAAGATACACAATACCCAGCTTAAGCGAACAATGATTTATTATTATGTGATCATTATAAAATAGCCATTAAATTTGTGGGAATGAATATTATTAACCACAATATTAAATATATAATTTCCTATTATTTTTTAGTTTACTAATTTATGATTTTCAAAGAAGAACTTAATTTTTAGTAAATTCATTTTATTATTTAAAAAATAGGGTTCCATGAAAATTGGTTTCTTGATATTTATAATTGAATATTATAATTAATTTACAACAATTATATAAATTTTATTTTATAAAAATAATATAATTTTTAAAATTATCATATTAAACTTATTGAAGGGGGAATTTTTGGGATATTTCTGAGTAGATTGATTTTCCAATGCATAGAAAAAAATACTGCTTTTTATAAAATGTTCATTTTTTTATTAAAAAGTCCCATTGTGAATTTAATTTTATCAAAAATTAAATTTAACACTATTTAGTTTTATATGGTCTAATTAATTGAATTTTAATCATCCTTATACCTTATTTTGGTATAAGTACATTTTTGGGATTAAAAATGCAGTATTCATGAAAACTCTTTTCCTTTTAATTTTGAGGGGTTAATTTAAAATTAAATTATACCCTTTATTATAGTTTAATATTAAAAAATAAATTCCATATTTATAATTATTCGGTCCAAATTTTGAAAACATGTCCCTTTTATTATTGGTCATTATGAATATTAATTATAGTAATTTTATTAACACGATAATGGGTAAATTGGGTAATTTAGGTTAAACATAATATTATAAAAACCATAAAATGACCCAAAAACCTAACTAAATATTTTTTTAATGATTATATATTGAAAATAATCATCTAAGGGTATAATTTATGACCTTTTTGGTTCACTTGGATGAGATTATTACATTTATAGTATTTTATTTAATGAAAAACCAAACACCTCACACTCCTGTTTTGAATAAGTGTAATATTTTCTCTATAGTGTTATTTAGAGGATATGTTCAACTATAAATATAATTATTAAATATAGAAGATATTTCTTCATTATGTTAATATATTTTTAATTCTTATTGAATAAGTAATTACCTTAAATGCTTACACAACACTAATGTAGTAATTTATTATTTAATGGAAGAATCAAATAAATGATATTAAATTTTTTAAAAGTAACATATTTTGAGATATTTAAGGAGATAAAAAATATAGTTGATAATGAAATTATTTATAGGTAATATGTTATTTATTTATAATTTTAATTATTATCTTAATTTTTATAATGGTAATGTAATGAATAGTATCATAATTGACGATAATGATATTTTATGGGAATAATATTTTACGAAAATATATAAAATTATAAAAAACATAAATAAGAAAAAAAGAGATAATATAAGTTCTAAAATATAATATCCTATAAACTTATATTCCATTTGGAATATTTTTTATCTAGTCTTTTTATTATATTATAATATTTGGTGAAATTTCAAAAGTCCCCTCATCTCAATTATAAGTGGGCACCTCTTCCTTCACTTATTTACACCACTTCAGGACATCTATCTTGACAAAAAACCATCACATTTCTATCCTAATCTTCCTTATAAATATTATAGAGTTGATAGTTATCTCAAAAGACCAACCCTAGATCCCTTAAGAAGAGATCTAATGGAAGTTCTTTAAAGACACAAAAAATCCATGTTTTTTATTATATGCAAATTTTATGAGTCCACAAAAATTGACATCACGTGATTCTGAAACCCAGTGTGACCGGAATGAATTTCTGAACCTTTTTGAGGTTCAGTAAATGTGGGATCGGGTTTTTGTAACTTTTGAACTAGTGATCAGAATTGAAATCTGAGGATACCATTGAACTCGCAACGCCGTTATTCGTTTAAGGAGACCTTCACCTCGACAATAGTTGATCGATGGTGAAAGTTAGTTTTCGTTTTTATGTAAAAAAAATATATAAAATAAATAATAACTTTTATTTTATTTTTCTTTACCTCCCAATTGAATGCATAGTGGTGGAGAACACCCGAGCTAGAAAATCCATCAATTCAAATCTGCGGTGTTAGGGACCATGCATACCCCTCTTAATGGGGGGGGGGACCTCTAAACTTCCCATTAATTTATTCTCCGATTTATTTGAGAAAATTAATTTTGCCATAAAATTAAATTGTTAAACTTAATTTAATTTTTATTGGATCCTCCTTCTTTTGGGAGGATTAGTTGGAAAAGGAGAAGGGGAGAACTTGTGGAGGAACATTCTCTCCAACGAAGCAATTATTCAATGAAGAACACGCTATCTTCTCTAACAAAGAACATGCCACCTCCAACGTGGGATGCCTTCAACAACGACGAACCGACATCCATCTTTCCCTCCTCACCAACGTAAATAAACATTGACATAGGGGTTTTTTTGTTTTTCATGGTTCGAGTTGAATTAATCCTCTTGATCAGCCAGCTACCTATCTAATGTAGAGGGTGCGGGCCAAACGAACAATGGCCAAATCCCTCTGTTGTTCTTCATAGTTGTTGTATTCTTCGCGGTAGAGAAAGGTGGCGATTGCCTCCCTATCTAGCCATATGGAACTGGGGTAGCGTGTTCCCACACCACTTGTAGAGGAAGAGGGCACGGATAGGCTAGAGGGTGGCAGACTATTGTCGGCCGCGGCGGTGGACTGAGGGCGACCAGTGCTTTGGCCAGCCCGATAAGCATGGGCGGTGTGACCGCACGCCACCATAGGAATAAGTGGTCATGGCCCACCTGGCCACGTAGGATGGGGGAAGGTGACGAACTTTTGGCAGGCCATGGAGGGGCGGCGCACAACATGCCACTGGGTGGAGCAAGGGTCAGGCCGTTTCGGTCGGCCCAACTGTACTGAGTGGGAATCGCGGTGGGTCCCACATGTTGGCGGGCGACCGAACGACTTCATCCATTCAGTGATTGAAAGTGGGGGTGTGCGACTCCCCCACCCCACCGCATGTGGTCTGGCTGGGCCACCCAACAGGGGCCGGGCTGGACCCGGTTCGGACCGGGTCAGACCGGACTGGGTCCAACTTGACCTAGACACACCTTGTTGGCCATAACTTTGGCACCAAGCGTCCATTCGACGAACCATCTATGGAGGAAGAAACCTCCGAGTGAGAAGGTCCTTTTGGAATACCCCACATGAGATTTGGATAATTTTGGGGTATGGTTGGGTTGGATTGAGCACAAATACAACTAGGCCCTTAGGACCAAAAGGCCAATAACGTACAGATTGGGCGTCCGATTGACGCAATGTCTATTTCACTGAGACCCCTTTTACGTGGCGGTCCTTTGGGATAATTTTTCATGGGACTTTGTAGAAGTTGGAGTATTGACCTGTGGTTGAGGAGACGATCCTCTCAGAATCAAGCGAGCTTAGTGCGGGAACCCTGTAGCTGGCTGTAGCATGAGAAAGGGATACTCCTTCGGTCTGTGCTAGAGGATCCCACATGGGTCCACTCTAGGAATACATCTGGGACTACTATGGTATCATGTGTGGTTATTCTGTACTAGGATATTCTGTGGGGCTGATGAAGTACTAGGATCATGTGTGGGTCTACTGTACTAGGATCATGTCTGGGTCTGACGATATACAAGGATCCTGTGAGGGTCTGCTGTACTAGGATCCTCTGTGGGTCTGATGATATACTAGGATCCTATGTGGGGCTGACGATTTAGGATCCTACATGGGTCTTCCTCTTAAAATATTAATATGATTCAGTAGTTACATCAAATCATTTCTACTATTGTACCTATGTTATACTTGGTGTGAGCTGAGTCTTTACCTTTGTGGAATTATTTAGTGTGGCGTACCTGTGTGGTACTTACCTTCATGGTGTTACCCTTGTGGTATTTTTTCTTATGTGGCATATGTGTGTGGTACATACCTTCATGGTAATATTCCCTTTGTGGAACAGTTGTACTTTGGCTAAGGAGTTGGGCCTTGTGATTTCTCATGAATGAGATGGGTAATATCTGATAACTTAGGTATATGTATGGTCATTTACTTAAGTTGGGTTGTCACTAGTTTATATGCTTTGTGGTTTATCCTTTGTGGATTTTGTGAGACATTGAGGGTATCAGGGTCCCTATATAGTATCATTATACTCACCCCTGCATGGGCTTCGCCAGCACATTGTTGTGTTTAGTGCAGATGATGGACATCGCTGATTGGGGATGAGGGTTCCCAGACTGGATGGTGCCCAAAGGTGGACCATAAGGCGTGTCTGTACGCAGAGGATATGGGCGGATGTGGAGTAATGAGGAGGAAATCTATACCTACTATTCAAGTAGGAACCTTGAAGGACGAAGCAGTAGCTATCTTTCTCCTTATTCAGTTGTATTTCATTTCCAGTTGTACTTGTACCTTTACTGTTGGGCTTGAATTACGGCCCCTCTTACTTTCAGCACTACTTTTTCTAAACAATTTACTTGTGCTCGTATCTTATTGGGTGTTTGGTTTATTGTGTTTATAGGATGTAAAGGAAATTCTTTCCTAGGTTTAGGGGATATGCCATTCGGTGCTAGTCGCCAGCCATGGCCTATGGAATGCAGGCTTGGGGTAGTCACGCCACGGGCCTCAGGGGACAGGTCATGACAAATTGGTATCAGAGGAGTCGGTTTTACCATAGAACACTGGAATCTTATATTTTTAACGACAATAGTGTCAAGTGTAGTGAGTGTGGTTATCAGTTTAGGGAATCCAGTGTTGGTGTGGCGGTTGTCGTATCCATACACTAGAACCTTGACTTCTGATTTATGACTCAGTGCACGAAAATAATTATTGCGTGTGTGTTTTGAAAAGTTTTATTTGTGAACTCTTTGAGTTAGCTCACTAGGTATAACTTATTTACAATGGTTCACCTATTTCTTTTTCATGATGCCTCCACGCAGACAGCTAGCTAGGGTTCCGAGTGGAGTACACGATGATGGCCCGCTGAGCGAAGGGGCCAATGTGCAGGGCCCTCTTTCAGTAGAGGCACCAGTTGAGGAAGCAACAATACCATTACCCATTGGTCCACCAACGACAGTAGCCCCACTAGCAGAGGGTGCATGCCAATTGAGCGCGTTTCATGAGTTATAGCACCAGAGGCCACCCAGTTTCATGGGAGAGACAAACCCACATGCATCTGAGGATTGGATAGAGGTCGGGGTTAGGGTCTTCCGACTGTTAGGGACACCAGCTGATCTCATGGTGATCATTGGTGCCATTCTTCTACAAGCAGTAGTAGGCAGATGGTGGATCTTGATGCTATAGGTTCACAATGAGGGGAGACTTCTCTGGGAAGACATTGAGATCTTGTTTCGGAAAGAGTGTGTCCTAGCAACCCTTCAGAAAATGTGCATATATGAGGTTCTTCATCTGCATCAAGGCAACATGATTGTGGCTCGTTACTCAGCAAGGTTCACTGACCTCTTTCGCTACTCCACTAATATGGTGTGAGATCCATTCATCATGGCCTAGACCTTTGAGCAGGGGATCAGGTGGGAGATTAGGTCTTTGATGATTTCTCTCAGCATCCCGACGCAGGCGGGGGTGTTAGAGAGAGCCCTATTAGTGGAGAGTTTACTTGCTAAGCAGTCACCAGCAGTGAGACCTACCCCCGGGTGTCACGTAGCCGAGTATTCTATAGTTGGAAGCCGACAGATTTCACAGAGATCCAAGAGGACCAGGCCTACAAGTTGACGACCGCAGGATTTAGGGTCTGTTTTGTGGGGAACTAGAGACAGAACCAGTCATGCGAGGAGCACGCAGTGTTTAACATGTGGCGGGTAGGGTCACATGGCTCATGAAATCCTGACGCACCGTACGAATGATCATCAGATAGTTGAAGGACCGCCTAACCAGAGACAGAGGTTCGACAGAGGAGGTCTGCAAGGAGTAGGAAGACATAAAAGGGGAGCAGGCCGTGCATATCGCGATGGGAGACAATTTGACATGTTACCACCACCACCACTATGTGGTCCACCCCGACCATAGGGAGCAAGTGGACAGGTGTGAGCTCAGCTCCAGGCAGCTGAGGCATACGACCAGGGCGCTCTAGAGATGATACGAGGTACGATCTGTGTCTACTCCACCTTAGATGTAGTACTTATAGACACATGATCATGTCATTCTTTTATTTCCACTGCCCTCATACAGAGCTTAGATATTCTGAAAGAGCTGTTGGATTGATCCTTATGGCTAGATAAACCTACAAGAGCGGATTTGACGATTACGCACTGGTGCCGATAGTGTGATATTAGTTTAGGAGGCAAGAGATTCGAATGGTATCTCTTAGTAGTGGCGTTGAGTCTTTACGAAGTCATTTTAGGTATGGACTGGTTATCTACAGTCCATGCTCAGATTCACTATATTAGGCACAAAGTGCAGTGTGTCCACATGAATGGGACTGGGCTTACCTTCATCGGTGAGAAGGGAGCCTTAGAATCACATGATGGAATTACCCAGAGGAGAGTGTAGCCGATCACTCATCAGTTGGCTAGCCTTACCCTTGGAGTAGTTGATGTGAAGAGTCCAAGCTATCATATAGTGGTTCACTAGTACGTGGATGTCTTCCTTGATGATGTTCTGGGTCTCCCTCATCATAGTGAAGTGAAATTTTACATTGAACTATATCACGGGACAACAATGATATCTATTCCAGCGTATAAGATGGCTCCCGTGGAGCTTCGTGAGATGCAGGTACAACAAAAGGACTTGTAGGGGAATAGATTGATCCGGCCCAATGTTTCTCTTTGGGAGGCCCTGATTTTTTTCACCTTGATGGAGGAAGGGAGCTTGAGACTTTGTGTTGACTATCGGCGCCTGAACTAGGTGACCATGAAGAATAAGTACCCACTTCCATGTATTGACAAACTCTTTGATCAGCTGAATGGGGAATGATGGTTCTCAAAGATAGACCTCAGGTCAGGCTATCAGCAGCTCAGATTAAGAGATGAGGATATGCAGAAGATGGATTTCAGATGTCGGTATAGCTGTTATGAGTTCTTGGTTATTCCATTAGGTGTGACCAACACTCCAGTATTGTTCATGGGAATCATGAACATGATCTTCCAACCATACCTTGATCACTTTTTAGTAGTCTTCATCAAAGACATCCTGATATACTCGGATACTATGGAGAAGCATGCCTACCATCTGTAGATAGTTCTAGACACACTCCGAGAGCACCATATTTATGGAAATCTCTCGAAGTTATAGTTATGGATCCGAGAGGTTCACTTCCTAGTACAAGTAATATTGGAGGCTGGAGTTGTAGTTGATTCAGTGAAGATCGAGGTGGTACTTTCTTGGGAGTGACCCAGAAGTGTGACAAAGGTACCGAGTTTCCTGGGTTTGGCCGGATACTACCGGAGGTTTGTGCCAGATTTCTCCAGAGTTGCATCACCTTTATCAACATTGAAGAAGAAGGGTAACCCCTTCATGTGTTTAGAGATATTTCAGTGGAGTTTTCAGGAGATGAGGTAGAGGTTGACCAGTGCACCCACCTTGAAGCTTCCAGAGAAGGGTGTTGGGTACGTAGTCTTCTACGACGCATTAGGGACCAAACTCGGATGTGTCCTGATGTAGGAGCGAGCAGTGATAACGTATGGTTCTTGACATCTGAGAAAACATGAGCAGAGCTAAGCTACCCATGACCTGGAGTTAGCAGTAGTGGTCTTCATCTTGAATATGAGGTGACATTATTTGAGGGGCGAGCATTTTACGGTTTACTCTGATCACAAGAGTATCAGGTATATCTTTTCTCATAAAGACCTGAAACTGAGAAAATGACTTTTGGCTCGAGTTCCTCTAGGACTAGGAATTTGAGATAGTCTATACTCTTGGGAAGTGGTACATTTTAGCAGATGAACTCAACATGAGATCTGGTACACAACTACTTGGTGTGGCGACAGAGCAGCTAGCCAATTTACAGATATCCTTTATGGATCAAGATAGAGAATCTTTTCTTCAGTCACTTATAGTCACTCCCCCACTTCTTCAGTGAGTCTGGGAGGCACATCATGGGGACACTTACTGCGAGGTTCGATGTGCTAAGATATCCATAGGAAAAGCACCTGAGATATTTTCTAAAGGTGGGGAGCACTTCATCCTTTTCAGGGGATGTACCATGGTTCCAGTGTCACGTAGGGAGGAAGTGTTGAGGGAGTTCCACATGTCCCCACTCGCGGTACATCTAGAGGTGGAAAAGTTGTATCAGGATATCCAATGAAAGCATTGGTGGTGGAGAATGAAGAAAACAGTAGCAGAGTTTGTCACTCAGTGCCTCACTTGTCAGCATGGGAAGGCAGAGCATTAGGTACCAGCAGGCTTAGTGTAGCCTTTAAATTTTCCAAAGTGGAAGTGGTATAGGATATCCATGTACTTCGTGATAGGACTTCCACATACATCCAGGAGTCATGATTCTATTTGGTTGGTCATCGACTGACTCACCAAGTTGGATCACTTATTACCGATCATAGAGAAGGGTTCAGTAGAGAGATTGGGATGCCTCTATGTGCAGGAGATTGTGTGGATACATGGAGTACTATCGATGATTGTCTCTTATCGTGATGCACGTTTCACTTCATGTCTATGGAAGGGGTTGTAGGAGGATTTTGGGATGCAACTTCGTTTGAGCACCGCCTTCCATCCTCAAACGGATGGCCAGACTGAGCAGACCATTCAAACCCTCAAGGACATGTTGCGTGCTTGCATCCTCAACTTTAGTCACATCTGGGAGAATCTCTTTTCCTTGGTAGAGTTTTCATACAACAACAGATATCAGTCCACCATTAGGATGACACCTTTCAAGGATCTGTACGGCCGACCTTGAAGATTGCCTTTGTGCTGGACTGACCCTGGGGAGTCATCACTCATGGGACCAGAGATAGTACAGGCTACAAAAAAGAAGGGGTTGATCATCCAGGAGCGGATGAAGACTGCACATAGTAGGCATATGAATTATGTCGAAAAGAGACAGAGACCTCTGGATTTCAATGATGGTGACCATGTTTTATACTGGTTTCACCCCGATGAAGTTTGCGAAGATTTGGCCGGGGCGGAAAGTTATCTCTGAGGTTCATCAGACCCTTTCAGGTCCTCAGTAGAGTTGGAGAGGTAGCTTACCTCCTTGAAATCCCCCCCTCAGTTTCACTGGGTTCACGATTTTTTACACGTTTCCCAGCTGAGGAGATACATGCACGACCCATCCCAGGTCATCGAACACGGCGCGCTGGACATCAACGATGGGGAGAATGCGCCACCTCCAACGCGGGGTGTGTTCAATAACGACGAACCAACGTCCGTACTTCCCTCCTCACCGATATCAACAAACTTTTAGGTAGGAGTTTTGTTGTTTATAGTGTCTTGAGTTGAATTAATCCTCTTGATTCACCTACTAACGATCTAATGTGGAGGGTGTGGGCCAAACGAACACGGCCTGATCCCTCCGATGTTCATCATTGTTGTTTTATTATTCATGGCAGAAAAAGGTGGTGACTACCTCCTGGTCCTGCCGCACTAAACTGGGGTGGTTCTCCCATTATTTTGGTAGATAAATAGGGTGCGTAGAGGCCAGAGGGTGGTAGGCTATTGCTGGCCACGGTGGTGGATAGAGGGCGGCTGGTTCTTTGGTCGGCCGCAAAAGCACAGGCGGCGCGACCACGCGCCGCCGTCAAAACAAGTGGTCATAGATTGCCTGGTTGTGATGGATGGTGGAAGGTTGCTGAATTCAGGCCAGTCCCAGAGGGGCGGCACAAGACGCACTGCTAAGAGGAGCAAGGGGACGACCGTTTCAGCCAGCCGAGCTGTACTGAGCGGGACATGCGGTGGGTCACGCATGCTGGCTGGCGACCAATTGTCTTTTCCCATTAGGTGATTGAAGGCGGGGGGGAATGCTACTACCCTACATGCGTTCAGGATAGGCCACCTAGTGTGGGTTGGGTCAACCCAAACCAGGTCAGGTCAACCTAGGCTGGGTCAGATCGGACTCGGGCCCAACTAGATCCAGAAACACCTTATTGGCCATAATTTTGGCACTGGGTGCCCGTTTGACGAACCGTCTGTGACACAAGAAACCTTGGAGTGAGAAGGTCCTTTTGGTTTACCCCACTTGATATTTTTGAGAAATTTGGGGTATGGTCTGGTTGGATCGAGGACGAATCTAACTAAGCCCTCAAAACCAAAAGCCCAATAACTTACAGACCATTGGTCTGATTGACGCACCATCTGTTGTACATAGACCCCTTTTACATGGTAGTCCCCTGGGATAATTCTTCATGGGACCTCATGGAAGTTGATGTATCGACCTGTGGCTTGAGAAGTGGATCCTCCCGGAATCAAGCAAACATAGTGCGGGAACCCTATAGCTGGTTGTAACATGAGAAAGGGATACTTTGTGGGTTTGGGCTCAAGGATCCCACATGGATCCGCTCTAGGAATCAATGAGCGAATACTCTATGATATTTTGTGGGTATTCTATACTAGGATCCTGTGTGGTTCTGATTATGTACTAGGATCCTGTGTGGGTCTGTTGTACTAGGATCTAGTGTGCGTCTGATTATGTACTAGGATCCCGTGTGGGTATGCTGTAATATGATCCTGTGTGGGTCTGATGTTGTACTAGGATCCTATGTGGGTCTGACGATTTAGGATCCTACATGGGCCATCCTCTTAATAGAGTAAGTTGATTCAATAGTTAAATCTAATCATCTCTACTACTGTACCTATATTATACCTAGTGTGAGATGAGTCTTTACCTTTGTGGTATTCTTCTGAGTGGCATACCTGTGTGGTACTTACCATCATGGTGTTACCCTTGTGGTATTCTTCTGTGTGGCATACCTTTGTGGTACTTACCTTCTTGGTATCCCTTCATGGAACATTTGTACTTTGGATAAGGAGTTGGGCCTTGTGACTCATCATGAATGAGATTGGTTATATTTGACAACTTAGGTATATGTATGAGCATATACCTAAGTAGGGTTGTCACTGGCTTACATGCTTTTTGGTTTATCCTTTATGGATTTTGTGAGACCTTGAGGGTCTCAAGGTCCCTACTGAGTATCATTATACTCACCCCTACACGGGCTTTGCTCGTACCTTGTTGTGTTTGGTGCAGATGATGGACATCGCTGATCGGGGCTGAGGGTACCAGGACAATATGATTCCTGGAGGTGGACCATACGGTTTGTCGGTACACCGAGAAGACGGGCATACGTGGAGTGCGGAGGAGGCGATCTGTACCTACCCTTCAGGTAGGAACCTCGGAGGATGACCCAATAGATGTCTTTCCGATTCTTCAGTTTTATTGTATTTCTAGTTGTACATGTACCTTTACGGATGGGCTTTATTCTGGCCCCTCTTACTTTCAACAGTCCTTTTTCTATACAGTTTACTTGTGTTCGTATCTTGCAGTGTGCTTGGATGAGTGTGTTTAAAAAATATACAGGCAATGCCTTCCCGGTTTTAGGGGATACGCCTTTTGGTGATAATTGCCAGCCCTTGGCCTATTGAAGGCAGGCTTGGGGTAGTTACAGCACGGGCCCTAGGGGATGTGTTATGATAAGTCTGCTGAAAAATATGTAATCATCCTTAACAACTCTTTCAAGTTTATTTCTTCTTATAATTACTATTCATATTCTGTTTAAATTATAAATTAATGAATCTCACATCATATATATAATTAATTTTTTTATGACTATTATGAAACCATATTCCTCTATTTATCCACCATATGAAAAACAAAATCACCTTGATTGTGTATATAAGGATTACTGTCTCCACACAACGGTGTAATTTTTTTCTTCACCACCTTTCATGGATGATTATAATGATTGAAATAATATATATATATATATATTATAATTATGATATTATATTGATAATTTAATATTAATATATCATCCATTTTCCTACCCATTCCCCATTAAAGGAATGATACCTTCACTCTTGCTTACGTACGACATACCATCTCTATGAAGCGATGCGACTCATTTTCCATATCCAATTTTAAATAATTGTTATAAAAATATATTAAATAAATAAATATTATAGGCATATAATTAATAAAATTCAAGAAATTATGAATATATATCCCATATAGATAAACTAGAACTTTCGTGACAAAACATACATGGAAAAATAAAGCAGTTTACACCCAAAAGAATGGTAATAATGATATATTATTAACGAATAGGTGCTAAGTTGTCATACAAAGACTATATATGATATAATACATATTAATATGGTTTTTAAATTAATAAAATTATTTAAAACATTATAAAAGTGATTAAATCATGTTCAACTAAAGGAATGAGCATGGTAAGGGTCTTTTTAGTCTTAGTTTAATTTTTGGGAGACCTATGTTATATTTACCAGTAATTTTTTTCTATTGTGTATACTTCCATTTGAAATATTATATCATAAATATTATTGTAATAATATTATATAGAATGAAAATATTTTACCTCCCTCATGAAATCTTAATTATTTGAAGCTTCATTTATAATTTTAATGTTTTTTTTAAAAGAATTTTTTTCCATTATATTTGTGAATTTTCTTTTTTAAAGTGATTTTCAATGTAAAAAATCTATTTTCCTTTGAAAGGTTTTAATTTATATTTTTATGAAACATTTATTCATCAATGAAAAACCCATTATTTTAATTATTCACAACTGTTTGTATGTTTCAATGCTACCATCCATTAAACCATCAACTTACTTGTGATCATTGGATATTTCATTTCTCTTAATTATCCATATTCTTGTGTAATGGATATGATTATTACCTATGATGTATAACATTTTTTACTTATGGTGTTACATTATGAAACTATTTGATTGATGTGAGAATTATTGATAAATTGATATTATTTACTCAATATAGATATTTTTCATAGGTAATATTGATTTATAAATTAACTCGATCATTCAATATGTGATGAATTATTTGGACCTATAGTGATGGGTTGGGCCTAGAATTGTACATCCCCTCGATTCAATGGTAGGTCTCCTAAGACAATTTAGTTGAACAATTTACTCAGGTTTCCACCAATAGTTTTAAATCATCTTATGAATGGTCTTGGAATTAGAGGTATCATATGAATCAAGGCATGAAATCCAAAAATTAATATATTCCTTTATTAAGAATTCAATTATTACTACCCGAGAAATTTTCAAAATGATATTATCGAAGGTTGTATTTTGGGCCCAAGATATTATTTAAATGGAATGTGTCTCCAATTATTTACCTTTCAAATGTTATTATACATATTGATTCATGATATCTTTGGTCACACACATACCCTTACTGATCATTAGATATAACCCCTTCTTATAATTATTTTCTCCAGGATTTTAGGAAGTATATTATGATTTATATGCATGGATATAATAAAAAGAATAATTGTTTTCTCAAATAACATACTATGTTGTATTTTATGTTTCCAATTTTAATGTGAAATTCGTATTTGTATTTATTTTACCATGACTAGTAAAATATTCATTCATTTAGGATAAATTGCTTATAACTTATGAAAATGTAATAAAGTAGCCACCAAATTCGATCTCTTGGGTTGGGGTCTTTTACAGTTGGTATTGTAGTAAGTTTAGTAGAGATCTTGGAACTAAATTTAAAAAAAATATAGATTATGGAACACAAACCTATTATAGACATTGATGGTATGTATAAAATAAAATCATAATGTTTTGGTAAAATTAAGAATATGTTGTTTTTCCTATAAACACATCATTTTATGGATACTTAAATTCTATGTGGTTATAGAACAGATGTTTCTAGTGTCACATCCATACATCAATAATAATTTTTAATTTTATTTACAATTTTATCAGGCTTAAAAATGGTTTTTTTGTGGTGCAGGATAGGCACGAATCGATTTTTTTTCTCTCTTACTGATAAATGAGATCTTTGGATTGGAAATGTACGGTGCAAGGGAAGTGCATGGTCAAAGAAATGTGGCTTCACTATATCACTATGTGTCCAGACTGATGCACGGTGAGTTATTTGAATAACCAAATGAAAAGTTAACTGATTGAAAACAATGAAAATTAAAAATAAAACTTATTTCGAGTTGTTTTGATAATAATAATAATAATAATATTATTATTATTATTATTATTATGATAAATATTTTAATTTTTTTATTAGTATTAAATTATTGTCCAAATTTTAAAATTTTTAACATATTATTATTAATATTATTATTTTTACCATTATATTCATCAATTTTTTTAGCTAATTTTTAGTGTTTTTATTCCATTTTTTTACTTTTATTCTCCTTTTATTTTTTCGCATTTTCTATCTTCGTCCCCCACTCTTCATACTCAATAATCTTATCTATCCCCTTGTGGTATAATGAAAATCTTATCCCCTTATATATGAATTGCACCGCCCAATTTCCTCCTCTAATTATACCTTTCAGTGAAACTGGTCAGTGCCCTTCCTCCCCTCGGGCCAGCTCACCTCGTGCAGTATGACATCCTGGAAAACCATTATATTCCATACAATCCCCTTATTTTGCATAGATCCCATGGAAGATACCCCTTGGTAGCACCCCCTTCTTGAAATACTCTAGTTAGTGCAGCTTACCTCCAGTACCCCATCATGCTCGACTAGCCTCCCACTGCCTCACCACATGTGTGTTCTATAGAACTGGTTCGTTTCAACCATTTTTTAGGTTTTCAAGTTAAGTACTCATGATTTTATTTGTTAAATTTTAATTTAAATGGTTTTATTTCTTGATTTTAGGGTCTAATTGTGTTGTTTGAGGAGTGGTTGGATTGCGGTGGAAATTACACACCATGTTTGTGATATTTTTCTACAATAAATTTAGCGGTCCACTTTATATATATTACTTTATAAATTTAATTTATTATTTAATTAATTTATAATATTTAATAATTATTTTTTAGGTGATAATCTGGTTTTACTTGATGTTGGATACACATTTGTTTTACTGGTGTCATGTTTATGTGATACGAGTTCATTTTCTATGAAAAACCAGGTTGATTCAATCATTAGCATTTTATAAACAACATAGTTAGTTTATTAGAATGTGAAAGTTATGCATTTTGCGTTTTGGGGTGGAATCCTTGTGTGTTTAGTTATAAAACATGTTTTGAGTGAGTTTTTGGTGTTTTAAGTCATGCGGGATATCTTGAAAGTTTTTAATAATTTTTCATAATGGGTTGTTTAAACATGAAAATGGTTTTTGTAACTATTAAAATAGTTTATTTGATTGTGTAAGTGATTAAGACTATGTTTTTAAAAGTTTTTAGTGTGCGTATGATTTTGAAATTGGATTTGGGAGTGAAAATTGTGGTTTTGTGCATGTATGGTACCTTGTTTGGTTTGGATGCATAAATATGATATGTAATATGAAGGTGGAAATTTGAGTGAGCACTAAGTGAAGACTGTGTAACTAATAGGGGAGACTAGGACTAGTGTTCCTAGGATACAAATGTGGCATAGACCTGGTTTAACTTAGCAGGATTTAGGACTACAACACCATATAAACTTTTCTACGATGATTGGAGACAACGAAGTTATGGGTTTATTCCTTACAAGTGGATCGTCCACGATAACGCAATTTATCATGGTTACCCCTACCACTTTTTCATAGATACACAAGGTTATAGGGCCCTACTATTTGTTAGTACCTATATGGCCTCTCCCATAAGTGGTTCTACTTGTTTACTTGGTGCTCACCATCGACAGATAGTGTTACATTTGAGATACTATAAAAGAAAAAGTGTTTTTATTTTAAAAAACTACATTTTTATAATGTTTGTTTCCTTAAAACCATTTTCATTAAATTTTCTTCAAGAATGTATTTATTTTCTTTTATTAAAAATGAAAGTATATTTTTCATTTAATATTTATGCGTGTATTCTTTTCTTGGTGGAATCCTACTAGGCAATAGATTACACCCTACCTACACCCTTGGGTGTAAGTATATTTAGTTATGTTTGATACTGGTAAGGGTAAGGATTTTAGAGATAGTGGTTTTGGATGATAAATATCCTTCTTGGTGCGCTGTTAAGGAGATGGCCTGAGGGTGGTGTCTTCTTTGAATATGGTGGTTTTGAGATGGTTTTTGGTAACCATAATTTTCTGTTGTTGTTCGGGTTATGGTTTAAACATGTAACTCAAATTGTGATTTTTGGTTAAATGCCTCTTTAGTCGTGACTTTGATTTAGGGATTAGATTTTACTACTAGTTGATTTATATTTATACATGTTCGGGTAAATCATTACAAAACTTTACATTGATACCTGGGATCTTGTGCCATCCATTGTGGATTAGGAACTCCCTTCAGTCTTTTTCATGGACCGGGTCAGGCATAAGTTGGATAGAGACCCAACGTGGTTGATGAAAAAATGGTTTTAGATCCGGTTTATCTCTCTGGTTCATTTTATATGGGATATTTCGGGTTAGACAGGATCTAGGACTGTCAGGACTCAGAGTTTTGGTTATGAGTAGAGCTCATGGCTAGCACACCTCGTGATAGATCTCGAGTCGTCATGTGATGTCAGGATACATATTTTAATTCTCTTCCTTATGAAACATGTAGGGTGAAAAATTCATGTGGACATCAAGTGGGGAATAATTGGCTTGGTCATTGTGTTTGTTATGCATGTTTTTCTTACTGATGATTATTTTTTATTCTAGAATTTTATTTTTAAGTGCTTTTTTATTAATGATGTTCTTATGTGACTATTTCTTCCTATAGCAGAATGCCTCTCCAAAGACCTCCCTTACAACCAGGGGAGGAAGCCATAGATATTTCTCCCTCACTACTAGACCAAAGGTTGGTAGAAGGAGTAGTCTGGGGTGTTTTGGATTTAGTACAAGGTGTGAATCCTTCTCCTACTCCATCTCTAGCTAGAAAAGATGAGTCTAGTCCTAAGAAGGATAAATCTTAGGGGTTCTTGAAGAATAAACCCCCTTTATTCTAAGACAGCTCAGAACCTCAAGAGGAAAAGGAATGACTCAAGAAGATAGAGTGTGTGTTCAAGTTCTTTGATACACCTAATGAGGTCATGGTGAGATGTGCCCCATTTCTCCTAGAGGGTCCCAGTCTCATGTGGTGGAAATTACTGATTCAAACTAGATGGAATGAGAAGATGAGTTGGAAGTATTTCAAGACCATTTTCAATAATAATTATTGTCCTGAGGTACTGTCTTATTCTATATCCTGAGTGTTTATAGGCCTTTCCCATAGAGATTATCCAGTGATGAAAAATTCTAACCTATTTGATAAAATGGTGTGATACGTGCATGAAATTGTTTCTAGATAATCTTTCAAATCTCGTATGTTTAAAAAGGGTATGTGATAAGAGATTTACTCTCAGGTCTTGTTTTTCATTCCAGGAACTTATGTCGAGGTGGTTTATCATTCTTACATGGTTAATATTGATTATAAAGGAAAGTATAGGTTTTCTGGAAGTAGTGACTACAGTGGGAAGTGGTTGTTAATCGGAGAAGGAGAGGAAGCATGATGAAAAAGGGAAGAATGGTGATGGAATCTCAGTACATACCTCTATGATGACTTCATCTATGGATTCTAGTGTAGGTTTTGTTGTGTACCACTAGTGTGGGAAGGCATGAATCATCTGGACTATGCGCCCACCCCCCCATGCCTTGTTGTCGATGTGGAGTTCTGGGACATGTGAAAGGATTTTGCAGAGTGACATGCCCATAATAGAGTGGGCCATGATCATTGGATTTTATGGGAGTGTCAGTTTAGTTGAATCTAACCAGGATGATGGGATCTCAATTTGGTGGTCGTGTAGGTATGACCAAATCTTAGTATGAGAAGATCCAGATCAGGGAAGAGTCACAAGTGTGTGGTCATTCTCTAGTAGGGACTAGACATCTTCATGGTGAGGATTAGGCACCATCAGGATCTGATGAAGGACCTTCGACTATTCGAGGTACCATTCTGATTGCCTCTTCTATAGATGTGGTTTTGTTTAATACTAGGGCTTCTGTCTCTCTTATATTTTCTTGTCCTTTTAATCATCTAAACCTACCGACTGAGCTATTGTCTTTTATGATGGAGTTGGTAATACTGTTGGGTAATAAGAAGGAGAAAGGTCTTAGGTGTTTATTGTGTGTTCTATCCATGTTAGGATTTGAGATAGAGTGGTATTTCTTGTTCCTAGATATGGACCTATTTGATGTGATCCTCGACATGGATTGGATGGTGTGCTTTCAAGTGCATATTTATTTCTATCGACTAAGAGTTAGTTTAATGATACCTAGTGGGAGTCCTCAAGGTATTTCTTGGGGAATGGGATCCTTGGTTGAGTCGCGTGGGGCCTCCATTTCTAGAGTTGGGAAATATTTCTTATCAGATATCTTTATTCCCACTAGTTGACAGTGGTGGCAAATATTAAGGTGGATTACATCCTGTATTGGATGAGTTTACATAGGTATTTTCAGATGATTTTTCAGGCTTACCCCTATAGCGGGACATATAGTTATCGATTGAATTGGCACTAGGAACACAACCTATATTTCTTCCCCAATATCACATAAACCCCACAGAATTGATGGAATTAAAGATATAGTTGGATGATTTTGAATTAAAAGGGTTCATTTTTCTTAGAATCTCTCCTTGGACCTCCCATTATTATTCGCCAATAAGAATGATGGATCAATCTAGTTGTGCATCGATTACCAAAATTTGAATAATGTAACCACAAAAAATATATACCGTTTTCCCCATATTGATTATTTGTTCGACCATCTAAAGGGGGAAAAGTAGTTCTCTAAATTTACTTGTGCTCCGGTTACCACCAAGTCAGTATGAGAGTGGAAGGAATCCTGAAGATGACTTTCCAAACAAGGTACGAACACATTGGGTATTTGGTCATGCCTTTCAGATTGACATATGATACAATAGTTTTTATGGTGCTTATGAATTGGTTGTTCTGGCAGTATCTCAACTCGTTTGTCACGGTATTTTGGACAACATCCTGGTTTACATTGGATCTGAAGAGGATCATGATAATCATTTTCAGATCATTTTGGGCACTCTACGGGATCATCTCCATTATGAAAAGCAGTCTAAGTGCACCTTTTGAATTAGGGAAGTGATGTTTCCCAAACACATAATTATAGAGAAAGGGGATACAGTGGATCCTGGTAGGTTTAGTGCAGTTATGTCATGGGATCAACGAAGTAATGTGTATGAGATCAAGAGTTTACTTGGCCAGGTAGGTTATTATTAGCTATTTTTTGGGGTTTCTCCGAGCTTTCCTTCTCTATGACCACACTCGCCAAGAAAGGGGTGAATTTTTTAGGGAAACCAAAGCTCCAAGAATCCATTGAGGAGTTGAAGTGGAGGTTGACTACCACACCTATGATGATCTTTCTAGTTTTTGGTATGGGATATGTGGTTTATTAATATGCTTCAGGTATAGTCCTTCGGTGTGTACTCTTGAATGATAATCTTGTTGTGGCTTATGATTCTCTCCAACTCTGACTGCATGAGAAGAATTACCTAACTCACAACATAGAGTTGTAGGTGGTGGTTCACAACTTGAACACTAGGCATATCTACCTCTTTGGGGAGAAATTTCTGGTCTATTCTAACCATGAGAGCCTAGCCTACATTTTCACATAGAAGGATCTTAATCTGAGGCATTGATGATTGATCAAGTATTTTTAGGGTTTTGACATTGATATCCTCTATACCTCGAGGAAGGGTAATGTGGTGTATGATGCCTTGAGTAGGAAGGCGCTATTGTAGGCATTGAGGAAGTCTATGGATGAGAAGTTTTTTCTGGAACTCTTTTCCCAGATGAACTTAAAGACCAAAGAACACAACATAGGTAAATTTTTGGCAAGAATTAAGTTGACTATTGTTATTATAGAGTTGATTCTGTGGGAGAAACTTAGTTATGAGTTGTGTTAGTGGTCTATGCAGTTTATTCATGGTGGGGAGACTTTTTCTAATTGGACATTGTCTCTTAAGGGGATCTTGTGCTTCAAGTGCCATGCAGTGGTGATGTTGTCTCTATGGAAGGTGGTGATACATGATAGCCCCAAGTATTAGTGGGCCATCTATACTGGCACTACCTAGATGTATTATTATGTTCGTCGTTAGTTCTAGTGTCTAGGTATGAGATAAGACATAACTGACTTTGTATTGAGATGATATACTTGTCAGCAGGTTAATGTTGAGCCTCAATGACTCTCTGATTTTATTTAGCTATTACCCATTACTATTTAGAAGTGGGAACAGTTATCCATTGACTTAATTATTATCTTGACTTGTACACCTCTGTGAAGGAATGATATTTGGGTAGTGGTTGACCGATTGACCAAATCATCCTACATTATTTTGATCAAATATACAACTGAAGTGGATGAGATGGGATGATTTTATATTCCATAGGTCGTCATAATTCATGGTGTGCTGTTAGGAATTATTATTGATAGAGAAATCTGATTTACGTCTTAGTTTTTGGAAGGGATTAAAATAGTGTAGGGATGTCAGATCAAAATGGGTATGACATACCATCCTCAAACAGATAGTGAGACGGATCAGGAAAATCATATTCTAGAGGGCATGCTTTGTGCATGTGTGTTAGAATTCATAGGATCATTGGATAACCATTTGGGATTGGTTGAGTTTTCTTATAATAATAGTTTCCAATCTACTATTCAAATGGAACCCTTTCTGGCACTCTATGGTCAGTCATTCCTATCTTATTTATGTTGGTCTGAGGTAGGCGAGGCCTCAAGTTTGGGACATAGCCTGTTATAGGAGATGTATGAGAAATTCAAGTTGATAAGACAATGATTACTAGCATCTCATAGTCACCAAATATATTATTCTGAATAGAGGCATCGATACATTGAAATTTTTGTGGGTGATCATGTGTTCTTGAAGGTGTACCCTCTCTTGGGTCATCGTTATTTGGGAATGAAGGGAATGTTGGCACTGGGGTATGTTGGGAATTTCGAGATCACTGAATGGGTAGGCAAGGTGGAATACATGTTAGATTTACCTTCTAAGTTGAAGTTTATTCATGATGTATTTCATGTCTCTGAACTGAAAAAGTATAATTTGGACCCATCACATGTGTGGAACTGGGAAGAGTTTGATATAGTGCCTAATTTATTTGTGTTTGAGCAGCCAGTGCAGATTGTGTATTCCAAAGAGAAGTTGCTTCATGGGAAGTCCATTACATTGGTCTATATCCTTTGGCAGCATGGGAATGATGAGCTAGAGACTTGGGAGATGAATTCATGGGTTGATTAGGAGTACCCATTTATATTAATTGACCAGGGTTTAAGTTTTCTTCCCAAGGGCATAAAGTTTTCATAGTGGGGATAATTGTCACACCTGGACTTCAGTAATAATTTTTTTTTATAATTTTATCTGGATTTGTTTGTGCGGGTCGGGCCCGATTTGATTTTGTACGCCTCTACTGATAAATGAAAACATTGGCTTGTAAAAGTCTGGTGCATAGGAAGGCCATAGTCAGAGATGTCTGACTTTCCCAAATCACTGTGAATCTATCCCAATGCATAGGGAAATAGTAAATTAACCAAATGAAGAGTTTAGTGAATGCCAAATGAAATGAAAAGGAAAAAAATAAAATTGTTTTTGAGTTGTTTTAATAATAATAATAATAATAAAATATTATTATTATTATTATTAAGATTATTATTAATTTCATCATTATTTTAATTATGTTATTAATATTAAATTATAATAATAGTTATATGATTTATAAAATATTATTATTATTACAATTATATTCATTATTTTTTGTTTCAGATTTTGTGTGGGTTTTTATTCATTTTTTATTTTCATTCCCTTTTCCTTTTCCTCTTTTCTTTTCCCCCCACCCTTACTACACGCTTTACATCCCCCTCCCCTTATGGCATCGTGCAAACCCTAACCCCTAACCTATGAATCGTTCAGTCCCTTTTCCTCCTGCATTTCTCCATTTCGGTGAAACTCACCTACACCCTTCCTCCTCTCAGGTCGAGTCGCCTTACGCTATTCGACCTCTTGGAGAATTTCAACTCATGGAGCACTCCCCCTTATTTGCAAAAATCCCCTGACCAATACCAATTTACCACACCCCCTTTTGGAAAGACTCCAGCTAGAGAGGCTCACCTTCGACACCCCCATCTTGATTGGCCAGCCTCCCTCTCCCTCACCACAGGTGCGTTCTACTTTGGTTGTTCATTTCTACCATTTAGTTGGTTGTCAAGTTAAGGGTTCATGTTGAGATTGGTTATATTTTAATGTAAATGGTCTGATGTCTTAATTTTAAGGTCTAATTGAGTTGTTTAAGGTGTAGTTGTTATGTAGTGGAAATTACGCACCATGCTTGTGAAGATTTTCTACACTGAGGTTGGTGATTCCTCCTATAAGTATTACTTGAAATATTATTTTTCTTATTTAATTAATTTAACATATTTATTAATTAGTTATTTTGGTGTGAATTTAGATTTAATTGAGGTTTGATATGCATTTGTTTTTTTAGTTGCGTTTTTATTTGATATGAGTGAATTTTCTATGAAAACCCATGTTGATCCAATCATTATCATTTTATAAAATTTCAGTTATTTTTTTAAAATGTGCATGGGATGCAGTTTGTGTTTTGGTGTCTCATCCTTGTGCATTTAGTTATAAAATAATTTTTGAGTTAGTTTTTGGTGTTTTATGTCTTTCCACACATCTAGTAATTGTTTAACAAATTTTCATAGTTTTTTTTATCGTGAAAATGGTTTCTTTAACTATGAAGATGGTTTATTCCATTGTGTATGTGATCTGGATTACGTTTTAAAATTTTTTTGTGTTGAATATGTTTTTAAAATAGGGTTTATGTGTGAAAATGGTGGTTTTGTGTGTTTATGGTACATTTTAGGTTTGGATTAATGACTATGATATGTGATATGAACATGGAAATTTTAGTTAGCACTAAGGGAAGCCTGGGTAACAAGGTGGGAGGACTAGGATTAGTGTGCTAGTGATAGGGAAGTCGAATCAGCTCAGTTTAACTTAGATAGATTGACAACGACAACAATAACTAAAACTGCGGGTGATTATTTGAGACCAATAGGTTATGGGTTTGTTCCCTACTAGTGGCTCGTGCATGAGAACGTAGGTTTTCTTGGTTACCCCTACCACTTTTCACTGATATGTGAGGTTCTAAGGCCCCACTATTGGCTAGTACCTATGGGGACTCTCGTGTATTTGGTGGTCCTTGTTTAATTGTCACTCACCAGTAGAATATGGTCTGAAATTTGTGATACTATAAAAGATTTTTTTTAAAATACAACATTTCTTCAAAGTCATTTTTTAAAAATATTTTTCATTAAAATTTGTTCAAGAATTTATTTCTTTTCATTTTTTAAAATTCCAAGTGTATTTGTCATTTAATATTTATGCATGGAATCTTTTCTCGGTGGAATCCTACTGGTCATTAGATCACTCTGTCCTTACACCCTTGGATATAATTATATTTTCTTACGTTAGATATCAGTAAGGGTAAGGATTTTGGAGATGGTGGATTTGGTTAGTAGCTATCCTACTTGATGCGGTGTCGTGGAGATGGATTGAGGGTGGAGTCCTCTTTCCAGGTTGTGGTTTTTTGAGATGGGTTCTGTTCACCATACTTTGTAGTTGTTATTTGGGTAATGGTTTAAACATGTAACTCAAATTCTATTGTTTAGTTAAATTCCTGATTGGTTGTGAATTCCAGTTATGGTTTAGTTTCTATTATAGGTTGTTTTACATTCATACATCATTTGGTAAATAATTACCAAAAATTACTTTGATACCTATGAACTTGGGATGGCCCATTGGGATCAGGAACACCCTTAGAGACTTATCACAAACTGGGTTGGGTATCGATTGGATGGAGACCTGATGTGGTTCGTGACAACTAGGGGTAATAACTCTGAAAAAGTATCAACAAAAATCAATCGAGCATTACCTAGCACACACCATAGTGCCTTACAGAAAACTTGGTTTAACAATTCCATGAAATATAGTTTGGTAAATACTAATTTTATTTATGAACTATTATGGAGTATTTAAATAGTTTATGACTATGAATAACCTATGGTGGCATATATTGAAAAGAAGTTTTTTATGATTTAGATATCCTATAACAAATTATTCATGAATGTGTGATTTAAAAATACAATAATTGTTTCTCATATTATTGTTTTTAGTTTTAGTCAATGGATATTAATAGAAGGAACCATTTTAAGATTTAATATGATGCACAATGTATTGATGAGAAACCAAATGAGTTGATGATTGGGGTGAAGGATATTAGGATTATTCCTAATTAGTTACTAAAATTTCTTATTAACAAATTACAGCATAACCATCTCTCAAACTCTTCAAAGAGTAGAAGGATAGATTCATATAAGATATTTAATAGTGGAACCCATAGAGTAAATAAGGATTTCTTTCCCTCGTGTCAAAAATTTGGAAATAAACACCCCGGTACTTCCTTGAAAGGAATGTGAGTTTTCGAAAAGTGAGGATAGAAAATAAAACATGCTTATGATTGAAAGAAAGTGAAAGAATATTTCAATGTGTAATTATTCTATTATAGGAATATGGGGTAATATGAAAAAAAATATCACTATAATAATAGTTATATAGCTTAGAAGAAAAAAGGGATCAAAGACAAAATTATGTTATTAGTATAGTCGAAGTAGAATGATTAAAGTGCGTGTGTATTTGGAATTAGTAATTATGTTATAAGAATGTTTAATATATTAAATTATAGATATTCGAATTATTAAATATATAATTAATTTTCCATAGTACTATTTCTTTAAATATTTGAGAGAATATGTTTAATGGTTAGAATGAATAGGAAAAGTGATTTAGTGGAATGTTGATCTTTTTGGAAGGCACATGATTGAGGGAGGATGGCCCTTAATATATGCTTGATGTTGTATAATATGGATAAAGATATTTTTATGGGATATTATGGGGAACATGGAACTTTTTAGTGATTTTATGGTTTATGTAATATTTACTGGAGTTTACTAAATGTATGGATTTAAGGAATATATTCAACAACATAAGATTTTGTTTTTTGGAATCATGCATATTTTCATTATGTTTTTATGGTGATAAAGGTACTAAAATAATAGGTATATGAGATTAAGAGATACATTATGTTTTTTTGGGTTATTGATGATAATTTGATATTGGAATTTTAATTACCTTATAAGAAATGTTAGGGATTTTTATTGAATTTGGCCACAAATATTTTAGAGGATTCTTAATATTACCTACGTATAAATGAATAAAGTTGAACTTTGGATATAATTTTTTGATCTTAAAGTATAATTTATCATATTATATGACCTTTTCTAACCATTTTAGGTTTGTTAAATATTTAAAGGGTGAATTAATTACTTAGGGATCTATTTGTTGATTAAATGTTCTTCAGGCATGAAATTTAATCTCGAATATCCATTTCTTATTGTAGTTGATGAGGTGGGAATAGATCTAAGAAATACCAATGGATAAGATTATTATTATGAAATGGAAAAGATCATGTTATTTATTTTTATATAATTATTTATATAGATAGTAAAATAATCCCTCGACATTATAAAAGTATATCAAAATAAAAACTCAATTGGTTTACTTTTCTTATCAAGAAATCAATGACATTTTAACCCATCACGGATTTACGTTTTTGCGGTGGATAATTTTTTTTGACCATGTTATGTATCACCCAATATCAGTCCTTAGAAAATATTTTTTTCTCATATATCCATGTATTCAATTTCCACTAATTTTCTGATATTTAGAAACCTAATTTTGTATTGACCTTCAAGTTTCCCTTTTCTACTTTTTATGAGGGATTTTTATAAACACTTTTTATGATGCGGAAAAACCAATGGTATTTTAAAATGTCAAAACCTTATATAAAGTTTTTAAGTTTAAATTTTGAGGAAACAATTTATTGAATGTGGGGATAATTTAGCACCTAGAGAAATTAAAAGAACACTATGTTCGATACTAAACAAGATACACAACACCCAACATAAACGAACAAAGAAAACTTTTATATGATAATTATAACCTAGTCAATAAATTATATGGAATGAATATTATTAACCAAATTATGAAATATAAAACTATCCTACTAAATTTTAGTGTATTGATTAATTCTTGTTGAATAAGCACTTGCTTTTTGTAAAGTCATTTTATTCTTCAAAATATGTTTTTTTTCAAAAATGGATTTCTTGATTTTTATTAATGAATACTAAAATTAAGTTATTTAAATTATAAAAATATTATTTCCTTAAAATAATTGAATTTTTTTAATCAGTGTTTTAATATTATCTTGGTGTAAATTTTTTGGATTTTTTTGAAAAGATTGATTTTCTAGTGAATAGTAAAAAATACAATTTTTTATAAAAATGTAATTTTATTTATTTTTAAGTCACAATAAGATTTGAATTTTTAATAAAATTAAGTTATGTAATATTTCTTTATATATAATTTAATTAATTAAATTTTAATCATCTTAATACCTTATTTTTGTATAAGTACGTTTTTGGGCTTAAAAACATAATTTTCAAGAAAACTATTTTTCAATGTTTTCTACGAGATTAATTTTAAATTAATTTCTTACACTTATGTTAGTTTAATATTTAAAAATATATTTCTTATTTGGAATCAGTGATTCTAATTTTTTTAAATAGTTCCATTTTATTTTTTGATCATTGGGAATAGTACCTGTAGTAATTTTATTACAATGATAAAGGGTAAATTTGGTAATTTAGGTTAAAAATAAAATTATAAGATCAAGAAAATGACCCAAAAACATACCTAAATATTATTTTATATGTATATATCGACATAATCTGTAACATTTCTAATATACTACATTTTAGGTCATCTTTTATGAAATCACGACCTTTATAGTATTTTATTTAATGAAAATTCAAACATGTCACTCCCTTGTTTTTAATATGTATAATACTTTTAATATTGTGTCATCCAATTGATATGTTAAAATATAAATATTATTTTTAAATATTAAAGAATTATCTTAATCATGGTTTTTTTATAAAAATTTTATTGAATAAATAATTACCTTAAATACATACACAATGCTGATGCAATAATTATTTAATTAATGAAATATTCAAATATATGATATTAAAAATATTAAAATAAACTAATTTGAGATATATATGGTGATACAAGAAATATATATATTTATGACTTTTTTAGAATGTAATAAAATATTTTTTTTGAATTTTACTCATTTTCTTGATGTTTTTAATGTCAAAGTCAAGAATCTTATCAAAATTGACAATAATTATATTTTATGGAATTGAAATTTTATTAAATTATTTAAAAATTATAAAAACATTATATAAGTAAATTTTTATAATAAAAGGTTTAAAATTTCATCACCGGATCAATTAGAGGAAATTTTGAAGCATTTGGGACTTAAATAGTATAATTAAATTTTAATATTTTTTGGGAAATTCTAAAAGTTCCCCTCACCTCAATTATAAAAGGGCATCATTTCCTTCACCTATTTACACCGCTTTGAACCATACATGTCGACCAAAACCTAAATATTTATCTCAGAAACTTCATTAGCTGCATCATGGAGGTTTTTTCTTTCTCAAAAGACTAACCCTGGATCCCTTAATAAATGAACTAAAGGAATTCTGTTGAAAAAGCTGTAATACCAACACTTTCAATCTTATTTCTTTTTATACCTCATATAAATGTTCTTTTACATCATAAATTAATAAATTAAATATAATATACATATATATATATAATTAGATGTTATTATTCTAATTATAAATCCATATTAAACCTTATATCCTTACTACAAAAAATGAATGCATCACAAGTGTGTAGATACAACTTATCGTCTCTATACAGCAGGGAAATTTGTTTTTTATCACCACATTATGTGGATGATTCTAATGATTAAAATAATTAATATATATGATACATAATACATGATATTTATGATGTAAAATTAATATATCATTAATTTACCTACCAATTCCCCATTAGGGGAATGATACCGTCGCTTATCTGTACATACGAACTACTTTCCCCACAATGTAATGTGACTAATTTTCTATATAAAACAATAAAAAATGGTTTAAAAATTGTATTGAATCATAAAATATTATAAATATGTAATTAATAACATTATAAGGATGTTGAATCTATATCCTATCCAAATTAAATTGGACTTACATGAAAAATCATTCATAGGAGAATAAAGGAGTTAACACACAAAAAAATGGAAATAATGAAATATTATAAACCAATAGGTGGTAAGATTTTATGTAAGGATTATATTTGATATAATAAATATTAATTTGGTTCTATAAAAAAATGAAAAAAAATGATTTAATCCATTTTACATGAGGTTAAATCATGTTAAACTAAAGTAAATCCCAGGGTAAGAGATTTTTAGTCACTTTTATTTCTAGGATACGTATTCTTGATTCACTACTCATTTATTTTGTGTGGTGTATATAATACCATTTTACATGTTATATCATGAAATTACTTTAATTAATCATATTTAATTTTAATTTTCAAGTTATTATTTCATGGGAATTATGATACCAATGTTATCAAACCCATAAGGGTTTAGTTCAAAATCTCATTGTTATTCAGGATTTTTTATGTTTTTATCCCTATTAGAGACTATCTCTATTCCCTCTATATATTTTCTAAATTTTTTTCAATAACTTTTTTTCTTTTATACTACAATTTTTTAAATTCAATTAAATGTGTTTTACTTTTTACAAAATGGTTTGAAAGGTATTAATTTTTTTGTTTTCCAAATGTATTAATCTGTGATTATTTTGATAGAAATATAAAAGGAATTTTATTAATTATTAGATAATGATAATATTTTCCTACCGTCATAATGAATTAATTATTTTAAGATTCCTTTACATTTTGACAAGGTTATTTTCAATGAAAATATTTTCCTTTTTATGTATGTAGTTTCTTTTTAAAAGTTAATTACAAAGTGAGAAAGATATTTCCCTCAAATATTGTTTTAATGATATTTTTATGGTAATTTTATTCATCAATGAAAACAAACATTTACGTTACTTATTCACTACTAGTTATATGTTTTAATGGTTTCCTCATTTTTATTATTCACTCACTTTTTTCATTAGACATTACAATTCTCCTAAATATCCATATTCTTGTATCATGTATATTATTATTTTTTATAAAGTATAATATTTTTATATAGGGGGTTAACTTTTGAAAGTATTTGATTGACTAAGGAATTAATGATAAATTTTTATTATTTAATCAATATTTATATTCTATTATCATGCATAATTATTCATTAATTAAATCACTCATTGGATATGTGAGAAATGATTTGGATCTATAGTGATGGGTGGCCCCAGAATTATATATCCCCTTGATGCGTTAGTGGGTATCCTATGACAAATTAGTTGTAAAGTTTGAAATAAAAATTACCTGTTGTTTTAAACCTTCATGTGAATGGTCTTGTAGGTATAGATATCACGTGTCTTAGAACATATGTCAAATAATTAATCATTTTCTTCATTATGAATTTAGTTATTATTATTTATGCTATTTTAAAAATGATATTATCAGTGAATACATTTTGTTCCAAAGATATTATTTAAATTGAACAAGTGTTAAATTATTTACCTTGGTATGTTAATTATACTTATTTATTCTTGATATATTTAAATGTACACATACCATTATTATACATTAGAGAAAACCCATTTTTTATTTCTCATTTATCTAGGATTTCAAGAAGTGTATTACAATTAATATGAATAGATATGCTAAAGAGAATAATTGTGTACTCAAAGAAAGTACTATGATTTATTTTATGTTTTTAATTGTAATGTGAAATTAAATTACATATCTAGTTTATAAATACTAATAAACTAATTAGTCCTTTGGGATGATATTTCTTGTATCTTATTGCAATATAATAATGTAGAAACGGACTCCAAACTATTGGGTCAGGGTCAGTTATAAAAACACTGGCTAAAAAAGGACTATAACCATTTAATATATTTTTAGTATATAGTTATAAAATAGTATAAAAATGTTTTAATTTTTATATTATGGTTATTATAAAATTTTACAAGATACTAATATTCATTATATAGTAATTTTGAGTAAAATGTTATAAGAAATAAATCAAGTTAAGGGGTTTTCATCTCAAATTACTCTATTTGAGACATATTTGGTATTATGCACTTAATTTATTTTATTTGATGTATATTATTCCTCTTTGAGATATTATATTAGGAATTATATTTTAATAATTTCATTTCATATTCAATTAAAATCCCTATCTTTAAAGGGGTTTTTATTAGAAATTTTTAAAAGTTTTAATTATTTTCTTGGTCTCAATTATGATTCTTTGATACAGGTTTCATGTTAGGCACCATGTTTTCATTGTTTGGAGATGTATTGATTTATTATCACATGAATGTTATATAATTTATTTCCCAATAATTCATGGGATATATTAATCCAAATCAATTTATGTTCTTCAAATATATTTTGACTAAAGTGTCACCCCAATCATAATAGTTTTTGGTAACTTTTTTTTCATTCATTGAGTTATGACAATTCTCCTGAACTTATTTCATTTAATTAGGGAAAATTATTCCCTATAATTTTATTATGTTTTATTATATAATTTTTTATATAGATATACATTCCTTATATATAAATCCTTTTGAAACAATTTCTCTCATATTGGGATATGTTTCTAGTAATGGATATTGGTAACTCTAATATAATTCATTTAGTTATAAAGTTTTATCTTGAAAATTATTCTTTCATTATTGGGTTCTACCACCCTAAAATTTTATTATATTATGTTTTATAAAAAAATTTGGAAAATGAAATTTTAATATAAATCATGTTTCTTACTCTATCAAAAATGTTAGTTTTGAACAAAGGTATTTTAAAAATATTAAAAAGGGGACTTCGTTTAACTTTCACATGTTTTATCTCCCTCCCCATATTTCACCAAGATAATCCTAAGGAATTTGCAAGGACCTATTATTTAATATTATTTTCAAATGTAATGTTTTTCAAATTGTTTTTACTTCACATTTTGAAAAATACCTTTGGAAGTTACCCATAACTTCCCCTTTTATATTAACGCAAAAAATGTTTTCTAAAATATGTTTTTAGTTTTAAAAACCATTTTACTTTAAATTATCCAAATGATTAACCATAATAAGGAATATATTTTTCTATTTATACTATAATTTATATTTATCTTTTGGGTGAATTAACTAAAGTTACAAAAAAATCAAATTTTTCATCCCTTGTTTTGTTGTACCATCCTAATTTCTATTGTGAGGATGTATTTCATCTATATCATATTCTTTTTCAGGTTCTTTTATTACACATGGGTTAGGTTCTTTGGAAACCTTCAACATTAATTATTTGTATAGATTTAGATCATGTAATTGCTATATTGACTTAGTATTATACTAATTTCTATATATGATATAAATATCCTAATTTACATAATATAGATTGTATGATATTCACCTAGAAAGAATGTTATTCTTTTGAAGTAGGGAAAAATATCAAAATTATGTATTTTGATTTCCAATACGTATGATTAATGGTATGTTGACTATTTTTTGGATTATCCTCATTATTTTTCTAGATTATTTCTAATAATGTAATCCATTTTATTAACATGGAGAGAATTATCGATGTCTCATATTTTATTATTGCAATACTAATGGATATGACATGTCGATTATGTATTGTTTTACCATCCACCTTGTAACACCACAAGATTTTGTGAAATATATTTTTTTAAAATTAATTTAACCTTTTGATATTTTTGATTTAAATAAACACTTAAAATATTTTTTTTATATATTAAATCACAAATTCAAACATTCCGTTCAAATGGAAATAACTTTTCTTGTGCTACATGCAACAACGACTTGGCGTACATTATATGAAGCATGATTTTATTGTTATAATTATTTAAATGAGAAAATTATAACCTAGATATTAAACATAGTAATAATAATATTAATAAATAATTTTCAAATAATTTTTATAATATTTTTATTGAAATATAACATATTGATAATACAATATATATTTTTTGGTAAAGATATTATATGTTTAAAAATATTATTTTCTCAAATGATTTCCTATTAATGTCCCTTTCTAAAAAATTATAAAATTATTTTTATACACAATTATAAATTTAATTGGATAAAATAAACTTATTTTAATTAATAATATTTAAATTAGATTAGTGATAATTTTTAAGACTTTTCTGAGAAACTTCATTTTTGGATGAATAGTGAAAAATACCGAATATTAAAAAAAAACTGACATTTTATATAACTTATTTACAAGGATAAATTATATTTAATTTAGTTTAAAATTTTAATTAGATCTTATTTTTATCAATTAATCCGACACAATTCATTTTCATCAATTTTACTTTGAAATTAGTTATAAAAACATAGCAAATGTTGGGACGTTTTTACTTTAAAACCCCGCAGTGTCGTCCCATCACTAGGATTATTTTTAGATTATTTTTTTCACTTAAGTGATTATAATTTATAAAAAAGAATTTTAATTTTTTAAAAATCATAATTTATAATTTTTAATAAGTTCAACATAATTTTTGACCAAAAAAACAGTGAAGGTGAATAAAATTAGTTACAATGGTTAAGAGAAAAATTAGGTTATTGAAGTATTAAACCTTAAATTTAAGGCATAAAACGACCTAGACACTTGTCCAAAAACCATTTTATGGACATTATTTATCCAAAAACCTTCTATTATTGAGTATTTTTTGTTTTTTATGAATTGTTATGTAAAAAACGTTGGTAAACCTAACTTGTTTAAAAAAATTCCAAGTGTGTCCTTCTCTTTCCGTATAAAAGGCCACCAACTCTTCCTCGTATTTACAACTCTCAAAAAAATTATTTTCTTACATGATCTACCCAATAAACTTCCAAAAATACCTCCCTTTATTATTGGATCCTCTCTTTGGATAGAAAGAAATCCAAGGAACCCTTTTGACACAAACCAAAAGGAGTTACCTGATTAAGAGGTAATGTTATCTCTCAAGCTCCTTTATTTTATATTCTTCATCCACCCCTCCTCTCTCTCTATTACATTATTGTATAATAACACCAGTATCAAAAATATACTAGTATATTGTTATTCCATGGGTTTTACCTAAATTTTCTCACACATCCATCTAATGTGTACCGAACATACCGTTTCTTTGTATGGTGAACTACCACCTCACTAAACTATGATTGTTCCATTCAAAATCCATTTTTTCAATTCTTTAAAAAGTATTTTTATGGATAACCAGTAAAAACAAAAAAAATATACAAATTCAAAAATAAAATATCCACAGTATTAGTGCCCGTAAATTCGATATTTCATTTCATATTTTCACATTTTAATTTTGGTGTGAAATCATGGCCAAACCTACGCTCTATGCCATGCATTCACCTCATGTCACACAACCAAATAGATCCACATACCATATCATTAAATTCCTCCATTGTCACTTTGGAGAAGGTTGTCATCGAGGTCGTCCATCGGTGTCATTGTCATCAGCCCCATCACAATCATCACCACCAGACCTTCTACAACATCATCCTTTTCAACTAAAAACCACATCATGTGAAGAACGATGCGTAAAAACAATAGGGAGACATAGAAATAGGGATCATACAGAAACAAAAAACATCAAACCTCAAATCAATAATCCTTTATGCAAACTCTAATGCGACCCTCTCTATCAGCCTATGCCATAGAACCGTTGGTAAAACCACTGGATCACTCCAAAAAACAATGAAATAAGAACCCGAAGGTAAATTACATGAAATAAGTGAGCCACTTAATTCATTAATGAGGGAGAATAAACTATAGGCCATCTTACTGTCGTAACCCTTCACTATATACATTCACAGCTCATCACTGATACCACCAAGAACCATCATCACAACTCCACATTGAACTGCCACCTATGACTCACCAACAAAATCCACTACCAATGTATTAAACCCAAAATTTTGAAACCAGGATGTCCCCACCATCTAACACCCAGAGCTGACAAATCGGACTCACATCCCAATGAACTGAGAAAACAACATCACTACTCTTCCATGTAGAAAATAGTGGAGCCCTTAAACAATAAAAGAGAAACAAGTGTATAGAGGCTGAAAGGATTAGTAGTGATGCTCCAACCCACCACCTATATGATTCTGAACCAACCATAATGAATAAATGTCATCACCATCCCCACACCAATAACTCCAATCCACCACCACCACCACCATCTCCCTTCAAACATCCTTAATTGACCACTTTACCAAAAGGCACAAAACCCCTATGAATCCATCACTCCCACTCCAACCTGGAGAGGAGAGGTGGAACACTTGGTCGAATCAAGGATGGGAAATCGAGGATAAAAAGAAACATCGTCTCCAGAAGTGACTGGAGACCCATCACCCACCAATCCACAAACCTAAAGATTGATGGAAGCACTATAACATCTCTAACCTGGAGAGGCACGAAGCACCTTGAGTCTAGAGTAGGGAAAGAAACAAACAGATTCCACTTAGAGGAGAGAAAAGTAGATATGAGGGAAGACAAATCCATATAATCCTTGGAAGGAAAAAAAACCTTAATGGGGAGGGGAATCCAATATTGGAGAGATCTCTCCACAGAGAGCTCCCCCATCTTGGTCTAAATGAAAATTGTTCATTTCTTCCTTTAACGTTTCTCTTGATGGAAATTATAAAAAAAAATCTATTAATATTATTTCATATATTATATATATTATGTATTTAAGAATCTTTATTCCTTTCACAAAAAATGCATTTATTTAGCCACCTTGGGTCTCCTTTGGAATCCCATCACCCACATTCTCGGCACTCTGGTGATGGTGGTTCTACTTCTAGGGGAGGCATCAAGGTGATTTCAAGGGTGCGACTGTCTTGTAATTTCCCATCGATTGTTGGCCTATCTTCCCTATTACCCTTCTCGCTAGGAAGGGCTTCATTTGGCAGTGCTGTAAGGCCAACTGTTTGTGCTCCAGCCTCTCATAGCTGAGGGTCGGCTCAATGGTTCTGTGTCAGCTAGAATCATGTACGGTAGTTTGAGGCGGTATTTGGATGAGAATAAGAGGGCAGCAATGGGATTTGGCTCTGGCCTGCATTTGACATTTAACTATTCGGGACTCTAGGTTCAAGTTATCTCGGCATTGTGATGGTGGTGTGGAAAATATGCAATGGGACCATCTTTCATTGGTGATGTTCAATTCAGGATTCTAATTTCAGTTATTTTTTATGTATTTTTTTTTTGCGTTGTTTTGTGGTTCAGTTTCTTGGTTTTCCTTTGGTTAAGGATCATGTGATGGATAGTGAGATACTGATCTATATCACTTAGTTATTTATATCATCAAAATCAGCGTGAGAAAATTTTTTCCCCTCAGCCCTTAAAAGGGGATTATTTAAATATAAATAATAATTTTTAGTCACATGCATTATTTTAATTTCCATTTAGTTTAAATACGATAATTTCTTTTAGGAATGTGTGGACTACCACACCCTCAAGGAGATGTGATTCGTTCACACACTACATAAGAAGATTTAAGGATGGGTTTAGTGATCTTATATGATATATATATATATAGATATATATATATATTATAGTAATTATACTTGAATAATAATATATATACTTATATAGATAGTTATATTTAATTTTCCTTATTTCATTCATTACGAAAACAAAAATAGAAACCATGTTCATGCATATGTACGTATTACCGTATCCATGAATGGTTTATTCCATTTCATACATATATATTCAATAGATTATTATAATGAAAAAATACTGAATATAAATAATATTTATATCATTTTTTATATTCTTGAAACAATGATATAAGTATAAGGGATAAATTTATAGCAAATTAAGACTCATGAGAAGAACAAAGCTAATGTTACCTAAAGTGAGACCTTAATATAGGATTTTCAAAAAGTAGGTAATATATGGTAATAATAAAACCATATATGGTATTATATATATGAAAATTAATATAAAAAATATTTTGAAAAAATTTAAATTTATTATAATATAATTTTGTATGAGTACAAGGAGAATCAAGACACAAGGTAAGAGGATTTCATCTCATTTTTTATTTCTGCGTGATACATGATTTATTCCCCACCAATTCCTTTTTTGTAATGTGTATACTAACCATGTATTTATTCACTGATTATTAAACATAAATTTCTGGTTATTTTCATATCCATTCTATGATCTTTATTTCATGGGGTTTATGTTTCAAATGTTACAAAATTCGTAAAATAGTTTAATCTCAATTTTCCCCCACTAAGACTCATGTTTTTTTATACACCTATTTTTTTGAGGTGAATATAATTCCATTTTACATGTAATATCATGAATCTAAATACTTTCATGATTTTAATATTTATTTAACTTCTTTTTCTTATATGGAGAGTGTGATCCCAGTTTACCACATGATAAGAGATTATTGAAACAATCTCATCACTTTTCAAGATTGTTTATGATTAGGCTTCAATTGATGACATATCATTATACATGTATCAATAACACCCATGAATTGTCTTATACTATGTTTTTACAAGATATATTCATGTATTTGTACCATTTCACACTCTTTGGTACATATTATAACAAAGAAAATGATTTTAATGAAAATATGACTTTATTTCTCATTTCGTTTGGAAATCGATATTCTTTAAAAACCTTCATTTTTAAAAATGATTTCAAAATTATTTTAAATTTATCATATGATTTTGATGGAAATTTTTACCCATGTTTTAACATTTATACTCTAATAAGGAATCATCTTGTTTTTTCCCTATCAAGGGACATTTCAGAACTTTTAATGCAATAATATGAATGTTCGGAATGTGCCGAATTTCCACTATTGTGATCATCATTTAAAGGATGCTTCCATTTTGATTTTACAAGTTTAATTTAATGGAAAAAATATTTTCTTAATATTGTAATCATTTCTTGTTTTTAATTTAATTTTTAATGAAAATGTTTTTCAAAAATGTATTTTTTTAAAATCTTCTTTTATAATATTTCAAAACTATTTTAAAAGAAAAAGGTTTTCAGGATTCTTATATATTTAAGATACGTTTTTAATGTTTTCAAGAAATATGTATACGTTTTCAAATTAAATGGTTTCCAAAATGATTTCCTATCATTCATTATATTTTTTATACTGTATTTTCAAGGAAATTATTTTCAAAAGGTTTTATGTTTTAAAAAATAATTTTTCAATGAAGAAAATATATTTTCCTCATGAAGTGTTTATAAAAGATATTTAAAAATTATTTACCATATAATATGACCTCCATTGGTGCTAATAAATATTTTATGGGTGAATGATTCAATGAATCCATTCATATTCTATATATTACTAGTTAATGTTTTGATGGAATAATGTTTATGAAACCCATTTATCTTTCACGAGTTATATGCTTTTGAAACCAGATTCTTTTCACAAGTAGTAATTATGAGACCTGCCTATTTTTTCATAGGTAATGATATTCGTAAATTTTCATTATTCCTATATCATTTTATGGGTTATGATATTGTTGTTGTTTATAATATTTTGGCACTGGTATGTACGATTTGGTTATGTCTTGGGTTGGATCAATATTTCCCTTCAATTCATTGGTTCACGATGGATTAATCATGAATATATATGTTATGAGTGAACCAGATTTCATGTTCACAATGTTATGAATGAACCTAATTAAATGTTCAAAATTTTGTTCATGGACCTGGTTTTGTGTCCTTTAGATTATGAGTGAACCAGATTATATGTTAAAAATGTTAGGATTGAACCTTATTATGTGTTGAAAATGTTATGCATGGACCTAGTATCATGTCTATAAGTTTATGCATGAACTATATAACATGTTCTCAATGTTATTCATGAATTTTTTTATATGTTAAAAAATTTATTCACTGACCTGGTTTCATGTCAATAATGTTTTGTGTCAACCTGATTACACGTTCACAATGTTATGCACAAACCTCGATGGATGTGCACAAGTTGATTCAGGTGCATAATTTCATGAACTCAACATAATAACTGAACCTGTTTCTACTTATACACGTTCCCAACATTATAAGAATATGTAAATTCCAAATATTTCATGTCTTATTTCTGTGTTATAATTTCATGAATTATGCCCTTAATTCTATTATGATCCATGTCTTTCGAACTTCCAATCTGAATTATAATCTCTAATATGCAGTGTATGATCTTCAAATGTTATTCCCAAGTTCTATATCCTTTTTTTCATGTTATGATTCTTGGAACCAAGGATTTTTGTTGATAAAAATGGAGTTTGGTTTGTGTTTGTTATCAATCTGCACATGGATGACTAAGGAGGTTGCAAGGAATGAGTTCATACGTTTGAAGTTGAAAGTAGTTTTGTAACAGTTTGCTGCAATGGTATGTGGTGAAGGTCGGGGGTACATGGTGAAGGTGCGCAGTATGTGGTGAAGGCACATGGAATGCGGTGAAGGTGGGTGGTATGTCGAACGGTGCACAAAATTGGAAATAGTTCACAAAAAAGTACGTTGTAAAAGTGTGTAGTTCATGAAATGCTGAAGAAAATGGTTCGCAGTGATGGTACGCAGTGAGGTGATGCAGTACGAAGACTGACATACATATGATATGTAGAAGGTTTATGGTATGTGATGACGGTTCATAGTTCAGAGGATTTCAGTATGTGATGGTGGCTGCCAGTATGAAGATAGATTTCTGATTGTACCATATTTAAAATTCAGGTAAATCAGATTACTAAAATTTGAAGAGGTATATACCTATTTAAAGAATAGTAATTCCCTTTTATAAGTGATGATATTGGAGATTAAAACGTTTGGGAAGAAATTTGGTGACGTCCAAAGTGGAATGCGGTGTAGAATATGGTACGCGAAGAGAATGATCTGCGTAAGGAAAATTGTATGCGGAAGCGAGTGTGGTTCACATAGGTAGCTCTTGTAGTATGAGATGGAGAAAAGCAGTATGTGGAGCTAGACAATACGCAGAGGATTAGAGAAGTACGCGGAGTAGAGAAATACACTGAGAAGGGTAGTTTGTGGAGGAGTTGGATGGAATGCGGAGGAGTTGGAAGGTACGCGAAAATAAAAGTGGTACGCGGAAAAAGCAGAAGCCCACAGAACAACCAAGGAAGCCTACAAATTAACCAAATCAATTTTCGAAATAAATTTATATAACATATCAGTGTATGGGAAAAAATTACATTGGTGGGTGACTAAGAGACTTCAATAGAGCATCCATTTACAGTTGAGGATGCATGATTTAATGCTAAACCATTGAAGCAGCCTTCAAGTCGTTAAACTAAGTAAAGATTCTTCCAATGCAGTGATAAAGGGGGATTCAGTGGAAGTGATTTGAGAGACATATTGTGCTATCAAGAAAACCTTGTAAAGGCAGTGCGCCTGGCATAGAGTGACTGTGCTAAACACTTTTAATCCATAACTTGTGATGATTAATGGTTTTGGTATGACCGGAACACTGTTGACGTATGATCCTTAGACGTAGACCACAATGGTGAACCATGTAAAATTAACGTGTCTTTGCTTTTAATGTGATTTTTAATTTTCTAAACTTTCTCTTCAGAGAGGTTTAAGAGGTTCCTACCAACGTGGGAACAAGATCCATTAGTTTAGGAGAAAACGTTGACACCACAATTCACCCCTCCCCTCTTAGGGTGTTCTGCGGTCCTTTAATGATGAGTAATTTCCTTTATTTACCTTTACTGAGAATATGAGAGAACCCCTTTCTTATGTTTCCTTTACAAAATTCATGAAAAATGGTTTTAGGTATATGTAATAAAGGTGGAGATTTTTATGGGATATGTTGATGATCTTTCACAAATATATAAAATTTTATTTCAATGTTTCCAAAGACACTAAACTATTGTGTTCCTCGAGCTTATATTTTTGTAATGTGTTTAATATTCATCTTAAATGATGTAATATCTACGTATAATTAAACTTGGGTCACCATACACCTTATTTATCTAGATGATTTATGATCATTTTATACCTTTTATTGACATTGGGAAAGGGATTAGGGTTTTGTATATTTTTTTTTCAATTCAGATGATTATTGACATATGAATATGACACGAACTAGCCTGGGTTAACCCCAAACGGTCACTCATATCTACCTGAGAAAAGAACTAGATGAATTCTTGATCCTCTAAGGATGGAAACTAGTGCTAGGTCATTAGAATATGAACAATGGGAATGGGTTCTTCCAATAAAATAAACTGAATAATTGAAAATAAGTAGAGCATCCTAAGATAATTTCAGTACCAAACGGAATATCATTTATACATAAATTGAAAATAAAACTAACTAATAATCAAATCCCAAAATGAACATGATGACAAAAAACATCTATAGTAGAACTTTTGGGCCACTCTTTGATATCAAAACCAACTATTACCCATAATGATCATAACCAAGATGGAACCAGCACCAAAAGATAAAAATAAAAAATTACTATTGGTTTGAGAATTAAAACTCAGTAGGTGTGCCTAAACAATCTATTCCCAATGAATTCTTGTTTAGTAAAGAAACTTCAATTTTAGGTTTGAAATAAAATGTTAAAAACCTATGTTTTTCACACATTTCCACTTTAGAAAAATATGGTCCATTTCCATTTTTCTGTTTAAATCCAGATTCATTACCAAGGATGTGACATTAGAATTTTTAAGGTGAATAACAATATTTTCATTTAAAAAGCGGGAAAGATAATATAAACAGTTTTCTTAACAATTTTCATAATATTTTTTAAAACATCACATCCATTTTCATAAAAGTAAACCATGAAATAGAGTAGTAGAAATAATCACATAAAAAGGGAAATGAAAAAATAACACGAACAAGTAACAAACCAACAATGCATCCCAGTCATCTATTGTAGAAAAATAAGTTCCAAATGACCTGGGAGAACCTAGGAGATCAGGGGAATAATGTAGAACATACCAATATTTTACTCATACTACAGGAAAACCTTACCCAAAGACATTAACTCACGCACATGATCGATCGCACCCCACTTGGTCTGACCGAGGGGAAATATCCGAAAGTGAAGAAATGTCCACGCTAAGGGACACTAGACAAAGAGAAATTCTAAGTGAGTGTACCAAATATTCACCAAAAAACCACTAGCTACGCAAGGTTTCCAAGTCAATAATAATGTGGGGGTGAGCCAAAAAATCCGAACAAGAAGTCAATCTCATGCACACACATCATACATAAGAAACATACATGAAAAGTCACCCCAAGTTACCCCAAGGATCAATCTATTAGCTTTTAACCATTTAATCAAAATAGAGTCTCTCAGCATGGACCTCCCATGACATTGAAAAAACCAAAAAAAATATAATTATTTAAGGAGAGTGTTCAATACCACCAATTTTCACAAAACTTTTAAATGAGCCTCAAACACCCTTCGATTAATCACACATTTCCAAAAGGAAACCAACACATTTATATCAAATGTAAAACCATTTCATGTTCCAAAAAACCCCTATTTTAAATCAAAATACACAGAAAAAACCTATTCAACATATCCAAACCATCATTTTAAATTACAAAAAATCATTTACAAATCCAAACCATGATTCAAAAACGAAATTTCACTTGAATTGTCCAACCAGGTAATTTATAAAACACTTGGTGAGCATAATATAAGGAATCTATGCCATATAATTCAAACCAATTAAGTAAAACACTTCATTACTCAACTATTTTTTAAAACTACACTTCACTATTTAATATCTAAGGAATGTGTGAAACACAAGAAAACAATGATTCTTAAATTTAATGGGGAATTAAAAAGGGTAACCTACCTCAAACTCAAAATGATTCCAGAATTCCCACCATAAAAAACATCATAAAAGGTTAAAATAAGTAAAAACATCTAATAAGAACCCTAGAAACACAAATCACCTAATTTAAACTAAGGGAAACATGAATCCCAGACACACAAGATCGAGGGAGAAGTGTAACCACCATGAAAATGGAATAAATAGGAAGTAGAATATGAGAGGAGAAAATTAACTTTAAGATTAATCCCAAAAACATGAAGAAATCGATACATCTAACCCTTGGGAGAGTAAAGGAGTATTATATATGAAGGTAAGGGATCCCTTGGGGTTACACGAACTAGTTGGAGAAGAAATTGGGTGATTTGGGGTTAAATACCAAATGACGTAGAAGAGTAATTGAACACTTTTAATGACATGGGAAGGTTTCATGGATTTCCAAAATGGTTATAAAAACTATTTGGAAGCCATTCATCCATCACTATATAATAGGTACACGCAATACGGTTAGCCGGTATTTTTTACAAATATGAGGAAAACATGTTGTCTCTTCTATCTAAGAGGAAACATGAGGCACACATTTGTGGGGGAAGGTACACAATATCATCTAACCATTTTTGAACCATGTTTGACATATTGGTAAGCCCAAAATCCAATAATTTTACCAAAAACTCCTATAGAAACTAAAGAATAAACATGGGACCAAAAATAAACAAAGAAATACCTCATAATGAAATCACAATTATGAAAATTCCCACAACCATTACGCTTTATGCTTCTAGAAAGACAAAAATATATAGTTGATAAATTCGAAAGAAAATGTTCACCTGCTCACACATTCAAATCCTCAAATTGAAGAACATATCAAGCACCACCAAAGAGAAATTTTTACTCCTATATATAATGATCGAACGATCCAAAACAACTTTCTAAAAAATAATAGACAACTCAAGAGACAACATCAAAAACCTTCCTTCAAACAAGGAAATTATGCATACTCCAAAATCCCAATGTTCACTCAAAAGGAAAGACATGGATAAAAAAACCCAATGAAAAACTATCCATTATCATGTTTCACCAGTGACTAAACCAGATTACCAGCTCGAGAGGCCAGAATGGATTCCCCACCAATAGAAGCCAACTAGAACATAAAGATACGGAAAACCCAACACAAACCAACTCTAAAACTCCCCACATAGAAGAAATCCCCACCATAAAGGGGACATAATTAAGAAACTCAAAATAATTCAAAAACAATACACGACCATCTCCATATGAGCGTAAACCAAAAAAATAGTCTCACAAGGGATAACCACACAAGGAAAACCAGTTAGTGATTCACATCCAAAAAGGAACAACCATTAGAATTTCATAAGGATAAGACCACCAATAATTTTTCAAAAAGGAGAGACTTAAGATGATAAAGAAAATGACAATGAAATAATTTTAACATCATACAACCAAGTGGTGGATATAAGATATGATTCAAGGTTCCCCACACCCATAGGGATTCATGGCTTCATTAAGAGATTTACTACAAGAAAAATGATTTGATCCTTGATGTATTGAAGCATCTGCTTCCCTATAGTTAGTTTATGATCATCCCCACTTAAAACTCCTTCCTCTAGCATCATGAGCAGCCTCACATCACCCCATGTAGAACCAAAAGTTCACAACATAAAATGAGACTCAGTTATTACTAACAAGGATCTTTCACCAAGAAAGGGATCTAAAATATTCACACACATCATCCTCTTTCACACTAATGAGAAAAAAAAGAATAAGTTACAAATGGAGCACACATCCACTTAGAATGGAAAAATTCAGCATTTACATAAAGGAAAAACATGCTACCATTGAATCAAAAGTTATCAAGAGATCCACAACATTCTCTTTTAAAATTTAAATAAAATAAAACACTAAAAATCACCAACAAACACAACCATTACAACAAAATAAGCTTTACATAGAAAGGGACTTCAAATAAATCCCAAAACAACACCCTACTCTTACAAACGGGATGGGGTGTCTTCCAAAGGGGTACATATAACTCCATGTGGCTTCCTGGTAACACCCTGATAGGACCGTTCCAAGTGACCTAGGAATCCACAGGTTCGACATGTCTTTGGAAAAATCAAATATGATGAATTATTTTGATCCAAAATTATACACTAATGAAACTCCATGATCTAGCATGTGGAAGAAGATGATGGAATATTTTGAGGCATTTTGATTCTACGATGAACACCAAATACTTAAAGACAATTCTCCACCACCCTATTGGATTTCTATTCAGTGATTCCAGAGACTAGAGGATGTTTGACTACCTCAATAACTCCTGATAGCACAACTTTAACCCAAATATCTTTCCTCGCCACTTCAGAAAAAGTGGTTAAACTGAACTTTGAATCATTCAATTGTCGATCGAGACAAATCACATTTTAAAATTTTTGAGCCATTGAGGAATATTTAACAGCCTACTTCTGAAAGTAAGGAACTAAATCCCAAAAATGAAAAAATAACACCAACTTCAATACACCACTTTGCAACAGACAACACATCTATATCCCATTCTTCACCTTTAATACATCAGAGAAATACTATCGGATGAATGAAGTGATGAAGAACTCCTAGTTAATATAATCTTGAGTGTTGGTTTGAGTTCCTAACGTCCCCCACTTTCAGGTCAGACCTTCAAGAATAAAGGTAGATAAATTGATCTTTAGATACTTAGGAAACTCAAGGAAATTGATGATCTTTTTTATTCTCTGCATCCACTCTTCCACTTCAAGAGTATTTTCTTGATAACAAAAGAGGAGAGGGTTTAACATTAAAAAATAAATAAGTAATTACATAGTTTTATCAATTGGAGGGTCTTCAAATGGTGAATGTACCATAGTTTCACCACGAATATCCATCGAATCCTTGGTGAGGGAGTATACTAAACAACATGAAAAACAATATCTCAATCAAAAACCAACTCACCATAATGATCTAAAACTCAAAATACCTATTAAAAAAATTCACAAATCATAATAAAATGTGCTATTAAACCATAAATTCAAAGAAAATTACAATTTATTTCTATTGAAAACACTTTTGAAAAGAAAAAATAAACTTAATGGGTTGAAAACTCACCAAGGGTATTCCATGGAACCTTTAACAAGCATATTATCATTCCAAAAGAAACACCCATCAACTCATTCCATCAATCCTCTATCTCAATCACATACCCATGCATGTTATAACTCATAAGAATATAGAAGGCCTAAACTATATTTTTTCCATTCTCAAAACAAAACATTCAACGCGAGTATCAAATCCTAAATCTAATTCAAATTTCAAAATTCAAAAAACCATAAAAAATCCAATTAATTTCATCAAAAAATCCAATTAATCCAATTTCAAAACATTTACATCAATTCCAAAAATTTCATTCCATAGAAATCATTTGATTAAAACTCATTTTATCAAAAAATCCTTCTTATTTAAAATATATTTCCAAAACCCACCTTAAAATAAATTTCTATTTCCCAAAAATAGAATTTTGATATACCCGATGTTTTGATTAGAGAAATCCAATCTTGCTAATACCATCTCCATTTTACCATAAGATAATTTTATAAAAATCCATCTTTAAAAATATTTCTTCAAAATAAGTCTAAAAGTAAATTATCCATCTTTCGAAAATCTAAAACCTTACCACATAAAAAACAGCTTTCAAATTTCCAAAACAAGGGTTTTGAAAAACACTTCATAATCAATAGATACCCAAAAAACTCAAAAGGTGAATCTAGAGCCGATGTGTGACATTCCCATATGGTTGGCGGTCATATTCCAATCCCGGCACCATCATAACATATCTTTTAAAACCATGTCCTTGGCTCCACATGTATTTCTAGGCCATACAAGCTCATCGAGACCACTAGAACAACACCCATTTAGTATCCCAAACATTAATACACTAAAAAGAACATGATAAACCATATAAAACCTCAATTCCCATGGAATCCTGAGGTTCGACGTTGAATGTTTTGGCTAGACACTCCATCCTACCTACACCTCATGTTCTGACAGCTCTATTCTATCTACCTTGACATCCCAAAATAACAAATGGAACTCTGAAAGCTTGTTCCCCCAAAGAACCCAACATCCTATGATACCCTTATGTCATGAACAAACCTAGGTGGACACCAAACTGGTCACCCAAGTTGGATCAAGGCAAGTCCTGAGAGGCGTTCTTGATCCTCTCAGGTTATCCAATAGTGTCAGGGAATCAATAGAGAAACAAGGGGAATGATTTAAAAAAATTAAATAAACTAGACATTGGAAAATAATAGAGAACCAAAATATAATTAAAATACCAAATTGAAAAACATTTATACATAAAAATAAAATTCAAAAAACTGAATAACAAAACCCAAAATGAACTCAAAGACCAAAACATCTCCCTGTGACCCCTAAGGTCACTCTCTGATACCAAAACCAACAATCACCCTTGGTAATCAAATCCAAGATGGAATCTTCATCAAAAGTTAAAAATTAGAAAAACTATAGGCATGAGTATTAAAAATCAGTAAGGTTCCCAAAAAATCTATTCCCAATAAATTACCTTTAAATAAAAAAACAATAATTTCAGGTTTAAAATATAATATAAAATTTAGGTTTTTTACACTTTCCAACTTTTAAAAA